>JAPCWZ010000006.1:0-1200000 GCA_039105305.1 Apiospora arundinis
ACCTAACCCTAACCCTAACCCTAACCCTAACCCTAACCCTAACCCTAACCCTAACCCTGAGAAGCAGAGATGAGTCCAGGGGAATAGCCATCTATGAAGTATCGTAGGATTTGAAATACAATGCTATGGGATGAGGTGGAATGTTCTGGACTATCATGGCCTCATACTTGGGTCGTCTGATTCGAACTCATCGGCCAGCCACGAGTGACGTTCTGTGTGATTGTTGTCCTTCATATCGGCCACCAATGCAGTTATCTTCGCAGCGCAAATCCTATTTTAAGCGTCGCCGACATATTATAAGTCGACCGCTACTTGGAGTCTTCCGATATATTTCTTATGTCGATATCAAGCCAGTTGTATCCTCACGACGAGGATGGCCTTCGTTGAAAGCGCTCACACGAGAGTTCAAGCCAGCAGCAAACACAGTTCAAGGTGCTTCATTTCTGTGAAAGTTGCTGCCATCAGACCGTGCGGAAAATAAGGCCACGATTATAAAGCACGAGACGCCAGACTGGTAACACAATGGAGCAGATGAAACAAGCCCAAACGGAGAGACACGCATATGGCATCGTGATACTAGAAACATCACGGTTGCGAGCTCATCAGCGCCAAAATGAAGCTTGGATCTCAGACTAGTAAACTCAAAATGCTTCATAACAGTCGGATTCAGTTCACATTTTGATTTATTGAGAAGGTATACATGATCACATAGGGATGTTGCCATAATTGTATTAGAATTTCTACGAAGGGGGTTCGCCGTAGTTACTGGTATTATCCCGGAGGAAGCCCAACATTCTGGCCTGCCGCTCGTTGCTTAGGGTTATAGGGCTCCGTGCTCGCGGCACAGGTTGTCTCCCAAGCGGACGGCGCGCGGAGGGACCAGGTGCAGATTGCCGGTCATGGCGCTCAGGGACGCGACGTCGTGGTCTTCAAGGCGCATGCCCTCGGCGGGGAGGTGCAGATGCTGGGTCTCCGGATGGACATGCCGCTGCTTGTTGGTGCGGTTTCCCACGTTGGCCCAGGTGATGTGCTGGTCGGGAAAGTCTCTCGGCTGGGCCAACGCATCGTCCTCAGGGGCATCCGCAGGAGCAGGGGCAGGAGTAGGGGCAGGAGCAGAGCCAGGAGCAGACGCAGGGGCAACCACAGCTGCAGGGGCAGCCGCGGCCACGACCAGAGCCGCATCCTTAACGCCACCCGCGACCTGGGGCTCCACATCCATCTCCGGGTCGAAGAAGTTGTGGGAATCGTCCCTAGGCTGCGGCATCTCATCGTCCACGACCTGCTCCTCCTCCTCCACCACCTTCTCCTCTCCCGCCATGGACCGCTCTTCCTCTGGGAACCCCAGTGCCTCCGCATCGTTTTGATCACTCTCGGGCGCGTGCCGCTCGGAGCGCCGTTGATCACGCTCGGCAGACCGGTGCCGCTGGAGCAGGAGTCGTTGCTCCGAGAGGTAGACCTTGCACAGCACCTCCTGGAACTCCTTGGGCGTCTTGGGGTGCCAGATGCCAGCAAACTTGCGGTGATCGCCCACGACCTTGGCCGTGTCCCCAGAGTTGGCGAAAACGGCGATGCCCTGCTTGCGGACGCTGTCGAAGGCGCGAATGACGGCGCCCAGGTCCTCTGTCGTGACCTGGTACGGGACAAAGTCCTCCCAACGGCAGCCGACGGGGCCGCGGGTCTTGGGCGTGTCCTCGCTGTATAGCAGCTTCTCGATGTTCCGGAGCACGTCCGAGTACCAGGGGAGCTTGGTCTCGTCGTCGCGAAACGTCTGGCGGACGTCGTGGTGGATCCTGGGCAGCGACTTGCGGCCGTCGCGCTCCTTAATCTGGCGTTCCAACTCCAAGAAGAAGCCCTCTGCCGTGTTTTCGACCAGCAGCGGCATGCAGCGGCGGTCGTTGATGCGACAGGCCACGGCCCACCTCAAGAAGAGTGCCACCATTTGGACGTCGTCCCCGGGGAAGCAAACGACGAGGCGCACCAGCCGTTGGCAGAACTTGCCGGTCCAGATGGGTTCCGGGTAGGTTCGGCCGCCGAGAGTCTTGCCGGGGGTGGCGGCGTACTGGAGGTAGTTGTTGGCGCCGATGATGTCGGTGGGCCGGCACCTGCGCAGCCCGAGCGTCTTCTGCCACATGGGCTCGAAGGAGTTGTTCTTGCCCTTAGGCAGCCGCAACTGGGTGCGCAGCCACTGGTAGTACCGGTCCTGTCGCACCTCGCGCACAAGCGAAGCCTCGTCATCCTCGGTCCACTTGTCCGTGAAGGCGGGCTCCAGCGGCGCCAGCACTTGCTCCTTGGACATGCGGGCGTGTCGGTCCACCCAGACGCGGTGCTCCTCGTCGTTTCTTCGCATCCGCCGCAGGAACCGCAGCATCTCCTTCTTGACGGCTCTCTTCTTGGCGGCGGTCTTGTAGTGGGCGAGCTCGTTCTCGATGGCGTCGTCGATGGCGTCCGAGTTCTTGTTGAGCGGCAGGCCCTTTTCGTCGTCGCTGCGGACCGGGCTGCTTCGCGAGAGGCGGCCATCCGAGATGCCAGAGTCAGACGCACCGTCGTCGCTGCTGTCACCGGCGAAAGGATTTCCACTCCCAGCGGCGCGGCGGCGACGGCGGTGGCCTCCCCTGTTGGGGTTTTTCGACTCGTCGTCATCGTCCTCGTCGTCGCCAGCCTCTTCCTCCTCGTAATCATCGTCGTCACGAGCACCGCCATCTCCACGGTGGGAAGAGCCTTGGTCGGAGTCGCCCTCGTGGTTCGAGTGGCGCTCCGCCTCATGCTCTTCCTCATCCTCGAGAGGGTCGTCGCCATAGTCAAGCTCGTCGTCCTCGACACTGGCAGGCTCGGGACGGCTCCTTTTGGATGAGCAAATGCCCGGAGGACTGGGAGCGGCGCGCTTGCTGGACATGGTGACGACGATGATAAAATCTTGTTTGGAAATCGGTGGGAAAAGAGTTTATCAAGAGTTTGCCAATGACCTGTACGATGAGTCAGTGATCGATTGAAAACTCAATTCATTTTTTGCTTACCTTTGCACGATTCTAACCAAAACGAGGGAGAAAAGAAGGAGGAAGTCCAATTGTTTATGCGCGGGTCAAATTGAAAATGAGTCACTGGTACCTTTCTGCCAATTCACTGGGTGGGGACTTGAGGCCTGCCACTATTCAGAGCTACAGTGGCGTCTACAGTGGTGTCTACAGTGGGATCCGGTCATTTACAGTGGCCTCCATGACTACAGTGGGTAAGGGCTCGGCTGAAGGTCGAATGTGAACAATAATTTGCAAATCAAAAGACTTGCGTATCACCTACCAAAGAAGCATTCGATGCACTAGATTAGCATAATACATCGTAAAACAGCTGATCCTCTAGGTCATGGTAGCATGATCGCAGGAAGCGTTTCTTCAAGAGATCCCGGAATCTGTTCATCTTCGCTTCCAGGTCTGGCGGTCTATTAGATTGACACATACCGTCTTAAAGGCCGGCCGTTCCCCGTCTTCATACGATACACTGGAGCATCACAGGACAAGACGCCAGTATAGTACATGGTCACTGTGTTACACGAAATCATGCTATCTAAATAGAAGCAACGGGCCAGCAGCATGTTGACATCACAATCCCGGATTTCTGCTTTGTGTCAATGAAATGTGATGGCCTTTACGGGACGCAGATTCAAGTCTGGCTGTCATTAATAAATAGCTACCTAGGTAAACAATCACCCGACACCGATTGTCAGTGGGCTGCCCTGATTTTCCGTAGGTCCGCCCAATTACGCACCCACCTTTGTTCCAAGGACCTCACTTGCAGCTCAATAACCACAACAGCGAGAAATTTCAGAAACCGAAACAACTTCCCACAATTCTGAATCTTCTTCGTCTGTCCGTTCCCTGCTGCCCAAGATGTCTGCTGCCACCAATTCCGACGATCTGGGCGACATCCGCGACATCGACGCCAAGACGGCTGCCTCTGCCCCAGTCCAAGACGTCGCCCTCGCCCAAGACATCCGCCTCATAGGCGATGCCCCCGCCTCGCACACCCACGACCAGCAGATCGCTCAGTACAACAGCCTGCACATCATGCTCATGGTGTTGCGCTACGTCAACCGCTTCCTCGCCCCGGAGTGGCGCTGGGCCGCCACCAACCCCGACAAGACCCTGGGCGCCCGGATCGAGCAAGAGGAAAAGGACAACCCGTTGCTGCGCATCGCCTGGTCGCGCTTCAACGCCTCGCTCGACAACATGAAGGCACTGCAGAGCGCGCTCGAGAGCATCCGCCTGCGCACCAAGACCCAACCCGGCGACCTGCTCGACATGCTCGAGAGCGACGACATGCTCCAGACCTTCTGGGCCCGCGAGCCGTTCCTCCTGCACCACCGCGTCGTGCTCGTGCAGCCGATCAAGGAGCCCGTCGAGGGCCAGTGGCGCTCCACCACCACCGAGCTGGTCCCGATCAAGGAGCGCGCTCAGAAGAGCCTGCTGCGCTGGTCGCCCGGCGCCGGCACCCTGACCGACTTCATCGAGAAGCAGTTCGGCCTGTTCGAGGACGACGACGTCGCGCAGCGCTACTTGTACCGCTTCAACCAGCCCGTCATCCTGCGTGTGCACTCGCGGGTCACCAAGACCACGTTTGCCACGCCCGACGAGGCCCGCGCCCGCCACTCCTTCGAGGCCCTGCGCGAGCTCGACATCGACGGCAGCGCCTGGCTCCCCAACGCCGACGGCACCATGATCGTGTCTGACGGCAGCAACAAGTACGCCCTCGTCATGGTGGTGCGCCTGCACGACTACAGCCACGCCGGCAAGATTCTGCTGCGCCGCTACCACCCGGCCGGCAACTTCATCGACGAGCCCGACCACTTCGAGTACCGCGACAAGACCTGGAAGCTGAGTGACAGCGTCGGCAGCTATCTCCTGTACTACTGCCGCTGCCTGGACACCTCGCTCCCCGCTCCGGCAACGTTGCGCGAGATGCCCAAGAACGACGGCTTCAGCCGCGACGAGACGGCAGATCGCCAGCATATGGAGAGGGTGTTCCGGATGTACAACCCGGCCGGCCCTAGATGAGGTCCCGGGGTGGCCGGCTTGCGATGGCTGCTTTGAGCGCCGTCTGGAGCTGCCCTCCGGTCCTGGATCTGGGCAACAACTTGTCCTTGTTATATGGCCGTGCTAAGACTAAGCACCCCTTTAGAGAGATGAAATACAACTGTTCTCCGCAATAGGCTTGATGTGACATGATGACTTTGCCAAGTTTGGCTGTAAATGTGCTGGCTAAAAGGTGATCCGAAAGGTAAACACTGCTGGAACATCTGGCTTACGAGTGTTTTATGTGATTGGACAGGTTAGACTAGCCGGTACGGATTAGTTGGGAAATAATCGCCGCAAGCTATGACGCTGATTAGGGCGATCGACTTTCCTTGATCAGGGGAAACAGGAAAGCTGCAAATCTTGGCTGGCGATTCATGAGACGTTAGCCAGGTGTGATGCGGTAGGAAGCGTGATGGCACGTGGGAACTTTCTTTTTCCTTCTTGTGACCTGTCCGCGTCTCCTCTGGGCAGCTAAATGGGCTGGGAA
This sequence comes from Apiospora arundinis, assembly GCA_039105305.1. NCBI lineage: Eukaryota > Fungi > Ascomycota > Sordariomycetes > Amphisphaeriales > Apiosporaceae > Apiospora > Apiospora arundinis. The sequence continues at coordinate 5,554 of JAPCWZ010000006.1, forward strand.
AGCTGTCCCTCGTCGAGTCTTGTTTCCTCTCCGTGCTTGATCCGACCTTCGTGAATACGACTCGCCCGGTTTCCGCTGGGTTATATCGTTGTAACCAGTATGAGCACCGACGGTGTTACCAACACGGGCTTGGGTGCCTGTAACCAATGCAGACCTCTTGCAACTTGAAGATCGTCGTCTGACTTATGCCGGAACCAAGACGAGCGATGGCCATCCGCAAGCTGCAGATATTGTATGTATTGAGGATCGAAAGCATAGCAGAAGAGGCAAAAGCAGCACAGAAAGAAAGCGATAGAATGGAAGAATAACAAAAGAACAGAAATGAAAAGAAAGCAACGTGAGCGTTGGCAACTTTGACCATCGGGGGATAGGACATGGGCGTATTTCCAGAATAGCAGTTGGAGAGAAGTATGGCATAGCCGAAAGACATGTTTTCCTTTTTTTCATCTATCGTCGACCTCCTGGAACAGGACGCCCCTGCGGCGGCAGATCTCGATGTCTGTCAAATAGGGGTTGTGGCCAATGCAACAAGAGTCAGGTTCTCCGAGAATCTAGCAAGTGGGGTGACTCGTCCCCGTCACATGTGATGCACACGCCTCGTGGCTTCTGCTGTTATTGAAAGGGCGAAAAGCCGGAGTGTTTGTTCAGAAAGCCCAGTACTTTTGATGATCACTCGAGAAAATAGGGAGGTATCCGGTCTGTCGGTCTGTTGCGGACAAAGATCAGCAGATCTGTTAAACTCGTATATGGGATCTAGAAGGCTAGTGTGGGATACGAATGGTTTAAGAGGCGTGCATACGCTGTTGGGACGTCGGCGTTGTCGAGCTTCACCCCTGGCGCCACGTCGCGCCTATCGCCATCGGCGGGTGGAACCAGCTATTGGGCCGCCTTACTGCCGACACCCAAAGCTAGGGACTCCAAGACAGGCATCGAATTGCAGAGGCAACGGTGTAGAGGCGCTGACCCGGTTTCTCGGAGTCTTGCCGGTATTGTCGCCATGGAGGTCGATGGTTGCTCTTGGACTCGCGATCGTAGCCCTACGCCTGCGCCGTCCTTCATCCTGGGCAATTTGGAGAATGTACCAATGCTAGATATGAGTCTCTTGAGTCTTGTCTTGGTTCCTGAACAGACGTCCGATGCCAGAACAGGCAGCATGAAGCGGACGACGTTCGGCTTGGAGGTGGGGTCCAGAAAGGGGTGTGCTGTTAGCGCGTCACGGTGGTTACGAAGGATGACTACATGTCCCGGATGGCGAATTGGCGAGGGTGTTTTCCCATGGCAAGGGGCGTTTGCGGATTCCGGGCATCTAACGGGACGGCTCTGATCTTTTTGAGGTTCTGGTGGCAAGGATGTGTTGCACGATTCGAATCCTAGATTCATCACACGAACGGGATATTGTCGAGGCATGACCTAATATCAAGCCGAAAGAGCTTGTTCCCCGCTGCTTGAATGCAGGTTTCTTCTGTCAAGCTGGAATCGGAAGGCAACTGGCAAACGTTTCAGATGCTTGGCCTTGGCTATTGCATTTGCCGTCTCGAGCCGCCTCTCCAGCTAATACAGTTGGCAATCTCAGCGGCCCCAATGAAGAGACAACCCATCGGCGACGTCTTTATATCAAGGATCCGTGCTGAAGCGCCCCTTGCTGGCCCCAATGACAGCTATGGGTAGCCCTGAGGGGCAGCATCAAGGACATTAGGTAGCAATCAAGGTTACTACACTACGGGTAATTGACACGAAAGAGTATGAAAAGTCGATGGGAGAAGTAGGAAACAAATGTATTCTTCACAACATTATATAAAAGTCTCGGCACTGCCCCCTTTTATGCCGTCCGTTCCAGCCTGGTGAATCAATACCATCTTCACCTCCTTTAAGAACGATTGATATATTATGAAGTAATAACGAAGGCCTAGGGCGAATACCTCGTAAGGGTCTCTTACATCTGTCGGATCATACACAATTAAATTAGCACTTGTTCTCATGACTCCAAATGCTTGAGATATACATACGCAGCACTCGTATCTGTCATGCCGATCATCAGACCATCGGCGCCAGCGGTTGTGTCTGCGTGGGCAACGGGGCCTATCGCGCCCTCCATTGTTCACGTTCACAATGACAGTCTACATAGACTTCTGATTTAGTCATGTACCAAACGGCTGCAGCTTCATGGTGCACTGCAGGGCGATACTTACAACACAAACATTGGAGGAAGAATCGTCACCAGGAGGATCGGTCTCGACGTTGTCGATGTTGATAGCCCTGTTGTTGACGGCGACGGAACTGTCATTAACGGCAGTAAGAGGAGTCGCGGCCACATGAGCGGCTAGGCCAGCAAGGACGATGAGGTTGCTGAATTGCATATCTGCGGCGGTCGGTTTTATTGGGTTGATGGAGTTGCAGGATGTTGTGCGTCAAGAGATGAAAGCTGCTAGAAGTGATATGTGTGTTCAAAGTGCTGGGATGGAGCCTTGATTTATTTAGAATTTTCACAGGTTGCTCTACCTCACTAAGCATCCAGCAACTGTCACGAGAAGGAGACTGTGTCGTTCCATATCACTAATAATCATCTAACCACGATATAGAATCTCAGACTTGGGATGCTACGTATAAGTTCATGAATTATGACATAATAATAGCTTGTCACAGATAAGTATTACCCTTGTAGAAGAGAATTACCTTTGGTATTCTAGTGAAGACCAGAACTTCACAGCAAATAAAATCTATTCCAATGAGTAGTAGGTAATTCAAAAATACAGTGAGTAGACATTCATGTAGCACCAATGATCTAAGGCATAAGTGAGGGTGATGTTCAGTACTCCAAAAATTAGGTAGTGTGGTGGACCACGACTAAAACATAAGTGTGATAGATAGCACATAGCCGGCCCCAAGCATATTATTAAGGTTGCTTGGGGTTCCCTAAATAGCTTGCCCCGAATAGACTAGTCTAGAGCTATAAGATGGTCTTTTGAGGGCTCGTTCCTTGGCAAAAGTCAATTGACAGGAAGGTTTTCAACCCTTGATATTTAGAGTTGGCGCCCTCTAAGTTGATATGATTCCATATGACGGGTACCTGATGCGGCTGGACGGTCCTCGATACGCCAAAATCATGCAGTGGGTTGTGAAGAGCTATATACTAATATCGGACACATGTTTGGACCTGTGCAATCACCTCCCCGTAGTGGTGATGAAATTGCGCTTGTCACTGTTGAATAACTTGACTCGAGGGTTGCCGCTGGGAGCATAGGTCTTGCGTCCCTTGGGAGGTGTAGGGAGGCCTTGGAGGCGCCAGTACCGGTTCTAGCAGAAATCCTAGCAACCACCTCGTTCAGCTGCATCAATGGAAAAAGTGCAAGTTCTGCAGCAATGTTGAATGCATGGTAACATCGCCGACGAAACATCTGGTTTGGGAGCACCATCTCCAAAAGTGTAACATGCTGCTCATCGGGACTAAGAAGTTGCGCTGTGTACAAGCGGACTATGCGTCCAGCAGCAGGGGGCTGATATAGAAACTTGAAACATGTCAGAGCCTAGGGAATACCACTCTCTAGGAGCGCAGGACATATCTCCGTCATGATCCAGGCATCATAATTTATCACAGAACACTGGCGATTGTGAATCCGAAAATTGAGTGCCTTTCCAAAGGAAGCCAACCTCGCTGTAGCATGCGAGACACTAAGAAACTTCCCCGAGAATTCAGGTACAATCTTGATAGGTCCGCGATTTCCATTTCGAAACGTGGGTAAAATGCCATAAAACGTTCGTATCATCGCTGCCGAATGGATTATTTGGATAGCCTTGTCTTTTCGGTTACTTTCTCCGTAGAGAACATCTTCTCCGTAGAGAACATGTAGGCGTTCAAATAAGGCTTTTGGGCTCTGAGAGTCCTTTCTTGACGCCATCTCAAAGAAGCTGGCGATGTTTATCTTTACACCCCCTTCTAACCGAGAGTAGAGATACCTCAGTTGGAACCTCGTATTTCCTATAGCATCGGCGTCTTCTTCGATCTTCCCTTCCATTTCCAGCTTGCAGCGGGTGTAGTAGTCACATGGCCAGCATGATTGACGTTGGCACTACGGGCAATAGGCGTGGCATTGTTGCGGGCAGCGGGGAGGTCCCTACGTTTCCTGCCCCCCAGCGCGCCAGCACACGCAACCTGCAGGGCACGCGCATAGTCACGGATTGGGCAAAGGGGGTCCTCCACAACGGGCGACCACGTGTTTAGATGGCCGGTGGGCCAGTACATGGTTGCGACCATCCCTTGGTACCGCACCAAGGGGCGAGACGCGTAGTCAGGGGTGACTTGTATACTATTATCACCGAGGGCGAAAAGGGTGGATACACGGGTGGGTTGGTCGAAGTCGATTGTCGCAGCATTCGACCGGAGTTCCGGTGGCAACACACAGTTGTACGCCCCTCGACCACCGTTGACGCCACTAGCACCCACCCTATTGACGTAGTGGGTTACATCCCCGCCAGCGCCACCGTTGCGCAGTAGGGGTATACGGCACCGGAAGAAATCGTAGTAAGTCCAATCACGGCGGTACAGTATTGGACCCGCCCCAAGTATGGCACCGGCGAGTAGCAGCGGGGCCGCAGATATGTTCCCCAATGTGTCCTCCCCCCTATAGATAAGACACAAAGTGAGGTAGAGTGCGATGAGGACAAGCACTCCGCCGAACGAGAGAGCACACCTGTGGAAGGCATACCTATACAACTTCCCGCCGGCCTGATGGTAGCGCCTGATGAACGGGTCGGTTGCTTCCTCGGCGGTTATACGGCTGACCGGACGGGGCCCGGACGGGTCGTCACGGAGGGAAGACAATATACGCAGGGGCGTGAACCGTTGGCCATACTGGCCACGACAGCTGACTAGCAAGTTGGGCTGGGAATATATGACGACCGCGCGGGCGACAGCAAACACGGCGTGTCTAGAGCCGACTTCTAGCTCGGAATCAGGTTCGAGGTGGCAACACCCATCGCACGCCCTACTGAGAATGCCCTCCCCGTTGCGTGAGTAGTGTAAAGCATACCCCAGGGCGTCGGGGATGCTGGCGAGAGCCAGCAACTCCGAGGGGAGACACTCGCGGATGTAGGGCCCGAGCTCGGGTATGTGGCGGAACACCAACTTGCGGTGTATAGCGAGTTCGAGGGTAATCGCGTCGACTGGACAGCTAGAGATCGCGCCGATGACGGAGGGGTCTTCAGCCGCACCCAAAATCAGCGTCGCGAGCATTGCGGGGAGCGAAGTGATACGGACTCCGAGCTCAGGCCCGGTCCAAGCAAGGGAACCGGCCAAAACGTGGGCAGAGTGCCCCCGTAGTTGGTCATCCTCCGCATCCACCGGGGGTGCATATTCGATGACTAGATGCAAAAGTCGAAGCCAGTAGCGGGATACGTGCCCTACGGCCCCGCGTAGTCCAACGGTGTGGTGCGAGCAAGCACCCTCAATTGAACACTCGGCAGCGTGCGTAAAAATGAGTTTGAGAGAGTCGTATACGCGCCAGACCTCAGCGGAATGGATCGTTTTGCATTCTCCCCGACCAAAGGCAAGGGAGTGTACGAACATGTAGGCGAGGTCGAGCGGGATAACCGTCCGCCACTTGAGTAGTATACGAGCCAAACTCGGGGAGTCGACGTAGGGAGGGGTGCGGCCAGCTGGGGCGATTAGACGCACATGCTTCATTTTGCCCCAACCGTCTCCACCAGGTGGAGGTGGCAGTTTAGGGAGCCGTACGCGGATTTCGTGATTGGGGGTGCATACTACACGCGGGGCGTACTCCCTGTCGGGGTCGGTGTAAGCGGAGCGGGTAAGGGGGTGGGGGTGGGGGAGGGGGGCCCAGCGATAGCCAGCCCGCCAATTAGTGTACTTCTCGGCTGCTGAGACGATAGTGCGGGCGATTTGCGTGTTGAAGAAGAGGTCAAGGGGTGTAGCCCAAGGTACGCCCTCTCTAGGAGCAAACCGGTTGTTGTCCCGCACGTGGAACCACGCCGAGGCGTCGACGGACAGTTCAGACTCGTGTGGCCCAATGCGATACGATTGGGGGTTCGCGTCTAATCTGTAACGAGTGAGGCCCGCCGAGTAGGCGGTTTGTAAGAACCCCTCCCTCCTCGCGGCGTGTATAGTGGCCCGAGGACACTTGTGCGCATCGATTACGCGAGCAAGTTGCTCGTGTGCGCGCCTGCCCGAGTATAGAGTGCAACCCAGGGTGTGACTTTTGGTTGAACGTGAGCTTTCAGATACCTGTCCACCCATTGTGGGTGGAGGTGTGTTAGCAGGGATGACGCACAACGGGGTAGTGTGTTGTGTGCGCGGTGGTTTAAGGATGGTGTGGTTGGTAGACGCCGCAAAGTCTATAGGAGGAAAAGTTTAGGATTGTGGGAGTGTACAAAATAAGATAAAAACCCATATTGACAAATTTCTAGATATATAGAAAATACTAAAAGTATTTATAATATAACAGGAAGGGTTTAGATTATTTTCAAATCTTTATTGATGGGGTGGTGGGTTGTTGTTAGCTGAGGGCATCGCCGAATGCCACTGCGCAGGCTCATGGCCTGTGATATCCTCCCGAGCTTCTGCTTTCTATTTGCTCGTTCCTTCACGCAAAGACCTAGCTCCGACATGGCGATAGATAAGGAACCCCAGGTCGCGAGTAGCGATGAGGTTGCGGCTTTGGTCGTGGCCCCAGTTGCCCCTGCGGCTGGGCCTGTAGCTCGCTGCCACGTACGTGGTCCGCACCAGGATATATTGGCGCCGCTGAGCCACTTGTCTGAGTTGGCATGCTCAGTGCTGTCAAGTTGGCATAATTCTGGGTGGTGATTTGGTCCATCCTCTGCTGTCCGGCCTCGATGCAATTTCACAATATCCAACCGTACCCTGTAGCCGAGAAATCTTGTTCTTGGCAATGCCGTAGAAAGGACTTGTTCTATGGACCTTGTTGTTTTCTCGCTCTTGTCAAATGGCGTCGGGGGTTGAGTTCACGGAAGATATCAAGCGGCAAGGGGGGCCAATGGTCAGGCATATGTTCGATCTCTCCAACCACTCCCCCATGCACGAGTAAAGCATATTATTCGCCAAGATGAACGCAGTGGTGCCTAATCACGACAGTTAGTGGTGCATAGCTGTCACGTTTCCTCGAAGGTCATATAAAGTTCTTGATTTTAATATTTTCTTTACACGCCGACCCACCATGGCCGTTCATGTGACGGATATCCGGGCGGGTCAAGTTGAGACACTGCTTCCTTTTGCATGTACTGCTTACCTGGATCTGGACTGACTCACTTCCACTGCCCTCTAAGCTCTAGGGAACCGCTATCGCCTGGCGTCTTGCGAACACATGCCAGTATGGCTGGTATGCAAACGGGGACTATTCAGCCTTGTCTCAGTTTAACGGCAGGGCGCCTGATCACCTTCTGACCTCTTTATACTGGTCGCGCATGTGGTACCATAGTTTCGGGTAAGACAATCAGGGATAAGCTTTCAGCCAATTGGAGTTCGAAGGGAGGACCAGTACCTCTGCAGGGTGTCAAATAAATATTATTTAAGGCACGCATAGGGACTTGACTTTAGTCGGTTCATCATAGCTTCAACCTCTAACCCCTGAGTTGCAGAGAACCTATATTGCATATTTCAGCCGTGTCTGCTTCCAAGATTCTATCATGAAGGTAAGAGCCCAACTTCAGCCGCTCATGATTTGTGAGTACCCTCTTCGGCTAACTATGTGTCCAGATCTCGTCACTCCTCATAGTCTTGCCCGTCTACGCTGCCGCTGCCCCGACTTTGAGCTGCAAGACCTCGTTTATCGACATACCTGTGGATGACCCAATCGAAATTTCCAACAGGACGTGCACGCCACTTCTTAACTGCACCGCAGTCGGCGCACAGCCTGTTATAAGAGACGACATTAGTGACCCGCTTGCCCGAGAGGTCACCGCCCCAATCTGCCGCAATGCTTGCAAATGCGTCTGAGTCGATGATAATATAGTTATCAATTCCATCTCTGGAATAAGGGTTGGAAATGGACGAGTTAAGGTAGCTAATATCAGCTAGGAAATACGGAATATAAATAAAGATAACATTCAACTTCTCCGTCCCATTGCAAAGGAGGCCTGTTGGGTTACCAGCAAACCCCTACAGGAAGGATATTAGAGACTGACAAATATGCATAAAAGTCTGGCAAGGTTGGCAAATACTGATCGCCTCCAGCTACGATTGAGGTAAGGTGGATGAGGGCGGGCATGAGAGTTGCAACTGATGGCTGGTGGTTCATGGGGCGTCAGTGCTTCTTTCTTCTTTTGCTTGTTTTCCTCATTGCGACCGATTGGAGAATCAAGGGGCCAGGGGTTGTGATGACGTCTGAGATAGTACCGATAGCGTCATTGAGCTCAAATGTATCACGTCTTGGTTGTGAATTCGTCACAACCCATTTTTCAGGTGGATATGCGGCCAACCCGTCACGAGCGACGGTGGGGATACCAACCGGAAAGGGGGCAATGCCGGGGTTGGGCTCTACCCCACACTACACTACCGGCTCTAGCTGCCGCGGCCCACAGCCTAGACTCCCAGGCGGAACATCCCCGACGATCCGCCAACAACATCTTAGGTACCTAGTCTTTCGCGCGACATCCAATACCAGCCACTCGATTCCATCTACAACTTTGCGTGCGAGCGAAGCGCGATCTTCCACCAAGATGCGAGTTGATGCCGACGACTTCGTAGTCGTTTCCCACGAGGACGCGGCGCCAAGCCCATTGGAGTCTGCCCCGCGTTACTTGTCGGAGATCGATGATGCCATTGAACACATGTCGGAAAGGCTATGGACGGTCAACAAGAAGATCCACGACAACCCGGAACTGGGCTACGAGGAGTTCATTGCTCATGAGACTTTGACGACATTCATGAGAAGCGTGGATGGCTGGAAGGTGACGCCCTCTGCCTACGGGTTGAAAACGGCTTGGGTGGCGGTATGGGACAGCGGGACGAAAGGACCGGTGGTCTCCTTCAATTGCGAGATGGGTAGGTCACGACGCCATTCTCCTCGGTGAGACATTGACTGAGTACGGCCAGATGCGCTCGAGGAAATCGGTCATGCCTGCGGCCACAACCTCATCGCGACAGCTTCGGTCTCGGGGGCCATTGCGACAGCCGAGATCATGAAGAGCAACCGACTCGCCGGAAAGGTCGTCCTGTTCGGTACACCTGCAGAAGAAGGCAAGTTCCGTCATCCGTCATATGCCTTAACCAAGATTGTACACCCTAGCCAGTACGCTAACCCGCAACAGGTGGAGGCGGCAAGATCAAATTGCTCCAGGCCGGGGCCTACAAGGATCACAAAGTCGACCTCAACCTTATTTCTCACCCGGGAATCAAGCGCAACCACGCCCTGACCCGCACCTCGGCCTACACGGCGTTCCGGGTCGAGTACTTTGGCCGAGAGGCGCACGCCGCCGCCAGCCCCTGGCTGGGCATCAACGCCCTCGACGCGCTGGTCACGGCATACAACGCCATCTCGGTGCTGCGCCAGCAGACCATGCCTGGCGATATCATCCAGGGCAACATCAGCGACGGCGGCTCGCGGCCCAACATCATCCACGCGTACGCGGCGGGCAACTTTGTCGTGCGCGCCGACACGCAGGCGCGCCTCGACGAGCTCGTGGTCAAGGTCCGGAACTGCTTCGAGGCCGGCGCGACGGCGACGGGGGCCAAGCTCAAAATCACGCCCAGCATGGCCTACGCGGACCACGTGCCCAACCGGCCGCTCGGCGCCTCTTATGCGCGCTACTTCAACGCCCTCTCGTCGTCCTCGCCCTCGCAGATGATCCCGGCCGACCAGGACCTCGACGAGATGCTCGGCCGCAGCGGGGCCAGCACGGATCAGGGCGATGTCAGCTACGCCATGCCGAGCCTGAGTCCCGGCTTCGCCATCGTGCCGGGCCCGCAGGGAAATGGGCCGCACAGCCCCGACTTTACCCAGGCCAGCGGCACGAGGGACGCCTTCGAGAAAGCGCTCAGGGTGGGCAAGGCGCTGGCGGGCACGGCGGTGGACGTTTTGACGGTCGACGGGCTCCTGGACCAAGTCAAGCAGGCGTGGAAAGAGAGCACAAAGAAAGGTTCTCAAGCTGTAGCGTAGAGTCAAGGGCCGCCAACCCCCAGCTTGACGCATCTGTGCCGAGGCTTCGCGAGAATGCATCCATGGGCTTTGTCGTTTGACAATGGCTCCCTCGGACTGCTTTGTGTTGAATAGCCTTGCTCAGTCCTGGCTCGTACAGCTTTGTTCTTTGCGCATTTGTCGAAGGAGAGTCGCGCCTACTGATTGCGGAAAAGACTTGGCTCCATTGTCTGGCCAAGCTTTACATGAAGCTGCCGACTGTTCCTATTCTAGATCCTCCAAACCCTTTCAGGTCGGTGTCCCCAGAGCCTTCGCGACCAACGTACCTTCAAAATGGTCACGCAACCATGGGTTCCCATAATGGGAGCCCAAGTCCGAATACCACAATTCAATATTGATATTGACCAACCTCTATGGAGGCGGCTTCCACCTGCAGTTCTTCTCCATAATGGGCAGGACTTCCCTCATCCTCCTGATATTCCCTATTGGGCAAGTCTGATCCGTGCCTCCAAGTAATTAATCTCCACGCTGACTTTCCCAGGACGCCCCTTGGCCCTTTCATCTCATAGAAAACCAGAATAGGACTACGAGGAAGGTTCGAGTCGACCAGACTCAATTCAACAATATCGAGAGGTTCACCAAGACCCTGCTACGCTTGCCTCCCGATGGAAAGAGTATGTAGTGCAGTTCTCTGAGCTCTCATGGTGATCCTACTGACGCCGGGGATCAGTGATTACGAATAATTACTTCCTGGATAGCACCATATCCATCGCTCTCAACGCTTACAACCTACATTCTCCCCCACGGGAGCAGCATGCGGTAAGCCGGTGTTGGCCGCATTCATACCCGGGTGCAGTTACTGACTGTTGCTGACACAGTGGGCGTACTTTCACTGGCGTGGTAACAATTCATGTGTCGATGTACCCAGGAACGCAGGCCCGAACTTTGACTGGACGAGAATCAGCACACAAATGGAGCCTGCTGACAGTGGGCCAAACTCCCGCATCGCCCAGAACCTGCACCATGACCACCAAGGTCCTTGGCCCTCCGTCATACCCGACGCTATTCGTTGGAGGCCAAATGGAAGGAAGTATCGGCTCTTTTGTTGGATACACCAGCACGCAATACCGGCCGGTGGCAAATACAACACGCAGGTATACTCGATGAGCGTCTATGACCGAGAGGTGAGCAACCCCCTACTTCCTGAACGCTTCTTTGCGACACCATGCTCACGCTCTGCCATATGCATAGGACAACCGGATTACGTGGCACGATCCCTGGCCCCTGGACAGCCGTACACAAAGATGGACGGATATACAGGCACTATGGCGTAATGCCGCACCGGCTTGGCTGCGGCCGCTGCGTCCGCTCAGGGGACGCACGTATAATGCGCTGCGAGCTCGTACGTACCCTTTATCTGGTTGAGCTTTGAGCTTGCGGTACTAATTAGCCACCCGCCATTCAGTGAAACTGACGACGCACCCCGACATGGCGCCCAAATACTCGCAAATCAGCTGCGTCGCCATTGCCGTCTGGCTCGTGCGCCATCTGGAGAGCAGGGCGCATCTGCGGCCGCCTGACCGAGCCAGCTTCCTTCAGGGCCTCGATTCCATTTCGGCGTTCCCGGATCTCGCGGCCACCCTGTTCCAGACGTTGCGCGAGTCGATGGGTGTCCCGTACAACCCTATCCGGGGTCAGAGCCAGCCCAAGCGGGACTACGTCAGGGACAACTTCAACCTCCATCCAAACCACAACGAACGCGAGCGCAGGATGTTCCGGCGGGTCATACAGGCTAAATTCGCCGGACATCCGACGCTGCGTAGTAGAGGCAGATGGATCGTGGATGCCATAGCCCCTGAGCCTCAGGAGGAGGACGAGGATGATGAGGACGAGGAAGAGGACGATGACGACGAGGAAGAGGACGAGGACGAGGACGAGGACGAGGACGATGACGAGGACGAGGACGAGGAAGATGACGACGAGGAAGAGGACGATGAAAGCGATCAGTAGAAAGGAGGTTTGGCGGATGTATACTGCTGTTCATTAATGGTACCTGATTATGGACACTGTGGCTTAACAATATAAATATTGCATTGCATTCAAGGTTATCAATCGATGGTATTATGATATAAAACTGCGATCTGGCGGCTTTGTGTATTATTGATAATTCTAAACCTCAGATTGCAGACATTAGCCCGCAGCCTGTCGAAGACCTAAAGCCATCCAAGATCACTTGAGGCGCCTCCGGTACCTTAGGCGGGTTTGATCGACTGGGGATACCAGAAGAGCTCCTCTGGGTCATACTTGGCCTTGAGCTGCTGCAGCCTCGGAAGGTTGACGCCGTAGTACAGCCTCTGCGCCGTGGCCTGGTCGAGGTTGGCGTCGACATAGTTAATGTACTTGCCCCAGTCCGAGGCCGGCAGGGGCGCCGTGGTGGCGTCGGCCCAGCCGTCCAGGAGCGAGAAGCCGTCGGCCGGGTAGACGGCGTCGTTGGGGACGCGGTCGTAGAACTGGATAATGAAGAGCTTGTCGCGGTGCGCATAGGCCGTGTCACGGTTGGACACCTGGCTGATGGCCGAGTTCTGGCCCCCGTGCATGTCCAGCTGGAACCACCAGTTGCGGTTCACTATCTTGTTGGCCGTCTCGAACCAGTAGTCGACAAAGTTCTGGGCCGAGGTGCCGTTGAGGCCCTTCAGCGCCAGGCTCTTTGCGTAGAAGTTCTCTTGCTAGTTGGGAAGACGCAGGGTCAGCAGGAACTCTTAGGGACACGGAACGAGGAGCCGACTCACAGGACTAGGCCAGGTCCAGTCTATGGTTTCATTGAAAGCGTAGTATGTGACGGCCTCCTTCCAGTTGACGGTTTTCGAAAGCGAGAAGGTGGCTTTCGGGGCAGCCTTGGTCAGCAAGGGCTCTATGGCGGCCCGCATCTGCTTGTCGGTGCCGTAGTAAAGCCCCTCGATCCCGGGCGCACCGCGGTTGTAGTCGGAGACACGAAAGTTCAGCTCGCGAGGCATCTCGTTTTTGGCGTATTGCTCAAGGGCGCTGAGACCGGCAACGGCGGTGCTCTGTTTCCAACCCAGAGACACGCCAAAGTAGGTCAGCGTTGTCGGGGCCTCGATGGTCCGGAGGCGCCAAGAGGCGATGATGCCGTAGTTGGACCCGGCTCCCCGAATAGCCCAGAACAGGTCCGTGTTCTCCGTCTCCGAGGCCTCCACTATTTCGCCGCTGGCAAGAACCACGGTGGCGCCCACGACAAAGTCGAGAGCGAGCCCGTGCATGTGCGAGCTGAAGCCAAAGCCCCCATGGGCAAAGTGGCCAGAAACACCGACGCTGGGTATGTTGTCAGCACCTGTGTTCTCGTTAGGGAAGCATATCCCAGTCACTCACCCGGGGCATGTTCCATGAGCAACAGCACGGCCGTGCTTTTCGTAGAGGACTGTGGCCAGATGGCCCAGTCGTGCGCCGGCTTGCACCGTAGCCACATTGGTCTCCTTGTCGAAGCTCACATCGGACATGCGTGACAACTCGATCACGAGATGGGCATTGTCACCGCCCAGCCCATAGTTCGCATAGCTATGGCCCCCGGACCTTCCGGTGACCTTGATGCCGAGGCCTTTTCCACACAGGACAGCCTTTCGGATTTGGTCCGTGGTCTGGGGGACGGCAACGGCCACAGGGGTATACGGGACGCGAAGGTTGAAGGGGGCGGCGTGGGTATTCCAGTCTCCGGTTCCTCTGTGGTCGTTTGGGACGCCAGCAGACCCAAGGCATTGATATATCTCGGCACGAGTAACAAGGACAGCGCCTTGGGCAAGAGCGGCCAGGCTGCCGAGAACGAGAGCGCTTGTGAACATGTCGACAGCAGACACGGTAAATACAAGGGTGGGCTGGCTGGCTCATCTCCATCCTCTGGGAGCAGGCGTGCGAGTTTAAGTAACCCGTTGTCAACATGCAGAAAGACTTCCATGCGCATGAACACGCTATCGTCCGGAAATTTCGGGCATTTTACTGCCAGCCCTGGGTCTGGGATTAGGGGATCGAGAGTTCGCTGCCAAGCTACTAGTAGGCCATGACATGCCCAAATGCTGGGGTGGATGTTGCAACCCTATGGTCTTGCCCAAACACCAGTGGTCATCATTCTGCTCGCTGACCTACCAAGGCATTCTCGCCTGGAGAGTAAGTACTATGCACCAGGCTGACGCTCGTAGGGCCCGAAGGCAGCTCGACGGTAGATATCAGCTGCTGTTGCTGACTCACGACCCATCAGGAAAGCCTATCGTCAGGGATGCGGACTGGGGTGTCTACACGGGAGGGATTCCCGACTGAATTCGACATATCGTTCCACTGTCTGAGGAATTATGCACAATCTGAGATGCCACGCATCCTGCGATGCCTTTGCTCCAGTGTTCCCCCAGGTCTTGGCGTGAGATTTGGCGCGGAGTTGCACTGCATCATGACCCGAACCAGGTCCTACGAGCGGAAGGCATTGGTGTTTACTCCGCGAGCTGAAGAACTTTGCGGCTTCGAGTCTAGCTGGGCGCCGTGCCAAGAGCGCTGGCACTAGCTGGGATGAAGAGTAACTGGGTGATCATCGTTCATTATTACGCTGGACGACCACAGGCCATCGGGAAGTTCCGTCAAAGGTTCCAAGTCCAAATGCGTCGTGTTCCGGGGCTTGCCTGAATCCGATTGGCGGCGAGCGGGCTTCTGAGATCCCAATTCGGATATCGGGATTTCAGAGGACCAGAGTTGCGCCGCTCCACGCTGGCCCACAACCCGTCTTGCCATGCCGTCTGACTTCAGGGCGTTGGTGTTCCCGTGATGGGTGTGAGGGCCCAAAGAGCCAGAAAGAAGGTTGACCTACGCAGTCTGGACTAGCGCGCAAGCTGGGCCCCTGCCATAGAAATCCCCAACACGGGTCACTCAGGTCTGCTCCCGCCCTATCACCTTTCCACAAGCTCGGTTTTGCAGGACCGCCCACCCGAAGCCACGGTGGCCGCTTCGGAATCTATCCGCCGCATTTGATCCGGTGGGAAGAAGATCTGATCGCATTTCCGAACATGTTTCTAGTAAGTTAAAGAATGTGTTCTGAGTGAAGGCATGCGTTCATCCACCCACAACTCATAGCAACAGTATCAAGGGCGACATGGGAGAATCACGTAATACATCCCAGGGAACACATCACGGCTTGGTTTAGAAATACAGTCATGGAAGCAAATATATTTTGTCTCTCGAATTACTATGGAACTCTTAATATCCATCTACTGAAAGAATAGTATAGACAGTTATCCATAACATCCAAGCATTCCCAGTCCCTCTCCCATTAATCGCCAGCTTGCGACTACGTGAGTGACCATGGTGCGATGACTTGCAGTCAAGATGCTACGGACGCGACAGCCTCAAGGCCGCCATCTAGTGGTGTAGCGATGTGTGGCAAGGCTGAGATGAGAAGCAGACTCCCAAAAGTCTGTCTCCCAGCCAAGTCGATCCGCAATCCAACCGGAAAAGCACGCTGGGCAGACACGCCTGCACGTGCTGCGATGCACCTGGCTTCCAAGGCGTGCCAGTCGGGCTAATCACGTGTAGGCGGCAGGCAGGGTAAATAAATGCCCCGCAAATCAGATAATCCATATCTGTAATGGGTGTATGACTGTTGTCCTCATGAAAAGTACCGAAGTACAGACAGACCTATCGTCTCGTCCGACTCTTGGGACATTAGTAACGAATAAAACCGAGTTCAAGTCGTCGGTGACTGTCTCACGCCTTAGGTTGGACGGCGGCCGATGGCGCTGACGCGGGTGCTCCAGGGGGCAGGTTGGCCGCGGCTGCCGCCAGCGTCGTCTGCACAACTCCCGGCGACGCACTGTTGGGCTGCTGCTGTGGCGGCTGGGTCTGGCCGTTTTGGCGTGCATTGTTTCCTTCCTCGGTCAACAGCTTACTGAGCAGAGGAAGGTCGTCGCGGGCCCGTGGGTCTCGGTCCAAACATCGCTTCACTGCGTTCCATTCGCCCTCCTTCATGCGCGCGGCGTGGGGCAGCAAGAAGGTCACCGTGGGACTGTTGAACAGGGGACCCAAGACTTGACGTGCCTTTTCCTCGCCTTCGGCCTGCGCTCGCTTGGTGGCCTCGACGTCCTGAGCAGGTGGAGCCGGCGAGGGAGCTGCCGGTCCCGGTGTCTGTCGAGGTGGTTGTGCCGGCGGATGCTGTTGGAACTGGGGGGGCTGCTGCATCGGAGGAGGTGCTTGGGCCGGGTACTGGGCTTGCGGCTGCGGCGGAGGCTGAGACGGAGGTGGTTGAGGGTGGTGCTGGGCTTGAGCATGGTACTGAGGTTGGGCATGGGGTTGAGGGTGGTACTGGGGCTGTGTTGAGGGTTGAGGTTGCTGCGGTTGTGTTTGATATTGATGAGGAGCCTGTGCCTGTGCCTGTGCCTGAGGTGAAGGCTGAGACTGGGGCTGAGGTAGAGGGGGGCCCTGATAGGCATGTTGGGGTGCAGGGCTCTGAGCTTGCGCCGCAGGGGCAGCTTGGCCAGGTATGACAGGCGGCGGGATGGGTGTGTGGCTCTGGTGCGACGGGAATGTCGCACTGGGGGGCGCTTGTGGTGTTGCGGGTGACCAGGTAGGTCCGGCTACCGATGATTGTCGGCGATCGGGTACTGGAGTAGCCTGCATCGACGAAGGCGTCGGGGTACCCTGGGGCGCGGGCACCTGAGGCTCGGTGCTGACAAAGGGCTGCAGCTTGTCGTCGCGATACACAAAGATCAACAGCAACAGAGGCTCGGTCCTGTCCGTGGGAATGAGATGGCCTTCGATGTTTTGGAGGGGTTCCGGCAAGGCGCTGTTGCCTTTGGGTATAGGTACGAGGTAGGTGTCCCTAACGTTGCCCATCTTCCTATCGCCCACGACGCCGTACCTCTTCTTGGACATGAAGTAGTTGACGACGGTCTGGAAGCTGGCCTGCGACGCGGCATCGTTGGGGTCGGCCACCGAGAGGCTGGTGATGACCAAGTCAATCTGGTTGTTGTACCTCAGGCCGCAGAGGTAGGGAACTGCCTTGTCCTCGGGGATGCGGCCGGCCACGTTGAGGACGACGGGGATGAGGTCGTTCCAGGGGATGCCGCTCTGCTTGCTCAGGTCCGCACCGCCAGCATACTTGGCGACGGCGCGGAACTCGGCCGTGTTGCCCATCTTCAGGTCTCCGTGCCACACCACATCGGGATCCAGGTTTTCGGTGGGTGAGTAGGGCGGCGAGTCGGTGCCATCGTCCAGCATGCGGTCGACATCCGGGTCTACGCCAGGGCCCGTGGGAGGGACAGGCGCCGACGGGCGGCGTTGGTGGACGGATGCTGATGGCGACCGCACCTTGGAGAATACTGAGTCAATGTTGAAGTCGGTCTGCTTGGGCGACTTTTGGGAGCCCGTGTCGACTCGAAGGGGCTTGTTTGGTCGCTCGGCGCCAGCTGCTCCGGAGGCGGCATTCTGGCCCGGAGACTTGCTCGATTCACCAGCAGCAGAGGCGTCCTTAACGCTCTGTCTGCGCAAAACCGAGGGCACCTCCTCTGTGGTAGTGGCGAAGCTCTCGTTCTCGACAATCTCTTCGCCTTTGTGCGTGCGTCGGACCCGCGGGCCGTCCTCGGCCACCAGGGTCGACTGCTTGTCGGCCTTGGCCTTCATCTCCGCCGTCTCTCGTTGCAGCTCTTCGGTGGCCAGCTCGTTGGTGGACATGGTGGCGAGCGTGGGCGGCGTCAGGGAGCGGTTGAAGACGCGAACGGCCAACGGCACATTCCTCTTAAGGTTGAAGATGAGCGTTCGTGCTTGGGCGGAGGCCGCTTGCTGGCTGTGGCTGTCGTGCAAGGCACGCTCGATCTCGAGGGCATGGCGCTCTGCGATGTTCTTCTTGTTGCCGTCTTTCGGGAGGCTGAAGAGGCGTTCCTTAATCGCCGCGTCGAGCGCGGCCTCGAGAGACTTCTGCAGGCCCTGGGCGACCTTTTTCCGTGCCGCCGGCTCCAGCTTGTCGGCGCTGGTAGCCAGGTCTTCCGGAGCTGTGTACGTGGGACCAGAGGGGATGGCTGGCGTCTCGGCCACCTTGCGCAGCTTGCTCTGGGGGCCTTGGGAGTGGTCGCGCTGTTGCTGTTTCCGCTTGCCCTTGGCCGCGGGCTCCTCTTCCTTCTTGACCTCGGGCGTCGGGGACGGCTTGGCTTTGGAGGCCGAGGCGGCGGGAGACGTCCGGTCCTTGGTATCGCTGACGCGCTTGGCCTTGCCCTTCTTGCCGCCCTTCTTCTTCTTGTTCTCGTCCTCGTGCTTCTGTCGCCTCGTGACCCAGGGCTCTTCGCCGCGGGCGATGCCGTCGAGGAGCTCTTTGTGGTCTTCGGGTTTGCATTGTTCGCAGAAATACTCCTTAGGTAGATCGTCGTCGAAGATGCTCATGCCCATACACACGTTGTGCTGCCAGGCGCCGCACTTTTCGCAGGCGATCCAGGGCTCGTTGGGGTCGTCGTTGTCCTGGGAGATGGCGCCGCAGACGCAGCGGATGACCTCCTCGTCTTCTTCCTCCTCTTCCTTCTGTGCGACCTTCTTGCCCTTCTTGGTCGCCTGCTTCCGCTTGGTCGGCTGGGGGCCGTTCTCGAGGGCCTCGAAGGCTTTGGTGTGCTGGCCCTTGGTGGCGCGCACAGATCGTCGGGGCTCTTGCTCGGCTGCTTGTGATAGAGTACGTGTTAGATTGCGCGTGTGATAGGGAGGGTTGCCTGAGGCTTGGGAGGGCATGGCGACTTCGCCGTGCGCCTCGACACTTGTTGCGCCGCCTCTTCTGCCGCTCCGTGTAGAGACGGACGACGACGACGACGAAGGCCGCGCCGGAAGCATCGGCTGTGATGCGCGAGTACGATGGTGAGAAGTGCGCTTACCAGACATTGTGGGCGAGTAGACCTGTTACTGGGTGAAGGTGATCTGTGTTCTTCTTATACGTTGGGGTGGGTGTGGTTTGCTGTGATCTGTTTTTGAAGCGCGCGATGTTTGCAGGACGGACGGCTTTGTATGCGACAGATGTATGTATGTATTTACGAATAGTGGCTTGCAGGCAGATTGGGAAGTGCAAGTGCAATGGTAGGGCAGGTCACTGTCCGGGCAATCATGGGAAAACTCTACGCAGCAAGATTGAACTATTGCTTTGAAGAAAAGACAGACGCAGACGCGACACAGGCAAGTATGGCTGCGCTGTCGCAAGTGTCAAGTGTGAGTAGAGTCTTGTCTTGTGTTGACGGATGCCAGCAGCAAGCCCGAATCCCGGGTGGTCCTATTCCCTCCAACCTACGATCGGGAGAGAGACGAGATGCCGCACTGTCTTGTCGGAGCGGGAGGGTGTCAACAAGGTCGCAAAGTACGAGGCGACAGTGGACGAGGCGACTGAGAGGGATCGAGTGGGTTGCGCGTGTTGGAAAGGTGAGCCGGCGTATTGCGACGAGAAACGGGAAACGGGAAAAATCACGGTCGCGAGATCGCGTGCCTCGTAAAGTGGAGAGAGCTTGGGGTTGGTAGACTGATAGTGGCCCGTCAGTCGCAAAAGTCGAACGGAGGGTAAATGGGCTGCGAGTTACGCCAGACTGGTGTCGCGTAGATATCGTGGTAGAGTCGATGTCGGAGGCATTGATGTCGACCCCTCACATGCTGCGACGGTTGCGAGTTGGCAAAAGTCGAATTGAAGATGGAGTGAGTGGGCAGTGGAGAGGGAGAGGAGAATAAAGTGATGAAGATTGGGAGGAGGGCTCGGGTAGAAGGGGTGGTGCTGGTGCTGGTGCTGGTGCCGGTGCTGGTGCGGAGGAGTGGCAGGCAAGAGAAGCGGAGGTGGATTGGATTGGGCGATTGGCGGCTTTGATCGACCATTCGAAATGGAAATGGAAGTGGCCTTCAACTGTTAATGACACAAAAAGGTACTGTCACAGCCAACGTAGTAGGGCACGATACTTGCTCGATACGGGCTTCGCAATACTGCACGGACCAGAACCTTCCAGTCGGTTGATGACTGGCCCGTGTCTGACTCAACCAATCCAGATAGCTTCCGCCACAGAGAAGCTCCAAGCTTCAAGCTTCAAGCTCCGAGCTCCGAGCTTTCCTTAAGTGTGGCTGTGGCACTTCGGTCAGGGTGTGGCAGTACAGGCAGCCAGCCTTATCTTATCGCAGCTTGAGCCCGTCCCTCCGTCCCTCAGTACGCGTGTGGGTTCTTGCCTAACCTTAGCACCAGTGAGCCAGTGAGCCAGTGAGCCAGTGAGCCAGTGAGTGCACCACCACCAAACAGCTCCAGCCCAGCAGGCCCAGTCCCGCCCGCTGCCAGCCTTCCCTAGCGCTGCTGCATCAATTGCGTTGGCCAGCTCTCTGCCTGCCACTGATACCGATTGTACTGCTTGCACTGACTGCATTGACCTTCAATGCGTCGTCGTTCCTTCAGCCTTCCCGCCCATCACCACACATCCCACCCACGATCCCTCCAACCCGACCGTAGAAGAAACATCACCGTCTCTTCAGGTCCCATTCGTCAATAACCAACCAGCCGCCGCGGGCCATTTCCACAATCAGATCTCGTCACCATGTCTCGCCGTTACGATTCCCGAGTAAGCTAGCTTCGCCATGCCTCTCTCTCCCCCATCTTGCAGCCAGCAGCTGTCGAGCTCCTCCGCCCGCACCCAAACAAAGCTGACCCTCCTCTCCCCCAGACAACCATCTTTTCCCCCGAAGGCCGCCTCTACCAAGTCGAGTATGCCCTCGAGGCCATTTCCCACGCCGGTACCGCCATCGGAATCCTCGCCAAGGATGGCATCGTCCTGGCCGCAGAGCGCAAGGTCACATCCAAGCTGCTGGAGCAGGACACATCAGCCGAGAAGCTGTACATTCTGAACGAGTAGGTCCAATCTGCACCGCCTTCACCATCCACTGGCAGCCTCTAACAGTCCACAGCAACATGATCTGCGCCGTCGCTGGCATGACGGCTGACGCCAACATCCTCATCAACTACGCCCGCCAAGCCGCCCAGCGCTACCTCCTCACCTACAACGAAGACATCCCCTGCGAGCAGCTCGTGCGCCGACTGTGCGACTTGAAGCAGGGATACACACAGCACGGTGGTCTCCGACCTTTTGGTGTTTCCTTCATCTACGCCGGCTGGGACCCCCAGCGCCAGTTCCAGCTCTACCTCAGCAACCCCTCGGGCAACTACGGTGGCTGGAAGGCCACCAGTGCCGGTGCCAACAACGCAAGCGCCTCCAGCTTGCTGAAGCAGGACTACAAGGAGGACTGCACGCTGAAGGAGGCGTGCGCCATGGCCGTCAAGGTGCTCAGCAAGACGATGGACTCGACAAAGCTGAGCAGCGAGAAGAGTATGTATCCCCCCGCCTGTCATGCACCCCCCATCCAATCCCGAGACCTATACTGACGTCAAGCCTTTAGTTGAATTCGCGACAGTGGGTCAGACAGAGGATGGCAAGATCTACCACCGCCTGTGGAGCGCAGACGAGATCACCACGCTACTGAAGGAGAACGATCTGGCCAAGAACGAGAACACCGAAGACAACTAGAGCGCCGTGTCTGGCACGGAATATGGGTCACATCATAGAGCAGCTGTACTAATATGACACCAAAAGAATTGACGACTGGCATGAACCGGCCCGGCATCGAGTTTGCCCCTGTGGACTACGCGCGTGGCAATGTGAAATGCATCTCGTGACTTGGCTGGGGAGTTGGGTGGAGCAAGGCTCACTTCCCACCGCTTTTTTCCTGTGTCCTGTTGTGATAATTAGGGGTCGTGAGAATAAACTGGTCAACACTCTTGCCCCAACACCTGCGGTATCATCCGCCAGTACGGTTCATCCAGTCTAAGAATTACATCTCCGGCTTCGTTTGTCTCGAATTCAGGTAGGGCCGATCGTCTGAGCATGAATTTTTTAGAGGATGAAATACTTCGGTTTTCGAGCTTCCAGCTGTGCCAAGTTTCTGATAGAATAGCTGGTGCGGCCTTGGAGGTGGCCTGATTTCATTCGTACGACTTGGATCCTAATCCATGGTGCCCTTAGTGGTGGCACCCGAGTTGTCGCTGCATATCATTGCTGTGGACAACAAAATGAACCTCATATTCAGTATCTAGCAGCATTCCTCATTCACCAGCTCCTACTTCAGTGTTCTTTGAATTGGCGGATCGCTTGCTTGGCTTCCATTTCCGGCTCTGTGTCTCCGTCCCTCTTATGCCTAGAGCATCCTTCCTTACCGCGGTACATGAACATCACCAAACCGATACACAGCCAACGACGGAATTTTTTAGTTTTCCACCGCAGTCTTTTCTGAAAAAGCAGCTCGAAGGAGAACTGTTGGTTTGTTGGTCGGTGTCATTCCGTGATCTCAGCATTCCAAAAACAACCAACAGAACACAACAAGGCCGTTTTTAGCCACCTGTACGATACTCTTCAACATTGCGGCCGATTCTCAAAGCTTGGGAAACCACCGATCAAATATTTTCGCTAGTGATGTCGCTAGATACTGTTCCGACTTGGACAAGGACACGCGAAGATATAAAGTCCTTCGTAGAATATTCAAAGTCTCGTCAACATATCTGTATCAAGGCAACTGCAATATCGAGACGCTACTAACATGGCTGAACAACTAGACCAGCTAGTACTGTTTCCTCCTACAGAGGCTGGGGAAAGACGAAACAATATCATTGTACGCCTTGGCGGATACTTGCGAGACAAGACTTCTGAATCTAGAACACGAAAAGGATTTGCCACCGAATTGCTCAAAATTGTCCATGGCCAATCACTTGATTCCGAACTTGGCAAGAGGGAGCTTGGTAAATCCAGAGTCTACCAGATGGAAAGGGATGATTTCAAGGGAAACGTGTGTGAGTATTCTTATGAACGTGACAACAACTCACGAGCTAAACCGCAAGCAGTCCCATCGTCGGAGAACTTTGAGAGTCCGACCAAAATTATGGCCGATGCAGTCGTCGTTGGCATTGCTTGGCGCAACCCAACCTCTCCTTTTATTGAGAAACTGCTTCATATCCTGGTGATGATGAGGTCCTTGAAAATAGACAAAATAGACGACCAGAATCATGGAGTTCATATTACACACCGAACCTGAGCATAGCCAGTCATCTTAAGTCTTCTGACTCTGATACAGACTAGTTCTCTAACGCTCAAGTATGGAGGGGTGACTGAGAGTGGCAGTAGGTCCAAGCAAACAGTCGATATCAAACTCATGCCTTTATTACAAGACAAGCATAAGTGACATGTAACTCATCAGCTGGGGCATCTTTCCAGGGTTGTAGTATCGTACCTTCCGGGGCGCTTGCATTTTCTCTGCTTGTTTGACCTCCCGGTCCTCTCAGAGGGGTGTTGGTTTGAAAGCCAACTTGAACCTGAGCATGTCGTCCCGCATTCCTACAGCAGCCAACGTCAAAGCAGATGCGTTTCAAGTCATCAAAGAACGGGATGCAGCTTCAGGATGCTCAGTGATACCCGAGCAAACGCTATAACCGAAAACGATCATAAGCTACAGTTGGTGGCTCTGGGAAAGAACCATGGGAACTGCTATAAAATACTAGCACTGTCCGTTACCGTATTCCTGTAGTTCCAGGTAATATTCCACAGCATAAACTTTGTTTTTCATGCCCATGCCTGGCGCAAATACCATGTCAACGTTAACAGAGATGTGGCTA
The DNA here is from genome assembly GCA_039105305.1 of Apiospora arundinis. Taxonomy (NCBI): domain Eukaryota; kingdom Fungi; phylum Ascomycota; class Sordariomycetes; order Amphisphaeriales; family Apiosporaceae; genus Apiospora; species Apiospora arundinis. The sequence continues at coordinate 29,353 of JAPCWZ010000006.1, forward strand.
GATCTGTCCGCCGATGATTATCCCATTTACTCACAAAGGCTTAACGGAGTGGTTCGCCAACTCAGTAAATATCTCGAGGACGAAAGATTTCGCGAATTGAGTCGTTGGAGATGTGCTTCGAAAGTGTTAAGGATGGCAAGAGGCCAGGATGTTGAATCGGACGAGATTGTTCCTATGCCCCTGTTCGTTCATGAGGCAGATTTCAAGGAAAACCCAGAAGTCGAAAGAGGGTCGAGTAAGTCCTACTTGGAGTGTTAGTAGATTAGATCGTCATCTAAGCTAGATTCATAGTCCCCGAGTTCGAAAACATAGACCCGGGAGGTTTATTGATCGATGCAGTTGCTGCCGGCTTTGCTTGGCGTAACCCGATGTCCCCGCGCGTTGAGGAACTGGTAATGATTCTCGTGGAGCTGAAAGAGAACAAGAAACAGTTTTTCACAAGGGGGGTCGACATATGCTTACAAGAGACAGCCTGTGAGTCTGCCCAACACCAGCTCTCAAGAATGCTGCGCTCATTGCTGTTTATTTTAGCCCGATGGGATCAGCTAATCCTCCGATCTATCACTAAAGATGCAGAGGAAAGGGGACATGAGGTAGACGCTGGGCGGAGACTGCAACTTGCGAAGCATATGTTCTTTGCCCGATTGTATGCCAAATCATTGGTCGATATCGATGACCACTCAATGATTTCAGAATTATGGAACACAATCACCAGCGAATCTCTCGACTTTATGGGCTCACGGGATTTATGTATCAAGATCTGTAGTTCGTGCATTGAACTGGACAGAACTCAAATGCGAGTCGAGTGGGACGAGATTCAAGATCAATACCGCGTTGGATTTCTCTGCAAATGGTACCAATTCTGCGAAACAGAGTTTGGTAACCCAAGGGAAACGTGGGAAGTATGGCGGGAGCGCATCCGAAATATTCCCACGAATGATGCAGCTACTTTGGCTGATATCCTGTCAATTGAGAGCATAATGGGTACTTTATTCTTAGCGAGTTCAGACAAAAGGACAGTATCTACCACAGAGAGCCACAGCAAATTGAAGGGGGGCGGAGTGAGGATTAAGGGGGGAAGATTGAGAAATAGGGGGACCCCTTGGGATGGGAACAACCGGACCTGGTCCTACTTGAACAAAGAATAGGAGTTTCATAGTTAGAAGTGCCCAGCTGCCATCATACTATATCACAGCTTCGATCTGATTGCTAGTGGCACATCCTTGAGATCCACAGGACACCCGATTCTCCAGCTGACATCTCCGCCTGCATCCTGCCCTTGCTTCCACCTCCACCGGCTCTTCTCCTGTTTGCCCGCCTTGGCCAACTCCACGATCCACTGCCCCGCGATGGGCAGCATCTTGAACGCGTGTCCCGAGTCGCCGCTCGCCACGATCAAGTTGCTCTTGCCCGGCACGAAGTCGATGATGTACTCGGAGTCGGCCGTGTCGGCACACCAGCAGAGGTGCTTGTTGATGAGGGGGCGCTCGGCCAGACCTGGCAGGGTCTCCCTCAGCAGCTTGCGTATCTTGTCCTCGTCGGCCGGTGTGATGAAGCCGTTGAAGTCGGGCGGCACGGACGACGTGCCGTTGGGGCCGCCGGAGAAGTTGGTGTACCCCGCTCCCGAAGGACAGAGCTTGAGCAAATTGGTGCGCGTGTCCGGCTCGAAGAAGAAGCCGAGGTCGCGGGCGTACGTCACAGGGATGCCGCGCAACTCCTGGGCCTCTTCGGGGGTAAGTTGGATATGCGCGACGGACCACGCGTTCGCCGCCACTTGTCTCCCGACTTCGGGGAGGACGGAAGCGAGCGCAGCCCCCAAGGTGAGGACTGTCATGGCCGCTGTGTACGTCTTGCCCGAAACGGTGACGGCTCCGGTGCAGCGCTCCTTGGCCGAGGTGTAGGTCAAGGATTTCACAGCATCCCCTACGCAAAACTTCACGCCCAGTGCGCAGCATGCCGAGTACACGGCGGTAAGAGCGTCGGCAGAATGGGCATACCCTGCGAAGCGGTTGAAGTAGCCTTTCCACTCCATCGGCCCATCGAATACGGGAGCGACCTTGGTGATGTCTTCCCTCCTCTCAATCGGCGAGATCTTGCCTTTGAAAGCGGGATGCTGTTGGATGGATCCCAGCGACTTGAGTAGTGTCTTCTTGGCCTTTTCGGGGGCTGCTACTGAGTTGGCGAGCAGGTAGCCAGTCTCATGGTAGTACGGGGCAAACAGCGGCGTCTTCCATGCCTGGATGGCTTGCAGCGCGAGCTCGGCGTAGAAGGGGTCCTCATACTCGGCCCGGATGATCTTGTTCAGGTCGTTGCCGGCCGAGTCGACGGGCGGCACGGCGGTCGACTTCTCGAGGACGGTGATATCGGAGAAGCCGGCTTTGGCGAAGTGGTAGGCCGTCGACAAGCCAAACGTGCCCCCGCCTATGATGAGAATGGGGGCGTCTTTCTCCATCTTGTCTGTATTCCCTACAAGTATGCAAGAGCCGAAATATCTTCCGTGACAGTGTTATCGTGCCGGACGAGCGTTGGTTGAGAGGGGGCCGTTTTGGATTTGTCTACGCTTGGTCGTCGGCGTCTTCTCCGAATCCGATGTCGGATGAAACTCCACCCCGGGGTTAACGTTGTCCAATTGCAGCCCGTTGGTGTTCCAATCTGTAACTTGCGTCACAGTAGATGCTAGTTTATCACCATATGCATGAGCCCTTGGATTTCCCCATTTCTGTAACCCGATGGCCATCTTGAGCTGCCAGTGTAGTTGTTGGCAGCGGGGCCATCGAGCATGGGGAAGTGGGATTCGTTACAGGGGGCCTGGTCTTTAGTCTTCGGGGCAAAGAAGCGGGGAGGCCGCTAAAGCTTTAGGCGGACAGCTAGCAGGTCCGTCGTAAATGCCCATCTTACAGGGAACGGCAGTGCAGGCGTCAGGAGCTTATCTCGGTACTTGGGGCATTCTAGGGATGCATTGTGTCCTTGGCGTGGTCCCCAACAATCGTTGCTTCATCGCCGACACCAGCCGTGGGTCGGTCGTAATACTCTCGATCCGGTTGCTCGGCTACTAACTCCTCCCGCAACCGTTTCATGACCTCCATGAGTCCTTTCCCCAGTCTGTTCTCGCCCCAGTTCCTCTGCGGGGCCATGACCTCTTCTGCGGTGTACCCAATGCCCCAGACACGATCCTGCGAGGCAGCCTCGGCAAGCACGCGGTCACCCGTGCTGGGAAGAAGGCTTTTCAAGTGTGCATTTTGCTGGAACTTGGCCATATTACCCGCCACCACTACAGTGCTCTTGATTTCATCCCATCTGGACGCTTGGAATCCCCTGGTCGCTCTGGACAAGGCTTTCTGCTGCTTGGGGTCGCCCGTCGCCATGATCTGCTGCTGGCTTTCCGTGTCGCGGAATGTACCGGCCTTGCAGTACATCATGGACTGCTCGGCGTAACTGAAATAGATGGGGTTCCAGCCTTCGGGGTCGCCCCCGTCGATCGGGTGCCCGACATTTCGGATTTGCCCACCGTCAGAGTGGCTGGGTACCATTGGCAGAACTCACCGTAAGCTTCGTTGGCTTTGAAGAAGAGAAGCGGCTCGGCGTTGCCACGTACCGTGGTTCCAGCTGCATCATGTGTGGTTGGAGAATTCCTTGATTGTGCTTTCATCTTGGTGGCCCCGGGGGAGGGTATCTGTGGCGTGGTGGAGGTAAGAAATTTGAGAGAGGGGTGATGCGACAGATTTCTTAGGAATAAGAGTCTCTGAGTCACCAGCAGCGACCGGAGAAAGGTTGACAGGCTTTGCGCATTCCCTGGTACGTTAACAAACAACCTCGAAGGGGCTGACATCAAGGCTTCCTTTGATCCCTAGGAGTCATCGCATTCAACTAGTGCATATCAAGCAGCTTGCCTCAAGTACGCAGCCAGAGTACCAGACAGAAAGGGGGGCAAATTTCGGGTGTAGGCTCAGGCTGACTATGGGGCGGCGAGACTGTCACGCAAAATATCGGACTCGCAATGGATGCAGAAAATTTCGGGGTAGTTCCGTCAGGGGACGAAGCAAAAGGGCTCATAGACTAGGGGTCGCAGACTAGCGCCACGGCTGTGGTTGAGTAAACGAAGAATGTATGAAATAGCGAGGCTGTATATGTTTTGCAAAGTAAAACAAGCTTGAGCGAGTATTACATTTGTCTGTCAAGCGGCAGGCTTGTGCTTCTCTACGATGAATGCCGGCCACGCGCTCTTCTCATCATTGACCCCCCACGCCGTCGGGCTATCGTCATGCACTGTGGTCCTGCGAAGATCCCGCTTGTACTTGCCCTCAAAGGTGCCGCCTCCTGCGCGGTGCAGCACGCAGCGGTTGTCCCAGATGATCATGTCGCCGATATCGTGCCACTCGACGGTCGTCTGGTACTTGTCCTGCGTCGCGTGGTCGTTGAGCTTCTGCACGAGCTCCCAGCTGCCCGGGATCTCGGCGCCGTTTTCTTCAATGTGGTGCATGTGCGTCCCGATGTACAGGTTCATGCGTCCACTGGGCTCGTGCTCCTGGACAATCTTGTGCCGGTGGAGCGGCAGGCTGAAGATGTCCATGTCCTTGAAGAAGGCAGGGCTCCCGAGCTTCCGGCTGTGCGCCATCGAGTGCGCCCCCACGTACTCGTGCGTCAGCAGCTCCTGCTTCAGATCCTGCGGCAGCTCGTCGAAGGCAGTGCGGCTGTCGGCGAAGTCGGTGTTGCCGCCGTGGCCCGGTGGCGGCAGCGCGCAGGCGCGGAGGAGCGAGAAGCCGGCCCGGCGCGGGTTGAAGCTCGAGTCGACGTGCCAGAGCCCGTTGCCGCGGTTGTTATGTGCGCGCGGCGAGTCTGGGTCCAGGACTTCGCCCTCCTGGTCCAGATTGCCCGCGTCGAAAAGTTCGTATAGGTTGTAGCGCGGCTTGCGGCCCTCGGCGAGATAGCGCCGGATGTTGTCGAGCTCGCCGAAGCGCTGGCTGAAGGCGACGTGCTCCTCGTCGGTCAAGCCCGTGTTGCGGAATACGCAGACGCCGTACTGCAATTTTGTGTGAATACTACATACTCGAGCATCTCATGTTGTAGATTGGCAGGACTTTGGAAGTACGACTGGGGAGAGAAACACACCTTGGCCATGGCGGCGATAATCTCCGCGAATTGCTCCTCAGACACATCTCGGAAGTCGACTCCCGTTATCTCGGCTGCAAACGTAGGATGCAATTCTCTGACCTTGATGGTCTCAGACGAGGGTGTTTCGATGATACCCGGCATCTTGCTTCCGCTATAGTTACTTGCCTGTTTCATGTAAAGTCAAGACTGGGACGGATGAGAATATGGTATCGATTAATATCTCCAGCTTATGTACTTATACCACCTTTCCTCGGACCCAATAACAGACTTGCCGATGCAAGGTCGTGGGGGTTGTCGTGCGGGGTCTATGCTGGCATCGGCAGATGGCAGGCCCTTGTCGGAAGTAGAGCTGACGGCCAGACCGTGGAGGCGCCTTCCCCGCCGTATGAACGTCCGTCCCCGGCAGAGATGACGTTGTCATCAAGTTGTTATCGTAAACCCGTCCAATTATAGCGATGCCCCGGCTCAGGGCATCCGGCGAGTGCTGGAGATGCTCTCTGGGTCCGAAATCCCGAGGCGGTCTCCTATTCCCGAAGAGCTAACCCGCTCCATTCCTATGGGCACATGATCGCCCTCAACGGTAGGTGCCGCAAGATCCTGCACCCAAGCATGAGGGTGTGACTGGACTTTCCAAAGAACATGGGTTTGATCATGTGTCTACCCCATTCTCGGGAGGTGCTAATACAATCATGATGGCTTCGCGTAGTCTTTCCGCCTCAGCATATTCTTTTCTGACACCCGAGATCGCCCGCTGCATCTCTGGTTTCGCCCAGGGCTTCCAAGACGGTAACCTGGGCGGTGTTTTCTGCGAGTTCATGCAGAGTGATGGAAGCTTGGCATTCCATATATCGTCTTCCATAGGTACTCCAGTACCCCTTTGGCAGCATGGCTCTGGCTGAGGTAGTGCAAGAGGCTCAACAGCTCTCATCAAAGATCTCACCAGAACTGCCACTGCGTAGGATAGACGGGGCATTGCAGCGGGGAAGCTGAAGGTCACAGATGTCACCAGAAGCCATGGCATTCAGAAGATCGACATGGCACATGAACTATTTCAACCTCTGGTATCATGGAACTGATACAAACTTCAGGGCTCTAGCGCCAGGTGACAGAGACTGAAGGTCGGCCTTCGAGCAGGAGCTTTCTTCCGTCCTCTCAAAAGATCGTCATGTCTTGTTTGAATGACGTTCGTATTCGTGGTGAGGGCAAGCGCTCTGAAGTTAGTCGGGACAACAAGAGGTTGGTACTTGGCCCGCAACTTCGAAGAGTCAAAGGCCAGGGCAGACTGCAGTAATTCCTCTGTTGATCCTAGGACAGACCTGATTGACTTGACACAGATGTTGCAGAAATATGTTGGCTTCGAAGCACCTTGTTGACCTCCTCCTCGAAGCCTTCCGGGTAGCTACGGGCCCTCAAGATTGTATGATCATTTTGGCAACTCTGGAGGTAACACCGGAAAGACTGGGTGCGGACTCGGCTACGGCGAGACTGTACTGGCGGAGGCCTGCCCTATTTGGCACAGTGCTTCTGAGAGTATATTTCCCTAGTCTTCCGTTCCCCATCGGACTTAACCTTTGCGAACATGAAGGCCGAACCACTTCCCTGAGGACTAGATGGATCGAATCACGAAAAGCGTATAGGCGTGCAGTTATATGGTGAATGGCACGGTGACAAGGCCGAGGGCCATGGGCAACTTCCATGCCTACTTATGATACTTCCTAAGAAGTTTCTTCGCAGAGAGAGATGGAAGACAATTTGATGCGTTGGTTCATCGACACGACAATACATTTTCCTCGAGTCGTAGCTCTCACGCCAGATCCAGAATGATGTTCTTTGGTCGTCGCTACACGCCTGTTGAGTATATGGGATGCTGTGCTCAGGATACTGGGAATCAAATAGCCTGTCCAGAGCCCGCATATAACGCCATTAAAAGTCACAAGCGAGTTAGACACTTGGCAAGCCGACTATTACATAATGTCCCCGGAGCCAAGTTGATAGCGGCGGCGATGGTGTAGATGTTTGGCCTGTCGGCAGCAATTGTATCCACCCCAGTCGCTGTCTAAAGTACAGTCTCCTAAGATGGAAGCACTTGCTCCCAGTTCAGCTGCACATAGTAGCTGGGACACGATTAGGATTGAAGCCCACCAAGCCCAGGTTCAAGCTGAGTAAGTGTCATTGGTCTCGCGTCTCCGTTGAGAACCCGGAAGCGCGGGGAGCCTAGGCGTATCCCCGCGATTGAGAACAGCTTGCTTAGAAATACCCTCGGAGAAGGATATATAGCCTTTGCGCGACAGAAGGTTGCGATCCCCCTTCCTTCCTGCGCGTTCCCATCATGCCATGGCCGGTGTCAGTCAGCAAGTAGGTCGCAAGTCTTGCCTCTGCTGGACTAGGCTCTCGACGTCTGTGTGAGAGTCGAGCACTTCGTACCGGGAGTTTGACAACAACATCGATGGCCCGACCTAGATCTTTCGGTGGCTGCGCCTCATGCGCTTTGGAAAGGCTCGATGGTTCTCACGCCCGGCCTCCTTGCCTTGGTGGTGGAGCTTAAACGGGGTGAATCGACATGAAACGAAACCAGACATACGTAATCACCGAGCTATTTGCAGTTGTAGTCTTGGTATGTTTAATAATACTCAAATATTGGGCTGTGGTCAGTTAGTTGCCTACCTGATCTTTTGCTACATTCCTCAAGACAATCAGTTAGGAGTCGGTCAATAGGGCACAAGTCGTCGCAGATAACTGACAAAGCAAATCTTCCGAGAAGGTATTGCGATACCGGGCCGACTGAAAAAAACAGGCGGAAGAGAAGTTCATCCGAAGACTGGAGATGAAGAGAAAAGCCCTGGCGATCCGGCAACGGAACCGAGAAGGTGGAATCACTCGAGACGATGGTGGTGGCTCAGCTTTAGCAAACAAGACGACGACGTTGGCTGCACAGACAATGTGGTGGCTGGGCGATTACTGGTTACGGGTTACGAGGAAGCAAAGGCCGTGACAAAGCGACGTGCTGTAGCCGATGTTGATTAGATGACGGAAGTGAAGCTTGGAGCGCCTCGTATCGCGCTCCGTGTGTAATTAGCGATTAGTTGTCGCTGCCCGCGGGCGCAGACCTACTGTAGTGTAGTGGTAAAATAGGTAGTTGACAGTGGGAGAGCTATTTTTATCTCGAGATCTGGCGGCCCGAGCAAGCTGCGATTTAGTGCAACGTGGGGTGGTGAGCAGCTGGTTCCAGCAGTGGTTCAATGGTTCCAGCGCTATGACGGGATGCAGCTGCAGCAGATGCACTACCTTACAGAATGATATTCAACGGTGCTGCGTGCGGTGATAGGTAACCGGACAGCGCTCTTTTGCTGAAGTACGTTTGCAGGTATGTAAAATCAACGAGAGAGAAATGCATCCGACTTGCAAGGAAGATATTAAGCAAGCAATGCATCTCTTAACAGTCATGGCACTCTCTCAGCTCCATCGTGATGAGCTCTTTGATTGCGGCATGGCAGATGCAGATACAGATCCAATTGAGGACTCTGAAGTGTCCCAAGAACTTTGAGGCAAAGGATGAGAAGATGTGGGGTTGAGCACACCCTGGGTGGATCCGGTGCACGGATCAGAAACCTTAAATCCAACGCGAAAGAGAGAGAGAGAAGAAAACGAAACCAAATCGGCACCCAGTGTCTTGGCACATCTCGGACATAGCCAAGATCAGCCTTGCAGAATTACTAGAGACCTAGATACATGTAGATGTAAGTGTAAAATAATAACCCGTGATAGCAATGGGGCAAGTGTGATATCCAAAAGGAATGACAGACCGCAACGGGAGCGGTCACCTTTCCGAGACATGATGGACGGCTTTAGGAAAGACAGCCCACCATCCATCGTGAGCAGATCCCGGCGATGACGCATTCGGCCTGGGCCCATGTACTCAAGAGTGCCCCATACTGCGACCGGATGCTGCGAGGTACCTGCACTTGTTGGTGGGTGGTGGGGGTGCAATCCAGGTACCAACACTTTTTGAGGCCCTTTCCATGAGGCCCTTTGCATACCACGGGTGATGCTTCATTAACAGACACATCGATATGCGATCCTGATGTAGAAGGCTTACTCATTCCAGTCCATAAAAGACAATTGCTTTCAGTTGCTTTCTTTGCGCATTGCATAGGTAGGTAGGTACTAAGCGCACACAATGCACATGTCGGACATGTAGTCTATAGGTAGTCCATTGCCAAAAAGACAAGCGCATGCAGCTTTCGTTCACTGATTGAATGAGCATTGAGGAATGGGGAGCTGAGTTGAGCAGAGCAGAGCAGAGCAGTGTACTTACCGACCCGACAGGACAGTCAGGACGGTCAGGACCGTCTGTCCCTCTTTGCGCAAATGCAAAAGTCTATAGGTGGTTGAGTGGATTCCTGCAAACCTTTGGACGTCCAGGAACAAACGTGACCTCAGTTTGTGAGGGCATTCTCCCTGTAGAACCCCGTGAACCCATAGACCCATAGACACTTTCTGCAGGCTGTTTGCGTGCTCGTGTGTAAGTAGGCATGCATGTACATGCAACATGGTGATGAGTGTGCCCGTAGTCAGTCAGTGGTCAGGTCCCGTCAGGTCCACGGGTCTATCAATGCAAATGCGCAGATGCGCAGATGCGATGCGGCATCCATTGAGATCCTTTTCTGCCTCAGCCCTTTGGCTGCTCCACGCTGCGAAGGTAAAAAGTTCAACAGTCTTAGTGTTTGTAATCCAACTGGATGATCCCATCACCGCCAGACAGACTGACATACTTTTACTTATCTCTCTGCCTTTTGTTCCTCTTTTCCTCCATCCGCTACCTTCTGACTTCTGATCCTCTCTGCTTGCTTGTTGGTGGTGATAAGGGATATTGCTTCACACAAACAACCACTCTTTCTTTTAGTGGTGCAGACGCAGACACAGACGCAGACACAGACGCAGATGCAGATGCAGATGCAACAGGTGCAGCAGGCCTACTCCTACTTCTGTAAAAACAGCGACAGCAGTTCGTTCCATCCATCCATCTTGGCCCAGCATTAGCGCCAAGGCCAATCGGCTTAGGAGCATTAGGAGCAACGCAGGGCCCCAAGTCTCCAGTTTGCAGCTTATTCAGCTTGCAGCCCGCCCCAACTTTTTAGGTACATCTTGGCGAACAAACAACCACTGACCTCATTGCCTGCCCATGATTGAAGGCCCATCCCGGTTGCTGCTGGTTTGCTTCGAGAGAGAGCCACAGCGATAGACAGGCGACAGGCGACAGCAATACCTAAGTATCGACTGCGACTGCGACTGCGATTGCGACTGCGACTGCACTTCACCAACTTGGACTGACTGACTGACTGCATTTCGACTGCAACTCTCATAACAACCTCGAATCTGGACATTCCGCCACTTTTGGATTTGGACAAGTCAAGTCACTGCTTGGTCATCACCATTGTGCCTTCCAGCGTCCATCATTCCAACCGAGTTTTCTCGTCCTGGCGGATCTCGTCGGCGCTGCATTCGGAGAAAAGCCAGCACTCAAAATAAAACACCCTCTTTCTTGTCCCCTTGCACACCACCACCGTTCGATTTCCACCTTTTCCCTCTCTCCCTATCCCCGAAAAAAAAAATTAGACCAACCAAGAGCCACCGACCAATCGCCCAACTGACTGCATTGCACTCCTACTGAGAGGTGTTTGGAGAGATTGAAAAGATTGAAGAGACCCTCTGATCCAATTGTTCCAAGATTTCCTGAGATACTTGAGCGGGTTATTGCCTACCTACTTGGTTGGAGGTTTGAGCAGCTTGAGCAGCTTATTATTAGGCGGTGCTTCTTGCAGCTACTCACTGCTTCTAGCGCCTCTTTGGGTGGAGGAGAAAGGGAAGGCATTGATTGACTGACAGCGACAGCCCGAAGTTTTTTCTGGGGACACACCCCTCAGTGCTGCTCAGCAAAGAAAGAAGAACCCTGTTCGGCCAGACCAGGCAGTCTGGGCCTGTCTCTCTGTGTTCTGTGTCCCTCTGACTGACTGATTGATGGGAGAGCGAGCGAGGGGAGGGAAAAAGCCGAAAACATCCAATCCCAATCCAAGCCCGATCCAATTAAGCGTGGATGAAATATTCCACGCCCGCCCGCCGCAAAATCCAAAGATCCCGTCCTAAGGAAAAATAGTATCTTAACCTTGAACCACCCAACCCAAGAAAAAACCCACCCGAGACTGACCACAACCAAACGACCACCGTCATTCTCGCTCCCCCAACCCATCATGGCGCCCCAAAAGGGTGGTCAGGCCATCAAGCAGAAGCAGCACATCAACAATCACCATGCTGCTGTTGCCCCGACGGCTGCGAATGGCGCCAATCCTGCCCCAGCCGTGGTAGCCTCTGCCCGAGTCAATGGGGCCTCTTCCGGACCACCACCTCAACCTCAACTTCAACCGCAACCGCAGCAACCTACCAAGAAGCAGCCCTCGAACCCTGCTCGCCCTGCCGTCGTGCCCGCCCTCCCTCTGCAGTACCTCAATCGCCAGTCCAGCCGACAACACCAGCAGCAGAAGCCGCAGCACCAGCAACACCAGCGCGACTCCTCCAACAACCACAACCATAACCACCACAACCGACAACCCTCGACCAATGGTGCGCCTGCCGCCAACTCGGCGAATGGACACCCTGCCTCTTCTCTCGAGGCCGCTCTGATCGACCACCACGCCGCCGCTCCCGACTCGGCCTTGGCTATGCAAAAGGCCGCCCACCGCAAGAACATGTCGGCTTCTGGAAACGAGGCCGCCACCAACGGCGCTGGTGTGGAGAAGGCCGGAGGAGTAGCAGCCGCCGCCCCCTCCAACAACCACCACCACCACCACAATACTACCACCACGACAAACGGTGCTACCAACGGCGCACTCCCTCGTGGCCACGAGAACAGCAACGGTAACAAGAAGAACAACCGCGGCCGCAACAACAGCGTCGCCAACGGAACCAAGACCCAGCCAACCCAAAACGGCCGCGGTGACGCAAAGCAGCACAAACGAAACCAGTCATCCTCGCACAACAACGGCCCGGTCAACGGCATTGGTAACATCACCTTTGGCGACGTGCCCCACGACATCCATGCCCCCGACACTCCTGCACGAACGCGATCCTCGTCTCTGGTTGCTCAAGCTCCCGTCGCTCCTGCCAACGATCCGGAGAAAACGCCCCTCGCGCTGAGTAATGGGTCTGCACCTCACCACCCTCAGCAGCATCAAGGTACCTACTTATTTCTTCTTTGTCTCTTGCATACTTTATCTGCAGATAGTGCCCATGCACGTCCGTTTGGCCAACACCTGCTTACCATTTTTATTTTCAGCATCCTCCAACCACCTCAGCGAACTGTCCTCGCCTACTTCTGCTTTCGATTCGGCCCCTTCATCGGCGACCTACCCGACCGCCGACTTCGTGCCCCATGCTCAACCCAACGGCCACCACTTCCATGACGCCCAGCGCCGCCTAGGCATGGATCGCGGCTCCGACCCCACCGGCTTCCACCCGGCCCACCCCATGCGCTCCCATCCCGGTCCTAACGGCGCCATCATGTTTGGAGGCATGGGCTTCCCCGACTCGCACTCCCCTTCGCCCATCCCTCCTCCCTCGGCTGGCTTCATGCCTCCCCCGTCCGGACCGCATGGAAACGGCCACCACATGAACGGCGTTAATGGCGGCGAGAATGGCCAAGGCTTCCCTCCGACTAATGGTTTCCACGGACACGGCCATGCGCACACCGACAGCAACGCCACCAACTTTCCCGGCCACCCTGCCCAGTTCCGTCACGACATGGGACCCATCTCGACCACCATGGACAGCTACGGCCAAGTGCAGACTCCGGCTCCCATCGCCCACGGGCCGTTCGATGGTTACCCCCCTAACATGGGACGGTACGGACCTCCTACGCCCCACAGCTTCCAGGGTTCGCAGGCTTCGGGAGACCAGAACAGCGCCGACAACGGACAGCACTTCCTCCCGCCCAACGGCCACGGCTATGGCAACCACGGTCCTCATCCCAGCCACCCACCCGGCCTCCCCCACGCCATGGGTCACGGCCACTTCCAGCCCTTCATGGGTCCTGGCCAGTTTGGGGACAGACCAGGCATGATGGCCGAGGAAATGGCGGATAGTGTCGCTTATATCCGAAGCCAGTTTAACTCGTCGGAGCTGTCCGACTGCGTTCTGGAGCTCGTGTTTGGCAGCCGCCGAGAGGAAAACGTCAAGATCCAGGGACACAAGCTGATCCTGGCCCGAAGCCCTTGTCTTAAGGATTCCATCATGCTCCTCCGCGCCCAGGATCCCGGTTCCCACACCATCAGCATTCGGTCCGAGGACACCTGGCTGCGCCCCGACGCCTGGTACATGGCTGTTCAGCGACTGTACCTGGGCGCTTTGCTGCCCGTCGCCCCTCCCATGGGCGGTAACATGTCCACCTCGGAGCAGGCACGCCGCCATGCCGACCAGTTCAACTTCGCCTTGGCGTACGCTGCCGCCGGCAACCTGCTCCAGATGCAAGACGTCCTCGTTCGGGGCTTGCAGATTGCGTCCGAGATGATCAACTGGAACGTTGTCGAGGAGGGCCTCGCCTTTGCCCTGGAAAGCACCCACCAGCGATACTCGAACGACGAGTCTGATGCGCCCGATGTGGAGTACAACTATGGTCGCGAGACGGAGCTCCTCTTCTCGGCCATGGTCAACTTCCTGATCAATGCCTTCCCCGCCAACTTCGAGCTCGACACGAGCGTCTCGGACCCCTCTGCCTTTGCGCGTCTCCCGGTGGTTCCCAAAGCCACGCACTACCAGAAGGCCGCCCCTGCCATTGCACGAGGTTCTTCGGTTCGACAAGCCGCCAAGGCCAAGCCTACCCGACTCTCGAGCATCAAGTTTGGTGACTTGCCCACGGCCTACCCGGAAGAGGATGCGGCAACTCCCCGCGAGCCTGCCAAGTGCTCTCCGCAGCTGTCGCGCATCCTGCTCAACCTGCCTTTCCACACGCTTCGCTTTGTTCTCACTTCGGAGAGCAACGGCGCGTCTGGCTGGAACACGGCCCAGGACCGCTACCACGCGGTCGCCGACGTCGTTGCCGAGCGCGAGGCCCGTCGTCTGCGGACTGTCGAGGCTGTCCGCGAAGGCAGCATTCCGGGCGCCGAGGACATCCAACGCCGTCTCTCTTCGCCGCAGCGCCATACCATTATCGACGCATGGGATTCCCTCAATTGGCAAGAAGAAATGGCACAGCCCTCGGGAGCTGGTGTCCCGCGCCTTGTCCGTCGATGGGTTCCCCAGTTCGCCGTGCCGCCGATGGTGGAGAACGGGGAGCCGACGACTTACGAGCCTCATCCCTATGAGTCCATGGTCTAGATGAGGGCAGCATGGGATTTTGATCGTAAGAATTCACGACTTGATGATGATGATGATGGCGTCACCGGCTACATGGAAAATGGAGGGTTCACGGAGTATCACTGGTAAAGGGTTGTGCATAGCAAAAACGGCTCTATGGACACGGAAAAGGTCCGCCGAGGATACAGGGTCCGACGAATTTCTCTCTAGTTGACATGGCATCTCACTTTGGTGTTCATTGGCGTTTGTTTGCTCTCTCGCTCATGATTTGCATGCCTGCCTTGCAGGTGTCCCGCCTCCAAGGCGAGACTATCACTTCAATATTATGAGGTAGAATACAGACAGCATTCTTCTCGAAAAAGACGGTGGAGCCAAGCCCGCCTCGGTCTTCGCTTGGCAGCAGCAGTGCTGGGGAAAGGAAGGAAAAGAAAGATTTAGTCGTCCAAAACGGCCTGCTGCGAACGCACGCAAGTCTGGATCATCATGGCCGGTCACCTCGGAAAAAGTTACCGCGATTTGGGACGCATCTGCTTGTGGCATCAAGCGGTGCTGTCGAGTGGAACTGCAGAGTGTCGACAACGGTAGAAAAGGGTGAAGAAAGAAGGCGATGGATGAGGGTTGCTGGAAAGAGAGAAGAGAGTCAGTCCACGGGTCCACCCACGTCTTATGATGTTTGGTCGGTCTGTGCTGTGTGTACCAGCTTGCGCGAGACGAAACTCTCGTGCTTTTGGCAGTCGGGGGTCTTGAGGAATGCAGGTTGTCATCATCGTATCCTTAGCAAACCCCTCATCCTCCAGGTAGACAACAGCATAGAAGGCATTGCGGGAGTTATTATTCCTGCCTTAATACAGAGCTGAATAAAGAATTGTCTAGTCATATGAGCTTTTACATGTATGCATGTGCTGAATTGGTTACTACTTGACTATTTTCCGGTCTACGATCTCGAGGCCTTGGTTCTTGCAGTCCATGGTCTGAGGGGCGTCGAATCGACTTTCTCGTTTAACCTAGGGTTGTTGCCTACTTCTTAAGATATCACCATCATTCATTTGCTCGTGACGAGACGCGAGCTGGACCCACCTACGTCAGCGTGGTGTAACTAGGGGCTGGTTACCAATCACTTCCCCGAGATCTGAACCCCAATGCCCCGCGTCGTGCTGTATTACTTACTGTATTATTACTGTATCCGTCTACCAAAAACACTAGTGGGAGTACACGGAGTTAACGCCGCCCGTAAGCCGTCAGGAGATAGACTCCCCGTTCGTCGCGATGGGCCGAGTGCGGATGCGGAGATACGAGTCGCTCTCGTCGCATTGAACAAACGATCACATAAATAGTGAGTGACCTAACTGAAGTGTATCCGTGTTTCTAGTTGTATTAATGCACATCTGTATATAATTCAACTTGAATTGTTACCTGCGGCGACGAACACTTCTTATTCGGGTTCCGACACCTATCAATTCATCTGTCTACGAACAACACAAGCCACTACTACTACCACCACCATCACCAACCACCATGGCTTCTGACAAGGAGATCGTCTTCATCACTGGCGGTACAGTACCTTCACATATTCTGAGGGAAGAAAGATGAGCGCCCTTCTAACATGAGAGATCCACGCAGGCAACACGGGACTGGGCTATGAGGTGGTCAGGGCCCTTTACAAGTCCCCGCGCGCCTACGAGATCATCGTGGGCTGCCGCACCGTATCCAAAGGCGAAGACGCCATTGCTACCCTCCAAAAGGAGGTCCCCCAGTCCGCCTCGACGCTGAGCGTGCAGCAGGCCGACCTCGAGTCTGACGCCTCGCTCGAGAAGGCCATCGACGCCATCTCGGCCAAGCACGGCGGGCGTCTCGACGTGCTCATCAACAACGGCGGCGCCAGCTTCGACAACGACATCGCCGCCGGCACCCGCACGACTCGGGAGGCCTTCAACGCCATGTGGGACGTCAACGTGAGCGGGACCCATGTTCTAACGCAGCTCGCGGCGCCTCTCCTCCTAAAGTCGACCAAGGGCCCGCGGCTGCTGTTCGTCACGTCAGGCACGTCGACGCTGGCCGAGACCGAGGTCTTCGACACGCCCATGGGGCAGCGACTCAACGCGTCACCGGCCGCCGGGTGGCCCAAGCAAAACCCGCCGGGCAGCATGGCCATCACGGGGTACCGGTCGGCCAAGACGGGGCTCAACATGCTGATGCGCGAGTGGGCGCGCATTCTGCGGGAGGACGGCGTGCGGGTCTGGGCCGTCAGCCCGGGGTTCCTGGCCACAGGGCTCGGCGGCGTCGGGGCCGAGCGGCTCAAGCAGGCGGGGGCGCTGGATCCAGCGGTGGGCGGGGAGACGGTGCGGGATGTGGTGGAGGGGAAGCGGGATGGGGAGGTGGGCAAGGTGGTGCGGCGGGATATGGTGCAGCCTTGGTAGGCGTGTGGGGTTTAGCTAACGTTGGTTGAGCGCGGACGTCTTCTTGTACCTTGTGTCGAGATTGACCATCGTGAGGTTCGTCGAGATAAGCAAGGCAGCCAATCAGTCAGTTGCTTGAGCTCTCCCATGGCAAGTTTTCTTTTTTACGGATCCGGGTACTAGGCAAAGGTTATCCAAGATCTATTACAAACTTTCCCGGTGAACTGCATCTAGTCGGACTCATCTGCGGACTCATCTGTAATGATGCTTCGTTGAAGTCGATGAGTGTTGTGAGCACAGTTGGGCTCTTGGTTATCCTGGTTCAGTGGTTCTCCTCTTGCAATGCCCTCCGAGCTCATTGATCTCGACTCTCATGCCTCCTAGTTTGCTGCAGTGTCACCGATGATGAGCTTGCGCCAACAACATCAGCTTGCTGTGGAGGCTGGACCACGCGGTCTTCCTTCCTATTTACGTCGTAGTGCTCGTCAAGCCGATGTCCCACCCCTTTCATCACACCGACTACCACGTTTCCGTGACTGACCAAAGGCCATTGGATTGGAAGCGGGCAACTTACAAAGCGTCAAGTAGACGCACTTGAAAAAGACGGGCTTCCATGGCAGCACGGCAACGATTTGTCCGTAGTCCCAGTCCGGCCGTTCCAGGAACAACCAGTATATATCATAGTCTATGTTCCCCAAGTATGAACTCAGCAACACGAATACCACCACATCTATCGCCAGCCATGTCAGTCGCAGGAGTCGACTGACAACATGATTGGAAACCAATTTGGAAACATTATTGTCAGTCGCAGCCCACCAGTTTGGCCGGGGCACCCAATTTGGTAATGAATAATGTCCCAGCTGGTCCATCGCAAGCAGAGCCATGATGAAGTGGGAGCATCCGACAACCACGCGTCCGAGGCGCATCGCGTACCGCCCACCGACCGTATTGTCGTCTCGGGGCGATAGGCAAGACGGCAGCACATTCTCGCTGCCCCCGCACTGGTCGAGAGGTTTCATTCCAGACTCGGCCAGCATGGTGTGGTCCACGTCGACAGCGAGGATATACACGAGGAGGGTGAGAATAAAGGTGTACCACCACCGCCGTCCCGCGCGCTGCAGGCTGGACTGGGTCATGAAGGCGATCAGGGGCGTCACCGCCGCGAAGAAGGCCGCCGAGTGGGCGTCGATGAAGTCGGCGGGCGCCCAGTCATGCCTGCCGTACACAACCAACGCCGCGATCTGCAGTGCGATGACAAAGAAGACCTGGGCCTCCTGGAACTCGACAAGGGACGAGAAGACGGCGATGGCCGGGCGGGACATGCGTACACGTTGGAGGAGCGACGCCAAATTGCTTTGGGTGGTCGGGTTTTGCTTTTCCCCTGAGCTGGGGCGCTTCCCGCGACGATTGATGATGCATTGGCTGGCGGTGTGGACGAGACCCAAAAGGGATATGAACAGCTCCGCCCAGTAGGACAGGAGATTGGAGGTGACGTGAAACCAGAGGCCCAAGCCTGCCTGGAGAAAGTATGCCGTAATCAACTAGCTCTTGTCAGCGATTGATTGGCCAGTGCTGGAGTGACAAAGAAGACCTACCCCTGGTCCAGCAACATCATTGTCAGGCATCGAGTTATACAAGTTGCCACGGGGCGTGCAAGGCCTGTCCGGTTCTTTCGCAAATATATTTATCTCGTATAAGGAAGGTCTGGCGCTGTGAAGGGTTCGGCTGCAGTACCCGTACAACTCACTGTCACATGTGGCCTTGGTGCAGACCAACAGATCGGTCATGACAGACCGTCAATCGAAGGTCTGGAGCGACCCGAAATGCAAGAGATTGTCCGCCTCGGTCAAGTTGGCCACGTCGAGGGCCAGAGAGCCGTCCTGCACCATGAGCGCCGCCGCGGAGAGCACGGCGCAATTGTAGAGTGTGTAGGCATCAGTGAAGAGGGCGGTCTGGTTGCGGCACTTGTCGG
This sequence comes from Apiospora arundinis, assembly GCA_039105305.1. Lineage (NCBI taxonomy): Eukaryota > Fungi > Ascomycota > Sordariomycetes > Amphisphaeriales > Apiosporaceae > Apiospora > Apiospora arundinis. Next base: position 48,178 of record JAPCWZ010000006.1, read on the forward strand.
AACAGTCGAGCGGCCCATTGCTCAGATCCCCCCTGCCGTCGACGGAGCAACCGCTATGGCTAAGTTCCAGATACACGGTCGGGGTGGATGCCAGGGATGAGAGCGAAGATGGTGGCTCTGTTATGTTGGTGTAGAGGCTGGGGACGGTGGAAAGGAGCAGCGCGGGAACATCGTGTCCAGTAGAGAAGGTGGCTCCCAAAGACAAGGAGCCGTTGACTAGCATGATGGCGGCAGCGGCGGCATGGGAAGGCAAATTCAAAGCACTTGTTGTTCGGGGAGTACGGGGAGTAAGACGGCAAAATGGATGAGCAGGCAGTTTACTCGCTGGCATGTGTTGATTTGGATCGAATCATGTCGACCCCTGCATCCCTATGTTGCACAAGGACCGACGTCTAATTACAGGCACCAATCAATATCGAGTCCGTGGATAAATAGCGTGACGGATGACGTGAACCCTTGACCAAGAGGCTTGGCGTGCACCGAAGGGTCGGTTCAGCCCCTGTTGGTAAGTAGTCTGTAGATCCTCCGACCAGTGCCTTCGGTGTCAATCTTTTGCAGGGTTGAAAATCACGATGAGACCGACAAGTTGAGATGCATGAAGTACTCGGTTGCGCAGACCACCTTAAACTTACAAGTAATGTCTGGTCGAAAGAGTTTGTGTCAATGAATCATCGATGATTGATGGCAGCCATGTGTCGGGCTTTGGGAGCTAACGGACTTTGTGTCTAGGCTCTTTCGCGTGAACATAAGTATTGGCATATATCTCTACGTATCAAATTATTGTCTATAAGTTCAAAGGTGTAGTAGGATGCGGGTGGCGGGTTCCCAAAGGTATAAAGAGCCACCACGTCTAGCTGTAGTATTCCAGCAGCCACGCCCGCAGGTCCCCGACTGTCGGGTACTCGAGGAAGAGGCTGCCGCTGACGGTGACGCCGAGCTGCTCACGCAGCTTCTCAGCGATAACCAGGCTCATCAGACTGTCGACGCCCAGGTTGGTGAAGCTGGCGTCGTCCACCAGATCGCCCGCGTCGAGTGCAGCCTCCGCCGCCACCAGCACCATGGCTTTGGCCGCCGTGCTGTCCGAGTCGTCCGCCACCGCCGTGAGGGCGGGGGCCGCCGCCGCCGCCGCCACCTCGACTGTCTGGAGCGCCGCCACGGGCTCCGACGCAGCCTTCACTGGAGCGGGGGCCTCCGCTAGAGACACCGCGGCCGAGGCTGCTTCATTGGGCGCGGGAGCCGGAGCAGGAGATGCTGCCAACGCCGCCTTGGGCGTCGGGGCAGGGGCTGGCGCCGAAGCCTTGGCTGCTGCGGGGGCTGCAGCCCCGGCGGCGCCAGGGTGTGCCACATCGACGGCGGAGAAGAAGCGGTTGAGCAGGACGCGCGGGTAGCGGCGGAACTTCATGGCGGTCATGAGGCCGATGATCTCACCGTCCTGGAGGATGTAGACATCACCGAAGTAGATGGCCGGGTCCTCGCGGGTGGGAATCATCTTTACGTAGGAACGGTAGCGGCCGCCGGCGACGAGGGGGCGGGCCAGGCGCAGGCTGCCCCAGCCGGGGGTCACGCAGAAGTTGTTCTTGGTGTCGACGGCGTCTGACACGTTCATCACGAAACCGCCCAGATGGCACACGCTGTCGACGAAGAAAGGTGGCACCGTCCACACACCGCCCTTCTCGGTCGCGTTAATGACGACGTCGGCGAAGGCCTCGAGCCCGTGCATCACCACGGTCTGCATGCCACGGTACTTGTCCGCGTAGTCGACCAGGTTGCTGGCGAACAGCAGGTAGGCCATGCTGTGAGACAGGCGGTTCGCGACGCCTTGCTCGGCAAGCCGCTCCAGCGCCTCGATGCGGCCCTGCACCAGGTGCGCCGCCGGCACCCAGCTGGCGAGCGCGTCGGTCGCGGAGCCGTACAGCAGCTGCGCCGTGACCGTCGGCTCCTCCGACACGAGCGCGCCGTCGTTGGCCACGCTGAACCATTCCAGGCGCGCGACGCCCGCGTCGATGTCATCCGTCGTGATCGAGACCTGGATCAGCTGCGGCATGCCCGTGTTCTTCTGCGCCACCAGGCCCTCACGCACCACCAGGTTCGCGATGTTCATGTCTGCCGTAGTCTTGGTGTTGGGCCGCAGCTTCTTGACCAGGTACTCGCCTAATGTGTAGGCGATATCGGCATGGATGGACTATAGTTTAGACACGTCAGTAATCATTCCCTGTCTTGCCTTACTCCGCTCTCCCATGAGACGAGGATCAAGGTACTTACCGAGGTGACCACGCCAGCTCCATTCATCTTATGGCCCCAAGCGGCGGCGAGGAAGTCCGGGTGCATCATGTCTGACTGTATGATGACGTGCCCCGTAGACTCTGTAAAGGCTTCGTCGACGACGCGTTGCACCAACGATGTGCTGAGACTGGAGCGGGGAGCCGTCAGAAGGTTCCCAGCCGGGATGCCATTGCGCGCAGCTTTCTCGGCTTTCTCTGCGTCGTAGTACGTGTTACCTTTGGTGAGATTCCAGTCACCGTTGTACATGAGCCAGTGGTTCTTGTCGTTCCAGGCGTAGGTCGGTAGGTCGAGAAGTCGCAGGTTCGTCTCAAACGGGCGGTGAAACTCGTTCCAGCTCACTGAAACGCCTGTCGAATGGACTGCGCTGAGAGTGTGCGAGATGGTCTTCCAGTTATCCTCTCCGCGCCGGAGGGAAGGCATCCCGACGCTGACCGAGGGTAGAATCGACTTCGCGAAGCCCACGCAGACGGGGTGCGGGCCGATCTCGATCCATACCATGTTGTTCTCGATGGTGGACATCTTGTACGCAGCTTCGACGGCGCCCAGGAAGTTGACAGATTCGCGCGTTGCCCGCCGCACATAGGTAGCGTTCACCGTCTTCTCGTCGAATATGACCTTGCCTAGCAGCGGGGAGATGATAGGGTGCGTGGGTGGCTGGAAGAGAACTCCTTTGGCAATCTCTTCGAGCTCGTCCAGGATCGGGTCTGTCTGTGCCGAGTGGAACGCAAATGCCACGTCCAGGTGGAAGCACTTGAAGCCCGCCGCCTGTAGCTCCTCGGCCAGCGCGTCCATCTCCTTGACGGTTCCGCTGAGAACCGTATCTTGGGGCCCGTTGATGCACGCGACCTCGAAAGGCTTGCTGTGGGCATTCTCTTCCACGCTGGCGAGCGAAGCGCGCACCGCCAGCATCTTGTGGCTGCCAGCTTGACAGTCCCGCTCCAGCATACGGGCCCGCTGACCTACTAGGAAGATGACGTCGGTGGCAGACAGGACGCCGGCTACGTGCAAGGCGGCGTACTCGCCCAGGCTGTGGCCGATGACCACGTCCGGTGTGACTCCAAGCGACTGCCAGTACTTGGCAAGGGCGACTTCGATGCAGACAAGGGCAAGCTGGGTTACTGTCGGCGAATGAGCGTAGTCCTGGGGGTGGCTGCCGTCTACAGCGGGGATGAAGGACGGGAAACCCTGCGCCTGAGATAAGGAGTCCAAGTGCAGAAGCTGCGACCTGAAAACTGGCGCGTCGCGGAACAGCTCCAGGTTCATAGAGCGGTGCGACGCTCCTTGGCCGGTGAAGGCGAATATGACAGGCGGCGCACCCGTTCCAGGAATAGGCTTGTGGGTATCTACGGCCTGAAGGAAGGACCCAAGCTGTTTCTTCAGGTGGGCGACGTCAGATGTCGATATGGCGACCCGGTGGTTCATGTGGTGACGTCTCGCCGTCGTGGTGTAGGCCAGGTTAGGCAGAGAGACATCCGGATGGGAGTCCAGATACGCCATCATCTTTTCGAGGTTGCCTTTCAAAGACACCTTGCTCTTGGCGGAGAGTGCGACGACGTGTGCCGCTCGAGGGTCCTCACGCTCAGGCTGAGTCCGAAGGGGGCCTTCTTCTATGACGATGCTGGTATTGCCACCAGCAGCACTGAAATTGTTCACCACGGCGATCCGCTTCCTGTCGGGGCTGCGTTCCCATGGAACCTGCTCGTAGGGAATATGTAGGCTTCGCTTATCCAGATCCGTGGGGAATCCTGGGTTAATGGTGGTTCTGATTCCGACGTGCTTGGGAATGGCGCCCTTTTCTAGCATGAGGAGCACCTTTACTAGAGCAGTGGTACCAGCCACAGCTTCCCCGTGGCCCACATTCGCTTTCACAGCACCGATGTGTAAGGGCTGCTTGGGGCTTCGCCGCTTCGTGGCAGTGAGAGGCGCGAACACCTCGGCGACGGACTGAATCTCTTGGCCATCGCCAGCTTGCGTGCCGGTTCCGTGCATCTCCACATAGCTCACATCGAGCGGGTCTACGGCCGCCTGATCCAGGATGCTTTTGGTAAGGTAGGCTTGATGCCCGGCATGGGGGTGGGTGATGGACACGGCTTCGGCGGAATGGTTCGTGCCGGCGGCCAGGATAACACCAAGGATGTTATCGTTGTCGGCCTCTGCATCCTCTAGACGCTTCAGGACCACCGAGGCAACACCGTCCGCACGGCAGTACCCATCGGCTTCGCTGTCCCAAGTCTTGCAAGCGTTGGGGGTCTTGGACAAGAAGTGGCCGTTGCTCAGGCCCGCGAACGCATCCGAGTTGGTCAAGACGTTCATACCCCCAGCCACCGCCATGTCGGTATCTCCGTTCCAGAGCGAATTGCATGCAATCTCGTCGCAGTTAGTGTCGTTGATCAGAGAGGTAAGAAACAAGAAGCTCGCTTTGCACCTACATGTATAGTAGCGAGCCCTGATGAGCAAGCCGTGTCGATGCTGTAACTGGGTCCTGAAAACTTGAAGAAATAATTCACACGGCCGGGCCCGAAGGCACGGCAACCGCCGGTTATGAAGTAAGTACCAATCTCTTGGTTGGAGTTGACTTCACGGTAGTCATCCGAAGCTCTGGCTCACGTCAGCTCTGATGCGGGTTTCGGAGGATCGTCCGTAACACGAATTTCGGATGTGGGAAAGTCAGGTATACACTCACTGTCCATAGAATGTACCAATCCGGTGCAGGTCTGTCGAAGCGGTACGATTGGCCACGTAGCCAGAGCGTTCGAGGGCTTCAAAAGCGGTAACGATGGCCAGCCTCTGCATAGGGTCGGTTTGGAGAGCCTCGCGGGGAGACATGTTGAAGAAGGGCGCATCAAACAGACCAGGCGCGTCAATAAAGCATCCGTATGGAGTATGGCTCGCGTTCATCCTCTTGCCGGTGGGATCGTAATGTGAGTCCACGTCGAATCTGTCGGCGGGGATCTTCTGGTGAACATCGAGACCTTGGGCAAGGATATCCCAGAACTTGTCTGTATCGGTAGCTCCACCAGGCATACGGCAGGACATGCCTACAATGGCAATCTTGGATTGCTGCGCGCCTCGTGGGCCTTTGGCAGGCCCGGAAGGCTTTGCGATCCATGTCATGAGGTCCTTGGTGGTGGTTTTAAAATGCTGGGACTCAGCATTCAAGGCCTCAGTAAGGTCTCTCACGGGCATAGAGTTGCGGAACGTGAGAATCTGGCATTCGGAAGCCGCGAGTTCCTTGGCTCGCTCCAAGGCGCCGCTAATGACGTTGTCCCATTGTATGGCCTGGGTCAGAATCTCCTCTATGATGCTCTCGAAGAGGGCAGTTGCGCTCTTGGCTGGGAATACCAGCCCCTTGCTTGTCGAGAAGACGGGAACATGTGGCAGGAATCGAGGGTCAAGAGTAGAAGCCTGCACGATTCTCTGCACATGACCCTTGTTGTAGATGTGGGCGGCGTGGCACAAGCCTCCGTACACTGGGAGCATAACAGACCTGCGGTCCCGGAAAAAGTCCGATTTGTGGAAAACGTGCTTGAGTCGAGCGGGTGGGCCGCTGACAGTGACCGACGTCCGGCTGAGTGCGCTGATAAATACCTTGTTCGGTCCTGGGGTTTTCTGGAAAGCGTGTGTCAGCAAATACAGACAAGGCAGCAAGACTTGCAGTTTTGCTCACCTCAGCAGCATGTATGGCGTCCAGCTCCTTCTGAGCATCTTCGGCAGTGAGGTCTGGAACGACGTACGCCCAACTGTCGCCTGGCCCAGCATCGGTGGAGCGAGGCTGGAGGTTTTGCGAAACCTCATCGACCAGGACGCCCAGTCTAAATGCAACACGAATCACCTCGGCGCCTGCAAGCGGCAAATCGGCCAACGTAGGGGACAAGGAGATGGCGGCGGTCGAAAGAAGACCTGTTCCTAGTCCGCAAAGATAGGAGTCACCATTTCGCAGATCGGCCTCCTCCCCGCTGTCTTCATAGTATCTGTGGAAATGTCAATCTTAGGATGTAATTCAATTTGGAGACTGGCTGGGTCTTACCCGATGAAGGTAGCAATCTGGACGGCACAAAGCAAAAGGCCATCCACGGCGCCGGCAAGCGGACCGGATCGGAGGTCGTGGAAGTCAGCAAGGCTGAACAACGTCTCGAATGGTGGGAACAGTGCCCTCTGGGCATCTGGCAGCGACCGAACCTCGGTACGAACTGCTAAAGTGGCTTCGTGGATGAATGTCGCAAGAGCTGGATGGCGCCTATCCTTACTCTGGCCGTAGAGGCGCCGAAAGGTGTCCCTCAAGTCGTCGTGGGGGAACTCGTTGCCGAAGTATCCAAGGATCATCTTGCTGGGCTCGACTAGGGACCCAGAAGTGGACGGCGAGGTGGACGACTCATCCGCCTGCTGAGAGGAAGCCCAACCCATATTGACAGTAGTTTAGGGGTCCTGATAACAGGGTGCTGAGACCTCTCTGGTAGTTCGAGACGAGTTAACGTTTGTGACTTGTGAGAGGAATCGATGATGAATCGTGTGCGGAAACAGGGCTGATTAAGTCCTCAAGAGGTAGTACTGTGTGCTTGTCCTTGATGCGAGTTATAGAAACATCTCCATGCGGATAAATGTTCTGTCTCTTACTGATAAGCACGCCCATACGGCTTGGCCACCGGTACGGACATGGTATTGGACAATCACCAACCTATCAGCCTCGGACCAAAGCCCTAGCCAACTTAGACCCTAATCAGGATCCAGCTGCATGTGTCAGACTTCGGACTGCGTGTTATGGATCGCTCGAGACCTCCGTGTAAAGGATTCACCCTCCATTTCTGCAGGGTCTTGTTACCCGAACCCATCCTTCGAGCATCCAAGCCTCGGCCTTCTGGGTGCCTGCTCGCTCTGCTTACCCGCTCGGCATCACCGTCGCCCCTCGGTGAAATAGGCTGGACGCCGGTACGTTATCAGCTCGCTTCTAAGTCCTATTCGGTATCTTGCCACAGAAACTCGGGGACCTACGTATTTTGAATTGTCATCCGGGAGGCACCAGCAGATGATACACACCATTGGTTATCGGGGCCTACCCACTCCCAAGCATCAAGTTCTTTAATTTTCCGCTACCTCCAGGTCTCTTCCTGGTTTCGGGGGAAACGGCCATTTTATCTTCTCTATCCCACCACACCACAGGAAAGGTGGCACGATTATCGCACGTTCGTAGATCACATAATTTTCAATCACAGTCGATCAATATGGCACCGGGCGTCGGAGGCTACCGCCAAATCAACAAGGCGCTCAATATCTGCGCGTTTGAGGAATATCTCGAGAGCCAGCAAACCCGTCTGCCTAAGATACTCGACGTGGAACAAATCAGCCCGCGAGTGGTTCGCGTGCTCGGTCAAAATCCAGGAAAGGTATGACTCTCTGTTCGACTTGGCTATTCCAAGGGGTCGATTAACTAATGATGTTTTTTGCGTGAAGTTTACTCTCCAGGGTACAAACACGTATATCGTTGGCACGGGCGCCAAGCGGCTCATTATTGATACGGCCCAGGGGATTCCTGACTGGGCAGAGATCATTTCAGAGACCTTGGCCGATGGCGACTATTCGCTATCTCATGTGCTTCTCACGCATTGGCATGGCGACCACACGGGCGGAGTGCCCGACTTAATCTCGCTCTACCCGGATCTCACCGACGCCATCTACAAGCACACACCAAGCCGGACGCAGAAGCCCATCGTCGACGGGCAAGTTTTCCGCGTCGAGGGGGCCACCGTGCGTGCGGTGCACGCGCCGGGCCATTCGCACGACCACATGTGCTTTGTGCTCGAGGAGGAGCAGGCCATGTTCACGGGCGATAACATCCTCGGTCACGGCACCGCCGCGGTAGAGCACCTGAGCACCTGGATGGAGACGATGCGCCTGATGCAGTCGCACAACTGCGTTAAGGGCTTCCCTGCCCACGGCATCGTCATCGAGGACCTGAAAGCCAAGATCAACGGTGAGCTCGCGGGTAAGCTCCGCCGTGAGCAGCAGGCTCTCCAGGCCTTGCAGAAGGCGAACAGCAGCAAGATAGGGGGCGGCAAGAGCAAGCTGACCGTCAAAGAGCTCGTGACGGCTGTCTACGGAGGGCAGATGGCCACTGGCGTCCGAGAGCTTGCCCTGGAGCCGTTCATGGATGAAGTATTGCGCAAGTTGGCCGAGGATGGAAAGGTCGGGTTTGACATGCGGGGTGGAGTGAAAAAGTGGTTTGCCGTCGCGTGAACGACTGAATCCTTCCATCTTGTATAGTCCATGATTACTTCACGATTTAAATTTTATTTCTGGCTTCACGGTGTGAATATTATTGAATTCGTCTAGGCTACGTAGAGTAAACACATGCACTCATTGATATCGCGCCTACAACGTGCGTACAGTTTTCGCGACGGAGCTCTTTTCTGCGCTTTTCTACGCCATCTTCAGTCTAACTTGGCATTCCACCCAAGCAGCTAGCTATTCGTGATTCACTGAGCAGGGTATTGTTGACAATGGCATACACTTACACTGCACGGTGGGGAAACACTCGCCGTCCCCTCGAGCCGTGAAAAAGACGCTCTGTCACAGCATTCATTCGGAAATGTCAAATTTGTGAGCCAATGCGATTACCAGTATCAATCATGGCTGAGCTTGACATACTCTCATGTCCTGCAAGACTCAGACGCATTGGTGTAATCTATGCAGCCCACTCCCTCCGCTTATCCCCTTTGAGCGAGACAATTGTCCCGAAGCCTAAGTCCCGACCCGACGATAGCGCGCACCCCTGGCTGACGTCCACAGCGGAACAAGATAAGCGCTAGAGCTCGGAAAGCAGGGTCTGGAAGCCCAGGTATGCACCGAGCAGGGGGGTCGCCGAGCGTGTAACATGCAGCCAAGCCCACTTCACCAGGAGCCCTCGGACGAAAAGCAAATCTCCCGCAGACCCGGACGCGTCCAGTCCAAAAAGGATGTTGTTGGTCGGAGCCATGAATATCCACGTGAAAGGCACCATGGCGATGGTGATGATAGCCGATAGCGCGTAGCGGGACCACTGTGAGCGATTGGCGGCCTTTTTTCGGTATGCGGCAAAACCATACAGCCCGCAGGTCGCGACACACAGCGCAGGCAGATAGATATGCCCATAGTGGTACAGCCGGGCCCATTGTCGGACTGCATGGCTGGCGTCTTGGTTGGTGTCGAGAAGCACCGGAACAGCAAAAGCTGCCAAGCTGGTCATGGCACCTAGAGTCCCCGAGTTCAGCCTTAAGCATCAAGCTACAAGGGGTTCGGGTCATTAAACTGCACCTGATAAGAATGCCCCCGAGACCACGGCGATTGCTGGAACACCAATGGCCGAGGCAGGCGAGGGAGCGGGTTTGGACTTGGCGGGCATGACTGTGAGTTGTAATATTGACTTGCACAGAGCGGGTGAATTACAATGTTGAATCAATCGTGCATGAAGTTTGACAGAAGATTGATTCGTGTTTATATCTTTGCACCGTGAGCCTAGGAACTCCGAGACCACCAGCTGGTCCTCAGTTGAGAGAGCCAGGGTCTTTCTAAGCCGCCATCTCCTTTTCATTGTAACCCAAAAGACAATCCCCAACACGAATACCTCTTGGCCATACTGTTTCCCCCGACATGTCTTCATTCAACGACCCAGAAGTACCTCCCGAGCCAGCTGGTCAATCCAAGGATAGGTACCTGTGCCTTACCATCTGCGGATATCGTAAGCCAGGTATGAGCGAGGAGGACTACCGTAACCACATGGTCAATGTCTCTGCTCCCTTGACGAAAGATCTCATGGTGAAGTACGGTGTCAAGCGATGGACCCAGGTAAGGCCTATGATGTTCTGTTCTCGAGGGTTCACCCGCATTAGCGCTAAGATATCCACGAGATTCACAACCAGAGCGCTACGAGAGCAATGATGGCCCAGCTGTACGATAAACAGATGGCCAATGTTGCCGACTTTGACTGTTTCAGTCAGGTGTTTTTCAAAAGCCTCGAAGACTACAAACGCATGAAAACAGATCCCTGGTACAAGGAACATCTGGTGGGCGATCACGAGAAGTTTGCTGATACCAAGAGAAGCATGTGAGTCATATAACTAGTACGAAACTCTGCGATCCACACTGATGTGAACAAGGATGACAATCGGATGGGTAGAGGAATACGTGAGAGATGGTGAGGTCGTTGACGGATTCGAGGGTTGATTTGAGTTCATTGCATATGCACTTCAGTGCCTCTCAAAAATAGCAAATAGACTAGTCCATCCCAGAAGGAGTGCAGCTTGAGCTTTGAATACCATCAATAGTATTGCCGTATCTATCAGTGCCTAGTCTCCCGTATTTCAAGGAACCTTATGTGCATGAAACACGTCATGAAACGATTTAGAAAGGGAATGTAGGGCAGGCGGTAGACTATAAACTTACTTATAAGCGTACAAACAGCTTTATACCGACACCACCTACTGTCCCAATCTCACAGAAATGATGTAGTTTGGTAACTTGCTGTAAGCAATACAGACAATACAGGCTTGCGGCTATCAAAACAATGTCTTAGGGCCACGGAGAAAGAAGAAGTGCCAGAAAGAGACTGGGTGTCATAAGTATTCACTCATCACAAGTTTGTTTCAACAGCCAGCTTTAGGAGCTTCTGCGAGGCGACATTCTATTCACGAGCGATATGCTGTATACCCGCGACATATTCCTATAACTAAGCGTTGTAGCCTGTAACCAAAAATGCCGGGATCTTTTCCCACATGGGGTCAAAGCCAGCACCCCAAACCCACTTCTTCTGGCCATCGATATGCTGGACGGTGGTATCGTAGCAAAGCTGAGCAATCTTCAACCAAAGATCCCCCTTGACGGGGAAGTCGGCCGCCTCGCCGGACTCCTCGAACTGCTTGGATACCTCCTCACCATTGCGGATGGCGCGGACGAACTTGGCCACGTGGCCGTCGTCGTGGTGCTTGTTGAGCGCCTTGTACAGCTCGGCCCAGCCCATGCCCTTGCTCAGGGTAGGCTCGTAGCCCTCGGCGAACTCGGCCTTGAGCTCGGGCGCGGCGCTGGCCGCGTACCAGACCAGGTCGAGGCGGGTCTTCCACTCGACGAGCCGGGCCTTGTCGGCGAGCGCGAGCCAGTCCTGTCCGTTGAGGACGGTCAGGAACAGCGAGCTGGTGACGTTGTGCATGAGGAAGAAGTCGATCTTGCGCTCGCGCCCGGGCTTGTGCGCCGCCGCGCATGTCCAGGCCGCGCAGCTGATCATCTCGGCCGTGGCGCGCTCGACGTCATGCGCGTCGTCGGCCCGCACCTGGAACTGCGCCGCCACCGCCACGATCTCATCGAGCGCCCGCCCGATAATGCCGTCGCGTACCTTCCAGGGCCCGTCGGGCATGCGCGGCGCGGTGCGGATCTTGTCGCTGGCGCGCACCTCGCGGTACAGGTTGATGAGCGGGCGCCGCGGCACGGTACCGGACTGCGCCAGCTTCTCCGCCCGCTCGAAGAAGGTGTCGATGTACATGGGGTCGTGGCTGGCCGTCTGCGCCAAGCCCTCGGCCACGAGCCCGGGCAGCTTGAACTCGATGCCAAACCCGAGGTGGATGATGGGGTGGTACAGCCCCTCAAACATCTGGGCCAGCATGAAATCAGCCAGAGGGGTGCGGCTGAAGCAGTACTCGTTGACGACGGCTTCCCAGCCCCGGGCCTCTATCTCCTTTTCGAAAAAGACCAAGTAGTTGGGGTAATTTTGGAGCACACCCATCTTGGCACGGAACGTCTCCTTGTTGCTCAGCTTCTTGACGAGCTCCATGTCGAGCGGGGGCATAGGCTTCTGGATGGCCTCACCATCATCATAGGCCCGTCTCAGGTCGAGAGGGCTGCCACCCATGGCGAGGGTGCTCAGGATGGCGTGAGGAATATGGTTGTGGCCAGCGACATCACGGAAGTACATGTGCCACTTTGCATGGTTCTTTTGCAGGAGCTCGTTGGCCACATCAATGCACCCGGCTGGGTTGGGCTCCAGGCGAGCGAGGCCCAAGTTCTCGGAGGGCAATACGAAAGCTGTAGCTCCTGCCATGCTGACGGAGAGGATAGTGGAGTATGAGACTTGAGTGTAGGACAGAAGAAATTTGCCAGTGGTCACGACACAGTTTGGCTTGTCTTTTTAGTTCTATCATCTATATATGCTCTTTATGGGTCAAGATGTCGAGTTTAGTTCAATGTGATGCTCAAGCATTTGGCAAATGAAGGCGTACACCTTCACGGTGTTTTCGGCATTCTGTCGGAGGCCGGGTCCGGAAGCAGGAGCCTCCCGCCTTTGGGATCATCCAATCATCATACGATGACTACCAGCCTAAGCAAATAGACCGATGTGGCACCCAATATGTTGTCGGTCAGGGTTTTCAAGTGCGCCGATAGCCAAACGCATTTCGAAATATGAAACCCTTTCGTGGCCGATAGTTCATATATCGCAGTAACAACGGATAATGAGTGATTCGGTTTAGCTGGGCCAGCTTGGTTGATCCAGAACGAATAGAGCGAAACTCCCCTTTGGTTAGTTTCTTTACAGCTAGATTCCGGGAGCCAAAATAACAGCCATTTCTATCCTGGTAACTTCAATCCTGCGTATTATATGTAGAATGGCACTTTGAATGACACTTTGAAAATCACATCGCCCGCGACAATAATGCCTTTTGATTAACCTTTAATTGGCGTTCAGAATCATCAGGGGGCCTAGTATACTAAGAATCACAATATTGCGGATGTGAATGCCGAGGTTCTCTCCTTTGGGATGCTCATAGAGGACCTTAGTATCGGCGATTCCTGCCCAAGTCCAGCACAGTAGAAATATTCCCAACGTCTTTCGCTCGCCCAGAAGGGTCAATATCCAAACGAATATCCCAGCCCCGAGGTTTCTTCCGGTAGCCGCAGGCATGAGCACCCACGTCTCTCGAGTCGCAGATCCCAGGCCATAGATATCGGCAACTTTGGCTTCATTAACAACGAAGCGCGATCTTTATGAAGTTGCGAGGAAAAGTGGTAGACTTACGTTTGGGGATGCTGACGAAAGTTCCTAACACTCCGGAGTAGATTAGGAGCGAGCCGACGATCATACCGGCGCCGTCGAGCATTTGAGGGAAGTAAGATGTGAAGCTGCCTGAAGCCATATTGTTTGGTTGCCTTAGGGGTCGATTCAATGGAGGCTCAAAGCCCGGTTCACCCTAAGCCTGGTGAGATAACTTATATACCAGCACTCCCCGTAGGCTTAGCGTACTGAACCTACGCTTACCAAACCTAATAGACACCCCATGCTGACAGCTTCGGGGAATCCCGTCAGCTAAGTAAATCAAGTATTTACTTACGTAAAGTACCTAGGTAAGCACAATGCTCGGCGTGTTCCTCTAGCAATTGGCTGACGGGCTGTATGTCATCGGGAGTAAGCGTCGGACTATTCTTTTGGTATGGCATTCTGTCGGATGAAACCCTCTATTGAGCCGCTGCCATATTCAAATTTCAATACCATGCTTCCTTTTCTCTTTTCTCCCGACCAACCAAAGGTTTCCGGATGGGCGGCATGTTGGTAATCTTGCATGGGAACTACAGGGTCCGTTTACGACTTGTTCCTTGAATGGTCTCGAGATTTCAAATCGCTTAAACACCAGTAGTCTAAGCTGTGTATTAAGTACGTAAACTGTGCAGTTGTATATCGTGCTGTGTCCTTCAGTATCTGACATCCATTGGGAGTACCAAATCGTGACTTCAGTGCACATATTTCGATACTTCGTCCATACTACATCGACACGAGGGCGCCTGATCCAATCCAGCCCCCAAAATGACGAACCGGCCTAAGTACGAAGGTGAGAACTCATCGCGTCTTTTGATCCAGCCCCGGTCATCGGAATACTGACGCGCTCTGTCGCCACTAGACATCCTAGGATGCCAGGAAGCACTTTACGAATGGGTTGAAAGCTACGATACCAAAGACTGGAAGCGACTGTCTGGCTGCATCGCAAGTAAAGTCCGTGTGAGTGTCTACCTGCCGTCACCCTCGCCGTGTGCATGGACACTGATGTGTGCACTACCCCCTTTCCCTCTTCCCAGATCGACTACCGGGCATTCCTAGGCAAGTTGTGGGAGGCCATGCCGGCCGAAGAGTACCTGGCCATGGCGTCTGACCCTAAGGTATTGGGCAACCCGCGCCTCAAGACGCAGCACCTGGTGGGCGCTGCGGCCAAGTGGGTGCAGACGGGCGTCGACGAGATCACGGGCTACGCCCAGATGCGTGTGGCGCACCAAAAGTATGCCGACGACGCCCTGACCGAGGTGGCCGTGAAGGGCCACGGCCACGGCAAGAGCACTATCTGGTACCGGCGCGACGGCCCCGGCGCCCCCTGGAAGTTCGCCGGCATCGAGCCTGACATCCGCTGGTCCGAGTACAACCACGATAAGATCTTTGAGGACGGCGAGGCTAAATATGCCGAGCCATAGAGAGCATGTTAGACAGGGCTAGATAGATGATCCTTCATGAATTAGATTAGATACCTAGGCTCCACGATAGCTCGGTCAAACCAAACTGTATACGTTCTCGAAGTTTCTGGTTGGCACATACTCTGACGCGACTTTTGCTGAATACCCTGCACTGTTTATTCATTACTCTTCTGTAGATAATAGGAATACTCGCCGAGTAACCGCCCACGCATGGCCCATGCAGCAAACATGATGTCCTCGCAAATGAGAAACGTATGGGGCTGGGACGAATCTCATTCTTTTATGCAAGTTGCTTGTCCCGTAGCTGATCTGCCCTAGAGCAGTCGTTGCACAATTCAATCTCCATCTAGGAGGAGCATACACATGTGATGCCGAACTTCATTGCATAAGTAAATCAACCTATTTAAAGATGCTAGTCCCTATGTTATATAATCCGACCCCGCGCATTCTGGCCATACTCTCTACACATCTTGTCCGAGGATTATTCTTTCCCGTGCCCCGCCTGTCATCTTCGTAGAGATAATTGATATTCCAGTGGACCCGCCAGCCAGGTCCTACCTAGCGTTTCGGATAGGGAGGAGGATGGCAAGGGCCTCAGCTGCGCCCGGGGGTCCACCTAGGCCAGCATCGTATCGAAGGCGGCGTCGGCCTTGGCCCGCTCGGTCAGGAGAACGCTGGCGGTGTCAGCCCGGCGGGGCACGAAGCGGACGCCAAAGGGGCGGGGGTGCAAGACCAGGGAGTGCATGAATGTGCCCTTGAGGTCGTCCGGGTCGAGCCGGCCCACGGGCTCGATGGTGAAGGCCCAGAGGAGCTGGGCGTACGCCAGGCCCATGCCTTGGTAGAAGAAGGCGGCGCCGGGGCACTCGCGCCGGCCTGTGCCGAACGTGTAGACATTCTTGCGGCCGGGCTGATGGGGTGCGCCCGGCTTGGCCCCCAGCGGGTTGTCAAGGTATCGCTCGGGCTTGTACTTGCCGGGCTCGTCGTAGTAGTCCGGATCCATGTTGATGTTCCAGATGTTCTGCAGCACCATGGTGCCCTTGGGCACGTGGTAACCCATCACCTCCTGGTCCTCGGTCGTCTCGCGCGGCAGGCTCAGCGTCGAGACCGGCCGCCACCGCAGCGACTCGAATATGCATGCCATCAGGAACGGCATGCTCTGCTGCGGGTCGATCTTGTCGGGCAACGTGTCACCCGTGCCGAGCACTGCATCGACCTCGGTCTGTGCACGGCGCAGTGCCTCCGGGTGTGTCAGGAGCGCAAATAGAATGATCTGGAATGTGACGGCCGAGGAGTGGGCCGCAGCGTCACTGGTTTGCGTTTCATAGTCAGCTACTCTGATCCTGTTGCTGCATCAGAGGTGCATGTCTGGGTCTACGTACAGGGTACCGCCCATAAGCAGGTTAATCTCATAGTCCGTCAGCCGGTCTTCTGGATCCGTGCTGGGGTCAGCCGAGTGAGCGAGCAGCTTGTTGATGAGGGAGGGAAACGACCCATGCCGCCGGTTCTTGGCGTGGTCGAACATGGCCCCATACACCTTATCCAGCGCCCTGCGTGCGACGGGCGCCTTGCGCTTCCACTCGGCAAACCTGGCAGGGACCCAGCGGAGCACGGGGAAGAGATCGACGGGCGGGGCGGTGGCCGGATCCAGAATGGACTCGTACAAGTGCTGAGAGGCCTCGTACTCCTCCACCCAGTTAGGGCCCAGCTCGTCGGTCTTGGCACCACTCAACATGGCAACTGGTGTTTTCACCGCCCTATAGAATATCACATCGTGAGCACATCGGATCAAACTAAAACCCAAGTCATGGGGTGCAGCCTGATGAACAAAGGGAAGGGAAACGACTGACCAGCTGTACACCGTCTCTTCCCATTTACTGCCCTTGGACTGGAACAGATCGTAGATCAAGCGAGTGGCCGCGGCTTGGTGCAGGGGAAGAAGCTCCCTGAGCCCGGTGCCCAACATGTACTGCTTGGTGCCGCTGCGCATCTTCCGGCTGTTTTCCCAGCTCATGGTGACGCTGTGGGTGTAGGGCGAGTCGGGCCACACGTGGTTCTTGGCGACGTAGCGGGAGGGCCGGCCGGACCAGTGCTGGCCGCGCTTGACGATGAGGTCATAGACCAGGGGCGCCTCGTTTAGCACGACGGCGTTGATGGGCCCGATCTTGAGGCCCGTGATCGGACCATACTGCTTGGCCCATTCCTGGTACTTCAAGAACGGGTAGTCGCGAGGAATCTGTGTGACATTGCCCAACCCCAGCGTCGCGGGCGGACCAGGAGGAAAGTTGGGTGGGCGGCGGGTGGTCGCCAGCCATTGGGCGAACGTATACAGCGCATAGGTGGCAGCTGCAATGAGAAGGGAAGCAATGACAGAGGGAGTATTGAATGCCATTTTCGATGCCTTTTGGTCAGGCAGGATCAATGGCAGAGAGTTTGTGAGTACGACTTTCGCAAATGATGTATGGGAAAGACGTACAAGTGTATTCGCATGGCATTGCTATTGCACTTCTCCCCCCCTATTTATCCCCATCCTAACTGACCGTGCCAGGGAAAATGACAGAATCTGCTCGAGTAAGCAGCACAATATTCTGCCGAAGGCTCATGTGGTGTGAGACACGGAATGTGACAGTGGTGCTCGGAACGGGTCATTTTTACTGGTAGGCCATGCATGGACAGGAAAGGGGCCGGGTGCTTATGACTGCGACCAAGTTGCACCTCGCTCCCGAGCCACCCACCAGCAACGGTTTCCCGCTGCTGTACAACTCAAATATAAATTGAGACCTCGGGCTAACCCTAGAACCTCCGCTACAACATTGGCTGTAGATAGTGGCGTCTCCATATGATGCAATGCTCGTGAATGCAACATGTAGATAGCCACATCGTCCCCTCTTCGCAGAATCATGCCAGGTTGAGAAACCATCCTCTCTTGAGCCAATGCTTGAGCTCCCTGCTCCAGTGCTTCTGCGTGCTTGCTCACTTGCTCAGACGTCAATGACCTCTGCACTTTCCCAAGAATGAACCGAAACTCGACCGCCTGTAACTCCGTGTAGTTCGCCTTAAACATGGAGTATCTCATCTCTACGTCGAACAGAATCTACGATAGAGCTTCACACAGTAGCTAGTTCGCGATGGTTCTTATTCGGGCAATTGGTGACCTCGGTGATAAGTTACTTTTACGCTTTAACTATAATTAACTATATTTGGATTCACGTTCCAGCGGCTATGGATGCTAACAACGAACCTCAGTTCGTATTCCCTCTTGCTGCTTCCCCCATTCCGTGCAGAAAGGCTTTCTAGTCACGCTACTTCGTAAATCGCCTACTAAAGCTGAGCTACTTTTTTCCTCTCGTCCCCACGCTCCTTCCAGACCAACAGCCTGGCTCACGACTGCACTAGGATCCCGCCGCTGGAGTCGATGGACGTGCCCGTGATGTTGGAGTCGCGCATTAGATAGATAAACGCCTCGGCGAGGTCCTCGGGGGAGCCGACCTTGCCGAGCAGCGCGGAGCGCTCAAAGAACTCGCGAGTGGGCCGGCGCTGCTCCGGGGTGGCGCCCCACATCTCGGTCTCGGTGGCGCCGGGGTGGACGACGTTGACGCGCAGGGGCGCCAGGTCGAGCGCGAGGGCGCGCGTGAGGCCCTCGAGCCCGGCAGCCCCCATGGCGGCGGTGGGCCAGCCCGGGATCGGCCGTCCGAACAGCCGTCCGCCGCAGAAGCTCACGCTCGACGTCGGCGCGTCCACAAGGAAGCGCGGCGCTAGCTTGGCCACCAGCGCGGGCGCCACCGTCGTCAGCTGCGCCTGCGCCAGCAGGAACTCGCGGTCCACGGCCGCCAAGGGCCTCATCGACGCCCGCCCCGCCGTCACCACAATGTGGTTGAGCTGGCGGCCCGTCTGGGCCGTGACGTCAGTGAAGAGCTTCTCGAGGCCCTTCTCTACATCGGGACTGGACAGATCGACGGTGAAGCCGTGGACGTCGCTGTTGTTGCTGCTGCCGACGGCGCCTGATGATTTTTTGATCTTATCGACGGCCGCGGCGACACGGCTTGAGTTGGACGAGGCAATGGACACCCGCACTCCTTGCTCAAAGGCGAGCTTGGCGACGGCTGCGCCGATGCCAGAGGAGCCGCCAATAACGAGAAGAGAATGGCCGGAAATGGAAGGCATGATTGCTGTCGTTTTAGGCACAAGCTGTTGGAAGGCCCCTGAAAAGAACGGACCAAGGGTAGGAAATAGAGGGCCGAAATGCTGAAACGGCCAACCGCTAGATTAGTTGGGCAAGAGGGAAGAGCTTTGAGCCGTATTCCATCCCTTGAACAATGCTACGCCAAGCCGCTCGTAACCAATCAATCGGACATTTGGAGGTTTCGAATTGTCCGGGCATTGGTAATCATGCCTGGTAATCATGCCGACTGATTAAATCATTTCTGCAGGATATCGTCCGTGATTGGCACTCGTCCGCCATCCGTGGCAGAACCATTGCCCCGAATGATTAAGCTGGAATGCAGGACCCCCCTTGCCCTCCTTGCCGCCCACGCGACGGGAAAGATCGGGCGTAACCGAGATGACGGACAACGCTTTCTCGAGCAAAAGCTGTTCTGCCCACCCTTCCCCCACCACCCTCTCTCCCTATGGACGGGCCCGAACTTACTTGGACTATAATCTCACCGTTAAGTCTTGTCGGGGTGGAGAGCTATGCACCTTGGCAAGGGTCCTTCACACCATCAGTTCGAGGCTGCGGGGCTTTGGATACATTGCACACCCGCCTGCGGTATGCTCCTGCGCGTGCCGTATCCTGTTTGCTAAATATTACGCTATATAATTTTACCAGGGTACTTGACGCACACCAAAGAAATGATGCTTGTTAACACTTCTTCGGGTAACACATTACGACAGGGGCAGCATGATGCAATCACGTAAGGTAGCAGCAGTGTATGCAGTCTAAAATGCGTAGTTCCGTCCTTGGCTACAGATGAGATAGGATCTGCAGCAACATTCACATGACTGATGAAAGGACACGATTGACGAAAGGTTGCTCAGGTACTGATGCATCATGATCCAAGTTTATGACTTACGGTGCAGGCCCTGGGGAAACCATGATCCCTATGATATACCAACAACGGATACAAGTTCACTAGGCCTACCGTATTTTGCATCTGAAAACCACAAGCAGATGGCCAGGAAATTTGAACAAGTACTGTTTCATCTCGTTAAATGATAAAATGTGCTGTTCCCGAGGCACAAGAGAGAACCGAGCCATTTTTCATCATGCACTCAACTCAATATTACCGTTTTCGCTCCCAGACGAGGCCTTCCAGTCGAACTTCAAGGTATCACTGTCAGAGACAGTGGGTACATCAACGCAGCCAGTGCCATTTTCTATCCTGGAGACTATAGTACTTAGATCCAACATTTCCAAAAAGTAGACATTCTGTGATCGTGATCACTCCCCCGTGACTTTTATCCATTCAGCGATTCCTAAAACGCTCGATCAGGTTCAATGCATCGCCAAGACACCATGTCTATCATGTAATTTTCTATGTAAAGAGTGAAAATCAAAAGTATTCCCCCAATGCCGATCGGATTAGTGCATATAAGCGGTACAGTTGTGTTCCGGTCGCCGAGCCAGCGCGCCGTGGGATCTTCTCCTTAGAGAGCGGCGACAACCTCCTTCTTCTCAGTGGCATCGTGAGAAGGCAGTCGCTTGAAGGGGATGATCATGGCAATGAGTACGGTTAGAGCCGCACCAGCCATGGAGAAAGCGAAGACATCCTTGATTCCAACCATGTACGCTTCCCTCACCAGCCGCAACTCCTCGCCCGCGAAAATGTCCTGGATCTCGGTGGCCCCCGTGATGAGGACTTTGGTGGGGTTTATGGAGGGTGCAATCACGGCCAGCGTTTGCAGCAGCCGGTTGCTGAACAGACCCTGCGCAGCGGCGACGAAATAGGCGCCACTGATCGAGTTGCACACTACACAGGGAAGGGTCAGTCAGTGACAAGTTTTCTCCAGGACCCTGGGTGACGGGGCGGACTTACTCAGCATAACAGCAGTGGTAGAAGCAATGTCCTCTGGTTTAGAAAAACTCTGAAGCGCTGTCATTGGGACCTGGTTGCCGAGACCGATGCCGAGCCCGAAAAGGACTTGGGGACCAATGTATCGTGCAAGAGAAGAGTCGACTTCGAGAGTATACAGTAAAGCGGCACCAGCCGTGGCAAGAAGGCCACTAACAAGTTCGTATGGTTGAAGAAAACGTGTTTTGCCAATAAGGGTGCCACTAACGATAGCTCCAAAGGCGAAAAAGGCCATGAATGGAAGATTGTTCACTCCGCTCTCAATGGCAGTCTGCCCATGGATCGACTGGAAATAAATAGGGAGATAGAACATGACCTGGAAGTTGGCCATGTTTGCACTAAGGGCAGGAATGTTAGTATCCTCTCTCGCTGCGCGTACGGGGGGAGGTTTTCCAGTAATTAGGAGCCACTTACATCCAACCATACAGAGCGTTGGCCCAGGTCATGCGAGGCTTCAGGAGGCGGAGAGGCACCATGGCACGAGCCCCCTGGAAATACTCGGTAACGAAGAAGGCGATGGTCAAAACGATCCACATAACCAGCGTGGCAACGACACTGCCATCGCTCCAGGGCTTGGTCAGTCCGCCCCACTGCAGAGCCAGGGTGAAGCACACGAGCGACGTCACGAGCAAACTGAAGCCGGGAATATCAAGCTGCAGAAGAATCTCTGTCCACGTAGCGGGCATGGGTGAGATATGCCGGGGGACCTTGAAGAAGACGACCAGAAGGGCAAGAATAACGCCGCCGACCGGGAGGTTGATCCAGAAGCACCAACGCCAGGTGACCTCACTGGTAAAGGCACCACCGATAATAGGACCGATGATAGTCGAGAACATGAAAACACCCATCCACATGCCGATAAGGCCGGGACGCTTCGGAGGGGCGGCAATATAGTTGATCATCAGAACCGACCCTCCCAAGGTGCCCGAAACGCCCCATCCCTGGAAGGCGCGTCCGATGATGATGGACTCGGAGTTCGGCGCGGCGGCGGCGACGACACTGCCGACCAAGAAGATGACGACGGAAGCGAGATAGACGGTTTTGGCGGAGAAGAACATGTACAGCTTGCCCCACATGGGAGACGAAGCTCCGACGAGGAGGAAACAGGCGGCACCGTACCAACCGACATCGTCCAGGCGGTGGAACTCATCGGTGATGCCAGGAATGGCAGTCGCGACGATGCCCTAGCAAGAAGAAGGCGGGATTAGCAAGGAACAGAGACGCGCAAAGCAGGCAGAGATACTTACGATGTCGAGGGCCGACAGCAGGGTGCTGAGGAAAATGGTGCTCATGATAATCCACAGACGCAGACCCGAATAGTACTCGGGCTCGACCGCAGGAGACTGGCCCTTGTCCGAGTCGAATGAAGCGACGACGCCGTCAGGCTTCTCGCCATCGTTGCTGAGCGAGGTTTGGGTGTGGCTGTCGTCCAAGGGCCTGTCTGTGGCCGGCGGCTCCATGTGGTGTTTCTGTTCTGACATGTCGACGACGTGGGGTTCCTCGAGTGCAGGGACTTGACTGAGTTGGGCGTTTGGAAGTGAGATGGTCAGGGAGCTAGACCTGGAGAAGCATTGGATGGGGCTACAGGAATAGAGGCCTTAAAAACGAAGCTCAGGGTATCGTATCAAAGCATTCGGCAGTTGTCTGGATTAACACCAATCCGGAAATGACCAAGCAACGGAGTGAGGTTGGGCCGTACTGATCTAATCCAAGCAATTGCAATTGCGCCGTATCTCTTTGTTTGTTTGTTGCCCTTTTCGATTTTTCTGTCTCGTAGATGTACCTGTCACTGTCACCTCCGTCCAATTGGATACGGTCACTGTGCGTGGGGGGCTGCAGTGTGCATTGTGCATGCATAAAGAACAGGCATGTAAATGCTGCTGACAAAGTCGGAGCAATTATTAAGCCGACTGGCACTCCCGCTTGGTCAACGGGGGCTTGGGAGCTAGAATCTGAGGCATGCGAGACAGATCAACATGCATCAATTGAGACATGGCAATCTGGCAACCACTAGGAGGGTACGGGAACCGAGGAAAGAGCCTTAATTTCCCATTGTCCATCCCGATTGGCAGGGCCTTATCTGGATTCCTGACATACACACACACACACACACAACACCCCGTGGATTAATTAGGCACATCCATTTTAGGGGAGCGGGTGGCTGTCTTAGTAGAGCAATAATGCATTAGATCGGAAATCCGATTTCGAGGCCACCCTGCTACGTGGAATCCCGCTAGAAATCCACCAAGTGTAGGCACTAAGGGGAGACTCGAGCAGGAATAGGATGCCGACAACAACCAAGTACCTTGGTAACTCTCCAGCCGGCATTGCACTGGCTTGGTCGTCGAGCTTCTTGTAGATGCCCTATAGACGACCGTGTTACCGTATATGCTAACAGATTGCCGCAGTTGCCGTCGGCGTAGTTCCCGTACAGGACTATTTCTCAACTAGACTCCATGATAGTGTACGTAGGAAGGGATAGGTGTGTCTATTGGAAGGGGAATGGAGGTTGCTATGCTAATTAGTTATGCAAATATTTATGCATTCTGATGCTTTGTGCATATGAATTCTTTATGCTTGCTTGGCCCCGAAGGACCGCGATTAATTGCCCGAGCTCATGCATCGTATTGTATCGTATTGAGAGCTGATGTCGGAAGCCCGAACGAACATAGGCCCCGAGGCTCCGAATGTTCATCGCGAGCCGTTGCCCCAGACCAGAAGAAAATGGGCTAAATGGAAGAGAAAAGGGGCTGCTCTTGGTTCAGATCCACAAGAGCCTATAATCCAAGCCATCCATAACATTACCAAGATCCTACCAAAAGTCATCGCATACCGGCTATTACAACCCAACCTACTTTGTCATTGCAATTCTAAGCACACCAGCTTCTGTCACCTACAGATCTATCTATTTTGCACCTTTTTCCCCTACCAAAATGTCGACTCCCTACATCCCTGGCCGTCTTGACGGCAAAGTTGCCCTCGTCACCGGCTCTGGCCGTGGCATCGGCGCCGCCATCGCACTGCAGCTGGGCCGCTTGGGTGCCAAGGTGGTCATCAACTACGCCAACTCGGTCGAGCATGCCGAGAAGGTGGTCGCCGAGATCAAGGCTGTCGGGTCGGACGCCGTGGCGTTCCAGGCCGACATCCGGCAGGTGCCGCAGACGGAGCGGCTGTTCGCGCAGGCGCTGGAGCACTTCCGGCGGCTGGACATCGTGTGCAGCAACTCGGGCGTGGTAAGCTTCGGCCACCTGGGCGAGGTGACCGAGGCCGAGTTCGACCGCGTCTTCAGCCTGAACACACGCGGCCAGTTCTTCGTCGCCCGCGAGGCCTACCGCCACCTCGGCGAGGGCGGTCGCATCGTGCTCATGTCCTCCAACACGGCCAAGGACTTCAGCGTACCCCGCCACTCGCTCTACTCGGGCTCCAAGGGCGCCATCGACTCCTTCGTCCGCGTCTTTGCCAAGGACGCCGGCGACAAGAAGATCACCGTCAACGCCGTCGCCCCCGGCGGCACCGTCACCGACATGTTCCATGACGTCGCCCAGCACTACATCCCCGGGGGCGAGAAGTACTCCCCCGAGGAGCTCCAGAAGATGGCCGCCCTCGCCTCGCCCCTGCACCGCAATGGCTACCCCGAGGACATCGCCAAGGTCGTTGCCTTCCTCGTGAGCAAGGAGGCCGAGTGGGTAAACGGTAAAATCATCACGGTGGATGGTGGCGCAGCATAGATGGCAGCACCTTCCTGAGAGAGTATAGCAAGGTTCGCTAGGTAGTAGATCAGACTTAGAATAGCAATAGAAAACGACGAGCCAGATTTTGTCATATATCCACCGCCTTTCCCCCCTTGCTCCTGATTGACTACACCTGAACATGCATTTTGCCCTTTCCACCCCCGAGGTAGTAATGAAATCTCGCGCGTGCGGTACAAAGTTGTCCAGAAGAAGAATAATTTCGTGCTGGGCCCTTGATATCTGGGTATGGGAAAAGCTGACAGCCTGTATCCTTTTCTATATATATCGTCAAATGAGAGGAAACATAGTTGGCATGGCTGGTACGCATGATATGGATTCATTATAAATCTTGATCGCCTAAAAGCTCTTAAAAGCCTATATAAGATTATCCATGTCCGCTGCATATAACACTCTATCACATGACCCATCTACCCTCCCTGTATCTACCCAGATAAGATGCATTGCAGCCAGACGCTCAGCGTGGGCCCGTGTTGGCCGGCAGGTAAGGATGCAGGAACGGGAAGAAGTGGCGGATCAGGCCCATGAAAATACACCAAGGAGTGCCGGTCGGGAACTTGGCGGGGCCGTGGGTGTTGACGACGCTGACGTTGCGGTGGTCGTAGGCGCCGGCGGGATCTCGCACGGCCTCGACCATGGCAGCCGCGAGGTCACGGTACGACAAGGGGCCGTCCTCGTCGGTCAGGCTGAGTGCGTGGCCGCGCGCGACGTCAATGGACAGCGCGCCAGGCTTCACGTAGACCGTCGTCAGCCACGCGGCCTCGGCACGCAGCAGCGCCTCGGTCGCGATCAGGTCCGCGTACACGTTCGACGCCGACCGCAGCAACATCATCCGCAGCAGCCGCGGCAGATGGCGCGAGAAGTGGTCGTCGATGGTGGCCGACGAGAGCAGCGCCAACTTGGGCAGCGGCCGCGTCTTGGTGGCCTTGGTGCCCTCGAGCGCTTTGATGACGGTTTGGGCCGTGTCCTGGGCGACGCGGCAGCCCGGGATGTTGTCATTGGTCGAGACGACCAGGAACACGCCTTGGCAGTCGCGGATGCAGGACCGCACCAACTCCACGTCCTGGATGCTGCCTTCGAATACCCGCACGCGGCTGTCTTGCTCGATGCCGGGTAGGGCCTTGAACAGCTTGGAGCGGTTGCGGCAATAGGCGTGGATCTTGGCGTCGGGCTCCTGCAACAGTGTCTCAATGAGCGCCGTGCCAGAGTTACCGGTCGACCCGAGGACGGCGAAAGTCTCGGTAGCCATTTGCAGAAAGTAGGGGATGAACTAACTATCTCGAGCTCCAGGTCTTCTTTGATGGTTCAAGTCATGGGAAGTATCCAGGCTTCTTGCCCAAGGCTCAAATTGGCTCTTTCCCCTCTTTAAATATGCACACCAGATCAGGGGTGGTGTACCTCACTTTTGCACCGATAGCGCTATCACGCTCTAGTCACAGGGGCCAATCAGAACAAGGCAGAGGGGCTATCGGGAGGCACAGCTCGGGGTATATAGTGCAATTGAGTCAGCCAGGAGCTCATGCCCGACCCGGGACTTCCGTTCTACTTGCAGTATTTTTGGGTAACCATGAATTAACGAGTGTTTACGTATCTGCATAAGTCCAGCACAGCACCCGCTTAATGTGCTGGTGCTCCTTTCTGTTGGGCAACATATTGCCGAAACTTAGGGAAGAAATCTTTATAGAAAGCCGAATCCACCATCTCGTCCAACCTGTCTATCTTGGTCCCGTCCTTGGTGAATGAAATGAAAATGGCATATTCATTCGTCCATGTCTCATCTGGAAGAGGCGTGTCCGCAGACGAGGTTGCGTAAACCGCGGCACTCCCGCGGGACGAATCGTGGACAATCTCCTTGATATCCAACTATTTCATTTCATATGTCAGCTATTCTTACTGGGCCTTAGGTCATGATTTATTTATCTCGCCGTGCAGGGACTAACCTTCCAATTGGACAGACTCGAGGTCAGAACTGGGTAGATGCCCTCGGCCTGTGCTCGGGATTGCACGGCTGCTCCGAGCGAGTAGGGCAGAAGCCTCTGCATGAAATTCTCGGACCACAGATCTATCGTCTTCTGCGCTTCCTGATTCTTCCAGGCCTCGAGGAATTTGTCCAAGGTGTCGGCTTGGACTTGGGCGAGGGAAGCCATAGTTCCGCAAGTTTCTCAGTTGAATTGGGGAAGGGGCTTGTAATTCGTGGTGTAAGTCTTGCAACTTGTCTCAGTTGAGCCGGGAAGACGTGTTCGTTTATCTAAAAATCCAATATACACAGTCAATCATCATCGGCCCATTCGAGAATCCCCCGAACCCCTGTGACTCCATAGTTCCGTGCATGGCTCGACTTGGCCCGAGATTTATGGACCAGTCGGGGCCGAGAGTTATGTACGAGCAGTGCTTACTATGCACAACAACTCATATTGTTCATAATCTTATGCAAGGGGCTCCTAGTTCTTCTTAGTCAACACATCGGTACATGACAGGAGCGCAGCCTGTCGATTTTGGTGTAGAAGCTACGACACGCCAGTTAGCCAACTATGAAGGATCTATCACATTGCAGTTGGGTTATTGGACGACGATATATGAGTAAGCCTATAGTAGTGAGGATTCAGGAAAGCACATAGTATTTACTATCTGATGCTTGAGTGTTTGAGCCCGAGGCCGCAGTAAATCGTTCAACGGCGTGTGGCTAGGATGATTTTGGCGGGGAAGTAGCCCTTCACGCGACGACCGTCGGCCAGGAGCTGATCCAGCTCCTTGTAGAGCTCCGTGAAGGCGTCAGGGAACTTGGAGACGAACGGGAACGACGCGAAGTGCGCCTTGACGCCCTCCAGATCTGTCTCAAAGTCCCAGCCCGCCTCTTCCTCGAAGACCTCGACATCGTCCAGACCGGTGAAGCTGGACTCGGTATCGAGGTGGGCCGCCTCGGGGGGCAGTGGGCCCTCCAGACCGCCGTGCGCCATGTTGAGGTGCACGCGGAGGGCGCCTGGGAGGAACAAGTCGGGGCGCAGGGGCGCGACGTTGTTGACGCCCCCGGTGCGGGCCATGATCTTGGCGGTGGTCTCTGGGTCATCGACGGTCTGGAGCAGCGAGCGGCCGCCCTGCTGGCTGATGCGCGTCCAGAGCGCCTGCAGCTCGGGGTCAGGGAAGCGCGCAGGGCCGAAGGTCCCGGCCGCGAAAGTGCCCCCCGATCGTAGCTGGCGCGCCACCACGGCCATGGCCGCGTCTTGCGGGTCGGGGAAGTGCATCACGTTGGTCGCGAAGACCATGTCGATGCTGCCCGCGGGGATGTCGTCGGCCTCCTCGAGCTTCGCCGCGCGGAAGGCGAAGCCGTCGAGCCCGCGCAAGCGCTTCTGGGCTAGCTGCACATTGGTCGGTACGATGTCGGACACGATGACATGCGCAAACCGGGCGCGCAGCCGTTTGGCGTAGGGCCCGTTGCCAGCGCCGACATCGTGCACGGTGCCGAACTGGCCCCCTTTTCCCTCGTGGTACGCGAAGATGCGGTCGAAGAAGGCATCTGGAACCTGGGGTCTGCCTCTGGAGTAGTTTTCCCAGGACTGGTCGTCTTGGTCAAAGACCTTGTTGCCGGTTGCGTCCATCTGGGGCTATGATTGGTTGGGTACTGCTCTGAGCTTTGGGGCTTGGGTTGTGGCGAGTGACTTTGTCAACTACAGTCAAGGAAACCCATGACGGCTAAGCTGCAGCACTTAATGCGGTGGAAATTATACACGTCGCTCAATTTGAGCCATCGGGTGTCTATGGAGTTCTTTCGGGATAGGGTGACGGGTCGGAGCTCCCGTTTGCCCCAGGGTGGCGGGGGATTGGATGCCATTGACATAAGCATAGGTGCGGTGTGTAAGTCAAGAAAATGTGTGCAGACACCGTGTAGCATTGCACAACTCGTAAGCTTGTAGCGGGCCCGAATATGTAGGAGCCGTAAGAGGCGTAAGAGCCATAAGAGCCATAAGAGCCCTATGATTGATTACATACTTGAGTATACATTGATGCCAATGATCCCGAGTCCCCACTAATTTGCATCCAATTATGCCCCGACCGTATTGAGTTCTTGGTATTTGACAGCCAAGGCCCTAACCACATTGTCGCGGGAGCAGAGCCGATCCGTGACAATAAGCTTACCCTCGTCATCCCCCACCGACTCAATTGTGGTCAGCAAGTCCATCATCTCCCACTCGGTGGCGCCTAGGAGCTGGTGCATGCTCAAGTCTCGAGCCCTGGCCACGGCCTCGGCTTCCGGGTTGCCTAGAACTCCTGGCTCCGGAAGGCAGCGGCTTGCCAGAACGAGTAGCATGCTGCCATGAGCTCGCAGGATTCCGAAGTGATCCTGAAGCTGGGCCAATACAGCTGCAGGGGCGACGGCGTCAGTGTGCAGGATGTAGACGGCAGCATCTACCACGGACTGCGGCTGATGCTGATTGGACCCTGCGGGACGGTCTGTGACGAGGATGCGCGATTTAAGGTCAGGTTCCACAAAGTCCAGCGGTTTATCGGTGGGATTCTGCGGCGGAATTGCCAAGCCCAGGTCGGTCGCAGCATGAGTAGGGGATTGGGCCACGTCGGGGCTCTCCTTCTCCTTTTGGACTACCAGGCGAAGACCCTGGTACCGCTTGGCAAGATACCGTACTAGTGCGGTCGACTTGGCGCCCACCTGGATGAGCGGATCAAGGTCAGTCAGTGGCTATCGGCAAAGTAGGTAGTAGCTAAGTAGGTATGGTACATTGAGATATACAAAAGGCCTGGAACAATAGATTGGTCAGCCCTTACCTCTACAACGCAAGCGTTGCTCAGATTGGACCAATTGAGTTGGCCGAGCATATCCGCAGTGTCTTTGACCCTAAAAACCCCGGCAGAATGGTCTAGAAATGCAGTGAGACAACGCTGCCACCGAGGACTTTCCGGGCGTGCAACATGGAATGGTTTCGTCGTGCTCAGGGCCAGATTGTAAGCATTTTCACCCGTTCCCGTTCCCGTCCCCGCCCAGCCCGCTTCAAGCGAATGCTGCGTCGCGGGCGCCATGTGCAGGGCCGACGGCATTTGCGTGTCAGACAAGAACATGAGAGCATCCACGTAGGAAGGATTTGCAATGAACTGTGCGGAGAGCGGGGTGTGCGACACCACTGACGCTTGAGGCTCCGTCACTTGCAGGAATTCGTGTGTTGCCACGAAGCGAATGACTCGGGCAAGATGGTCGTGGTCTTGGATTCCTGCGAGCGTGGCGACATCCTTGATAGGCACGCTGGATTGCAACGGGATGCACGCTAGGATCTGAAACTCGCTAAGCCAACGAAGACAGGCCAGGAGCTCAACCTGCAAGAAGGATCACGTTGTCAGCTAGGTATGCAACAGGGATTGCCAATAGTCAGGTCTGTGGGGGTGGGGGGATGGGATACGCGGGTGGGATACGGGGATGGAACGAAGGGATGGAACGAAGCTCGCACCTGGCAGGCAAGGTGTTGAAGCAAGTTGGTCGGGCCGGCCACCACACACCTGATCCCAGATGCTGCGGCGAGAATCTCCGCCTTGGCGGAATAAAGCTCTTTGTCAAGCTCAGATTCTGCATCAAGCGGGTCTGGGGACTCGAGGCGGCGACGGTAGGCCGAGAGGCTTTTGATGGCGGCCGAAAGCTGACGGCTATAGGCTTCGAGCTTGCCTAGCTTGTCCATTATCACTCAATGAGAAGCGGGAAAAGAGGTTGATGTCAGCGTAGGGATTCGCCAGAAGTAATGGAGGTGGAAAGATAGATAGATAGATAGATAGATAGCACTCTAGACTTCTCGGGGCGTGTCGTTGATCTTTTTGCCAACGTGAGATCCGGGATCCAGATCCTGCAGATGGCGTGATTCCTTCCTTATTGGGCGGCTTATGCTTCTGGTAAGAAAGCGGGTGGAAAGGAGGGTCGGTCTTACTCTCACTTTTGAATAAACATCCGTTTGCTGTTGCTGCTTTTGCTGTCATGGAAAAGCCACGCGTAGATCGTTGAAGAAGCCTGGCCAGATTTGACTTTAGACCTGACGTGCATCCTTACGACCGCTCTCACCTACATATGTACGGTGATTTCGATGAGGCGTAGCTGGATCAGCTTGATCACACCCTGGAAGTCTGTGCTATCTTGGCCCACGGATGCACGGATATATAGGGAGCGTCGACATGGCGTGCTCTCCAAGGGTACTTGGTCCATTACGTATATATGTAAGTATTGATGTTTACTGCATCCACCCAGTCTACCTATGTCCAAGCCAAGTGCCCGAGTGCTGCTGACTCTTTTTGCCAGGTCCACGTGGCTTTAACCCCAAGTCTTTGCTTTGGCGCGTAGACCCGAGAATCCATGCTGGGCAACACAACAAAAGCCTTGCCGTCATCCCCTATTACCCCCTATCTACCATGTCTGACGACCCTACACCCTCAGAGCCCAAAGGGACGGTCAGGTTGCGCGATAGCTGTCAGGCCTGTGCAGCGTCCAAGGTCAAATGTTCCAAAGACAAGCCAACATGTTCTCGATGTGAGAGTCGGTACATGCCATGTCAGTATTTTGCCATCAAGCGCCCGGGCCGGCGTCGAGATAATACCAGGGCCAATAGCACCAATAGCACCAATAGCAACAAAAACAAAAATAACAGCTCGGCTGCGCAGGGCACGAGCCCCAAGGCCGATGGCGATGGCAACAGAGGCGACCATGGGGATGTGGTGATGGTGGCACCCGCGTCTCTCGCCACTACGTTACCCTCCAGCAAGCCATTGGGGACATCCCTGGTGTTAGACAGCGGGAGTAGCCTATTTACCAATTTGACGCCTACGTCGCCACAGACGAGCAATTCGATTGTGGTGGAGTCGATGGGGGAACCGTTTGCCATGGGTGATGCTGTCATGTCGCCTGACTTGGTGGATTTCGGGACCGAGCTCACCGACCTCGACTTCTTCATGTCGGTCATGGACACAACATATTGTCTGCCCACTCATGAGAGCCCTACCATTTCCACCCCCCGTAAAGACATTGCGTCCATGCTCATACCGGGCAAGAGCGCCCAACCTGGACTCATGACGGAACCGTTGTCCGCCATGCACAGGATGGGGTCGCTCAGCCCGTCTCCTGTCTCCTCCAACGGCCAGATCAGCGCAGGGCCCAGCAGCAATAGTACATCGTCGTGTCTGTCGGAAGAGGGCTCCTGCCTGACGCAGGCCTTGGGCTTTTTAAAACAACTCTCCGCCCCCCAGACGCCCCCGTCATCCTCCGGGGGCGCTACCACCCCTCAGGGTACGCTGTCCGCCCTGGCCCAGACGATGCCGCACCCGCACGGCAAGAGCCAGGAGGCCTGGGTGCAGAGCGTGCTGGTGGAGAGCAAGCGCATCATCGAGGTGCTTAGCGGAACGCTGGCGTGCGAGTGCGCCAGTGATGGCTTCCTGCTCAACATCGTGTGTATGACAGTGCTGAAGCTCCTGGCGCGGTACGCCGTGGTGGTGGAGTGGTGCCCTAGCGCCGGCGGATATAGTCTGGCGACCGCCGCCGCGGGAGATGCCCACCTCGAAAAGCCCTTTACGGCCCGGCTGGCCCGGGGGCTGTCTTCGAACATCATGTACGAGGCGAAGCGAGTTGCCGAGGTAGTGGGCTATGAGGGCACTCGGGGCGAGGATGATGCGGGCCGCATGCGAGCTCAGCGGGTGCTCGGTGAGCTGCACCCCGTTCAGCGCCTCATCAATGATCTGTCACCCAAGCTGAAATATGCATCGGAGGAGGCCAGGAGAAGCGAGGGCATGGTCACACCATCTATTTCCGTCTCTGTACTACAGCAGCTCGAAGTAGATCTGCGCCAGAGCCTGAGTCAACTCTCCGCCTCGGTTATTCATCGACTCCGGCACTACTAATCTTGAGAGACCAGTTTCCCTACTGCTGGGAAATCACTTGCCGTCTGCTCTGATCATGCCCAAACCCGGTAATAGATAATCGGGACTCGTGTTCTTGATCCCTACGTAATGGCGACACTCCGGCGCTTCGCGCCTCCCCAGCACTCTCCGCCAACACCCTTCGCCAGCACCTCTCACACCAGCCAGCACCTTCCACCAACACCTGCAATTACAGCCAGCACCTTGGGCTCCTGTCGCTGAAGCCATTACCCATCCCTTGTCCACGGTTATACGATTACTCACGTACATAACTTGAAATCAGATACCTTGTATCTAGGCCCGGAGTTATCGGAATTTAGCGTTACATGGTCTGATATTTTAGTCTTTTAGCCTATTAATACTGTATAGATCTTAGCTTAATCTCAGATATAAGCATAAATACATTTTTCTTTTTTAGCCCCAATCACATTTTAAGGATGCTGCTTAAGAGAAGTTGCCATGTAACGCCACGTGCTGATCAATGCCAAGTCCTTCTGCCATCGGCTGGCTGCACGTTTCTCTAAATCGGGTCACAATATGCATTCTGATATACGCATACTTCTTTCAAAGGCCATACCAGGGGACAAATGGACCACGCTGCTAGTGCCTGTGGTAAGGTCCCGCCCCTAAATCCTCGGGTCCTGTCCCCAGAGGCCGATAGGGGAAAATTGCCCCGGAAGGGTTGCGATAATAATGCGGGGTGACAAACCGCGTGGGGTACAACGATGAGACAATTCCTCTGAGTCCCACCCAATACGCCAATCGACCTTCCATCTCGGCCAAGTCATAGTTGCTAACGAAAGTGCAGTTTGGAACTCTTGCGAATAGGTACTCACTTGATGTACCACGATATGGCTAACCGATTGGTGGCTGTTCAATGTCATGTCCTGCGAAACAGATTCTGCAGTCAGCTTGATACTACGTAAGAAAAAGTCAGCTTACCACACACACAGTCTTACCTTTTACATTTAGACTGTATGCTGACATGGGCTGGGGCAACAATGACTCCGTGCTGAATAATTAATCCAAGGCCCAGCCCGGTATACGCTACGGCCCGATCCAGCGAGGGTAGGCAGGGTCGTGGGGGTATGAAGCCCCGCTGCATCTCGTTCCTTGGCTGCAGAACCTTCTAATCCCTCCCGGACATCCTCCCGAAAATCCTATTGCTGACCAGTACATCCAAGCAATGACGTGATACCTTGCGCCTGTGGCTGCGGACATTCTGATTGTCCATTTGTCCGGCGTGGAAAACCGGACAACATCGCTGCCCCTGAAAGAGAGTCGGGCTAATTGTTCACGTCTCATTTGTCATCCCAAGGGATGGCAATGCTCGGCGGCTCAGGGCTGCAGCCAGCCTCAAGTCACTAGCCGCACACAGGCACTCGGGTGAATGAGGCCTTCTCACCGATCAGGGCATGTCTTTAAAGCTGGCGACGGCGTAATGGACTACACGGCTACTCAATGCTGCCTTGATCTTTACTGAATCGAATACACAAATTGCCACAGGCCTAGAAAGCGATTCCCCGCTTTAGAAAACATTACCCAATCACTATGTCGTTGCCCTCCACCTACAAGCATGCCGTGTTCAAGGCCAAGGGGGAGCCCCTAGCCGTCGAGGACACCCCTCTCAAGGAGCCTGGCCAGGGCGAAATCCTTGTCAAGGTCGAGGCTTGCGGTGTCTGTCATTCGGATATGTTCGCGCAGTATGACATTTTCTACCAGGGTTTCCCTCGCGTCCCTGGCCATGAAATCATTGGGCGCGTCGCCGCCGTAGGCGAGGGCGTAAAGGGCTGGGAGGCCGGCGACCGTATCGGCGCCGGTTGGCACGGCGGCCACGATGGAACTTGTTACGGATGCCAGAACGGCTGGACAAGCTCCTGTGACAATGGCGTGATCAACGGCATCACCAAAGACGGTGGCTGTAAGTTCCCAGCTGTCCCTTCTTTGTCTTCTCTACTGAGACTGAATAACCTCGATAGATGGCGAATATGCCACCATTAACGCCATCGCCGCGGTCCGCGTCCCGGAGGGCGTGGACGCCGCCGAGTACGCGCCAGTGCTCTGCGCCGGCGTGACGGTGTTCCAGGCGCTGCGACACTCGGGCGTGAAGCCGGGCGAGACGGTGGCGGTCCAGGGCCTGGGCGGGCTGGGCCATATGGCGGTACAGTACGCGCGGCAGTTCGGGTACCGGGTAGTGGCGGTGTCGCGCGGCACGGACAAGCAGGCCGAGGCGCTGAAGCTGGGAGCCACCGACTTCATCGACAGCAGCGCGGGCGACGCGGGGGCGGCACTGCGCGCGCTGGGCGGCGCGGCGCTGGTGCTGACGACGGCACTCGCGGCCGAGGCCATGACCCCGCTGCTCAAGGGCATCAACATCCAGGGCAAGCTTCTCATCGTCAGCGTGCCCGGCCCCATCACCATCAACGCGGTCGACCTCATGCGCTACGGCGTTGCCGTCCAGGTTTGGCCCTCGGGAAACAACAAGGATGCCGAGAAGGCCCTCGCCTTCGCCGACGACCACGACTTCCACAGCGTCGTCGAAAAATTCCCACTCGCGCAGGCGCCACAGGCGTACGGTAAGTGATATGCCTTTTGTCCTCCGCCTCACGGCGAACCGCCATAAACTTTATCATCGTTGCTGATTCCTGACTACAGATAAGATGCTCAGCGGAAAAGCTCGCTACCGTGCAGTGATCACAATGGATTGAGGCTGGGGTTTTCGATTTACACTGCATTTCGTAGCTACCTAGATTCAGAGCCACGTTTGAACAATACAAGAGAGCTACTGGTCATATTCTATCCAGTATCAGTTGAAGGCAGATTCATAATCATGCGTCTAACGGTCTCGTGAAGGAGCCCAACAGTAAAAATATCATATAAAAGGGGTCAAGTCAAGCCTGATTTATTCGTAAACTACCTCAATCTCTTCCTCGTGTCTCCTCTTTACCACTATGCCAACTAAAAAAATATCACAATGCGAAGAGCGCATCCAATGGGCAGTCCAGGTCATGACTGATTACGTCGCCAACAGCTTCCTGCTTCAAGGTCCAGTCGACTATACGCTTCTCTTATTCGTTAGATAGGCGCCTCTGAGCTGATTTGACTTCATCGGTAGGCCCTGTGCCGTTCGTCTCTGATGCGTACACGTGCTCCGCAAGTCTCTCATCCGCCTTGCCATGACATTCAGCTGCTTCTAGGCTGTTTTCGCTATCAGTACGCCAGCGATAGCAAACATGATAACACCCCAATCGGTAT
This sequence comes from Apiospora arundinis, assembly GCA_039105305.1. Taxonomy (NCBI): domain Eukaryota; kingdom Fungi; phylum Ascomycota; class Sordariomycetes; order Amphisphaeriales; family Apiosporaceae; genus Apiospora; species Apiospora arundinis. Next base: position 83,897 of record JAPCWZ010000006.1, read on the forward strand.
AATCTAAAATTGGAATCAGATCAGTAGTTCCCCGAGTGGCTGGACGGACCGAATTAGGCGCCGTCGTGTAGCTGTTCCTAGGTTTCCTACGCATAGACACCGAACTTAGCGCTTATCTTCTCCCGGGCCTTTGGTACCAGCTGGAGTTGCACGTGGTCAGAAACGAGGCGAGGGTGTCCAGCAGACGCCCCAATCAATCAGCTTTGATCCTTCTCAGGTTACCCCCTGGACACTCCCATCTGGTCACTCGGGATCCTTCGTTTGAACCACACCCGTGATAATCAGCCCCCCGAGATACGCCCAGTATTATATGACTCCCACCTCATGGAGCTGAAGCAGGAACGAAGTCTTTGACCCCGAAGATATTGGACCAGGGGGGAATCCTGTCTCATCTCATCATCATCATGCTCCTGGGTGCGCCACTACCTCCTTAATAGTAAGTCTGTAGTCATCCTTCGTAAGGCTAAACCCAAGCAAGAAAGAATTGCGTTATCTTGAGCACCCAAATGACCCAGAAGATGTTGAACCATCACGTTGGAAGCCTGTCGCGAGTTGGCCATGTGACGCCCTTGAATTGTCCCGAGAGTCAGAAGCACATGGTGCTCACTCGGTGACAGCGGCGTCGAGGCATTGAAGGTCTAGGCCTCTCGTCCACTTCACAGAGACGTACATATGGAGAAACTGCATAAAAGGGGGAAGCAGTCCCGTTTCAAGTCGTGACTGACACCACCCAAATCAGCCCATTTGCTTCCCCCTCTTCCCCGATCGCCCTGCCAGTTCACCCCTTTGACCTTGGTATAATGGGCATCGTCATTAGATTATTTGGCCTTGTAGGCCTATTGGGCGGCCTTGCTTCGAGCGCGCCCTACCGAATCCTTAACCCCCCTTTCGGCCAGCCACCCACTGGTTCATCGTTTGGGATACCCGGCCGGGCTGCCACCTATGACTATGTAATCGTCGGGGGCGGCACGGCTGGCCTCACTGTTGCATCGCGACTGGTAGAGCAAAATGCGGGTTCTGTTGCGGTCCTGGAGGCCGGTAGCTTCTATGAGATCAGCAACGGTAACCAGAGCGAGGTCCCAGGGTTCGGTGCCATATATAGTGGAAAGGATGTCCACGACTGGCAGCCCCTGATAGACTGGGGTTACATCACTGTACCCCAGGAGGTTAGTCATCTCCTACGCCCGCCCCAGTCGTACTCGCGCAAATAGCAAATATGGGCTAACCGGGTAAAGGGTGCTCTTGGCGCGCCAATGCACTATGCACGTGGCAAGACCCTTGGTGGGTCATCGGCGAGGAACTTCATGGTAAGCATGCAGCCCTATCCTCGCCCGTCGACAGCTTTCTCTAACAACCTCTGCTAGGTCTACCACCGTGGCACTAAAGGCTCGTATGACAAGTGGGCTCGTCAAGTTGGGGATGATAGCTTCAAATTTGAGAAGCTTCTCCCGTACTTTGAGAAGAGTCTCAACTTCACGCCGCCCAGGAATGACCTCCGCCCTGCCAATGCCACACCGCATTTCGATGCTGCCGTATTGGGCGACCGCCACGGGCCGGTGGACGTGGCCTACCCCAACTACGCTTCCGCGTACGGCTCCTGGACGGTGAAGGCCCTGGAGGAACTGGGAATGCACGAGATCCCTGGCTTTAACAGTGGTAAGCTGGTAGGGCAGGCCTACACCCTGTTTAACATCCAGGGCGACACCATGCGACGGGAGACTTCGGAATCGGCGTTCCTCCAGAGCACCTTGGGTAACCCCAACTACCATGTCTATATCAATACGCTGGCTAAAAAGATCCTCTTTAACGATAAAAAAGAAGCCATCGGCGTCGATGTCGATACGGCAGGGGCCCGGTACACCATCTCGGCGAGGAAGGAGGTCATACTTTCCGCCGGAGCATTCGGTTCCCCGCAGCTTCTGCAGGTTTCCGGTATAGGGCCTGCTAAACTATTAAAGGGACTTGGCATTCCTGTACTGGCGGACCGCAAAGGCGTGGGCCAGAATATGCAGGACCACATCCTCTTCGGCGTCTCGCACGCCGTCCACGCACTCACGGCGTCCTCGCTGAGCAACCCGGCGGTACTGGCAGAGCAGGTCCGGTTGTTCAACGAGGAGGCGCGCGGTATGCTGTCATCGCCGGGCGTCGACGTGATCGGCTGGGAGCACCTGCCGCGGGAATCCCTGAGCAAAAGCACTACGGATGTGCTAAACAAGGAATATCCGGAGGATTGGCCGGATGTGGAGTACCTGCCGGGCCCGGCATTCCTAGGGGACCAGAACCTAGTGTCGGACCCTAACGATGGCCACAACTACGCCAGCATGGTGCCCATCCTGGTCAAGCCGCGGTCGCGCGGAACAGTCACCATCACTTCGGCCGACGCCGCGGTGCACCCGGCCATCGACCCGCGGTTCCTGACGGACCAGGTGGACGTGGACGTGGCCGTTATGGCCTTTAAACGCGCGCGCGCCTTCTGGCAGACCAAGGCCATGAGGGAATTTAGCGACCCGACGGAGGCGTACCCCGGTGAGGACGTGCGCACCGACGAGCAGATCGCCACGTCCATCCGCAAGAGCTACAACACGGTCTGGCACGCGGCATGCACGTGTGCCATGGGCAAGCCTAACGACCCGGCCGCCGTCGTTGACACGCAGGGCCGCGTCTACGGCGTCAAGAAGTTGCGCGTCGTGGACGCGTCGGCGCTTCCCTTCCTGCCCCCAGGCCATCCCATTGCCACCATCTGTAAGTCTCTCTCCCCCGTCCTTTGTTCTTCTCTTGTCGTCTGCGTTTTTCTTCCGGGATGCTAACCGTGACCTCACCTACACAGATGCGCTTGCCGAGAAAATCTCGTGTAACATCTCCGGCAACTGCTGAGCTTGAGATGGCATGCGGTTTCCTTCATCTGAAAAAGAAAATGTATTCTGATTGGCATTTGTTCTTTTCCTTTTTACATGTGACATAGAATTTCCTACATGTATCTATTCCGGCCACTCGGATGGAGCATTATCTTTGCAGAAGTACATGTTTTTACTTTTTCCTTACATGCGTACATCAATTAGGTACTTTAGACAATACACTCGACGTGCTAGAGATACTTGGCTGTACTTCATGTGTGACTGCCTGTATACTCAAGGGTAGTGGTGATAAAAGGCGTGCCCGCCGAGTGATTTTCGTAGGTACTCTTCAATCCGTAATATCCATTGTAGATGTGGCTGCATGTAGATATCTTTTAAAGGATAAATGATGTACATTAATCAAATCTGCATGCCGCTCACGCTCTGGGCCAATCGGCGCAAAGTTGCAGCGCTATTGCCCATCGCTGACAAATGCCAATCGGAATACATTTCTTTTTTTATCATCGACCTGATTGATCAATTGATCAACACTAGGTAAGGTACTTAGGCAGGCGAGCCAAGCGTGCCCAGCCGTATTTTTATCTCCTCCAAACTCCAAACTCCGACCAAGCTTGACCACAAACAAAAGAAGCCATCCACAATTGCCAAGATCCTCTTGAGACCGAATCAATGTCTGGCCCAAACCCCACATCGTCTCCTGCTGAGGAGCCTAGTAATATGACTGAGAAGCCACCAGAAACAACCCCTGAGACAGCAACAGCAAGAGCAACAGCAGCAGCTCCCAACACCAACCATCACGAGAGCACATCGGTCAAGGAGAACGAGGTCAAGCCCGAAGACAGCCAGCATGATCATGATGCAGAGCCAGTATATGCCACAGGCTTCAAGCTGTTCACCATCATGACTGCCATCACCCTGCCTTGCTTTCTCATGCTGCTCGACACATCGATTATTGTCACGGTAAAGCCAGCCCCTATCTTTTCCTTCCATATTTATGTTTTTCTTTCGTCTGCTGACACTCGAGAAAGGCAATCCCGGTCATCACCAACCGCTTCAACTCTCTTCCCGACGTGGGCTGGTACGGTTCAGCCTACCTGATTGCAAGGTAATGGGACATACCTTGCCGCTCCATGTAGACCATCGGATTGACAGACGCCCACCCCTTCCCCTCCCAAAGTGCAGTACTCCAGCCGCTCACAGGCAAGATTTACATGAGCTTCAATTCAAAGGTAACCACCATTGTGCCTATTCTCGCTGTTCCCCCCTGCCCTTCTGCACGCCCTTCTAACAAGATGGAAACTTTTGGAATAGTGGACTTTCATGGGCTTTTTCGCCCTCTTCGAGCTCGGCTCGCTCCTGTGCGGCGTCGCTGTTTCTTCCACCATGCTAATCGTCGGACGAGCCGTCGCCGGCATGGGCACTTCGGGCATCCTGATGGAGCCTTTACCATCATCGCCGGATGCTCTCCAATGGTGAAACGACCAAGTAAGCGCTTGCACCGTCCCAATCTCCTTGCTTCGAGCCTGGAAGCACCCAACCACAACTAACACTGGCGACAGCATTGATTGGTTTACTCAGCGGCAGTATGTCCGACCTCCTTTCTATCATCTACACCCGGATATCACCACGGCTAACGCGGCCACCGCAGTTTCACAGCTTGGTATTGTATTGGGACCGCTCATTGGCGGTGCGCTAACAGAACATTCGACTTGGAGATGGTGTAAGTCAGACCCGGAACAGGTCCCCCGAGAAAAGGCTGCAATCTAATGGATATGAAAAGGCTTTTACCTCAACCTCCCTATTGGCGGCGCAGTCTTTGTCGTCCTCGCCCTGATCCACATACCCGAGCAGATCGAAAAACCGCCGTGGAAGACGGTCATTCGCACCCTTCCAGCCCAGCTTGACCTTGTCGGGTTTGCCATATTCGCTCCCGCCGCCATTATGCTTCTACTGGCCCTGGAGTACGGTGGCATCATCTACCCATGGAACAGCCGTTACGTTATCGGGCTTTTCTGTGGTGCTGGGGCCACCTTTCTGCTTTGGCTCGCCTGGGATTACCATAAGGGCGACGCAGCCATGATCCCCTTGTCTATGGCCAAGAAGAGAGTGGTTTGGTCAGGCTCTTTAACCTACGGCTTCTTCCTTGCGCAGATGTTTACCGTTTCCTACTACCTGCCCATTTACTTCCAGGCTATCAATGGTGCATCTCCTACCTTGAGCGGCGTCTACATGCTGCCTCTTATGGCGCCTCACGTCGCCTTTTCGTTTCTGAGCGGCGTCCTTGGTGAGTACTTCTTTGGAGCAAACATGGTAGTGACTACATACTCACTAGTAGACAGTGGGCAAGGTCGGCTACTTCTTGCCGTTCGGTCTCGTTGGCGGTGCGCTAGCCGCCGTCTCAAACGGGCTCTTCTCAACAATGGGTGTGGGCACATCCACGGGACAGTGGGTAGGCTACCAGATTATAGGAGGCGCTGCTCGAGGCATCGCATTGCAGGTCGTATGTTAAAACCCCTTTGATTCCTGATCGCTGGGTTCAAGTCCGCGCTAATTCATGACTGGCTAGCCCATCATCGCCGTTCAAAACAGTCTTCCCCCGCCGCAGATTCCCATCGCCATGGCGCTGCTCATGTTTAGCCAAGCGCTCGGAGGGTCCTTGTTCCTGAGCTTTGCTAGCACCATCTTCACCAATAGCCTCAAGACCTTGATACCACAGTATGCTCCGTCGGTGGATCCCCAGCAGATTATTGATGTCGGTGCAACGGGGTTCCGGGGGATCATCAGGAATCCACAGGAATTAGACGGGGTTCTGGCCGGTTATGCGCGAAGTGTCGATCGCGTACACTACTTAACAGCAGCAGCAGCTGTGGCATCCTTTTTCACTTGTTGCTTCGTAGGTCTCAAGGACATTCGGAAACGCAACCAACCATCAAAAGTGTAATGGTGACTAAGGGAAAGCTGAATTTTGCCCCAAAGGACAGTGTCAATGTAGGCATTATGGCACTGATTACGGATGATAGCAGAATCATGTATAACATTGATCAAGTATTTAGATAATTGGAAATAATGCCGAGTCTCACTTGGAAGAATCCCCTTGTTCGTTATCACGGCGCTTCCCATATTGCATTGCGCGCAAAACCACCCAAGGTTGCCAAATGCAGGCATGTCACATCGCGGTTGGTGGCAGTGCATTAGAAATACCGACGATCAGGTCCACTGTTTTCAGCTACAGTACATAAGTAGAGAGAGAAATGCATAAAGAAGGTATGCAAAACAGAGTAATATATCATTATTCATCTTCAACCACAGCAGATGTCGGTGTAATTACTAGGCAAGTGCAGCGCCCGACCCGTCAGCCTAATAAAATGGCATTCTACGGGTGACTAGACAGCTCCGGCACATAACCAGCCAATAGCGAGCTGTGTTCGCTGTTTCGGAACCTATGCTCGGGGTATTTCTCGCAGACGACAGTCTCACCCGAAAGCACTCCACCCCGACTGCAGTGCCACAAGATAGGATGTGTAAGCGAGAGAGCCCTGAGCCCGGTCTCACATCCCTCTTAACCCAGCTACTGCTACCATGTTAAAACTATCGTGGTCTTGTCGTTTGATACATGTGATGGGATTGGTAGTGGGGTTTCATTCCAAAAACCTGACCTGTTTCCTATTTAGATAAAGACATGGATAGAATAATGGCCCAATCAGCCCAGCGGATCCAGAGGCTGGAGTACCCTGCAATTGTCGAGCTACTCGGGGCGGCCTTTCTGGTGTATGCAGTCACTATTGCCATCTATCGCCTCTACTTCCACCCCCTCGCCAAGTTCCCGGGTCCTAGAATTGCAGCATTGACAAGATGGTACGAGGCATTCTATGATGTCTTGCTGGATGGCCGGTATGAGTTGAAGATAGTCGAGTTCCACAGGAAGTACGGTGAGTTCTCGTTGGTTTTGTGACACCCCTTCCCGCCCTCTACAATGTGGACATGGCTGATGGGATTTCCATCAACGGCAGGTCCCATAGTTCGCATCAGCCCATTCGAGTTGCACATAGACGACTCCGAGTTCTTCAACGAAATCTACCGCCAGGACGGACGGTGGCATAAGGACACCTTCTCCACCAATGGGCAAGCTGCCCCGGGCGGTGCCGTTTTCACAGCCGACCATGACGTGCACAAGCACCGTCGGGCAGCCTTCAACTCCTTCTTGTCCAAGCCGGCCGTGGCCAAGCGTATGGACCTGATCCAGAGCAAGATCAATGTGCTGCAGCAGCGCCTCGAAGAGGCCGTGCAGCGCGGCGGTTTATTTGAGCTGGGGCTCGCCTTCAGCGCCATGACCATCGACATCGCGACCGCGTACATATCGGCCAAGAGCTACGACAGCCTCGCTGCCCCAGACTTCAACGTCAAGCTCACCGAGATGCTGCAGGAGGGCGGCTACTTGTGGCACGTCAACAAGCACATCGCCCTCTCGCGCTACCTGGTGCCCCTCATGCCGCCTGCCCTCATGCCCGCAAGCTTCAGGCCCTTCTTCGCGTTCCTCAAGAACTGCGAGGACCGTACCAAGGCTCTGATCGACCTCCACCACAACGGCGGCAGCGGCGAGAAGGAGACGAAGGCTACAGGGAAATTGACCTCGTCTTCTTCTCCGCCGACGCTGGTGGAAACGATCCTCTCCTCCTCTTCCCTCCCGGCCGCTGAGAAGGGCTACAAGCGGGTCAACGACGAGGTAGGCACCGTGACCGCCGCCGGCTTCGAGACCTCGTCCAACACGCTGCGCCACATCGCGTACCACGTGTACGCGAATCCGACGACCATCCTGGCGCGGCTGCGCGCCGAGCTCGACGCCCATCCGGAGACGTGGACAGCCACGGCCAAGGATACGCCCGAGGAGGAGGGCGGAGAGGAGGCCCACCCACCCTTTCGGACGTGGTCATGGGACCGGCTGAGTCGGCTACCGTACCTGACGGGCGTCATCAAGGAGGGGCTGCGCCTGACCCCGGGCATCGTGACGCGGATGCAGCGGGTGTCGGAGCAGCCACTCACGTACCACGAGAAGACCCCCGGCAGCAGCCGTAGCGGCGGTGGTAATGGCAGTGGTGCCAGGAAGGAGGAGGAAACGCCGCAACGGGTCTGGGCCATCCCGGCCCGCACCCCCGTAGGGATGAGCTTGATGGCGCTACACCGCGATGAGGCCGCGTTCCCGGATCCGACGCTCTTCCGGCCCGAGCGCTGGGTCGATGACGTCGAGGGCGACGACGACGGCCGCCGGCGCCTCGAGCGCTACTTTGCGCCCTTCTCGCGTGGCACCCGCATCTGTGCTGGCATGCAGTGAGTAGTGTCCTTGCTTCTCTCCTTTCCTTTCCTTTTAATTCGTAGGGTAAAAAAAAAGGAAGAGAAAAAAGAACTGACGTCGAGTTTTTTCAGTCTCGCTTGGGCCGAGTTGTACCTCACCGTGGCCATGCTGGTGTCGCAATTCGACTTCGAACTCGCCGGGGGCACGGGGCCCGAAGACGTCGAGTGGGTCAGCGACCGCTTCATCCTCGGCGTCAAGGGGAAGAATGGCGTCCGTGTCATTGCCCTCAAGCGACCGCAAGCGTAGTTGGTCCAATCACCACCTGTGCCATGACGGTACGGCGCATTATTTAAGGGATATCATGGGCCATTCTGAAGCTAAGGGGGCATCAAGTCACCAACGCAAGCTTAGTCCATGCATTAAAAAGCACCTCTTCGTTGGGGCTATAGATAAATCTAGAATCATTACCTCCTGGACCGCTCTTTAACCTCCACTATCTGCCGACTTCTTCTAGATGGTCTTGTAAAAGGGGTGACGATGAACCAATTGGCATATTCTCGGAAAATGAAAACGGTGGCCGAGATGGCTATGTTATTCGGCGCCGGCGGGGTCCATCCCCGAGTTCGCTAGATCCTCCTGCTTGGCCATCCCACTGCAAAGGCCCTCTCTAGGGGTGCGATTACATGGCGTACAGAGTTTTCGATCAAGACGGCGTTCGCTGCCGGCGCCGACTTCCTTAAGTTATGGGGGTGGCTAACCACCCCTCCTTTACGGGGTATAGTGCATAGATTCAGCGTGAGAGATATTGTCTCATTTTCTCTTAGTAGTTAGAGGCTACAGGGCTTTTCTTTTACTCTATAAAGAATTTATGCGTGCCGACGACATGTATGATCCTTGATCATCCCCGAGGTGCTCTCTTAAAGCTCATCCTTGGACGACGCTTCACCGCCAGCGATGCGAGCAAACGTCTTCTGCGTGTGCTCCCAGACAATCTTGTCGACACCCTTGCTCCTCATGCCTCCCAGGACCTGCTCGTTGTCGGTGGGCTCGCACTTGGGGTCGGCCAGGAAGATGCCGCCGCCCGACTTCTGCGCCGGCCCGAGGCCCTGCGGCGTGGGCACCAGCCCGCCGTGCGCGCCGAAACGGTCGCTGGTGGCGAGGAAGAGGCCCCGCGCGCCGGCCTCCTCCTGAGTCGCCTGCTGCGGGGGGCTCATGCCGAACTTGGCCGCGCGGGCCAGCCCGGGCGTGGCCACGGTCCCCGGGAACCAGTGCACGATGCTCAGGCGCGGGTGGGCGGCGGCGACGCGCTCGAGCGCCAGCGTGTGCATGGCCGTGGCGTGCACCGACGCGGTCCAGAAGTGCCAGCGACGCGGGTCCTTGAGGTCCAGGTCGCGGATGTCGATATCGCCTTCGAGGCCGCCGGCCAGCACGGTCAGGACGCGCGGGTTCGGCGCGTTGTTGAGCAGCGGGGCCAGCTGCTCGACGGCGCGCTGGCGCGAGTAGAAGCGCGTCGACATGGACGGCTCCAGGCCCTCGCGGGTCTCGGTGCGGCCCTCAAAGGCCATGAAGCCCGGCGACATGACGAGCAGGTCCAGCTTGGTCTCCTGCTGGGTGATCTCCTTGACCACCCTGTCGACCTCGGAGACGAGGGACACGTCGGCCGTGATCAGGCTGATGTTGGCGCTGGGGCTGGACTCGCGCAACGACGTCAGCAGGGCCTCGTGGGAAGCTACCGACTGGGGCCGGGCCACCGAGTAGATGCGGGGCGAGGGCGGCGCATTTTGAACAAAGTGCTGCAAAGTGCTCTGTCCTATGCCAGAGGTGGCACCAAGGAAAAGCGCTACGAGCCCCTGGGGCAGGGTAGATGCGATGCGGGCATTGGATTGCTGTACAGCCTGTAACGAGACCATTTTGGGTAAAGTTGAATCTGGTGTCTGGTTGGGGACGCTGGGTTTGTGAATGGATTGAACAAGCGATGATTGGGGTGTCCTTTCTAGCTCAAAGGGTATGCCTGCCGCTTTGCAACAAAAGGCCGTTTGTTGATGCCCTCCAGGTCGTGTTACACCAGCACTTGGGCTGACAAATCCCTGGCTGCATCTCGGGATGATTACGAGAGTATCGGGCTAATTGCATGCGCAAAATGTAAAATGTCCGAGTGTCCGGACCCGGCGTGGAACCCCTTTGTGCATGCTTACCGGCTGAGAGATGTCTCATGCGGGAGCATTGCTAGGTATCGGCTTAACCAATCCTATCCATGTGTCTAGCCAGACGACCTCGTCTGCTCGATTCAACTGTGCTAGATCAAATGTACCAGGGAAATAGGTGAGAAGAGCTTTTGATCCGTATGCCGTGTCGCATATCGTTCGGAATTCAATCCAGTGAGTACTGCGATGAGATGAGGTTGATATCTGCCCGGGGCTTTTGAGAGGTACATCGTCCATGTATGCAATGATGCCTAGGGAAATGCTACCCACCCCGCACTGCAAGGGGTAAACCTCAGCCACAGCGATATATGACGGACCTTGATTTGCAGGAGGAGATCCTTCACGATTGAATCACGTCGAAATACACTCTCTGTCACTGATAGGGGCATGCTGATATCGAGTCAATCGGCGAGCCAGCTCAGAGTTCTTAACCCCCTTGGAAGCTCGCCTCTAAAGTGTCAACCATATTCGGCGTTAACATCAGCCATGGGCTCCAAGTATTGGTTTTATCCGTCCTTGTTGAATATGATGGAATCTTGATCCATACGAGGGCCTGGGAGTGTTTCTGGAAAAGGAGGTTGTTCAGTACCGATGGAGGCTTCCCAAGTCTTGGATCCAGCATGTCGATTTGGCAGCGCGTCTCCAGAGAAAGACGCGGCATTGATGGTCAAAAAAACAAAAATAGAATACCGAAGCCGGCACCGGACGACGCTGATACCCAGGCAGATCCATGGCTCTGGCGGCCGCCAACCATCCAGACTCTGGCGCCGGGCACTTGACTGCACCACCATGTGCGGCATGCATACAACGGCCCCGATTTACGTGTGCCCGCTTAAGCTGCGGGTATTTTTATTGCTCGTACTGTTAAACCGTCTGGTGGTACTGACCATTATCAGACCGGATCTTACTCGGTGCTACCAAGGCCCTGATGAACGCGCAGCATGCAGTATACAACAAGAAGAAAGAACAATAATGTACTATATTGCCTCCACAACGTCCATTGCCAACCCTATCCAGCTGTTTGCCAATAATAGGTACACTCAAGGGAACCGAACCACCAAATAGATTCCGGGTAGTCCAAATCCTGACGTGTATCGCGGCATTTTAGTTGCAAGTCCAGCAGTAGTCGCTGCTGGGGGGCAGGAGTTTGTTGTCCGTCTGAAGATATACTATTAGAGAAGCATTTGGGAGAGTCTGGGTCTCGAGGGACAACACTCACAGATCTGGGGACCTCGGCAACGGGGGCTGTCACGGCCAGGAGAGCTTGGGCAGCGAGGAGGATAGCGGAGGTGAACTTCATTTTGAAGACTTTGTGAGTTGGATGCTTGATGAGTTGGATGAATTCAGTTTGATGGTCTTTTCTAGAAAATGTAAGGGATTGCGAGCGAGGTCAAATCACTCTCTTTATAGAGGACCCTTTCCTGGACTGAACCGTTGACATCAACAATAGCAGACTCCCAACCACATCGCTGGTCTAGATTGGTGCATCATAGATCACGTATCTCTCGTTTACATAGCGCCCTACGATCCTACGCTAATAGCGATGGGGAAGGTATGCAGTCAGGGCATGCTTGCGGAACCTCAATATACGAGTTGTGCAGCACGGGGCGTTGACATCCTCTGCTCATAGGGCATAACAGCTGACTAGCGATTTTCAGCTGAGTGCCAAGCCTTTCTCCCCAGCTTGCTTGATCGAGATAAGCAATATTTAGGATCTCGGCCAAGTCTGCCCATTGATATACCCCGTTGTTCATGTACAATACACTTAAACGGGAAGGTCAACGAATCAATATCTTGCCCATGTGGGATCAGTTTATACACCAGACCCCACCTTCTGTATAGGGGATAATGGCCACGAGTGACAAGTGCTCCTGAACGAGAAACCAAGATGTGCTGGCTGCTACCCTTTTCTTTTCGGAGTACAACTCATGACTGAACTTGTTCAATCACACCTCTTAGAGAACAGGATGCGGAATGCTGCCTTTTCTGTGTACAAGCCAGTTCCTGGCAGCCCTACTGACGATGATGTAGAATATTCGACCAAGGACGGTTCCCGAGCTCCTGCAATTTCGGCATCCCGACTTGGTCATATTATGGGTGCAAAGCATACTACGCTGGCTTTGGTTCTGTCCCACATAGTGGTTCTATTCTGCGTATATCTTCCCACAGGATACCTGATTCTGAAGAAGTGGACAACAACCGATTCGTGTGCTAAACTGTTGTCAACGTGGTGTAAGTGAATAGCCCCTGAACCTTAGTTGGAGAAAACCGTTCCTAAACATATAACTGTTTACATTTCCATGCAGCACCGGCCTTGGAAGCAGTATCATACCTACCCCCTGAGCATTTTGACGCGGAGATAGACCAGACCAACAAGTATCGCGGTCTACCTCTGGAAGCACCAACGCCGGAAATCAATGCGGCGTGGCAAGAGATCGGGCTTGGAGCACCGGGGATTCGGCTGACAGAGGACGACCTCAAGACCCTCAACAAAACCGACACGCCGGGGCGCCGCCTACACCGGATACCGGACGAGTATGGCGGAGGGTACTTGGGGCTCCTGGAAGTGTTCCACATGCTGCACTGCCTAGTACGTCCGTCCGATTGCGCTCAAAGTCATTTCACTCAAGTAGCTGACGGACATATCAGGATGCGTTGCGGGAGGCCACCTTCTACAACTGGCCGTACTACGAACAGAACGTGTCGCGAAAGGCGGTGATAATCCACCATGGTAGGTGATGCAATTCTAACTCTTTGTGGTGACATCAATATGTTGAACAGAGAAGCTGACGCCAATGTTGACTGGAAAAGATCACTGCATCGACGCACTGCGGATGAGCATCATGTGTACGTCGGATGTGACCCCGATCACCTTCTACGACAGCGAGGCGCTCCCCGGCCGGCAGTACCCGCTCCCGGATTTCTCCAGCCTCCATACGTGCCGCAACTTCGATGCGATTCTGGAGTGGAACAAGAATAACCCGCGGGCAGTCATGTGGGAGGAGGTCGGAAATGCCTCGACGTTCCGGCCCGGTGGTGCGTGAGTGTCCAGGGACCAAGGGTATCAATCGAGCAGGATCATTGTATACTTCCAACGGATATTAGTAACGAAACTATTTTAAAGTGTTGTTGGTATGGATCATGTACAGAACCCTGCATATGTCAATGTAGGCTGCTAGAGAGCATTGACGGGTCCTCGTAACGTCATTATCCCAACATATCAGTGGAGCTGAGAGTCAAACTCAAGTTTGAGCGCCGCAAGTGCATCCGAGACTAAGACGATGTGGCCATCGCTCTGTAATGATGATAAACTTGTTGCTGTGTGTCGTCGTTGGGGTTCTCTCGAAGGAATTCGCATCTTGTTCTGATTATGAATGTTTACAACCTCTTCACCAACAGTACTCAAACGAAAGGAAGGAGACACGGTTATCGCAATTCCCTTGCAGTCAAATCATTTGATCGGCATTCTCACTCAAACAGTTACTATGAGACTCAGCGTGGTTGTAGGGATTCTTTGCAGCCTTTGCAGCGTGGCTGGCAAAAGCGTGGCTGGCAAACCAGTCGAATGCGAAAGTGTGGCCGACCCCGACCAAGGCCTGGATCACAATTGGTAAGGATGGCCTGACCTGACAAGAGACGAGCTGACAAGGCTTGGTCCCCTGCATATGTATATGACTAACCGGCATCAGGTGCGAATGCACGAACGGGTCATGCTTCGAGGTGAATAAAGAGTCCAACTGCAAGCCTCTGGGGCCCAGCATCACTTGCCCTACACCCAAATCAACGTCCACGCCAGTTACGGTTCGATAATGGGAAAGGCTGGGAGTGTTTCTTGAGAGGAGAGGAGAGGAAGATGGAATAGTGGCCTGGCGTGGCCATCTGGACGTTAGACTATGAATAAGTATCCAATGTCAATCAGCATTGGTAAGTAGATGGATGTTAGTTTCGTGTAGGCCATTTCAACCCTTGAGGAATATTGGAAGACAATGCCAATCCTTGGAATCAATGCTCATCTGTGCCATTGCAACCCTTACTTCGATCCTCCATGGATACCCTCCCTACGTACTTGTATGTAGCCACATAGAGTAAGTCAGTATTGGCCTGTCAGATGGCGTCGTGCAGGCAGAAACCTGGGGTTAGTTGCATGGGGAGTCAGGGTCCGAAGGGGGAGGAGTCACTGAGCGAGGGAAACAAATACCGGATTGCCGGGATCTCCCCCACCCCGCGTCTGGGCGTTGTCGATTAGCGGGCTTGTCTGGCGCTGCGTGGCCTGCTATTGGGTGATTACTTGGCTGCTCATGATCAGATTACCATGTGAGAATGCCGAGGCTCCAGCTTTCTCGCGTTCCCTAAGATTGCGTCTTCATGCTTATGCTCAGCATCAGCAGCATCAGCAGCAGCAGCACTCAGCTTGCTTGCACCTGCATACAACAATACAACAATTAATCTCAAGATCTGAGACATTGCACGGCGATGCGGGCAAGCTTGTGTCTCTCCTGTCTCTCTATCCCGTCGCGCATAATTGAATCGGGGGGCTCAGTCTCCCTCCCCCTAATCTAAGCTGCTCTTTCTCTCCTCTCCTTCAATCAAATCAGAACACATAGTGTTTCCATTGTTTCCATTCGATCCGCCAAATCCCCACGAGTCCACGACACGACCGACAACCCCTAAAAGCTGCAGCAGCTGCATTTGGCATTTGGGCTTCGATGCATGACGTCGGGTTGCTGCCAATCAATCAATCACCTTGAGCCCATTCGAGTTGAATCTTCTTGTTCTTTTTTTTTTTAATTCTCCGACTCGATTTCCGATTCGATTTCGATTCCTCACCGGCCCATACCAGCTTCTGCATGCAACAATCCGCCCATCATTTCGGAACATCTAAACAATCACGACAAATTGAGCTGCGCCCGGGCTGGTGCTTCCAGCCGCCATGGCCTCGTCACAAGCTGGACCATCCAAGGTTCCTCCCATCGATATACCCAACATGAACCCGACACCGCCCGCGTCACGACCGCGTGCCGCCTCCAAGGCCTCGCAATCCAAGTCGCTAGCAGACCCCGTTCTACGAAATGCCATCCGCTATACCATGTCGCCGAGCGAGTACGAGTCTCTCCACAAATACGTCCTCTCCCGATCACGCGTCCTGCGCCGCCGCGCCCCCAGCGTCCTGGCCGTCGAGAAGTACGCCGAGGGCGGCGGCGACCCAGCCAAAGGCAAGCTCAAGGGTAAAGGGAAAGACGCGTCGCCCGGCGGTGGCAGTCGCGGTGATAGTTATAATGCGCGAGCCGTGCGCCATGCTCTGCGAGTCTTCGTCGCCACTAATCTTGGCATGAAGCTCTACGACATGGTGATGGCTCGAGTCAAGGGTCAGAAAGAGTAAGCCCCCTGCTATCCTGCTCCCGCTTGCAACGTCTCGATATGGACGAATGGTTAACCTTCTCATACGTAGTCTGACCCCCGGCAGCAAAAAGGAGCCCTTCTACAAGTCGCTTACTCTGCGCCTCTCCCTGTCGCTCTCGACCATCCTGTTGCTATACCGCCTGTTGTTCCGCTTCCTAGGCCGTCTGCGGATGCACCTCCTCGAGCCCTCCTCCGAACCCTTCCGCGCTCGAAATCCACGCACAGCCAAGACCCTGACCTCCCCCTATGCGCCCGCCGTAGGCGCCAGTCTGGCCGGTTTCGCGCTCGGCATCTACCCGTCACAGCAGCTGCGCGTTTCCGTCGCCATCTACACCATGTTCCGCGCTCTCGAGTTCGCTTGGAACCTCCTCGAGGGAGAAGGCATGATATGGGGCTGGAAGGCCCGTGTCGGCGGCAAGGGTATGGTCAAGCGGGAGCGCCCCTGGTGGTGGGGGAGCTGGATGATCCAGCCCTTTGCCTTTGGGCAGCTTCTGCATGCCGTGACACTCGATCGGGAGTGCTCGCCCGTTCCATATGTCGACTTCATCTGGAAGAGCACGTCAACATACCTGCATAGCGCGCCCAAGGACCTCCCTGCCGGCATCAAGTGGCCCGCTCCATGGGACGTAGCCGACAGCTTGGCGCAGATGGCCAAGCTTAACTGGCCGTAAGTTGTTGTCTTTTTCTGCGTTGCTCCATCTTCACTGGATATTTTGCTAACAACGGCATTAGGCCATTCGTCAGCCCGGCACTCTTCCCGAATCAAGAGACATTGCCAGCGTCTCTAACCCAACTGGCGCCGCTCACCTCCCGAGCACACCCCTTAATCACCTCGCTCAGCTGCGCCACGCTGCACGGCGCCGACCCGTCCTGCCTGCGCACCTACCTGACCTTCTGGGTCCGCTCCTTCCCGCGCATCGGCCGTGCTTTCCTGGTCCTGTATTCGCTCTTCCTGATCCCGCGCTACAAGTCGCTCTACAACGCGCCCATGGCCGTCTTCAGCCAGCTGCTGTCGCAGACGCTGCGCCTGTCGACGTTCGTGACGGGGGCCATCTCGACGGCCTGGGCCAGCATCTGCTTCTTCCAGACGTGGTTCCCGCGGCACTTCATGGCGACGCAGCGCTTCTTCCTGGGCGGCTTCCTCGCGGGTCTCTGGGGCTTCGTGGAGCGCAAGCGCGGTCGCGGCATCTTCCTGTACTCGGCCCGCACCAGCGTCGACAGCCTCTGGAAGGTGGGCGTCAAGCGCCGCTGGTGGAAGGCCATGAAGGGCGGCGATCTCTGGGTCTTTGTCGTGGCCCTCGCCGTCACCGGCGCCGTCTACGAGCGGGATGCCAAGGCCGTGCGCGAGGCCGGCTGGAGGAAGGGGGTCAGCTGGGTCCGCGGCACCGAGTGGCGCGACTGGGGCGTTGAAGAGGATGAAGACGACAACGAGAACGAGAAGAACGAAGAAGGCGTGATGGTGGGTGGTGTCAAAGAAGAGTAAAGGGGTAGTGCGGGTGCGAGTATGTGGGTGTATGCGTGTGCTGCTTTGCGCGTTGCCGTTCTGTATGAATACTTCTTGATATCATTTGCGCTTTGAAAGGGCGCCCGAGGGGGTGGAGCTCTAGACTGTTAGTTATAATGTTTTATGATGATACGATTTTATTCTATCATTTTTTGACAAACACTGAGATGCATTTGTGCCCACGACGCTTGGTTCCTATGACGCCCGCCACTTGAAGTGCAGTGCAGAGTCAGCTATCTCAAAACAGTCAGGGCCGGAACAAAAGACAAGATTGAATATGATTGTAAGTTCAAGACTTAGATTAGGAGGTATATAGTCTAAGTAGATGGCTCGTGTATGACATAGAAAAAGCCAAGTGTATCTCATGCATCCCTAACGCTAAGCAGATCTAAAGTAGGTATATCCACAGGGAAAAGCCCTCCCGAAACCGTGATGTACAAGAGAAGTAATAAACGCCATAACCAAATGCATCATCGTGTTGTTCTTGCTGCTGCTGCTGATGTTACAGCCGCTACCATTCCCGCCGCTGCCGCTTATGCCTCGGACCTCGGGGGCCACTTGACGCGCTTCTCGGCGCGCACGTACAGGTTGGTCGGGCGGATCAGCTGGAACATGGGGTCGTAGTCGACGCTGACGTCGCTGGCCTTGGTGAAGCGGTAGCGGTAGACGAGCTTGGGCAGGAAGACCTTGACCTCCTGCAGGGCAAAGTTGAAGCCGATGCACATGCGGGGGCCGGTGGCGAAGGGGATGTAGGAGGCCGTGGGCCGGTTCTTGACGGCCTCGGTGGACCAGCGGTCCGGGTCGAAGTGGGCCGGGTTGTCCCAGATGGCCGGGTTGTTGTGGATGTGGTGGATGGCGGGGATGACGATGGAGTCCTTGGGCAGCTTGTAGCCGCCGGGAAGGACCATGTCGACCTTGGACGTGCGTGCGGGCTGGTACGAGGGGTTGTGCTTGCGCTGCGTCTCCTTGATGTAGGCGTCGAGGAAGGTGAGCTTCTGGGTGAGCTCGGGGGTGATGGCCGTGTTCTCGTCGACGTCGTTGTCGATGAGCTCCTGCAGGATGCGCTCCTGCATGCCCGGGTAGGCGACGAGGCCGTACAGCAGCCACGAGAGCAGGGACGAGGTGGTGGTGAAGCCGGCGCCCGTGGCGACGACGAGGGGCTCGCGGATCTTCTCGATGGGCAGCTTGTTGCCCTTGGAGTCGGTGGCGCGCAGGACGTAGTCGACCATGTTCTCGGCCTTGACGGCGGCCTCCTGCAGCTCGAGGTCCTCGACGCCCTTGGAGGCGTCCTCGATGGACTTGTTGATCATGGCCTCGATGTGGGTGCGGGCGGCCTTGAGCTGGGCGGGGGCGCCGAAGGGCATGCTGGCGTACCAGCTGCCCATGGAGGTGATCTTCTTGTTGAGCTCGAGCGACTGGGCGATGCGCATGACCATGGCGTGCAGGGGCGCGTCGACGGCCTCGAAGTGGCCAAAGTCCATGCCCAGGACCAGCTTGCCGACGGCCTGGGAGCCGAGCTTCAGCATGTAGGGGTAGACGTTCCAGGCCTCGTCGCGGCCGTCGAGCTCGTCGAAGACCTTGAAGGCGTCCTCGACCGTCTTCTGCATGGTCGGGGCGTAGTGGCGGACGGCCTTGGGGCCGAGGGCGGGCGGCAGGAACTTGTGCGTCAGGCGCCACTCCTCGGTGTCGGTGTCGCCCAGGAAGACGCCCGACTCCTTGTTCTTGATGGGGTGCAGGGGGTGGCCCGGGATGATGTTCTTGGTGAAGAACTCGGATTCCGAGAAGATGATTTGCGACAGGGCCGGGTCGTTGGTGTGGTAGATGGTCGAGCCCATGTTGCACGTCTTGATGAAGGGGCCGTAGCGCTCAAACAGGCGCTGGTGGTTGCCCAGGTGGTCCGGGTACACCTCGAAGTAGTTGCCGATGTAGGGGAGGCCCTTGGGGCCGGGCACCTCGCGCACCGCCTTGCCGTCGACCGAGATGGCGATGGGGCCCTCGGCCTCGAGCACGTCGGCCAGAGCCACCAAGGCGACATCTTGCTGCACGAAACCAACGCCTAAAATGGAAAATGTTAGTAAATGAGAAATCAAAGAGATACAGAGAGTGCTTGTTTTCTTTTGCATACCCTTGGAATCCACAATGGCGAAATATGATGCGACGAGCTGGCGCAGCTCATCCTCGCCGATGGTGGCCGGCACGTCGATTTCTCGGGCCGTGGAGACGTCCTCGCCCAGCAGGTAAAAGGTTTTTGTCGACATTCTGACAGGCGGAATCTGGGGGAAGGACCGAAAGAGGTGACGGTATGGGAGGGAGGAGCACGATCTGAGCAAAGATCTAAGGTTAAAGAGGCCGCGATGCCACTATGCGTTGCAGTTCGTATGGTTGTTGACTGAGGTGTGAACGACTAACATACGACAGACAAGATACATACACTCACACACAGACACTGAGGTAGTGGGAGAATGGGGGGTGGGCAGAAGACGGGGTCGATCGAAAGATATGGGATTTTTTCAGAGAAATAATGCGATCAGAGCTATACATGTACTATTACCACTGTAGCCATGGTCGTATTCTTCCCAAAGACTCGTCTCGCTCTCTCCAGTCAGTCTCCAGTGCATCCGGGAGAGTGGCCAAAGGGTCAAAGTCACCACAGTTGGGCACATCCATTGATTTCGCAATGCCGAGGCGCCCCTCTGTTTGTGACCGCGGCCCAGCCTGCTGCTAGGGACCCAGAGCGCCATTATCGCGCCCGCGCCTACCTGACTAATGGTCTATCGCGAAGTGTCCGTCGGAGACTGAGAGATACGTTGTACATAGTCGTGTAATGGCTGCGATCTGGTTGGACCAGTTGGCTGTCAGGCTGTCTTGCTGTTTGAGACGAAAGGGCGAAAAAAAAGAGACCAACGAAAAAAAGGAGGATCCCAGCACTCGTAATGCGCCGTGACCCCTGTGCTGCTCGGGTGGTTGCTGTTGGAATTTTTGCTAAAAAGCGGGAACGGGCAGCGGGCATGACCGGGACGAAGGCTTTAGGGGCCTCTTGGTTCCCTGTCAGAGCCTGTCAGAGCCTGTCAGAGCTCGTGGTTTTCCATTCTAGAAACCAGTAACGAAGAAAATGCAATCGAATTAGGTAGCGGGGCCGATCCAAGTGATCCAAGTACCGTGGATCGCCGCCTACTAAGGATCCTAGCCTCCCAGCTATACCCTAGCAGCCCCCCGAGACCCGTCTGATGTCAATCAGGGGGCTCCAGAAATAAGTTTTTAGGCCTTAGGGACTGTTAGGGACAGTTAGGGACACCTACAGCCGGTACTGCTAGCCGGTCCAGGAAAAGCTTGTTGCCTCTTTGGCGCTTGACGTCGCAATGTCAACGAGATTGCGATTGTATGTACTGAGGGTTAATCGAAGATGGCCCAAGGATGCAAGAATCGAATGATTCCTCCCTACTGCTCCGACACTTCAATGTTGTCTGGTATCTCTTTCCATGTCCTGTCAAGGCATCATCTCCGAGAGTACATAGATCTCATTCGCGAGTCACGACTAACGAGATTGTGATGTATCGTAGACGACGAATGGGAGGTGCGCCCGTCGCCACGCCGATTCGCTCCGTCACCGAGACATCCGGCTGCCGGGACGCTTGCAGACACAGCGCATGGCTTATTTAATCAGATACTACGGAGTACTACACATGTCAAAGCCACAACATCCAGACTGTCATTGTTTATACTAGCCATAGTATGTACTATGCAGTCGTGGCATATGCGTGTACACGTGTTCCCGGAGCATTTCTGTAAAGGGTTTTCATTCATCTTCGATCCGCAGCACGGCCGCAGCCCATGGGCCATAGGGCTTTTTAGTTCTTTGCGAACGGAACATGGACATTGACATTGACATGGACATTGGCCGTCCACTTTTTCCCAAGCAGCTTAAGTAATGCCGCGATGTCGCCGAAATGGGTCCCCGGAGCCACCCTGCCACTAGAGATTCAAGCACAATCTTGCCAGTGTCCACCGCGCAAGAGTTGAGCCTCGGCTCGGCATCCCGCTACTTTTTTAGTCTTAGTCATGCCGCGGTGCCTTGTTCGATCTGCTGTACTGCTACAGCTACTGGGAGGGACGGATAGCGGTATCCAAGGGAAGCTTTGCTTGGTGGATTCGATTGCCCCCTGCTAAGCCAGCATCCCGAAGGGCGAAGGGCTACCTTGTTATCGTACAAAAGTTTAGGGAGTCCTCGAAGAACCCCCCGTGGCCCTGACAATTTCATATTGGAGAGAGAGAGAAAGTGAGAAGAGAGACTGTTTGTGTTCATTCTTTGCCCAAACACCACCTCACCTCTATCCAGTATTCAACATTGCCATTTCCAGGATGTCGACCTCAACAGATACCGAGTACTCCGCCAAGGAGGTTGCTCTTCACAAAGAGGGCACCGATGCCTGGATGACCATCCACGGTGAAGGTACGCTTCTCCCGACGGACTGACACCAGAGAAAGAATTGTGTGACGTGCTAACACGACTTACCCAGTCTACGATGTGACCAAGTACCTCCACGACCACCCTGGAGGTGCCGATGTGCTGGTTGAGGCGGCTGGCATGGACGCTTCCGAGGCCTTCGACAATGCTGGCCACTCGGAAGACGCTTTCGAGATCATGGAGCAGTATCGCATAGGAAAGCTCAAGGGCGCCAAGAAGTTCGGTGCGCAACCCGTCAAGGTGACTCTGCAGCCACCCCAGGAGAAGAAGGCCGCCGCCAGCAAGGGCCTGGCCGTCTCCAAGAGCATGGCCGCCTCCGCCATCGCCGCCGGCGCCATCGGTGGACTGTGCTACGCTGCCAGCCTCTCCAACCGCGAATTCATCCCCCAGTCGATGCTGCAGCACCTCAAGGCGCTCGCCCCCTTGGTGAAGGGCAGCGGCGGCGCCAGCTCGCAGCGCCAGGGTCTGGGATTCTTCGAGGGCATCCTCGCGGCGTCGGCCGTCGTCGCCGTCGCCGGCACCATGGCCAGCCACGAGTTCTCCAAGATGATCGACTTCCACGCCAACATCTTCGCCAACCCCACGCACATGAAGATGCCCAAGTCGCCCAAGCCGAACCCGCTGCTGGTGCGCGGCTGGCTGCACCCGACACAGTACCAGTCGCTGCCGCTGATCGAGAAGGTACTGGTGGCGCCCAACGTCTACCGGTTCGTGTTTGAGCTGCCGAGCCCGCAGGCCGTCGCGGGCCTGCCCATCGGCCAGCACGTGTCCATCGCGGGCCCCATCGACAAGAAGACGGGCAAGGCGTCGGTCAGCCGGTCGTACACACCCGTGTCCAACAACTCGGACAAGGGCGTGCTGGAGCTCGTCATCCGCTGCTACCCGGACGGCCAGCTGACAGGCGGCTACCTGGCCGGGCTCGAGGTGGGCGACGAGGTGGCGTTCCGGGGCCCCAAGGGCGCCATGCGCTACCGCCGCGGCCTCTGCCGCAAGATCGGCATGGTCGCCGGCGGCACGGGCATCACGCCCATGTACCAGCTGATCCGGGCCATCTGCGAGGACGAGCGCGACACGACCGAGGTGTCGCTCGTCTACGCCAACCGGTCCGAGGACGACATGCTCCTGCGCAAGGAGCTCGACGCGTTCGCGCGCCGCTACCCCAAGAACCTCAAGGTCTACTACATGGTGGACGAGGCGCCCAAGCACGGCAAGTGGGCGTACGGCGTCGGCCGCGTCAACAAGGACGTCATGGGCCAGCACCTCCCCGCCCCCGCCGCCGACACCAAGGTCATGATCTGCGGGCCGCCCGGCATGGTCAAGGGCGCGTCGGCGACGCTGGTCGAGCTCGGCTTCGAGAAGGCGGCGGCGACGTCCAAGATGACCGACCAGGTCTTCGTCTTCTAAGAAGAGGCGGTTTGTGGTGGTAACACCATCATACATACGTCTTTTATTAATATTGTTTGTTATTGTACACACGTGTATTATACATGTTCTGTATATATATAATTAGGCGGAACGGCGCAACATGTTCAAAACGGGGGACTACAGGTTTTTGGGAGGGAGGATGGGTAGTAGAGCCCATCATCACCATCATCGTCATCATCATGCATCAACTTCCACACCTTGTTGTTTTGGAAGGTCTCGGGAAGTGGAATTAGCGACATCATCATCATCATACCAGCATTTTCTTTTTCGTTTGTTCACATATAGAAAGATTTAGAGTTTTAGACATGACGATATCCATTACTTTCTATACCCATGATCTTCTTAACATTACCTACCTGTCTTTGGCTCTCGTTCTCCAGTCTCCGCGTGCGTGCATTGCAGATAAAGCCACGTGGTGTATATCCCAGTGTTCTAGTATGTAAGTCTTGGAGGGACGAATGCCATTTACCAAGACCAGTAGCCCGCGCGGCTAGACCCGGTATACTCGTCGGCACGGGTCGTGGTATACCGCCACTACATCAGATCAGAGCTGTCAACATTGGTGGGCTGGGCTCCGGTGGCTGTCAACTGACTCAGGGAGGGGTGTTTCATCTTGGCGTTCACGAGGTGTTGGCTTTGTTCTAGAAGCAAGCCGCGATCGTCACATCGGAGCATATGGAAACATGGCGCCCTGGGGAACACCCAGTACTGGCATGCCAGCTGATGCGCATGTTTACATGGACTTGTACGTACGTACAGGTCTCATGCCGGGACAGGTGGCTAAACCTTATCGTGTCTATTTTTGGACGCGCCCTGCTATATATTGTCCGATGTTTATGAAGTATTCGTGGCCCCAGATGACACCACTTTCTGCTCATGGCAGGCCGGTGTAGTGGTAGATTCTAATGAACCAGAATACCAACCACGTACCCAACGTTTTATGGGCCAAACAATTTTAAGCTGCATCATCAACCTGGGCATGGGGTGGGTGCATTGAACTGCCGATGTTGCACATCGATTCGAATGCGCGGGTGATGAATGAAGCTTTGGAGGAGAGATAAGGATAGTTGGGATGAGCAGGCATAATAAATCCACATGCAGGTAATTGGACCCCGCCTCCGCATTCTGTGGTGGGCATGGTCACGGTCACGGTCACTGATTTTGGCATGTGAGGACCAGACCGGGGGGTTAAGTGAAGGAATGTCTCAAAGAATATCTTGATCGATCATGTTTACGACTGACCATGTAGACAGACTACTATCAACTACCGAGACATGACAGTCTGTCAACTTAAGACTGATAAGTAGACCCATATAGATATGGATATGGATGTCGATGTCATGCAAGCAAGAAAGAGGACGGCAGGACGGCGCTTGTTTTGCGGGAAGACAGTGGACGAGCCCCCCCAACGCCCCATCGGGCCAGACGGGTGTGCCAATTAACGACTTGGTGACTGAAAAGAGCTGACGAGGCCTCGCCAACCGCCCAACTTAGACGTGCCTGTTGATTATGACCAACGGGCTGGGTGGACGTGTTTCCACTTGCATGGTTTGCGCCTGCGTGCGGTGCGCTGGTCTTATGTTTCAGCCAGGGGGAATCTCTTGGCTGACATTCTTCTACTGAACCATTGGACCGGTCAAATCTTGAAGCTTGAAGCTTGGAACTCGGAGCTTTTGTGTCTGTCAGTCCTGCACTGGAGAGTGGTAGCTTCAGGGGATAAGTAGCCAATTCAGATAGCAAGACATGCCTGAGTACCTGTCAATTGAACGTTTACTTGAGGCAGGCATCCATGATGTCTTGTTGACTGTTTATCAATTATCAGAATACCTCGAGAAAAAAAAACACCAACGTTAGTTAAGTAGTGATGGAGACTGAAACGTAGTGGTAGAAGAAGAAGGCCCTTTTTGGGTGCCGCGGTGCCATCAGGTACCTGCGGCTACAGACTAAGGCAGGCTAATCAGGCAGGCTGCTGGAGACCACTGACCTACCTGCTACCTACAGGTACATACTTGCAGGACTGGACTTGAATCAATCAAAATCCATGATACTGTACGTGTAGACGTCGTGTCGTAGTAGTAGGTCAATCATCAATCATTCGTCCATGTTTTCGTGTCGTAGTGCTAGATACTTCCCTAGAAAGCACCTCAGATTGAGGTAAGCCAACCTTGGAAGCAGTAGACCAAGGCATATACTACCTAAGGTAAAAACTGACGACCCGAAGCTTCCATGATCCCATCAATTCTCCAGCTCTTGAGAACCTGAACCTGAGGTACTCGCTGCTGCCCTCAACCAGGTTGCACTCACTCACACTCACTCGCTCAACCTTTCGATTTTCTTGGGTGCATATGGGCCGTTGTAGAAACTAAACAAACCAAATTTGATCCTCCATTTGATTGATCTTTTACATCAACACCAACATATCATCATCATCAACAATTTGACTTCCAGGTCACTTGTGTTTTTTTTTTTGCATTTTGCATTTTGCATGCAACATCCCGAACATCCATCCATTGACCCAAAAGCTTGGCATCGGTCGCCCCGGTCTGCCTCCGCCCAGCCCCTCCATCATTTCCATCCGGCCCGAACACGCTTGTGCAATCGCAATCCCATGTTCCTCCATCATCCGCAGTAGCCACTAGGTTAGCAGACGCAAGCCTCTACCGACACTTATCGCCAGCTCAGGTCAAGTCAGCTCAGCTTGACCTTTGGGCCTCGTTATTGCTACCTCTACTACATCATCCATCTACTGACTGCTACTTACTCGTGCCTGTGTTTGTGTGCCTGCGCCTGCGCCTCAACTCATCACCGCCTAAACAAAACGACATCCATCTTCGGCAACAAAAACAAACGTCAACAACCAGCAAACTTATGTGTCATATGTCCTCCATGCACCCACCTGCTTGACTCCAATCGTCTGCCAACTCATCCACTGGATGCTGTTGCATCCTGGTCCATTGACGTACACTTGACCCCTTCTGACTGGGCTGCACACGACAATCACCGACCGCTTCGACCTGCTGTCTTGCTGTACATCAATCCGCGCCTCCCGCCTGTTCGCCCGATCCATCCTTGTTTCCTCCGAACCACGTTCGCCCATCATCCCAACGCACCATGGGAAATACTAGCACTAAGGAGGCCCGTGGGGGTGGTCGTCATGAAGGCTACGAGGCTGGTGGGAGCTCTCGGAGTGGGGGACATGGACATCATGGAGAAATGCCCGACCGATCATCACGACGTACGAGCCACCGCCCCGAGCGAAACACGGCCCTCAACATCCTGACCGGCGGCGCCTCCTCCTCGTCGAGGCGAGAACACCGCGAGCGAGAAGACGACGATGCTCCCTTCCAGAGCCGCGAGACGAGGGCAGAGCGGGAACAGCGCCGCCTCAATAAGGAGAGGCAGCTGCGGGCCATCGAGCGTGCACGGAGCATGGCCGAGGAGCATGTCGATGGAGGTTTCTTGGTCACCACCGGCATCTACCCCGCCTCTGAAGACTGGGATCATTCCGTCGTGCGACAGCTACAGGTTAGTGAGAGGTGATGACACTGCATCGGATGGCTTTCTTCGCTATGGTCTGGGCGATGTTCTGTCTGCGATTCGCGAAACATCATCCGCCCAGGCACGGCATTTTTTGCATACGCATAGATTGTGGCTAACAAGACGGTCTCGCAGCTCGAGCGGAGGATAGCACCCTACTGGCGCGGCTTGGACGATTTTAAGGAGACATGGGCTGAGCATCAAATCATCGCCGCTGCCCGCGGTCTGGACATCCCGCCTGCCGACGAGGTCCCCGAGGGCCTCGTACCGCAACCCCTGTCCCCAAACGAGTCGATCCAGAACCTCACGGTCCCCATGGGCGGCAGGACCATGTCGGCCTCGAGCGAGAGGACCGGGTCCAACCCCGGCTCGTCCCTGCCCTCGCCCACGTCTCCGGCCCCGACGCACGCTCTTAAACCTCACAAGCGCGCTATGGCCGCTGTTATGAGCAACATCTCCTCGCGCAACGGCTCGCAGCAGGATTTCGCCCCGCGCGAGGTCAATGTGACTCCCGACGATCCCTTTGTCAACGGCCAACCGCGCGAGGTCTTCCTCTACAAGGACGGCCTCGAGTGTCCCATCTGCTGCATGTACTACCCGCGCTTTCTGAACACGACTAGGTGTTGCGGTCAGTCCATCTGCAGCGAGTGTTTTGTACAGATCAAGAGGGCGGATCCGCATCTCCCGGAGCACCACGGCGACCAGCCGCAAGAAAACGCGGACCCCAGCGAAAACGCCGAGGAGCTCATCATGGAGCCTGCATGCTGTCCCTACTGCCAGCAGCCCGAGTTCGGCATCACGTACGAGCCGCCGCCTTTCAAGAGGGGACTGGTCTACTCGGCGCCGGGTCTGGGTGCTATGGGCACAGCCATGTCCTCGACCTCGTCACTCAACACCGCCAACCTCTCGCCAACCTCGGCCAACACGCCCGCGACGGCCAACCGGCGGAGAACGCATAGCCTGTCGGCCAACGCACCCAACGTTATTACTACCGACCGTATACGGCCCGACTGGTCGAACAAGTTGAATGCGGCGCGGGCCCAGCAGCGTAGGAGAGCTGCCGCCGCCGACGCCCTGCACCAAGCCGCTTTTTTTATGCCCGGCGGTAGCGAGCAGCGCGGTCTCTTTGGGCGCTCGAGCCGCTTCACCATCAGCCGGAGGAGCACGCGCGGAGCCGACAGTCCCGGGGCAGGTGCCTCCAACGAAGCCGAGGCACCCGCCATGGCCGACCCAGGAGCGCGCAGCTCGTCGGCTCGCACGGGCCCTAGTAGGGAAGCGATTAATGCAGCTCACCTGGAGAGCATGATGATGGCCGAGGCGATCCGGCTTTCGTTGGCCGATGAGGAGGAGCGACGCAAGAAGGAGGAGAAGGAGGCAGACAAGCAGGCCAAGAAGGACGCCAAGAAGAGGGAGAAGGAAGAACGAAAGTCGAGGCGCAAGAGTAGTATTTCGGGCATTACGGGAACCCTGGCGGCAGCTAGTGCCAGTTCGCTCAGTCTTGGCTTGGGCCTACGACGACGAAATAGCGCTTCAGCGAGCACGGGGCCAAGTCCTGCGGCGACCGCGGCGAGTGCGAATACGGCGGCCAGCCAGAGCACGGAAGCACTGCCCGCCATTTCTAGCACGACCGGCGACACCGTGCATGATGGCTCTAAGGATAAGGGCAAGGCGGTGGAGCGTGCCACGACCTCAGAGAGCATGTCCCAAACCTCGCAGGCCACGTCCAGCAACTCGTCGCTGCCGATCCCCATATCGCAACCGCCGCGAGGAGCTTCGCATCTTCGGCAGATAAGCAACGCCAGTTCGATATCATCCAGCGGGGTGGAGAGTCACCACGGCAGCTACCCCCAGGCGCAGCTTGGCGCGGAGGACCCTCGCGGTAGCGGGCTCAGCCTGGCCGATGGTAAAAGCGACGACGAAGGAGCCGGTACCGAGTCCATGTTCAACTTCACGAGTCTTTCCCAGATGGTCGGCGTCGAACTGGGGGGCGAACAGGCGGTGGCCAACAAGGGTGCAGCCGTTGACGAACAAGATGCAGCAGCGGTCGCGTCCACCGAGAGCGACAAGGAATCTGTCGCACACCACGAGCACGTCGAGAATGCGCCCACAGCGACCACGGGCGAGATACAAGAAAAATCACATGGCGAAGCCGAAGACTCGTCGTCATCAACAGCCACAACTCCAGCTGGGCAACCCGTTTCTCCTCCTGCGGCTATGGAGACTGTCCGAGAAAAGGACTCGGGGGCTCCTGAGCTTAAGACGCTGAACACGGAGGCTGTCGACAACCCGAATGCGCCGCGAGCGGAACCTCCTAGTCTCATGGTTACCCCCGAGACGCCTGCACCCATGTCGGAGGAGAGTCAAGAGTCGAAGCAACTTGGCTACAGTAACTAGGATTGAGTTGAGAGCCCCACTGGGGGAGTAGAGGTGTGGTCACGATAGTGCCTGTTTGTGTTATGAAGAGCAGCTAAGGCCGCGAGCTACAAGTCATCTCTGGCATTAGGACGCACCCACACATGGCTTTTTGGTCATAACAGACACACCCAGCAATGATACAAGCGTTGGAAACTCGGCATTATTCAGCCGCCCTTTTTCCTTTCTTTTCACCTTTTGATCTTCTTTTGCATATCCACGTTACAGAGGGGGCGATCGATATGTGTTCCCCCTCATGGAATTGGACCTTTAGAGGCGTACTTCTTCTTCTGCGCGCGTGTGACGTGCACGGTGAAGGCACAAACTGGCGTTACGGGGTGTGGATATGACGATAAGT
This sequence comes from Apiospora arundinis, assembly GCA_039105305.1. NCBI lineage: Eukaryota > Fungi > Ascomycota > Sordariomycetes > Amphisphaeriales > Apiosporaceae > Apiospora > Apiospora arundinis. Next base: position 113,347 of record JAPCWZ010000006.1, read on the forward strand.
GTAATGGTATACAGCGGATCAGGCGTCGTGTCATCTTTTTGCGTGTCTTTTTGTGTTCTCTCTTGTGTGTATTGGTAGGCATCATCTTCACACAACACCCGACGAAACTGTTTTACTTTGTCTCTGTGGCGTTGGTAGAGGGATGAGCGAGAGTGTGGAAGGGGGTCGGGGAGCGAAGGGAGAGAGAGATTCGAGGAAACATAAGCGGTTGGGTACCAGATTGCGATTCTGACACAACTCTCTGTCCTGGGAGGCCGATGCTCACTCGGTAGTAGTCCCGGGCAGTTCAGTTCTATCCAAATAATAAACGCACTGCATATCTCCCACCAACCAAGCCATCAACTTGTATCAGGCGTTCGAGTTGTGTTGCATTAACGTGTTGTCTGTGGCTCTTCTGGTAAGACTAGTTATCTACATGCAATTATCCGCCTGCACCATGGGCGCGGCACTATACAACGGAGTCCAACCGGGAAACACAGCCATGACTATATATAGATTTAAGTCGCCGGGCAAAGGATTTCCCAAACGCCCCCTCTTCCCCGTCGCGACAACCTCTGCCACTGCCACTGGTCTTGTGAGACTGCCTGATTCATCATTTATTGACTCGTGAAGCAAGTCCTCAGGAAAGCAAGAACTCAGTTCCGGTTCCGGTTCCTGGCGTCGGCCCCCAGGTCTCGTCGGACCCTCTCCATGAACCGTAAGGGGGCGGCAGCACCGCGTGGCCTCGCCGCCGAAAACACGGTGGTGCCATTAGTCCCTGGCGCGGTCCCGTTGGGGGCGGCGCCGACGGTGTTCTTGGCGACCCAGTCGGCGAAGCTGGCCGACTTGGCGCCCGGGAGGTCGTGGTACCAGTGGCCGACGCCGTCGTGGATGGTGAAGGTGGTGGCGTTGTCGCTCGGAGTGGCTACCGGGTTGGCTGAGAAGGCGTAGGCGAAGCGGGCTTCTTGCGAGGCGTCGACGGTGAAGGGCTCGCCCGTGAAGTCGGTCCAGCTGCTGCAACCCTTGCAGAGGGCGGTGAACTTGAGGGTGTCACCCTTGATGCCCGTGCCTTTGAGGACCTGGTAGGTGGCGTCGGCGTAGGGGGAGGGGGTGGAGTAACCGCTGTTAGTTGTTAGGCACGGGCCAGTGGACTGTTTGTTGGCTGTTCTTATGCGAGTGGGTGAAGAGAGAGAGAGAGAGAGAGGAGGACGAGGCAGCGAGGAAACAACTACTCACAAGGCCATCCGCGACGAGTGCATGACTTGGTCCCCGTTGGGCCAGATGACGGTTAAGGGGTTGTAGGTCATCTGCCCGGCCCAGGCCCAGCCGACCCAGCCGATGGACTTGGGCGCCTCGATCTGCAGGATCACGTCGTAAGGCTGGCCGGCCTCGATGGTGCCGGGCAGGGCAACACGGAACTTGATGCCGTCGGCGCTCGGGTATTGCTGGAACACGATACCCGTCTCGGCGTCGGTGTAGGGCTCCGACTCGGCTTGGGCCGCGGCTGTTGTATTGTTTCCCTCGTGTAAGTATTTTTTTTCATGTCTCCATAACAGGGGAGAGGACAGTATACTACTCGGGGGATGGATGTGATTGCAACTCACCAGAACCGACAAGACCTGCTGCGACGGCGGCGATAGATGTCCACTTCATGATTTCGGCGATGGGGATCAAATCTACAACACGTATGCTGCAAGAGAAACCAGCATGTGTTACTTTTCCTGCATGCCAGGCGAAGCGGCTACTTATACATGATTAACTACACATGGTCGCTTGTTCCCCAGAGTAGCAATATTGCCTTTGCCCGGGCAAGGGTCCTGGACTGCAGCGTCATAACAATATGGAAGCACTCTCCGTCGCGTGGACCGTATCTGACTATCTCTCCCCCCACCCCTGCCTTGACCTGTATGTGGTTTCGGGACAGATACACCGTCCTCCCGTGTCGAGCAGAGGTCCTCTCTTTCCAGTTTGCTTTCCCTGGTTCCACAATCTTGGGAGTTGCCATCGCTTGAAGGACAAGTAGGTATCTTTCGAAATTACATGCAGGGCGATTTTCCGTCGATCCCTCTCGATTCGGCTCCGTAAGATGGCAATCTCATGTTTCCTATCCTAAAAAGGAGTCCCGGTTCGTCTGTTCTTTTATCGCCGGCGCCTTGCGTGGCACGATGCCGTGAAACAATCGAACTGGCATCTCTTTTGGAGAAGCAACTCTGCGATAGCTCCCCCAATCATGTCAATCATCCAGAACCGATCGTACGTAGCATGGTAAAATACCATGCTGAGCATGCCACAGCATCGCGCAGCGTTTGGTAATGTGAAGAATCCCATTGGGCCATGAAATGCCGGCACGCATAGACAAGTAGTCTTGGCTCTCAGTCGCCCTTAATATAAATGATGCCACCTTGCAACCTCCGCTAGCTCCAGGGGGGCGGCAACTATCCCGCGATGAGCGAATGGGGAATGCGGCTCTCACTGCCGCTTGGAGAGCCAGCGAGAAAAAGGACAAGAAGAATAGAGAAGTATGTCTGTTACTAGACAATCAGTCCTTGGCTGCCATAACTTTTCCTTCCGGTATGGAGGAAACAGGAGCGAGATTGGATGCGCGGTGGACCAGATGCTACCAAGATGATAATCAGGCTAATCGGGCCCAAAACGTCGTCCGCTTCCGTTGCTCGTCGCGGACTAGATCGGCGTCAATTGCAATCGGAGAAACGGGAGTGGCCATGCAGACGGGAGGGGACTTGGATGAGAAAGGAAATCGACTTGAGGACAAGAAGTAAAACTGATGGATTGCATGTTCTGCCATTTCTTTAAAACCTTCACTTCCATCTTCCCCATATAGGTGGCCCAGAGTCAACGAGGAACCGAAGTCTTGACGAGAAGAGAGAAGAGTAAGCTTGGCCCTATGAATTACATATCAATAAGACTTGACTCCATCTACATCTCGGTCTCTTCAAAGACTTGGCCAATTGGAGTTGCCCAAGAGCGCACGTTCAGGCCGAGATGGTATGCGACATCACTCGCATATTCCGTGTTCGCATCCCACTAGTCCGACTCTGCCTACATTGTGAAACGTCGGTGTCGTGATTGCTCAATTTACTTGCCCGTGCTCCCGTGTCAGGCTGTGCATACTTGAGTAGTCATGTATATCGTATGCTATTGCATCTTCGGCTATCTAAAAACTCTGTATCGCAGAATACGAATATGTAGACACAGGCGATCACATCGGGTCAGTAACATTTGTCTGGGGCTGGGGCTGATAGACGGGATCAACCGAGGAAGATGGATGACGTGCTTTGTTATCTCTGCCATTGCCCACCAAACACAATCAATCTGCCCCTCACTCCTCCTCCCCTGAACGTGAAAGAGGAAAACGCAAGGGATCGGTTGTCGGTTCTAACCTCGGTTTCCTTGGGTTCCTTGGGTATACTAGCTCGTAAATCCGAGATCTCAGTGCTCCTCCAAGGAGGTTCTAGAAGAATCGCCATGCGATTTAGTGGCACGTAGCGGCGCCCGAGAGACCGGCCGAGAATAGAAAAAGAAGGAGGAAGCAGGCTTGGGACGGTCACGCCCGCTTAGTGATTCATTATCGCGGGGTTAGCTTGTTAGTGGGAGATTTGCTAGACGAGTCGTGGGACCGACTCTCTTTTTAGTTTTCGAGTCGCAATCGCAAGATTTCTCATTCCGTACTGCCAGTAGTAATTCTGTCTGTCGCAAGTTGTCCTCGCCTTCTTCAAGACCCAAGAATACCCAGATCTCCTCGATTTGCTACTAGTGCTGCAACTGCATAATCGGATCGTGCCAGATAGTGGTCGACAAGACAACAGCGTGCCTGTCAAATCTGCCAAATCTGCACATCACCCCTCCCCCCACAATATTCCTATTGGACCCTGGAAAACAAGCTGCGCTTTGCGTCGCAGATCTTTTTTTGTGCGACATCGCGACATCCCCAGGGGAAGGGCCGGAAAGAGCCGCATACGCGCAGAACGAAAGGACAGTTGTGTGTGGCAGTGTGTCTAGGTTGCTTCCTTCACTCTCTACCACTCAACTATCTCTACCCAATCACCAGAGCCTCATTCCATCGCAACCCATAAAACAAACAAGTACTACATCATGGGATCCGTAGGCCCCCTCGTACCCGACCGCCAGAAGCAGCCCCTCCACGAGGTCCTGCCGCCGCTGCTTCTGGGCACCGCCACCTTCAACTACCAGTACGTCTCGGACCCGCTGAACCCGGAGGTGCTCCCGGCCCTGTCCATCGTGACGCGGACGCTGGAGCTGGGTATCAGCGCCTTCGACACCTCGCCCTATTACGGCCCCTCGGAGCAGATCCTGGGCGCCGCCCTGAACCACCCGTCCAACGCGGCCAAGTTCCCCCGCGAATCGTACTTTTTGGTCACGAAAGCCGGCCGCATCGGCCCCAGCGAGTTCGACTACAGCCCCGCCTGGATCCGCTACTCGATCTACCGCAGCCTCGAGCGCCTGGGCACCTCGCACCTCGACCTCGTCTATCTGCACGACGCCGAGTTCGTGTCGCCCCAAGAAGTCCTAGGCGCCGTCGCCGAGCTGCGCCGCCTGCGCGACGAGGAAGGCGTCATCCGCTACGTCGGCATCAGCGGGTTCCCCGTCGACACGCTCTGTGATCTCGCAGCCCTCGTCAAGACCGAAACCCAGGAACCGCTCGACGCCGTTCTGAGCTACGGCCACTTCACCATCCAGAACACGACGCTGAGCACCTCGGCGGTGCAGCGCTTCGACAAGGCGGGCGTCGACGTCGTCCTCAACGCCAGCATGCTCGGCATGGGCCTGCTGACGACGCGCGGCGCCGACGCGGGGCCCATGAAGGACTGGCACCCGAGCCCCGAGGGCCTGCGCAAGGCCGTGCGGGACCTGGTCGGCCTGGCGCAGGCCGACGGCGAGAAGCTCGAGGTGGTGGCCATCCGCTGGGCCATGGACAACTGGGCGCGCGAGGGGGCCTCCAAGGGCGGGTCGTCCCCCTGGCTTCCGAAGGGGACCCGGGCTGGCGTCAACGTCATGGGCGTCGCCAACGTCGCCGAGCTCGAGGAGACGTACCGCGTCTTCCACAGCGTCATCGAGGGGTACAACTCGGACGTTTCGTCGGCGGACCAGGAACTGGCGCAGGCGCACGACTGGAGCCTCGAGCGGCGCGACAAGATCCAAAAGCTCGTCGAGCGCATGTGGGAGGCCCTCGGTAGCTGGAAGGACTACAGCTGGAGCAGCCCCGACCCGGGCTTCGTCAACTCGAGGAAGGAAGAGGAGATGGGTGTCGTGCCCATGGATGATGGCATCATGGACAAGTACTCGAAGAAACAAGTGCGATGATGTTGATATGTACTATTAGCTGCACTCGAGTCATGATCCGCGGATCTCGTAGGCGAACTACCCGAGATTGTGGGAGCACTTCATGGTGCGCTTTGCTGCCTGATATTCAGCCTGAAATGCGCGCATCGGGGTCAGGTTAGGTCAACCTGAAAAGCCAGGCATGACTGGACGTTCATCAGGGGCTACTCGCTGGAACACTCACCCGAATGCCAAAGGAGACATGGATTGATGATGGGAGGCTACGAGTCATATGACGCCTACCTCTGTTTACTGGTAGCAAGCGTACTCTTGACCAGGCGTGGCGCAAGTAGACAGCATCACCTCGTATGCTATTCGACTTGCTTTAGAGTTTACTTCACTGCAGTGCCATAATCTGATTAGCATGATAGCATTGCACTTGAAGAAAGGAGGGTTGAAAATACCATCATTAATCATTATTTCTTTATTTTCTTTTTGCAATGTATGCTCATCCCTTACGTATCATGTCCCGTAGAAAACTTGCGCGCCACCCAGGCAGCGCCGTATTCCTCGTATTCCTGCTTGGTGACGCACAAACTTGAGATATTCTCGTGCTTGGCCAGCTTGGCGCCGCCGACCCAGGTGCTGGTGATGGGGTTGGCGGGCCGGGCGACGCGCACTATGCAGTCATCGGGCACGAGCTTGACAATCTCCTTCTGCAGCCGCTGGATGAAGCCGTCGAAGAGGGCGTTGCCGCCGACGACGCACACGTTGGCCAGCAGGGCGGGCCACAGCCCCGTGGGCACGGCGAGGAGCGACTCCCAGACCAGGTTGGCGATGCCCGACTGGCGCATGCCCATGTCCGACGGATGGAACAGCAGCTCGGGGACGGTGAAGCGCTCGTTACGAAGCGTCAGGACGTCCTCGGTGGCCTCGCCCAATCGGGCCAGTTTCTTGGCACGCCCGGCCTGCTCGGGGTCGAAGTCGCGCACGATGCCCTTGGACCGCGTGTGGAAGTCGGGCAGAACGTATTCCTTGGCGACGCCGCCGCCCGTCAGGTAGTCTTGTCGTTTCTCGCCGCGGGTGCCCTTCCAGGCGCGGTCGAGGTCGGCGTCAAAGTCGAGCGAGACGTAGCAGGCCTGCTCCTTCATCTCGTTGACGATGTGGGGCTCGTTGCGCATGTCGTAGTGGCGGAGCGAGATGAGGCGGGCGAGGTAGTTGGTCAGGAGCTTGCCGCCGACGTCGAGGCGGCGCACAGCCGAGTGCAGCGGCTTGCCCTGCAGCAGGGGCGTGACGGTGGTGTTGGAGTAGCCCGTGTCGATCAGCAGCATGATCTCGGCGGGCAGCTGGGCGACGGTGGCCGGGTCGCGCGGGGTGCGGAAGATGGCCTGGACGTCGTGGTAGGCGTTGAGGGAGGGGCCGTTGGCGCGGTAGTAGCTGGCGAAGCCGAACTCCTCAAAGACCATCTGGTCGCAGTGGGACTGCAGCACGGGCAGGGCGTTGGAGTGCTCGGCGAGGACGAGGCGGGTTTCGGAGGGGTCGCAGGGCTGGGGGGCGTTGGCGTCGAAGAACTGGCGGTCCCAGATCTCCTTCTGGGCCTCCCAGCTCACGATGAAGCCCTTCTCGACGGGGCGGCGGAAGGCGATCTCGGAGAAGTCCTTGCACTGCTCGAGCTCGGCGCCGACGTAGACCTTGCGGTCGGCATCGCGGGCGATACAGTTAGGGACGAGCTTGGGGGTTTCGTCGGTGGCATCGTCGTTGTCGCCATCGGTGACGTAGCCGGCCTTGATGGTGTGGGCGCCGTTGTCGAGGACGAGGGTGCGGGAGGGGGGCGCCGGGCGCGACGTTTTCGACTTTCGCGGCGCCATTGTGTGTTTTGTCGCGTCCAGATAAAGTTCCGACAAAGCTGCAGCTCGCTCAGCTTCCAACTAAGGCAGGCGCAAAAACAGCAGCAAAAACGGCACAGGAGGCAAGAGAATGCGGACAAAATGCTTGTCACCCGAGCTGCTAACCTACAAGCTTCTCCGTCACATCAATTGGAAAGCAGCGGAAAGACGCTGCTAGTTTGAACTCGTCGCGGAAAACTGGGTGGTTTGAGTAGAAGATGACGTTCGCAGTGTTGGGGGTTCTGGAAATTTAGTGCACGGGCTGCTGGCTTTTGGGGGACCACTGGCTGACTGGGGGGACCTCGAGCTACTGAGCTACTGAGCTTCTGCGGAAAGTCCAAGTGCAACTGCCGGATCTGCTCAGGGGCCGGCCATCACCACCTCCAATCTCGGTACTCCAACTTGAGGGAAATAATTGACATTTCACGTGCTTGAATATGATATGGTATGATGACAATATCCCCATCTGAAGATTTGTTTAGTTGGTATTGAGTGGTTTGTTACTTCATCTACTACTTCATCTTACTCTTCACTCTGCACACATATACTCACACGCCGCCTATGTGAAATACAGGCACTGCACTTTCTTCACTTGGTTTAGACGTATTGTCGATGGAGTTGAGTTGATCTTATTCATAAGGGGGGTGTTGTTGGTGTTGGGTATCCGTCGCCAGTGCCATCATCAGATGAATACCAAAGCAGACTAATATGTATCATCATCACCGTCGTCATCATTCCAAAATATTCTCCATGCCCCGAACCTTCTCAAGCTGTGGCAGACAGACAGCAGTAGTCCATATGAGTAGCGAGAGGTCCGTCAGGTCGTCTTCCCGGTCCCAGGCGTGTATACCCTCGAGTCATGTATACGGAGGCAGCAGTCTCATCTCTGGGGTTTTATCCTCCAAAAGGCCTCACATTTCGCTCAAATCAGTCTGTTCATCGGACATGCCGATTTCGTGACGAGCACCCTATCAGATTTGTTAGCAAAAAGAGACGGCCTTGGAGCCTTTCAAGGATTGGGCCAACATACAGTCACATAATGTCGTCGTCGAGCCTTCATGATGGATGAGGCAGTATCCACCACCGCAGCGTTTGCAGTGTCGTTGGGTGTTGGCGATGCAGTCCATGCACTGTTTCGCTGTGTCAGCAGGCCCAAAGCTTTTCTTTCATTGCGTCTTTCGAAGCAAAAACTCACGTTGTTTTCGCATTCCCAGCAATCCTTCTTGATCTTCCGTGGGCCCTGTTCCCAAGTCTGTCAGCAGCTGTGCAACGCGCCCGGTATGAAGAACTAGCATGGAGTTAAGGCGGTTTCGATAGAGGGGCTGCGCAGCATACAATTACCCAGGATGAGTCAAGCTCGGAGGCTCTCCGCATCCATTCAGTACAGAAGATAGGGAGTACATGTCTTTGGTATGGGCATGTGAAGTGGGTTGGGGTTGAGGGTCCTTCTCGGCGTGTTCCTTTTTTTTCTTCCCCTTCATTCGGGACGTGCCCGCCGTTTCTGGGGGTCACGGAGGTGGCAGTGCGCACAGTATCCCGCTCGTACCTTGACTTTGGGTTGCTCCAATAGCGCGGCGGCTTCGTGCGCCGCCAGCCCGTTGGCCTCGTCGTCGAGGGCGACGACTTGCACGCCCATCCATTCTTCCTTGCCGGGAACCTGGTAGCAGGACTCGCACCACCACTGGTCGCACGCGAAGCAGTACCGTTCGCGGATGCAGTCCTCGCATCGCGGGACAAACTGCTGTTTCGGCGAGGCCTTGGAACATCCGGTCCCTTGCGGTCGAGTGGCCGCGCGGATGTGGGATGATGCGGCGGCCAGGGGCGCGAGGAGGGGAAGCTCCTCTGCTGGTGACTCGCCATAGGTCGTGAAGCCCTCGGGCGCCGTGCCGCAGCTGGCGCAGCCACCTACGGCGTACGTCGCGACGCTCCAGGGGTGCGTGGCGGTGTCGCCCGTGATGGGTACCTGGCCGAAGGCGCGCGAGTTGCGATGCCGCGGGCCGGTGCAGAGGACGGCGTCGAAGAGGATCGACTCGCGGCAGTCCAGGAGGGTCTCGGCCCAGCCCGCGCCCACGGGCTTGCTGATGATGCGGCCGCGCTTGTGGTACCAGTCGTCGCCCTCGTCGAGGATGGCCTCTTTCAGCGCATGCGCCGACTTGTGGTTCCAGCTGGCGCCGACAACGGCGGCCTGGCCGGCTGGCTTCGGTGGCGGCGACGCCAGGGTGGGGGCATCGCGCTTGCTGAATAGATAGAGGCCCTTCAGACGTGGCGTCCCCTCTGGTCGTGAGGGTCTGCAGGCATATTTCAGCGACTGCATCAGCTTCCTATGGTTCAGGTGCTTCGTCTCTCGTATGGAGAGGATGCGCACCGCAAACTGGGGGTCCACCAGGATGTCGTGGATGAGTTCGGCCGTGACGGACAAGCCGTCGAGGGTCAGAGTCTGCACGCTCTGTAGGATGTGTTTTCTTTGCAGGCTGCTGAAGATGCCCCTCAAGGGGCCGGAATAGAAGTCATCTTCGGTGAGATACTCATCGAGCTGAACATTGCGCCAGACCTCACCACCGTGGTCCACGCCGGCGACTTCGAACTGGGCGGCTTTGACGTGGGTCAGGTCGATGTGGCGGAAAACGTCCGGGTCGGAATGGAGCAGATCCCGGAGCTGCTTGGAAGTGGAGGTGAGGTTAAGAAGGGCAGAGATGGGGAGGTAAGGGATGGTCTGGCGAAGGACCAGCGTGTTAGACAAGAAGTCGGCCAAAAGAGAGGAGGAGGACTCGGATGAACCGGACAGAGCGCGCGTGTTCTGTTCCAGGGCTTCCGATGCCATTACATGCAGATGCCGGCTGCTGGAGGGAGTGGCAGTGGGTTTCAGAGTCGACGATGTTGTGCCGTGTTGGGAAGACGGTCCTAAGTTAAGTTTGGCAGCGGGCAAGCTCAGCTTACATACATGCGCTTATACAAGTAGGGACGTGGGTCGACAACGTGGGTAATTCTGTGGTTGTTATTGCAACAACAAAAAGAGAATGGAAGTGCAAGTTTAAAAAGGCTTGCAAGAGAATTGGCAGACAGTGAAACAGTCGATCATTCAGTCAACAATTGGTTGGGGGACATGCCTACCCAAGATGCATGTATACTACTTATACTAGACATGAAGAAGAGCGGTGACTCTGAGACTTATCAGATTGGTGTGTTGCTTCCACTTGGTGATCTGACAATGAGGTGTGATCATCTCGAATGAGGAACTCTCGGGGATCCACAACATCTAGAGCTACTGGATTGGCAGACTGGGGCTTCTCTCTACACAATAGGAGACAGCTCTGAGGATACTAGGATACTAGGATACTAGGATGCTACTGTAGGATAGTAGGGGTCGTGGAGCCTTGGAGCCTTGCAAGTCTTGGTTCGTTTCCTGCAGGATGACCCGGCAGCTATGCGATGCTACCACACCATGGACGAATGAATGGGGATTGGCCCCTTGGAAAATGGAAAAGGCGAAGATGGCTGGCGTTATTGGATTGCTTATTTTGGGAATTGCTGGCTAACCTTTGCTAACCTGGTGGACTGTTTCTTGTTCCGCCTTGGCCAGCAGCAGATCTAGGGTCTTTGGGTCTCTGACGGGGGGTTTTTAACAAGGGGTCTAAGCAATCGCCATCCCGACGTGCGGAAAATAGAATGTCGACTGTAACAGTCGTCCCACTGATGGCCACTTGCCACTTGCCGGTGGTCGGGGCATAGTCGGGGCTTCTTTCGCTAGCAGCCGGGGCTAGGAGGCCAGACAGACCAGACGTCGGAGCTGGGGTAGACGATGCAGTAACGATGCAGTAACGATGCACTATGCTGATACCCACGGTCATTAAACCATGTATTTCGTTTCGTGAGCCGTTACACCCTCCAAACTCTCTGGCTAAAGCAAATGTTTGGTCCAAAAGGTTGTATCATCGGTTTGTTTCGTTGGGCCTTGGCTTTCTGGATCGCCGGCTTGGCTTTCGAACCACGTCTAATCTATTTACTTGGCGCCTTGCGAGGAGAACAGAACGACACTCACGGACGGGAAACAATAACCTCGTCTTGCGCTGGCCTTGATCGCAAATACCGAGCTGGCTGCAGCAGGATGCAACTAGATGCAGCCTGCAATTAGTAATATCATGGGTAGTCAATAACTCCGTCTTGGACAATATATAGCTCTCCACTGGATGGATCTGCCAAGGGAAACGCAGATGCGCAGATGGTGGCCATGATTCAGTGCAGTGCTTCTCTTCTCCTCAGTGCAGGTTTTGATGGGTGCCCGGAGCAAAGCCCGCCAGACTGAGATATAGGTGTTCGCTCGAGTCAAGGATACAAGGACAGCAGACCTACTGCCTCCTGCCTACTGCTAATACTATACACGGGATAGCTGCATGTCTCGGGACTACCCACTGAGCTAATCGTGGTTGGTGCAACCCAGCAATCCAGCGAGCGACCCAGGCAAGTGTAAGCGGAGGGGTAGGCGCGTTTGCCCTTCATAATCCTGCTTACTTAGTGACTGTGTACCATGTGGGTTGATGGTGATGACGATGGCGATGGCGATTATCAATCTGATAACAGCAATGAGTACTGAGACTGAGTACTGAGCACGAGCTGAGTTCCTTCAGGTCATGGCCAGCGCCCAGCGCATGTGCTATCAGCCCGGAGATAAGGCGGCCCGCCCCCACCATCGGGAGCTGGCCAGGAATTAGCACCGATTACCGATCACCGGTCCCTGAGGCGGCCAGCTAGCAGGCGGCGTCATACGTAGAATATCGCAGAAAGCCAGAGGCTGCTGACTGATTGAATGGTGAAGCTGTCTCTTGTTCTAAGATTAAGATAAACATGTGTGCATTCAATCACATCCCGATACTTGTTACCATACTGCCTGTTGATTTTGCATTCATCACCGCCGACCGAGGCACCTAATTACGAAGGGATCCTCGACACACGCACGACACACGACACACCAACATCAACAATCTGTGGCAGCTTCACAACACAACATTCTAGTGTCGCACAACCAAATCATAGGCAAACATGGAGGACGAATTGCCGTCGCTTAAATGGTCGGCTCCGTTCACCGTTGCCGATCCCTCAGCTTTGACCGCAAAGGACATCCGCGGCGACAAGATCCTCTTGCCGCAGTCCGCCCTCGAACAGCTGCTCGCCGCCTCGTCGGCCATGTCGTCGCAAACACAATCGACCTTCACATCCCGCAGTCGCTACAACCCCTACATATCCGAACAACCCCAACACGCCTTCTACGCAGATTCCACCCAACAACTACCAAACCCTCTCATGTTCCGACTGGTCAATCAGGCAAATGGAAACACGGTGCATGCTGGCATACGAGAGTTCTCCGCCGAAGAGGGCGAAGTCGCCCTGAGCCCATATCTCCTCGACGCATTAGGGATCGACCCCGAAGAGTTATCTGCCGCACAAGCGCAAGTGCAAGATGGAGCCTCTACCGAAGATGCTGTCCATCTCACCGACGAAGCCAAACCCGCGACTCGCCCGCAGATCACCGTTCACGCCAAACAACTGCCCAAGGGCACCTACGTCCGTCTACGCCCCCTCGAGGCCGGCTACGATCCCGAAGATTGGAAGAGCTTGTTGGAGCGTCAATTACGGGAAAGCTACACGACTCTCACGAAAGGCGCTCTTCTGTCGGTTAAAGGCGTCAAGGGCGAGATGTTCCGGTTCCTGGTCGACAAGTTCATGCCCGAGGGGGATGGCATCTGTGTCGTGGACACCGACCTCGAGGTCGACATTGAGGCCCTGAACGAAGAGCAGGCACGAGAGACTGTCAGGCAGATCATGGCCAAGTCGCAAAGGGCGCCCGGCACGGCCGCGGGAAGCTCCATAGGCCACGAGATCAACATCTGGAAAGCGGCCGACGGTGAACTTGTGCCTGGAGACTACGTAGACTATGTTCTTCCTTCCTGGGATCGCTCACAACCGCTACAAATCGAACTAGGTGGTTTGCAAGATCCTGATGCCATGGACTTGTTGGTATCTCCGAAATCTACGCGACAGAGAGCTCACCCTCGAGACACGGAGCATGTCTTTGGTGTCTTCAATACTACGGCTACAGGAACAAAGACTTTGGTGATTCAGCCGACTAATGCTGAGCTCGATGGAGTTGATCAACTTCTGATCTCCGTCCATGGCTACTCCGCTCCCGGCTCTAACCCGACAGGCTCGGCACCGTCTCTTTTCACTTTGCGCGCTCAGTCTGTGGGTGCTGGGGACAACTCGGCCATCAATAACTCAGCGAAGCAGGCAGACGGCCAAGGTGGGGGACCGGACGAGGAGCAATGCAACAACTGCCAGCAATGGGTGCCCAAGCGCACAATGGTGCTGCACGAGAGCTTCTGCCGGCGCAACAACATCGCATGTCCAGACTGTGGCGAGGTCTTCAAGAAAGACTCCAGCGAGTGGAAGCATCACTGGCACTGCCCCCACGACGCTGCCCACGGGTCCTCCGAGGCGTCCAAGGCGAAACACGACGACATCTTTCATACCGACCGGCGATGTCCCAACTGCCTCTTCCAAACTAATGCGATCCCGGATCTCGCCCGCCACCGGACTAGCGTATGTCCAGGCAAGGTCATCCTTTGCCAGTTCTGCCATCTGGAGGTGCCCCAAGAAGGCGACCCCTTCAACCCTTCAGCCGAAACCCTGCTCTCCGGTTTATCAGCTCACGAAGTCGCGGACGGAGCCCGCACCGCTGATTGCCATCTATGCGGCAAGATTGTCCGTCTCCGCGACATGGCTACTCATCTCAAGCACCACGAGCTGGACAAGGCCCAGAGAACCAAGCCACCCGTGTGTCGCAATGCAAATTGTGGCCGCACGCTGCACGGTGTCGGCCGAGGCGGAGCGGTTGGCGCCGGTACTCAGATGGGACAGGGCCCCGGCAACGATTTAGGTCTTTGTTCGCTGTGCTTCTCGCCGCTGTATGTCCAGCTGCACGACCCCGAAGGCAAGGCGCTCCGTCGTCGCATCGAGCGGCGCTACCTGACCCAGCTGCTGCAAGGCTGCGGCAAGAAGTGGTGCGCCAACGAGTGGTGCAAGACGGGGCGGGCGAACCGCGGCCTCGAGCCCAAGGGGACGAGCACCCAGACGATCCTGCCCGCCATCAAGCCCCTGATGGCCACGATCCAGGACACCTCGGAAAACATGTTCTTCTGCGTCGATGAGACCAATCACAAGCGGAAGGGGGTGGCCGAGCTGCTGGCGGCGGAGAAGGTGTGGGAGCTGGAGTGGTGCATCGCGGCGTGCGAGGCCGAGGGCGTGGACCCGGACAGGGCGCGGGAGTGGCTGAAGAATTGGGCGCCTACCCGATCATGAACGATTGCATGCATATAGATCAATAGACCTGCTTGTTATATATATGGAAATGAGAAACGGGGCAGGCCGGCCGGCATTTCGGGAAGGTGTATGTGTTAAGGTGGCTGCGCATTGATGATGCTGTTTGGTGATGGGGCGGCGATTGAATAGAATACTACGTTGATACCCCTATATAGAATAATTCTTTTTACTCCGTTCACAATTACGAAACCTACGGGTGTGTTTTCTCTCTTCGCAGAGCGCAAGGCGCAATCCGCAGCTGATACTGTCGACTATGTCTCCCTTTGCGTCCCTATCGACCGCCTGTGTATCCAAGGAATGCGAATGCTGTTCTATACATTCCGGGCGTTCGCGAAATGTTTGATATGCATATTAACTCGTCGATGAAGCGCTTCGATCGGCCCGATGTCCATACCCCTTGCGACTGGGTTCGGGTCGGGGAGGGATGTATGACAGCTGCTCGATAGTAATTGGAACACGATTCGCGAAAAAGACCGTGTGGAAGAATAGTCGCCGTCCTTCTGGATCGTTCGTGATAGTACTTAGGATGTTTCCCAAGAGAACTGTTCTGGGTATAACTGGTTTGGTGCGAGATGGAGGAGTCTGGTAGCTTTATGCAGGGGTCAGTCGCAATATCTCTTGACGAGGAGCAACCCCTTTCAAGGCGAAACTATTATGGGAAAATAAAGCAACAGAGCCACTGAAGAAGTAAAATAGGTACGGGTTATGGCCGAGTTTATGTGGTCAGCCTGGGCCAGACCTGATGCCCGGTGGGGGCCACTCGATAGACAATCTGACCAAAGATCAGCAATGGCGTCAAAGCAGAGCGAGCACGTCAAGCTATAAGACGATCGGCATAACAGGAGAAGACGGCAATCTTCGGGATTTAAAACGAGTGAGCATTCGAGTAAGATAGTACTGCTGCTGCTGCTAGCCATCCATCCATGTAGCCTGGAGGCTGCATATGCCTGTTTGCTAGTACCACACTCCATCCCCTCCTGAACCAATCAACCCCCTGTCCGGATGGCCATCAAGGTGTCTGCCTTCCACGGTGGTGGTGCCGACATCAACCGCAACCACCACCACCATGCCCCAGAGGGAAACAAGGCAGGCCTATCATCTCCTCATATTGTTGGACTTAGTGGGACTGTTTTCCTCTGGTTGTTAGCTTTCATGTACAGATCGTGGAGTCTTCTTGTCTTCTAGTAGCCAGCCAGGTGGCTCTCAAGTTATGGCTCGGAAACTTACGCAGCAAGAGCAAGAGTTGCTACACAAACACGATGGTTAGCTGGTGTTTCGACACCTCTTTGTAGGCCAGGGGACTCACCAGTTGGAGCAAGAGCACGAAGTGCATCCACAAGTAGCGGGACCCATTGTGTTGGTAGGTGGTAGTACTCGATTGAGTGGTTAAGTGTTTGGTGTTTGGTTGGGTAGTAGCTGATCGTTGTTAGGCAAATTCGCTTGGTGTGTATTCTGGAGGAGGGAGATCTTTTGAGAACCCTTCTGGCAACTTTGGGCCCTTATATATACACCTGCCATCCATATCCCCTTCCACCCACCCAACCTCGGTCCTCCACACCACCCTCTTCCCTTCCTTCTCCTCACTCTCCTCCTCACTCTTCAACATGGTCCCACGCCCCGGGGCTGACACGCACTACAGGAAAGAGGGGAAGATAGGATGTTTCGGGTTGGCGGCAAGCGCGGATTCCCTAGTGTGCTGTTCGTTCGCATAGAAGCAGTGTATCACAACATCCCACTACGGCTGCCACGCTGAAAGTTCGTTCGCTCACGTAGTTCGGGGCGAACCAGGCGTGAGCCTATCACCAGCCTCCGACACCCCCCTTCAGGTGCGGGGATGGTGGTTTTCCCGATAAAAGGCGCGCGCGCCCAACGGGCCTCACCGGCGATCTAGTCTTTAGTTCGGTCCCCACTCGAAGTAACTAAATCCCATCCCCACCGGTCGTTGGATAACGGATGTTTTGTGGCTGTCGCACGAAACCGGTGACTGGTGGAGTCGCTATTCCGAATGTCCTACCGAGAAAGTGAGGCCTGCATCCGATGACCTGTAGCTGACGTGGTTGCCTCCCCCGATGTGGGCGGCAAGCGAGCCTTGGCGGGCATGTGATATACAATCTCGACCAACTAGAGGGTGATCTACAGTTATAGATTAACAACGCAAACCTGCTCTGCTATCAGACTATGCGGAATGTGCCGGTTGTTGATATGATTTGTTTACTCCTAAATGGAATCTAGCAACAATTCGACCAGCAGATGATAGACAGTTATCATATTGCCTGTCATTCTCAAAATCCACTGTGGTATCTGAAAATGAGTTCCGTAACAGATGCAAATAAAATTTTCTTATTGTTTGGTACGAATGTCACAGGCAATGATCGAGATTCCTAGATTGCTGGCTGGATACTCATAGATCAACCGGAGAAGATGTTTCCACCGTAATCAACACATTACACATACCGAGATGTAAGCAACACCAGGGGTAGCAATGCTGAGGATGAATGCTCCACTAACAGGACTCCCAGTTCCATGTTCGGAAGAGCTGTCAAGTCTAGCGTGGGAATAGATACAGGTTGTGGATGCTTTGGGGAAGCTGAAATCCACGCATGACGTCTCATGATGCGATTGCTCCCGTGGCAGCCAATATTGTCCTCTGATAAGGCACCTCGGTGACCAGGTGAGGAGGGCTACCATGCAGTGATGGTGGTCAAGGGGCTCATGGGAATGAGGGAGCTTCACCCGCATCCCACGCGATGTTTGGAACGCGGGCTATGTGCTCAGCCAGAAGCGCTATTTGCTCTACAATCACATGGACGGATAGCTTTGCTCCCATCTCCTGGAACATCTGTTCTCGATGCTCATACAGTGAGTACTCTTGATCTACATGGACCGATTGGAGTTTGGGTGAGATGCAACAGATAAGTGAGATACAGGAAGAAGCAAATCGACAAGCAATGGAATGCAGTGAGGCCCCCCACGGCCTGGGAGCTCCTTACGAGAGAGAAACACTGATAATTACCACGCTAGGCAGATATCCAACTATCAAAGATCCTGGGCCGTGAACCATGGCTGAGATCAACCCACCGGCCGGGCAAAGGAGCCCCTGCTGCTCAGCTACGGACTACTTCCCAGTCTGTAAGCAGGAATCTCCTCGTCTTCATACAGGAAAGATAGACAACTATGCGCCATAGGCCCTCCGACTTGACGCACCCAAGAGATTCAAGCCTGCGGTTTCCGGTTGTCAGAATCGGCAGGAGCAACAGCCCTCTTCCCCCTGAATCGACTCCCAGTGTTAAAGACATCGACTAGTAGAAGCATAGAACCATATATCGATTCCGTCATTTCTGAGTATCCGTTAGAAACTTGAAGAAAATATCAAGACATTGACAATGGTCGACTGAATAATTGCCATATGGCAACGAATGTCGAAGTTTTGTCAACACATGTTCCTCTTAGCTGGGCCAGCCTGGTCGATTCACACCACCAAGAGAGAGAGAGAAGCTTTCGAGACCATTGATTGTTCCAGTGCCGTAAGCTGCAAGCAAACCACAAAAGTTGGGCAACCCCTCGATCGACTCCAAACTTAGCTGGAAATCTGAAGGAATGAAAGAATTGATTCAGATTTTCCATGTGCAATCGTGATATTGACATAGGTGTCGTGGTTTTGATGCTTCGCGAGGTATCTATGGGGTCATTCCAGCTGAAGTGTGAGGACGTCTCAATCAGTGCTACCCCACTTTGCTTTTGGCCTACCTTTATAAGACCATTTTAAGGCAAATCTTTTATCCGAAATCCGAAGAGCTAACTCAACGGACCAGCCTCAATGAGGCCCATTAGTATAGTGGCAGTATACGTGCTTTGGGTTTGTTCTCAATTGCACGTGACCCGGATTCGAATTCCGGATGGGCCCTTGTTTTTTGTCTTTTTTTTCTATTGTCAGGTCAGGCACGACATTTTCGGAGCTTGGGTATTCGTATTACCGTTCTCGGACGTTTTCCTGTTTTTGTTCAAGGTTTAGAGGCCGGCGGTGCCTTGGAAGTGTGCGTGGAGTTCCACGCAGCTGTAGTCCCCAACTTTACCCGGCCGCTTGCCCCACGAAGGGAAAGTTCTGGAGACAGCACTGTTTGTTGTTGGCTCAATCAATCACCACTGGCAGTACCCCAAGAACTTGAAGCAAACAACCTTAGCAACCTACTTCAAAGAAAAATGTCGCTTAGGGAGAAGGCCATTCATTCATAATCTGGTAGCTCACGGGTTATTCTAAGCTGTGCATCCATGTTTGGTATGATTGAACAAGCAGTCTCGCCTATGCCTTTGCTGCATCAAGCCCAACGCCAGGGAAGATACTCGAATGGCTTGTCATTGCAGAAAGCAATGCAGCTCCGCAAACCACATATTGAAATTAAAAGATGAACACTGACAACACAGAAAGGTCGAACGTATCCAAATATCTAATTGTTTATTACACATCATGCTTTCTACGGCCCGAACTTCTGCCCTTTTGGGACGGGAAGATATGGGCAGCCTTTCCAATCGCAAGTATCCTACACCAAGAAGAAAACGAGTCAGCAAAACATTTCCAGTCAGATTGAGGAACCGACCGGCTAAGAATCAAGAAACAGAAATTGGCTTACCGTGTACACTGTAGTCCCCCACCAATTGAACTTCTTGGCCGCGCCCGTGTAGAAGATGGCGAAGAAGATGACGATGCCCGCAATGGCCACGGAGCACTCGAGCGCCGAGCTGAGCACAAAGTTGTACCGACGCCACCAGGTCCGGGCGCGGCGCTTGACCAGTAGCCCGAACAGCAGGCCCACGATGGCCCAGCTGCCGTAGTTCATGCCCGTCGCCGGCGGGATGTAGTTGAGCCCGCCGAGGAAGAGCGGCACGTGGACCTTCTGCAGCCACCGGCAGTTCGGGAACACGCGCTTGCGCACCACGTGCACGACCACCGTGAGGCCCGCGCCCAGCAGGGGGAAGTAGACGAGCGGGTGGTGCAGCGCGCCCTCGGCCAGGAAGCGCTTGGGGCCCAGGGCGCCCCAGACCACGCTCGTGTTGAAGTGCGTGCGCGAGAAGGGGCAGGTGAAGCCGTTGGGCGCCGCGTTCAGGTCGCAGATGCCCGGGATGTGGTTCAGCGCCCAGTTCATGACCGAGACCTGGCCCAGGGTGCCCATGACGAGGCCGACGAGCTGCACGACGAAGAGGCTTCGCGGGGGTATCTGATCTTGTTGTCAGTCATGCCTTTCGAACTGCTGTGTCCCGCGCGAAAGAAATGCATCATTCCACTACTACTCACGTTGCAATAGTTACCCAGCTTCAAGTCCTGAGCAAATGCCAGGCCCTTGATTCCAGAGATGTAGCCCAGGTCAAAGAACCAAATGTTGGCGAGCACCTTGCCTTGCCAGACGTAGCCTGCGACGATGCGGCAGAAGATGTCGATCTGGATCTTGACATTGGTAGTGGCGTAGACCCATGCAAGCTACGCGTTTTCCCATTAGCATACGTGCGTCTCTTGGTTGCGAAAGAGACGTACCGGAATGAAGAAGACGGCCGACACCGCCATGGCGAAGATTACACCGTACCAGCGCAGTTGCACCGGGTAGTACTCGCAAGCAAAGATGGCAACGCCGAGAGATGCAAGAAGCAGGCACAGATACCACCACATCGGCACCTCGTTATAAATTCCCTTCTCCTGGCGAGAGCCAGGCTGCTTGGCGGGGGCTTTGAAACGGTTCCAAGGCACAAGACAGCTGCGGACAGCGTCCGCAATGGCTTGTCGTTTGTCCAGGGCGAGCCACACGAAGAGGGACGCGATCGAGGCCAAGCAGAGGCCAAACGTATTCAAGGCATACGTGACGGGAAGATAGATCTGCGTCATGTTAGCCGTGGCTGTCCGAGTTCCGCACGCAAACCCCAACCACCAAGCGATGATCACTTACCTGCGAATACTGTTCGTACTTGTTGTCATCGAACGTGAAGTCGTTGCGCCGGTTCACCACCCTCGACACGTTATAAGATTTCCCCATGTTGTCGTAGATCAGGTTGCTCTGAAGCGGCAGGTGGCCAGTAAACCAAGTGTTCGAGTAGTAGAGGGCCGGCGTGATGATGTAAATCCAGAACACCAAGGACGCAAGCACGTTGAGGATGGCCCACGTAGGGACCACCAGAGGTGAACCGATATAGGCGATTTGGCTCCCTGGCAGAGAATATCTCGGTCAGCAAACAAGACCTCCTCTGGAAAGAAGCAAGCAAGCCCGTTGTTGTACTTACAGTCGAAGGTGAACGGCAAAAGACCCATCCCACTCTTCATCCCAAATACCTGGTTGACCACGGCGTTCTTCGGCGCAATCCAGCAAGCCCAACTGAAGTAACCGAGGGCAGGGAATATGAAGTCGGGAAACCAGTACCACACGAACGATATGCAGAAGGCCACCAGGAAGAACTTGTAGCGCGAGGCTCTCCATTTGGTCCTAGGGCAATGACGTCCGCAGGTTAGTGATCTGATGAGAAGACGAGCTGCAGGGGCAAAGACTACTCACCCCGTGACGGAATTCTCACGCTCCGTGTTGTGGAGGGCAGCGTTGAGAGCGGTGTTACTCAGAACTCCGGGCCAGACGAGACCCTTGGGCTCCACAACAAAGGGGCGCCCCAAGCCGGCCAAAGCCAGTCCGTACATGATGGTGGCCAAGGTGATGAGGAGCTCAAAGCCCCAACCCGCGTTGAGGCCGTAAAATACACGCTGCTCGACCAGAACGTCGGCGCTCAACCGGGTGAGGAAGCTCAAGTTGGCCAGGATGTAGATGAGCATGTTCTCCTGTGAGGAATCGGGTATTAGTATATTTTCGTGTGAATGATTCAAGGAGAAGAAGCTTCGTGAGACTCGAGTGTCTTTCCTACCTTGTAGTTGAACGGCCCCGGGTTCAGGCTGAAGCGCCAGCCGAAGAGACTGAAGCTCCAGTCCGGCACCAGGAACTGCCAGGTCTTGCCGACGGGATAGGCCAGGAACTGGATGGCAGACTGCGAGAGAGTGACGGCCGGGAAGCGAAAGGTGTAGAGCGTGTTGACGCCGCTGCCCAGGAGGCAGAAGAAGATGCCGATTGTCCACATCCGCAGCGTGAGGCAAGGGAGCGTTGGGTCATCCTCCCTCAGCCCGATGCCGGCAGCATGCAGGACTTCATTAACGGAATCAACATCGTCCTTGCTCTTCCTCTCCGGGCTGCTCGTATCATGACTATGCACCTCGTCGTCGACAACATCGGCCGTCTTGGCCGGTTCTCTTGTCGCTGCCATGGTTTGGGAGCCTGTCTGTATACGCAGTGAGTTGATACAAAGGAGAGAGAGCCGGTCCAATACCGATGAGAATTTTTATCTAAAAGATCTGATCAGATAAAGAGATGGGGTGTTACGTATTCGCTGGGAGGAACTAACCCATCTTAGCCAGACTCCACTATGGTGGTGGTGAAAATGGGTGAAAATGGCACGGGAACACGGAACGGACGGCACGTGTGGAGATGTTGAATTAGCTACTAGGCAACCGGGCGCCCGGGCACCCCGGCCTAGACCCATAGAGCCTCAACAGTCCTTTGCAGAATATGCAGGCGAAAAGGCTACCAAGATCAGTAGCTAATATCTCATCTACATGACATGATCTTGGACATAGGTGACTGGCCACTCATTGGTAAAGTCAGTTCAAGTCTTGGGCGGTTTGTTTCGATGCGAATGCCTTCAAAGTGGTCGGACATTTAAGTCTCTTAGAGTGCCATCGAAGTGGAGCTCAAAGAGGTCCGAGTGCAACTTATTTGCTGGGATGGTCTAAATAGAATCATACAAGTAAGGAATGCTACACTTTCATGATCATCAAAGACGAACCATCATGGAGGCAAATGTACAACGAAGATATACAAAGACGGGCTCTGTCATATCGTGGTCACAAACTCCATTTGTTCGTTCTGTCTTTCCTCCGTTTGGTTAGGTGTGATAATGGATATCAGTGAACTTTACCTCTTAATTTGATGAGATGAAGACCAAAATTAGATGGCTACTCCTCTCGGAATTTAGATGTCGATGCTCTTGCAAATGCATGTGTACAGATTCAATGCGATTTGAGCTCTTTGAACTGTGCCTTGCAGACGGAAAACTATCTCGTTCCCCACCATTCTGGTTATTGGCTGTCTAGCAGCTGAATGGACTTCCCCTTTGAGCCTAAATATCACCTCCTTATCCATGTGTGAATGTAATGTCATCTTTGCTGTCTTGTAAGATGTAGACGCTCATGATGAACCACTCCACGCCCAACATGTTATTGTACCAACCCTCTGGCGGCTGTGCTGAAATCCAGCTTCTTGTTTGCTTTGCCCAGCTTTGTTCCAAAAATCAACTCTGTATTAGAAACTCTGTGGCCCAAACTCATAATCAGAGATGCCTACTTGCAAAATGATCTCTGGCGTCGTTCTTTTCTACAGTAGCCGGCTTAAATCAGCGACGTCTCTTCTCCAGTGAAATATGAGTCTCTTTCCCTCTCGGCCAGCTAGGTATTGAGCCTTACTTGCACAAATACCTGCCAACAATCAATATGGCCGTATCGAAGAATGCCAAGAACACCATGACCAAGAATAAAGTCAAGCGCAAGGTCAAGAAAAGTCGAAAGCAGGTTGCTGCCATGGTCGCTTCCTCCGAAGTTAGTAATAGTCAGGTCACCGTCAGCAGCATGACCGGCACACGGAACCGCCATGGGAGCTGCGATAATGCCAGCGGCAGCCACGACGGAAGCAGCAGCGGCAACTACAATGATAATAACAGCGGCCAAAACAATCGCGGCAATGACACCGGAAACAATACCGACACCAACATCAATGCCAACACCAAAATGGCCAAGCACCTCTCTACCACCGCTATCAATATCAAGCGCCGTGAGGACTATGCCAACATGGACCCGGCCTCCAAAGATCGCGAGCGAACCCGCGTCAAGCGCAGCCGCACAGTCAAGATGGCTAGGGACTCCCTTCCCGGTACGGCCTGGGTCGAGCTGAGCCGACGCGCGCAGGTCGAGATCGCTGATGCCATTGCCAATGAGATTCGTTTCAAGTAGTACGTATCACTTCACTACCGTTCTTTCCCTCCCCCCATTCTCTCCTGTTTCCTGCCGCGATCCTAATTTTACTTCTTTTTTCTAGTGCCGCCGCAACTCCCGGTCCTAGCTCTCGCACCGCAGCTGACTACGCCGTGCACAAGATCTTCGCCGACAAGGGCCACCTGTTCTTTCCCGAGGAGAAGAAGGGCAACAATGGAGATCAGGACGTCACCGATGATCCCATGGATATAGATTCGGAGGATAGTGCTGATATGACCGAGGATGATTGGACTCCATCTGAACTCGCGCGTGGCTGGCAGGACATGTTGGGTGATATGCCATCTCAGGCGTAAAATATTGGGGGAGGGAAGGCAACGATGTAATTGCAACCACAGATCTGGGGTGAGGACATGGTGAACATTTAGGGGTACTTTAACCTGTTGTCTGGGAGGACAAGATTTTAGTTCAGGGCGATAATTTAGGTTCAGAAACATCATCTAACATTGGCTCCCATATGCATGGCCAGATTAGGCAGTGCATATCATCAGTTTCGGAGAACTTTGAAACCCTCATCCATCCATATTGTCTCTATAGTTTCAGAAATAACATTGAACAGTCCGGGTGGTTGTAGGCTATATAGTCAGGAGCTCATGTCCACATATTTTCTTCCGGGACTGTGTGGCAGTAATCACTAAGAAAACAGCACGCTGATAATGACAGTTTCAAAAATATCCTTCTTTTCCCGATGCCATCATGGTTGCATGAACTAGTCATTCCAATCCTGCAGCAGCCCGACGGGCGAAATACCATGCGCTGTGCCGTGCCGTGCCGTCTGCACGGCTCAACCTAAACCCCCTAGCCCCAAGTCTATCGCAACGTCAGTCAAGGCTTCGCCCCTCATCCTGTTCGAAGACAGTATTATGTACTGGTTCAATTGATTCACGTTGAGAATGAAGCTCATGGAAAACTCATTCGATGAGAGTATTCAGCAAGATGAAGGCTGATTGTTGGAATTTATACGAAAACGACGAGGACATAGACCCGAAAAGTACACCAAACGTATCCAAAACTCCCCAAATTGTTGCTTTTGTCCCCAAGAAAACGCCTTCGGAATATGTATGTACATGCATGCGAGAATCATCGACATCAATGCCTTGGGGTAATCGTGACCCAGAAATCCGTCATCAGCCAGAACGCCGCGCTGTGCATCTTCTTGATAGGCGATGTCGGGTCCAGGATGGTGAAGTCGTATCTCCTCAGCAGCTGACGTGAGTATGTGGGTTAGTCGACGCCATAATTATTATCAAGAAGGATACGATATGATATGGATGCGGACTTACCTCGGGCAGAACTTTGTTAATCTCCATGATCGCGATACCCCGGCCAAGACACTTGTACTTGCCGTACCCGAACAAGACCTCCAGGCACGCGGACATGTCTTCGAGCTGCTCCTTGCCGGCCTCGAGCCAGCGCTCGGGACGGAAGGCATGGGCGTCGGGACCCCAGTACTCTTGGCTCCGCAGGATGCCCCAGCCGTCGATGCCGACTTCGGTGCCGCCCGGCAAGAAGTGGCCGGCGACGGTATCACCCTCCGCTGGTACCGACTTGGCGAGAAGTGGAGTCAAGGAAGGGAAGACGCGCATGCCTTCACGGATGACGGCTTGCAGGTACGGCAAGCGCTTGGCTTCGGCATCCCGTATCGGGGTCGAGATGATTCCGGTTCTGGCGGCGCCGTCCAGCTCGGCCAGCAGGAGGTTGTAGACGCGCGGCGTGGTGAGGACGTAGAGCAGCGTCATGCGGATGGCCACAGCGACGGAGTCGGTACCAGCCACACTGTATTGTTGATCAGAAGCTGTGTGGGGGCGGGAATAGGGCTTCAGTCGACGTCGCACTTACACTTGCACAAGGGCCTCTCCTGTCGCTTCCTCTTTACTGGCTCCATGTTTGAGGAACAATGCAATCATGTCGCGGCGTGCCTCCGCATCCGGTCCGAACCGCTCATCGATGCTGTCCTGGGCAAACCTGCGCAGCAAAATGCCAATGTTATAATCTAAATAGATTGCCCGCAAGCAGAAGAAGGCTTACTTGATGAAGCGTCCAAGTCCGACAGGGTCTCTTGGCTTCGGCAGTAGCTCGGACATGGGCCATGTCTGGACAAGCTTGGACAAGATGGGGAGGGTGGCGGCGGTCGAGGCGATGGGGAAGAAGCCCTCGTTCCACTTGACCCAGTCGTAGATATCTTTGCCGTCGTCCAGGAACCCAAAGGGCTTGCCGTAGCACATGTCGCCCACAATGTCTATGGAGAGCAGCTGCGACAGGACGGCAAAGTCCAGGGGCAGGTATGCGCCATTGGTGGAGAGGTACTTGCGATCCACCAGGTCGATGAGGCGAGAAAGTTGGCGGTCGATTGCTTCTTCCTAATAATATAAACAATAAGCACCAACCAGGATTTGTTTCCACATGGCCGACGGTTGGGGCCGCAGTCCGAGCCAGCCAAGCCAACCAAGCCAACCAACCACGGGCTGGGGTGGGTGGAGATGGAGATGGAGATTTTTCTTCTTACTTACCACCAGACTGCTGGCCGAATAGCCCGGGCCTATCTTGGTCCGCAGGGCTGCATGCTTTTCCTCATCCACCATGCAAAAGGAATGGTCCTTCCCCTTTTGAAAGCGGAAGGTTCCATACCAAGGGCCCTTCCGATAAGGCGACTTGAGAGCCTCCATGCGCTGCACATGCCGGAAATCTGTCGTGATGACCGTGTTGGGTCCAATGCGCACCAGGGAGCCTATTGGTTTGTTTTGTACGTAAGTCGGAGGTTGTCCTGTGTCCTGTACTCCACGAGACCCTGAGGGTGGGATTAGAAAAAGAAAGCATTACTCACCATATCGGTTTGTGAGCTCGTTCAGGTTGGAATGCGAGTGGCCGCTGAGATTGACCTTGAGTAAGGGCAGCGAGGACAGGGAGTTGATCAAGGGGCCGGGAACATGGCTGAGCCTGCGCCAACTCCAGAGCACGTTGGCTGCATATCCGATTACGAGCAGCACCAGGACGTCCCAGCAGAAGGATCCGGTACTGAGTGCCCCGTAGAGGCTGGTAACTCTAGCCATGGCGTCAAGGTAGGATTCTGGAGATTTTGCAATGTGAGAGATGCAGAGTCAAGGAAACGAGGAATGACAGAATCTTGGAGAGGAGCAATATCCTTTCCTTTTCGATCCCGGTCTGCATGGACCTCTTTTCCTCTTTGTTCCTGTTCGTCACCTAGAAACCTGTGCCTCCTCCCAAGTCTGCAAGTCCCGCATCACCGTTTGCCATGGGGGCTGCATGAGGTTACATGGATCGAGATGGTGGGCACACACACGAGGCACATCTTTTGGCCCGCCTCCACTCTGCCCGCCTGCTACCCACCACGGCCGGCCAGCCAGAAACGTAGATGCCATGCTGAATCTATAACAGGACTGTAACCTGCTAACGCGCTGGATGTTGCAACGTTCCAGCAAGCCACGAGGCCAAGTAGGCCAACGGCATGAACAGAACAGTAAGCGCCGCGAGAAAAGAAAGCAAAAGGCAGCTTTGATCATGATGATGGTAGCAAGCGAACATGCAAAAGTCCTTAGTCAAACGCCGCCACGGCGAGTGGCGTCCCTCGTTCCGGACAGCCGCACATGCGCGATGCGATGCTAGTGATGCTAGCGATGCTAACACTCAGCTCTGGCGCATTGCTGTCATAAAATGAGCAGAAAGAACGTGTTTGAATAATTACTTACTTTGCCCATCTCGCCTATGCATGGGTGGGCTTGGCGGATAGCCGAGGCAACCCTGTCCCGGACGGGGCCCGCGGTCGTGCAACCCACCCCGTTGCACTTGATCAACTTGATTTGGCAGGGAAATCGTGCCCATCCCAGCAGCCACTCTCTACCTGTAACGGAGAAGATGAGAAGAAACAGTTAAAGAAGCCGGGCCAGCATACTGATTGGGCCATGGCTAATCGATCTTGGGTTTAGCGCCATGCGGGACCTCACAGGGTATATTGAGAGATCTCGTCCTGGGCTGCCTGGCAGACTGGGCTGATCAGTTGGCTGCTAGGCCCAGCCCGGAGAACAAACACAAAGGAGGGTCGAATGAACGTTGGGGCCGCATGGGTCGTGTAACCTGTCATATGTGAAAAGCCGTCGTGGTGGTGGGGGTTGACGCCCCAACTACTGCTGCGAGGGGGCTGTTGAGGGGATGATCCCGACATGACACAGTTGACCCTTTCTCAGTCATGATTGAAAGCAAAGAGTATTGAAGTGTAATTGCTATCCTAAAATGAGTTGTCGAATCCTAGAGTTTGCCGAGCTGCTGATTCAGTTGGATGCGATGCATCACCACAGTTTCAAAACGAGGCAGTCATTTGGTCGTCATCCTGCACTCCTTACGTATCCAAGCCAATATCTCCCAGGGTCGAAATCCTGAACCTGAACCTTTACTGGGACCTTTTTCCACTCACGGTGTCTCTGCGGCTCGATGGAGCCGGGAGCTGGGAATAGATATCTGCAAGGGCAGATGGCCAATGCCGCTCTAAGAACTTGAAGTGCAGAAGATCGATTCCATTTCTAGGCAAATAGGCACCCCATCTTCCCCCGGCATGTGCAAGCGAGTTGCAGACCATTATTGATACATGTAAGTCTGCGGAGAGTGATCAATCATTCGAGGGGAATTCGCAAAGTTACAGGAAAAAGTAAAAGTGATAACAATGGTCTGGCTGACTGACGACGTCGACGGGGACTCAGAAACACATCCTGTCTCCTAAACAATACCACCCTCCACGCCCTGAGCTATCCATCCCCTGAGAGGCAATGAAGACGTTGATATATATCCCCCGACGCCATTCTTTGTTCCCTAGAGTCCATGCTTAGAAGGTCCAGAAACAAACTCCACAAGCCGTGCCGTTGATGCAAGCTTGAACCCTGAGACGACCCCAGAGACGACCCTAGACCGACTGAGTCGTGCAAGACACAAGTAACGGTCGTCCGCAATGGCGCTCGGCGGTGATGGTCCCTATCTGGTGGCGGTCCTCTGGTCCCTGACGGGGCTGATTCTCTTCTTCCTGTTCTTGAGACTTTATACTCGCATCGTCTGTGTCGCCGCCTACGGCATCGATGATCATTTCTACGTCTTCACCTGTGTAAGTTGTGTGGACAGAAAGCAGTGTGCACCTTTGGCATGTATGCGGGCTTAGCTGACACGGGGACGGACGGCTCGCACAGGTCTTGATCGTCGCCTACAGCTCCTTGGAGACTGTGGCCGCATACCATGGCTACGGACAATACGACCTTGACGGCGATACGGTGGCTAGAAGCACCTACTTCAGGATGATCGGCCAGACATTCTCTTTGATTGCCACCGGGGCTTCGAAGGCCACCGTTGGGCTGTTCCTGCTTCGACTCGTCGTCGTTCGCTGGATGATAATCGCGATCTGGGTGGTCATGGCCGTCATGGGGATACTCTCCGTCTGTTCGTCTACCCTTTCGTATCCATCCCGTTTCTATTAGTGCTGTTGAACTGACCAGGCTTGTCTTCATAGTGGCTACCATCTTCACCTGGGCTGCTTGCACACCGGTTGTCTTCACATGGGACGAGCGGATTCCTGGAGGGACGTGCATCAACACCATCCCACTGGCGATGGGTCTAGCCTGTAAGTTTAACTTCCCATTCTAGATTATGGGAGCAAGAATACTTACCATGACTACGTCCGCATAGTGTTGACGATTGTGGCGGATCTCTTTTTTGCCATTCTCCCATGGATCTTCATCTGGAAGCTTAACATCCCGAAGCGGGAGAAGATCATATTGGCAGCCAGTCTAAGCTTAGGCGTTTTGTACGTATACTTTGGTTCCCCCCTTCCAGTGACCTTTTCCTGAGTGTGCTCTGTCTGACCATTCGCAGTGCCGCCGCCGCCGGAGCTAAGCGAATCATGGAAGTGAAGGGCGTCCGGGATGTACCCGTCGGCGTCATCGTTTGGTCCCAGGTCGAAACCGCCGCCACTCTGGTATGCGTTGGTATTCCGGTTTGTCGGCCGCTCTGGACACGCCACTTGAGCAAGTACTTCAAGTCGCGCAGCAGCGCCTATGAGCGCCAGGATGGCCCCAGCGACAACGGCCCCGCGCCCATCGGCATGAACACATTCGGCGGCGGTGCGATGCCCGGTGCCAAGAAGCCCAGCGACGGCTCCGGGGGCTCCTCCAAAAAGTCCAAGGTCAGCTCCCGCATCTCATCACTGTGGTCCAGTACCACCTCTCAGGCGCCGAGGGCTGGCACGGAGCACCGGCGGGATGACGCGAGCGATGAGGTCAACCTCACCGAAGAACAGCACAAGGGCCCGGTGGTCGTCGAGACTAAGGGTACTCCCGGTGTGGCGATGGGTTACCCTGGAGACGACCTCAACGGGAACGCAGCGGTCGGGGCAGAGTTGAAGCGGTCGTGGATTCTGGGAGAAGGCGTCAATCAAGCCTACGTCCAGGGGGACGGGAGTAATGAGGAAGAAACAAAGGAGGGCATCATGGCTTCTAGAACCTACGAGATTAAGCGCTCGTAATGGGTGTAGTGTTTTGAAACAGGGAATTTTGCACCGGCTATGATATTGTTCATGGGTTTTACGTGGTTGTTGGCGCAGGCGGCCGGGGGTTTGTCCCACCAAGGGCGGTCGTGTATTATTTGAGCACATCGGCGTTATCACGGGGTATTAAATTTCCTCAAACTACTCAGGTATTTAAGCAATTAAACCCCCAACCCAAATTGAAAGCTCTATATCTCTTTTCTACAATAAGTATAAAATCTTTCTTTGCTTAGAAATATGCCTAGTCTCTCTTCGTACACCCCGAAACCTAACCCGTCCGAGTACGCGGCGGACGGTTACAGTCCATTACTGGACATCATCATTGCCAACGACGTCCAAGCACTTGATGAGTTCATCGAGAAGTACGATCTAGACGACCAGGGGTAACCAGAGGCCAATGGCGATGTATTTGAGGTGGCCATCCAGTATGAAAGCGCTTCACCTAGCCTGCAGGGCTTCCAAAGTGGACTTGGTACGTTCCATGCTAAGAAATTCGGACGACATCAAGGCCGATATCTCTGCCGCGCATCAATATGGACGAACGCCGCTGTTCCAAGCATGCATGCCCCTCCAGTGCAGTCCGATGGAAGGTCCTGGGCACGACCCGGCAACCACTCACCGCCGCAGCGAGGACATTGTAGGAATCCTACTAGACCACGGCGCCAGGGTCCAGGTTCGCGCACACGAGTCCTACAAACAACTCAAGAGAGACGAAGGCCGCGAACTGTGCACTACGCCGCTGAGCCTGGCCATGCATTATATAAGCCCGACTCTTCTCCGGCGTTTTATCGACCTCGGCGCACCGTTGCTCGCGCCGCTTTTCCTTAAAGTTCCGCTACAAGCGAAATATTATGAGGACGTCACGCTCATGCACATCGCAGCAACTTTCGTCAATTGCGATGCCATTGAGATCCTTTTGGGCACGTGCGAAGGGCGGGAGATGCTCAGCATGCGCGACAAGCTGGGCCGCCTGCCCGTCCATTGGGCGGCCAATTGCGGCACCCACGACATAGAAATGAAGCCCAACGAAGAGACGACTCGCCGTGCCGTCGAGACCATGAAGCTGCTGCTCCCGCATTCGCCCGTCAACGACACCGACGCCTTGGGCAACACGCCCCTGCATCTCGCCACCACGTTCGGGTGGCGCCACGGGTGGATTGAAGCAGGAGAGGACCAAGAGAACCATCCGCCGTCCTTCCGCAACGCCGTCATCCACCTGCTCCTCGCCAATGGCGCCGACGTCGCGCTGCGCAACCACAAGGGCGACACGGCGCTCGGCCTCGTCATCGTGGCGCGGGTCAACCCGCCTCCAACCGCGCTGCTTTCCAGCCTTCTCGCGCACGGCGCCGCGCTGAACGAGACTGCCGACGGGAAAGGGAACACGCCGCTGCACTTTGCCGCAGAAAGCCTCCCGCAGGGCCTCGGCAACGTCAAGTTCCTGCTGGAGCGGGGCGCTGATCCGACCCTGGTGAACGCCGACGGCGACACGGCGGCGCACAGGGCGCCGCGAAGCCAGGCGAAGAACCACATCAACGACGTGACGCGGGAGATCAAACAGGTATTCGAGTTGTTGGAGAAGGCCAGCGGCGATGCGCAAGTACGCGATCGGGTTAACAACGCAGGCGTCACGCCGCGCGGGGTTCTGATGGAGGAACAGGCGGGCTTGGCGCAGAGGATTAAGACACACGATGAGAGGGAGATGCGGCTTGCGAGAGGTAGAGCGGGATATAGAGGGGTAGGGAGAGGGAGAGGTAGAGGGTCTTAAACAAAAGGACAGACTGTCTACTTGATTATGTTCCAGGCCTAGAAGACGTGGTATCATTCCAGTTCATTCCTAGAGTAGGGATGCTAACACCGAGACTCGAACTGTCAACAATCAGTACCGGTTGGCCGTAACTTCCGAGCTCAATTATCCGAGATGCTTCATCAATTTGGCGTTTATCTGCACAAGACTGTTATATTATGCCGCTGATCTCGTGCCTTCAATTGCTCCTATGAACCCGACATATGAAAAGGGGCTAGTTGTCGCTCGTTGGAGCCTCATCCTTCTTCATCGTTCTCCGCATGTACGCATCCCATCCAGCGCTTCTGTAGGCAATAGCTGTCGCGACAGGGTCCGCCGATGCATATATCCCGCGCCCCACAATCACGAAGTCGGAGCCGCGCTCTATGGCCGACTGGGGCGTCTGGTACTGCTGACCGAGGCCGTCTCCTTGCGCAGACATGTTGATGCCGGTGCTGAAGACTACGAAATCCCCAGCTCCGGTGGCGGGGGCCGTGAGAGCGCGCGTAGAGACGAACCCGATTACCGACTTCGGATAGGCGGGCGCCAGCTCGACGCACTGCTCGGTGTAGGGGCCCACGGCTCGGCTACCCTTGGTGGTCATCTCAGCCAGCAGCAAGAAGGCGCGCTCCCCCTTGTAGGGAAAGTCAGCAGCGGTGACGGTTTGGTTCAGAGCCTCGACGATACCATCGCCGCCCAGGATGCTGAGGTTGACAATGTCGGCCCACTCCGAGAGGCGCAGGGCACCGCCGTGGTACTGCTTCTGCACAGTGTTTCCGATGTCAACGAGTTTCCGGTCTTCGAAAATCAGGAAGTTGTGTTTCTTGGCCAGCTGCTTGAGGCCGATGACGGTCTCGTCCGAGAAGTCGGAAACTATGTCAATGTGCGTCTTGAAGACGGCAATGTAAGGGCCGAGCTCTAGCGAATAGGTTAATCGATAGGCGTTTTGGGATGTGGGAATGCATCCGGTGCTTACCATCGGCACAGGCTAGGAGGCTCTTGGATTCGGTAAAGTCCGCCGAGATGACGAGGTTCGACTTTTTCAGCTCGGCAACCTGAAAGAGGCGTCTCGCCACGGGGTGGGCATGATGAAGCGATCGCTCCTGGTAGGACTCTCGTGAGCCTTGAGAGACAGACATGTTGCTAAGAAAGTGCGCTGACCGTCTTGTATCATGAAAGTCTTACCCGGAGTGTCACTGTCACTTCTATCTAGAAAATTTGCATTGCTCAGTCATAGACTTCTTGGATGCCATTGCGTGATCTCTCGGTCGATCCCAAGCGACAGAGTTTGTACCACAGGACAACGAAAGTCACTTAGCATTTCTGTGGAACAATTAACTCATACATAACACTCGATGGAATAATACGGCCGTGTATCACCAGCTTCCTCGAAATAAACTGTGTATTCCTGCTTAGCCAAAAAAAAGCCGTATAAGCATAAACAACTCCACAGTGTAATAAACTTGGTATCCAACCGGGGTGTCTGACACCTGGTTCGAATTCGGTCATCAGGCCTCAATAAGGGGACACCGCCTCTGTTTTGGGCCTTCTATTTGGGTGACTTTGAAGCACGAGACGGTGATTGAAGTAGTTCGCAAAGTAATGCGCCTGCGATAAACCAATCGGATTCTTTTCCCGGGGAGCATTTCGTCAGTTTGGCCCCCACATCTCTCCCTGGAGCCCTTCCTACCCAACCTCTGACTTTACACCGAGGTCTAAGCCAAGTGATTAATCTTGTCATATTAGGCAGTTGCTAATCTTGCAAGAACCAAAACTCTACTTCTCGTAGAAACCTACAGTCACGGGCTGAATACAGTTTTCAAAATTTAAGAAGTGCTTTTTTGAAATTGTTCGAACTTCGAAATTAAGCCATCCAGCTAGTTGGGACGCTTTCATAATTTGTCTACTCCTCACACAACTTATAATCAGAGCATATTGCTAACAGTGCAATTCACCTATCTTCCCTCATCGTCTTACACTTGATACAGAACCAATGGGAATCTTACATCTCATCCTCGTCAACAAGTACGACCATACTCGCTACCGAGATCCGGTCTTCGTCTCTTGGTGCGTTCAAGGTGTATTCGAACTCAAGACTCGGGAAAGTAGCGAGCAGCATTCGGATATCGTCAAGTTGAGCACTGCCAAGTCCAGCATCAGAGGCACTGCTGAGTGATGTCACGGAAGAGCATACGGAGCATGTGTCCTCAATGGTTTCTCTGACGTTGGGCAAGCCATCGAGGCCGAATTGAGCTCCAGTCAGATGGACATCGTGGATCTGGCCATAATCGAAGAAGGAATGGGAATACGGGCTGTTGTCAGGATTTGAGAACGGGCCATGCAAGATTTTGTTCATGGCCTCCGGCTTATCATCCGAGCTATACCCTCCGACGGATGTGCCACAAAGCAGGCTCTCATGCCTGAGAGGTACAACATCACGACTGGAAACGGTTGTTTTCTCGGAATTGCTTGCACGCGGTACCCCGCTCACGAGTCCAGGCTTGGGGCGGGCGAAAACGAAGTAGGCAGATCGACCCAGTACCACGATGACGATTAATACCGCGACAGCCCCAACGGATCTCCATGTGGCCGAAGTGACGACACCAAGTGGTGGAAACCATTTGTTTCCAGTTATCAGATCATGTGGGGCATCTATCGAATTGCTGTCAGTACTCGTCTTTGTGTTTGTGAGTTGATTCATAAAACACACCCTCGGCAGATTTGGCGTCTGGCTCATCCTTGGTGTTATGTACTTGCGTAACGGCGATGATTGCCTTGGCTAAGTTAGCAAGACACTTTGAAAGCCTGCGGGTTCGTTGCACTCACGCTAGCTACAGGTGCAGTAGAGAGCATGGCCAGGGCAGTTAAGCGAAAGTTTCCTCTCCTCACTTGACCACAGACGCGAAGGGGCAACGATGAAGTCATCGTCCGTAGTGCTGCGGCACCAGCCGCTATTGCATTTCTACCTTTCATGAGCTCAGTAAGCAAAGACGACACACCGCGCTTGGGCGTGTCGAGTTGTTGAAAGACGCCGATACGTAAAGGGCGCCAAGCGTCGATAGCTTTCCAGAAAGCTGTGAATGCGATGGCCAGACTGCTGGATTGACGACAGTAAAGGGACACCTTGCCCAGTTGACAGAGTAAGGCTGGTTGATCTCCTCTTCGTTCGTCAATCTCGGTCCAGACCTTTTACGCCGCTGTAGTGTTGCGATTGGGAATTTCAAGGCCGGTCTGTCTTATATCGTGGTTGCGGCGACCAAGTGACAATCGTTGGATCGCGACTCCTTCTGACGTTGGTTTGGACCGACGATGCGACAACGGGGACAGGCTGTAAGTATGAGTGTTGGTGACGATTTGAGAGCGGCCCGGGTAGTTGGAAGGTTCCCCAGTGACCTTCAATATGATGAGGACTGGAGAAAAATGACGATGGAGAGTGCGAAGCTCGTGGGCCCTTGACGGTATTGACTAAAGACTTGTGGTATTTCCCAGTCATCCACGACAGTCAACATACAAGAGTACACCTCTTTCCTGGGCCAGGGTCAGCAAGAGACGGGGCAAAGGAACTACGGGAAAAGGGGGGTGGCCAACTACAAACAGTCCGACTGCTATCTACTCGCTCGACACGGCGAGCTAAGGACGGTACTCTCCATTCTCACGGTACTGGCTGTATGGACAATGTTACCACATGCCGCCACTCGACACTGTGACAACTCATATCCCGTCCGATCATCGGCTGGCCCAAAAGGGAGAAAGGCTTGAGTTGGTCTTTTCATGTGGTTGGTTACGGCCTAAACAATGCATCGGAGTCTACCGGGAAGAAGTTGCAAGCTTCTAATTCATTGGGCCTCACCCTTCATTGTCTGATAGGATCCTTCTGAGATGGCGCTCAACACAGACTATACTATGACGGGGGGCTCTGGGTAAGCAACCCAATCAGAGACCCTGGCCATTTTAAGATCATGACTGCTAAATTAGCCATACCATCTTGCAGTTTGCCTTGGGCCTTGAGGGAGTTGTGTAAGATATTTTCAGGGGCTGGAGCCCGAAAGGCCGGTTGGGACAAACTGCTTGCGGCTCATGAAGATATTGGATTTTCCAAACGAGCCCCTTTCTGCGCTTCGCTAAGGCCAGGAGTGAGTTACACTTAATCAAGCCTGAAGGAAAAGAAAAAGGTCAACATTATGATTAGCCCCCCTCTCTGGGGATGGGTGATTTTCCAAAAAGGAATACTGAGACACGATCGTAGATCTCAGTCGGATTCCAGTTTGGAAGGGGTGTGATGGGTGCCTAAAGTGGCGGCAGGAGACGGGAAAATGCAACTTCCTATTGCATTCCTCATGCGAACTGGGCGAATTGATGCACCGGGCGTCAAGGATCACATACGCTCCGTGCCTGCCGAGCTTTCCTTCTTATCAAGCAGCATGGAGGAGGGAGTTGCGATTCAGCCCATGTGTCAGACGCCCGGATTATTTGATATAGAAGTAGTAGTTCACGATGATGATGGATTGACATCTAGCAGTCAGATGCTCAGAAACAGCATAATGTCCCTGGGTCTCTCTCCCATGATGTCCATACCAGGTGGTCTGGAAAACCAGAATGAAAATATCGAATGAATGCTCGGCGGTGAGGAACCCCTCTTTCTGATCAAAGGTGGCTTAAAGACGTCTCATCTCAAAACGACTAATCTTGGGGCAGTGCAGAAAGAATCTGCAGGCTGAAGTGCGAATTCGTAATGGTTGGGGTGATTCCTCACCAGCCGGGCGCGTCAGCACATACGTCTAATGCGCTCCGCCACAATCACCACCACCCTTAGCGTTAGCCTTCCGGGCAACTTACTTTAGCCAGTGTTGCCCTATTTAATTCGCCTCGCCAGTTTTTCTACTTTGTTGCTGTCTTTGGTTCTGCCTCGTCTGCCTCGGGCGTTACTCTGACGTTGTCTTACACATAGTTTGTTGGCGTCAGCAGACCACCTTAACCCAGTCACTCCAATCCGCCGTCCGTTGTCTTATCTCCTCCGGCCCCCTCTCCGTCGGGTCCGGATTTAATACATCCGAGTTCGGATAGGCACAACGAAAGGCTGAACGAGATATTCGGTTCGAGGTGAGACTGGCTCGCAGTGTCGTTGAGGGAGTAAGTGATTATCATACATCATTTTCCTTCGAGAGTTTATATTTGCGTATGGGACGTGTTTGATATCTTCAATTCGCCACCTCGGGCCGTCTACTTGCTCACATCATTGCCTGGATGATTAGGTTTCATAACCCGTACTACCTTGCGTTTACTTTGGTGTATCCAATGACATGGGAGACGGAAGCCAGACCTCTGGTTGTGCGAACACGTCCTCCAAACGTCGAAGGCCTCTCGATGACAACAATGGCTGCCATCGAACTCCCAAGCGAAGCTGCTCGGAGTCGGAGCATCGACTCCCCTTTGCATGTCCACTTTATGCGGCATACCCGGGTCGGTTCACCCCGGAGAGCCTGTGTGCCAGCAGGGGCTGGATGGAGATACCCCGTCTCAAAGAGCACATTTATCGGTGCCATTATCAGATATCCTGTGACCGCTGTCTTGAAATCTTCAAACAGGACAAAGACCTTGTCGCCCATAGGAGACAGGCCAAACCTTGCCTAAGAAAGGACAGTTCATCGCGAGACCCAGTCACTCAAGGGATAGGTCAGGATACCATGAGCATGCTCAAAAGTCGGAAGAGAAGCTCATCTCAGGACGCGGAGCAGAAGTGGTGGGAGATATGGAACATCCTTTTTCCTCAAGTCAAAGGACCCGAAGACCCTTGTGAGTTGAAATGCCCAGTGTCGTTGAGTATGACGTACTGAGACCAATACATTTTCAGATAATCACAATGCCAATCTTAGATCATTGTCAGTTGCCAGCCCGGTTTCAGTAAACGAATCCTCTGGTAACTGGTCGGGACCCCTTGCAAAACACATTGCCAGTAGTATTTCAAGCTTTCTAACTACCACGGGAAGTCTACCCAACGAAGACGCACTACGTTTACTCAGTAGCCACATAACCCAAGCATTGAGGACTTATCCGGGACCATGTCCAACCATCAATAGCCCGGACGAAATCATGGAGCCACCCAAGATAGAAGACATCACCGATTTACCTGAACAAAAACCACATGGAACCAGTGGACCATCATCAAGCACTATCGCCACAGAAAGCTCCAGCGACGGAAGCCCGTGGACTTTGCGTTCAACTCCGGACCCCAATTTGCTGGAGTATTCATGGGACCCAGGATATGGCATGAGTTCTTTGGAAGTAAACTTCATGCCAGTTAATTGGAATAGTTGTCCCTCTGGTTGGAATCAGTCGTTTCCTGCGGAGGAGCCCAGAATCCTACCGGTGGAAGAGCTCCCTCTCCCTCCACTAGCTACATTGAATCTAGGAGGTGATGCTGCACCTGCTGGTGGCGGATCACCAGACCTTTACGATTGGTATAATATCGGCCAATTTCACGAGATGGAGTGTATGAATGATGGGTTTACGAATTTCTCTACGGTGCATAGGAGTGGATGACGCTTGACGAGGAATAGGGTGATGTCCAAGGCAGCAGGATTGAGATTTGAGTAGTTCCCAATATCTAGAGGTGACATCTCAATTTATGCAGTCTATTCGACCCAAGCATAGCTCAGTCAGGCCTATTCCGTTTGTCTTTTCGGTTCCGCTCGAAAGAGGCTGGCGATCCGTTGATCATCGCGCACGCGCCTGTGACATATGTCTAGATCGTCGAGAAAAGTACTTCTCGATCTCACGTGGTATCACAATTTGATCAAACTTGAAATATCGGCACACCATTCGACGAAATTCAGTAATAAGCGAAGTAAATAATCCAGGCTATGACTG
The DNA here is from genome assembly GCA_039105305.1 of Apiospora arundinis. Taxonomy (NCBI): domain Eukaryota; kingdom Fungi; phylum Ascomycota; class Sordariomycetes; order Amphisphaeriales; family Apiosporaceae; genus Apiospora; species Apiospora arundinis. The sequence continues at coordinate 152,196 of JAPCWZ010000006.1, forward strand.
CGTGCAGACAGAAAAGGCAAAAACAAAAAGTTACGACGCGAGCAGGATTTGAACCTGCGCTCCCGAAGGAAATAGATACCTAGAATCGAATCATGATCCAGTTCTAGTCTATCGCATTAGACCACTCTGCCATCGCGCCCTTGCATCTTCGCCAAACTTAGATGAAATATTTTGAGCTTATGGACCTCTATAGTCATTGGGTCACTTTATTATCGTGCCCTTATCTACGTAAGACTGTGGATCAAGTAGAATGTGCTTATGGACGTCTATTTTCATAGGCCGGCGCCTTCTTGATCAAGTGGAATAAGCACGGAAGGGCAAGCTGCCAATGACCTTTTGAGTTGAGTGGATCGCCGGATGGGATAACTGATGATGGAATAACTGACAGTAGACAGTAGACAGTAGACAGGTGGTGCTGCCTTTGGTTGTGAGACTCCATGTTAATCGTGCAGAGCGGCACAGCTAAACTCCTGCCAAGTGCATTGAACCGTGCCAAGCATTGAGCTTGGCTAGCTCTCCATGTCGGTCAGGGTCATACCATACGCTATTCTATCACCCAAGGCCTTCGCACACAGGAGTCGGAGGAACCCTCTTGGCTTCTCATCCACCAGAATGCAGGTACCCAACGACAACAACCCCGAAACATGTCAACGCCGGCGCGGAAATCCATACTAAATGATTCTGTAAGCAGCGACCCAAAGAGTTGCTCGCAACGGCACCAGGCCCCGAGACCCCCCGAAGTGGACTGGCAACGGAAGCGCCCCGAAATGGCCCAATAAACGTGCCACTGCGCCCTTGTTAGTCGCGTCGATGCGGCTACGCGGCTCTGCTCCGGAGATTGACGCCGCTAGGTAGCTTCAAGGCCATCCGGTACATATAGTGCTGGAAGGCACCTTCGATGCCTCGGCGGCGATTTCTGCCAAGAGTCTTGGTCTTCGTCTTTCGCCATGACGCAGCCATCGTCGAGACATAACCTGCTACTCGTCGGGTTCCTGCTCTTGGGCGGCGCAGTGTGCGACTACAACCCAAAGCATTGCGACGAGCTCATCATCCATTCCCAGGCCGATGTCGACAATGCCATCGGATCGCAAGGGTGCCAAGTCATCGACAACGATGTCGTCTTGGCCAGCGATGCCACCGGCGAGATCACCCTCGACGGCATCGATTTCATTTCGGGCGCGCTGCGCAATGAGAACGGGTCGCAGGTAACGGCGATCCGCAACGAGAAAATCTGGGAGATTGACGGCGACCTCATCCTACGCGACATGCCCAAGCTGCAGACGGTCAAGTTCAAGGACCTCCTCACAGTTGGGGGGTGGGCGGGTTTTCGCAGTGCTAGGGGCAAGGTGCACTTTGAGAACCTGCCCGCCCTGTCCGAACTCGACCTGTGGGAGCTCAACATGCTGGGCGAGTTCCACGCCATCAACCTGCCTCTCCTCAAGAACATCGCCCAGCGGGACCAAACTACGGGCTTCAGCCCGCGCATCATCGAGCTGCGCGATATCGGCATGTCGCGGACGTCGAGACTGCCCATGCTCTACTCCCAATTCACCACGTCTACCCACGTCAACTCCGTCATGATGAGCAACAGCCACCGCGGCGCCGAGCACGGCTCCTCGGATGGCCTCAGAGACATCTTCATAACCCATAACCACACTGGGAACATTGACCTGGCCCTAGACGGCGACGCGGCGGTAGAGATCCGTTCCAAGTACGTCGACCGCGCCACCATCTCCGGCGTCAGCAAGCTCTGGGTCGCCGGCACGGCCATCGAGGAGCTCGTGGTGCGGGACAGCCCCCGCCTCACCAACATCAGCCACAGCGGCGTCGTGAACCTCGACGTGCAGGACTGTTCGGCCTTCGAGCGGTTCGGCAGTGGCTGGGGCGCCAACCTCGACTCGGGCCTCGGGAACTCGTGGTTCGACTGGACCGCGCCGACGAGTCAGCTCTCGCACGCCGTCGCGTCGCGGAGTCTGGTGCTGCGCAACCTCACCAGCATGTACCTGCACCCGGACACGACGCACCTGAAGAACGCGACGGGCCACGACTGGTCCTCGGGCTACTGCAAGTATGGCGGCAACTTCGACCCGGACTTCAAGGACGCGGACCCGAGGCCGTCCTCGCGCTGCATGGGCAACATGACGATGGTGGTGCTCGAGGGTAACATCACCAACGACTTCTTCGAGGACTTCCTGTTTGCCTTCTGGTCCCGCGGTATGGCCAAGAGCTTCTGGAGCAGCGACGCTGGCAAGCGCATCGACATCCGCGGGCACGGGCGCGTCACCGAGCGCTTCGAGATCGCCTCGACGGACCCCAGTTTCAACTGCACCGCCATGGACGAGCTGCGCGACGTCGGCTTGTTCCCCGGCAAGTACAGCTGCAACGGCAAGACGGCGCCGATGACGCGGGACGCCTGGGCCGAGGCGGAGAAGACGAGTGCAGGAGGGAGGGGATACGAGGTCGCGGGCGGTGTGTTGGGGCTCGTCATGTTGCTGCAGCTTCTCTTGTTGCTTTAATTAGCGCGTTGCCTACGCATGTTTGAGCATCTTTGTTATGATTGTTTTGAGTGTGGAAAAATGATACCCATAATCCTTTTCGCGATAATGTACGTTATCTCTTATTGTGCCAGGCCCTGACTGCATCATGCAAGGCATTTGAATAGGCAGAAGTCGATATCCATGATCGATCCTGTGGTGATGCCGTATGTAGAAGGTGGTCATCGCATGCTCAGGATCGGTGATGGACCAAATGAGAATATGATCTACACGAGCCTGGTCTAGACCACTGTGCATCGAATGAAGACGACATATTTACATCCCATCCTCTGGCGCAGATCGAAAAGGTGCGTTGGTGGTTTGGGGAATGCATCGATGCTTCCGCTGGCGAGCCGATGTTTGCCCTCTTCAACCACCATTGAAGAAGGGACATGTAGCCGAGGCAGAACCCACCTGTTTCTATTTTTCGCCATCGCGCGCATACGAGGGGAAATGACGGGCTGCATACTGCAATGGAACCATGCTTGTTTTTTTTTCTCAATTCAACCGTTCGCCTCTTGAGTTCTGGATATTAAGGAACTGCTCGGCTAAATCAAGCGAGAGACTTCCAGAGGATGGAAAAACACGACGGTGCAGATTTTCGTTCTGCAGAACAATATCGAACTCCAATACTCATGCCGATTACCCCAAGCAATAATACAACATCGGGATATTGCGCAACGACGACTGCTGTCCAAGGGGCTGTCAAGTCGCCGGGCTGGGTATATAGGAGACGGCCAATCGCTGGATCCGGCATGATAGTTCAGGTGGCCAGCAAGACCAACAGTTCAATACCATACCACTGTGTCAATCGCCTAGTTGAATGTTGCCATAGTCTCACCCACTGACAACATCACATCGTTTCTTTCATCATCAGCATTCTCCTTATTTCCAACAACATGCTTCCCCAGATCCCCCTCGGCGTCGTGCTGGCCTACCTGGCGACGGGCGCCCTCGCGGCCGTGAGTCCCGACGGCACCTGCGGCAACCTCAAGGGCGGGGCCAACAAAGGCTACACGTGCTTCAAGGAGAAGGCGTGCTGCTCGAGCAGCGGCTACTGCGGCGCTGAGGACGCCTACTGCCTCACCTCGGCGGGCTGCCAGGGCAGTTTCTCCAACGCCACCAACGCCTGCCGCGCCCCCGTGCCCGGCACCACCATCTCGGTCGACGGGACCTGCGGCTCCAAGGAGGCCGGCAAGTACGGGTACAAGTGCCCCGGGACTGACTGTTGCTCGGCTGCGTGAGTTATGAACCTTTCCTTTTACTGCTTTTCGCTTCAACGCCCTTTTACTCAAGTGATGTTTACTGCTGTGCTGTATATGCGATTGAAAAACTTGACTGACTTGTTTTGGTTGGTTTACAGTGGATGGTGCGGAAACACAACAGATCATTGCGCGGCGGCGAGCGGCTGTCAGTCGGGTTTCGGCACCTGCAAGTAAAGATTCTGCGACAGAGCCAGAGAGCCTTTGGATGGTTCAGATATGAATGCAACATGAGATGGTACTCGAAGGGTTTCTGAAGAGATGATTTTGTTGTATCGTTCGTCGTGCATCACAGGGCTGGTAGATTGCCCCTCCATACCTAAAGGTTAGGTAGGCTTCGGAGCTAGCTATCAGGGTTGCGTTACGGTGGTCGAAGAGCGCTAGAACCATCTGAGAAATAAAAGCAATTGATTGATCTTGGTAACTTCCCGTGCAACTGTCAACCAAACGACGATCGCTCCTGGCGTGCTACCAGACTCGAAGCAGGTCGATCAATAGGCGTAGTCAGGAACATGCGTTGGTAGTGTCGCGCCAATGCGTGGCTCTTTCTGTAGTTACTCGTGTCAGTGTCAAGAAAGGGCCTGAGTTGCTGCAGAAGGTAAAGTAGGTATGTTGGGTCAAAACGAACGTGGGTAGCCGCGATCGGACTTGGCAACTACAGCGTCCCTGCCTACATACTTACTTGGGCATCTACCCGTCCTTGCCGCCCTGCCTTTCTCCAATTTGCGCCGGAGACTTCGAGCCATCAATGGTAGATCGTAGATCATAGACCATAGATGCCGATGCACGGGAATTAGTTGTCTTCTTGATTTGGAGTTTATACTCAGCAGAACATCACGCTGCCTGATAACGTTCTCATCTGAGATCTTCATCGCCGATTGCTTGGCTAAAGATGGGTCTCTCTCCCCAACCTACGATACTTTACAATGGCCGCTTCTTTACGAGCCAGGGCACAGACGGTCGTGCTCATACCTTCGCCGAATGCATCGTGACCGACGCAAACGGGACCATCACGCATGTAGGGTCGTTGAGCGACCTCGAGGTGGTACAGGCGCAAGCGGCGGGGGCAGTGCGACACGATATGCAAGGCTATCTGGTACTCCCCGGCTTCATCGAGGGACACATGCACCTGCTGCGTCTAGGCCAGTCTCTGCAGAACGTGGCGCTGGACGATTGCAAAGACCTCCAGGACATCCGGGATACCATCGAGCAGTACGCCCGCGACCATCCGGACGTCCCGCGGATCTGCTGCAAGGGATGGATGTACTCCATGACGGGCGGGGAGGCATCGACGAACCTGCTGGACGACCTGGATCCCCGGCCCATCTACATTGACGAGAAGAGCTTGCACTCGACGTGGTGCAACACGGCCGCCGTCGAGGAAATGGGCTTGCAGGACATGCCGGATCCGCAAGGTGGAAAGATACACCGAGACGCCTCAGGAAAGCCTACCGGCATCCTGGCCGAGTCGGCCGTCATGCTCGTCGTATGGCCTCACCTTGCCAGGGTCGCGTCGATGGAAGAGAAGCTATCGGCGCTACGTGGGGCTATCGCATCCTACACCAGGGAAGGGTACACGGGTGCCGTGGACATGGCCTTCGACGAGAACATGCTGGAGGCCGTGCGGGTGCTGCGCCAACAAGACCGAAAGCTGCCCATTCGGCTGGCGGCGCATTGGCTCATTACACCGCGCACGTCGGAGGCGGAGAACCTGGCTCAGGTCGACCGCGCCATCGAGCTGTGGCGCGAGTTCAAGGACGAGACCGACTTCCGCATAGCCGGTATCAAGATCATCTGCGACGGCATCATAGACGCATGTACGGCGGCGCTGACGGAGCCCTATGCCGCAAACGGCGTCGACTGCGGCCCTCTCTGGGGCGTCGAGGATATCGTGCCCGTGGTCCGGAAAGCGGACGACGCGGGGTTGCAGTGCGCCCTGCATGCCATTGGCGACCTCGCCATCCGCACCGCCATCGACGCTCTGGAACAAGGCACCACCCCCGGCGGCAAGCGGCATCGAATCGAACATCTCGAGCTGGCCAGGCCTGAGGACGCGGCGCGACTGGGCAAGCTGGGCATTACAGCGTCGATCCAGCCCGTGCACGCGGACCCCGCCATCCTCAAGGCGTGGCCGCGGCTCCTCGGTGAGGACCGTTGCGGGAGAGCGTTCGCCTACAGGGACTTTGCCGACGGCGGCGCCGTGCTGGCTCTGGGATGTGACGCCCCCACCGCACCGCATGCGGCACTTCAGAACGTCTACATTGCGTCCACGCGCCGCTCGGCGCGTGACCGGACGCTCGAGACGGTCGTGAACCCGCACTTCGCGCTCGAGCTGGCAGCGGCGGTCGCGGCGGCCACGGCGGGGTCGGCGTACAGCTGCTACTTGGACCGGTGGGCGGGCAAGTTGGAGGTGGGACTGTCGGCGGACCTGGCGGTCGTGGACATGGAATGGGATGCGGAGAAACTGCTCGAGGCCAAGGTCAAGCAGACTTGGTTCCAGGGGGCCAAGGTGTACGACGCGGCATCATCATGAGTGGATATGAGAGGATAATGACAGCTCACACGACTTGCCGGCTTAGAAGAGGCTTTGCTAAGAACAACGTGGTTTGCTACTCGGGGTCGGATACAGTTCGCAGCTTACCTACATGTACCAACTTCTACCTGTAGCACCGCTAAGCAGCAGCAATTATGGGCGAATATAGAGCTATAAAGACTTACAAGAGTTGCTTGCTTACTTGAAATCACTGCCAAGAACGACCTTGCTTACCACTGGTACTTCGAGCCGGATAATGTTCACAACTTGCCTGCATGTAGCTACGTGAATAACTCTACTGGCAACCTCGGTGCTGATCCGAATCAGACGATATCTCGGTCACACACCGAGATAGCTACTTATCATCTCCTCATTCGTCCAATCAAGTCCCGATTGCCATGGAATGACCAAGGCTTGGGAACCAGGGCCGTTCTCACTTCTCACTGGTTTATCACCAGCACTAGTCTACTGCATCATTCTCCCTCGCGTATGCACTTTTTGGGGTCTGGACCTGCCATTTGTGGTTTTGGGTACATGAGAAAGATGTTCCTCTCGAACGAGAGGGGTTCTTCGATGTCCCCCGGATCCGTTGCGGAAGACCGATCCGCCCGAGCTCGCTGGGAATTGTCCCCCCACTGTCGGAGCGGCTTGCGGCCGTCGCTTTCGCACCTTATCCCTTATCTGCCTTGAACAAGAGACTGAGCACGTGTGAGCAAGACATGATATCACCTGGCTCTATGCGGGTGGTGTAAGTCGGGAGCGCTATTGGACCAGTCGTGGACTTCAGTTTACACGTCCGACGCTTTTCATTCATCGAACATGATTACCATTTGTTGACAAAGACACATACATACATTACATGAGTATGCATGTATCCTATCACGCGACAGTTCTACAACGTGTATCGGGCTGATTTGTCGGTTTCTTGAATCCGGGGAAGCAAGCAAGTAGAATCAATCAATCATATGTACAAGACATGCCCCCCGCTCTCTCTCTCTTATCATCAGCAGGTACCAAGGCGGACGACGGGACGATGCTGGAAGCCGGTCGGTTGACATACATCCATATCGTACATCTGGCTGGCTGGCTGCTTGTTGGCCTCACTTTCCAAGAAAACGAAATCCACAAAAAGGTAAATGACGAGCGGCTGTCATCAATTGCAATGCAATTCGTTTGGCCTCCATGCAAACAGCACATCCCATCACATTGGCAAGAAAACAAATCAGGTAAATGGGGCCGGGGATGGGCAAAAACAAACAGAGAAATGAAACACTTGAGCCGCCAAGCGGCGCCGAAGTGGATTCGCAGCTCGTCGGCCAAGTAAAAACGAGAGTGCGGGGGGCGCTGAGAATACGGGGCACTGGTAGACTGGGGGAGGAGCACTGGGAGCAGCAGGGGAGCAGCAGCACTGCCCACCCCCCGGAGCATTGGCGAATGGAAGGAAGCAAGCAACCAAGTAACCTTAGATCGGTAGATACTTAAGCATAACTACTTAGATTAGGTACCGAAAGTACAGTCGCAACGCAATGGCGGAAATGATCATTAGAACACGCTGGAATCTGGATGCGTGAGTAGGTAACTGACTCCGATGAGTTTGACGAAAGAACGATACCTGCACCTTCGCGATTCAGCTGGGTGGTCCGTCCATTCGTCCCTGCGTCCCTGCGTCCCTGCGTCCCTTGATGTGTTTGCTGACTGCGAAAAATAGGTACAAGTGCATGTTGGGATGAAGATGCCTCAATTAGTGGTGGGTTGGGGGAGCCGGGGAAGTTTGGAAGGTCCAGCCTATCAATAGCTTATTCACTTATTCCCGCTCTCTAATACGTACCACCCCATCGTGACTCCAATTCCCAAGCACCGTCTATTGATTTGGCACAAAAGCTTGGGCGTGTAACCATAAATTGAACCAGTTCCAATCAGATCGAACGAACATGAGGAGGTCCAAGGTATCTGGAGAGTTGACTATCGAGTCAGAGTATTGGGAAGTTCCATCCACACGGAATACTTCGTGGTCTAAGTATATGCGGCATGCGGGAGCTCCTTGTCGACTATCCTCAACCATCACCATCACCATCATCACTATTGCCAGGGATTGCGACTTCCCCCATGTCGCCTCGCAACACGTTTTGCCAATTTCAATCGACCGCATCATAATGGAGTAACGGGACATGGAGGCTTGACGACAGGTTGACCGCGATTGGAATCCCTCCTGACCTTTGCGCCTCCCCAAGAAACCGCGGAGGTTCTAGCGCCGCTTGGCAGTTACTTGGAAGCTTGACCGTCGCTTCATTCGCTTCATTCGCCGCCCAGTACTCGACCGACTGCCCAGCACTACTACTGACTGCTGCCCAGTACCAGAAAGAACTGCCCAGTAATCGTACCTCTCACGTTGCTTGGCTGTTCTGTTTCGCTTCTTGGCTTGTCCGTCCACGGTCGGTTCACCCGCACGCCCTCCCTGCATTACCCATCGCAAGCCGCATTCTCTCTGCTGATGACGCAGCACCAATTAGATCAGTCCCATCTCGCCGCTTTTCTACCTTGTCAAGCAATCCCCCCCTCGATACACATGGGACGACGTATCTTGGCGGTCACATTGGCAGCCAGCCACATGATGAGCCTCCAACATCCCGGCGGGGATTTCCATTATATTTAGACCGTCCCCGGATCGGAACTGAGATTACGCTTATCCCGTTTCTCCCTCCCCTTACCCTTGCCTCTTACTCCTTTCTGGCCTCTCTTCTTTCTCTCTTCTCTTCTTCTTCTTACTCTTGAAGAACATCTGTGTCCTCCAGTCTAGGATATCTAGTCAGAATCACAGGCATCAAGCCGTGTTGCAGTCATACGTGAATGGGTGAAACCGACCAAATCATTGTCGAGGAGTCGACTGAACCTCCTATATGTGGTTTAACCAATGCCACGTCCTCTCCCGCTGGTCCCCCTAGCCAGCGTGACCCAACAACCCTAAACACCCGGGACCCTAGCCCCCACCACCTGACCGGCGTCGGCCAACCGTCGCCCCTGACAGAGAAGGGCTCCGTCTCCGTCGGCGGCACCACCACCGCCACCACCGGCCTACCACACAAGCCCTCCGTCTCTGTGAATGAGGTCCCCCATCCCCATCCCCATCCCCACACCCTCCCACTCGCCGAGTTAGAGCCGGTCTTCGGCACCAGCTTCGGCTATGGGCTCACCGGCGCCGAAGCGGCTCATCGCCTGGGCCAAGATGGGCCGAACTCGGTTAAGGGAGCTAAAGGGCTATCCGTGTGGGAGATTCTCTTGAGACAGGTCTCCAACAGCTTGACTGTAGTACTCTTCATTGTCATGGCATTGTCCTTTGCCATCAGCGACTTCATCGAGGGCGGTGTCATCGCCGCCGTCATCCTGCTCAACATAGTCGTCGGGTCAGTTTTTACTCTCCTTTTTAACCTGTCATTGTCATCGTCATCCCAACATACAAATAACCTATGACTTGCGCTAATGACAATACCGTGTGCCTAGACTCATCCAAGACTACCGCGCAGAGCAGACGATCCAGTCTCTCTATGCGCTGTCCGCTCCAACCTGCAAAGTCATCCGCCAGCAGCAGATCGAATCGATCAAAGCTGAGGAACTGGTCCGGGGCGACATCGTCGTTCTCAATGTTGGAGACATCGTCCCCGCGGACCTGCGTCTCATCGACGGCTTGAATCTGTCGACAGACGAGGCCCTCCTAACCGGCGAGTCCCTGCCCATCAGCAAGCACCCCGAGGCCATCCTCGAGGAAGCCAATGTCCCCCTGGGCGACCGCATCAATATGCTCTACTCGGCCAGTACTGTCACGCGCGGCCGCGGCACGGGCGTCGTTGTGGCTACTGGTATGACCACCGAGGTCGGCAAAATCGCCGAGATGCTCCGCGCCAACCCCAAAGCCAAGACCGGCCTGTCGGGCCCCGCCCGCCTCCTCAACCGGTTCAAGAACGGCCTCCGCAGCATACTAGGTCTCGAAGGCACGCCGCTGCAGGTGAAGCTTAGCAAGTTTGCGCTGCTCCTGTTCGGCCTCGCCATCCTGTTGGCCATCATCGTCTTCTCGGTCAGCCTGTGGGATGTCGACGACGAGGTGCTCATTTATGGCATCTGCGTGGGCGTCGCCGTGATCCCCGAGTCGCTGATCGCTGTCCTGACCATCAGCATGGCCGTCGGCACCAAGGCCATGGCCAAGGGCAACGTCATCGTCCGCAAGCTCTCGGCGCTCGAGGCTGTCGGCGGCGTCACCAACATCTGCTCCGACAAGACAGGCACCCTCACCCAGGGCAAGATGATCACCCGCAAGATCTGGCTCCGCGGCGGCGCGCTCAGCGCCACCGTTAACGACTGCACCCACTCTTTCGACCCCTCGAGCGGTTCCGTCGTCTGGGGCCCGACTAGTAAGGAAGAAAGCCCCAGACCCCCCTCGTCCGTCTCGCAACTCCCCGAGGACGCCAGGACTTTTGTTGAGTGCATTTCCCTCTGCAACAACTCGACTGTTACGGATAGCAAATCGGCGGGTGCTACGGACGACGGGGGCGAGACCTCGACCATGTCTACCTCGGCGCCCGCTGCCTGGACTGCTGTGGGTGAGCCGACCGAGATCGCCCTGAACGTGTTCGCCATGCGGTTCGGCTTCAGCAAAGTCACCGTCTCGCACGCCAAGGCCTCGGGCCTCCTTGCCGAGTTCCCTTTCGACTCGTCGTGCAAGCGTATGAGTGTAGTGTACGGAAAAAGACCCCGCAGTCAGACTGTGGACGTCTACACCAAAGGCGCCCTCGAGGCACTTCTGCCCCGTCTGAACGTAACCGAAGAAGAAAAGGCGGAGCTCACGGCCAAGGCGGAATCGCTAGCCGCCGAGGGCCTCCGCGTTCTCTGCATCGCCCACCGTACTGCCCCTTTCTCGGACGAAATCGTCAAAGAGCGCGACTTCGCCGAAAGCGACCTGACCCCTCTTGGCTTGGCAGGTCTCTACGATCCCCCGCGCATCGAAACGGCCGGCGCCGTGCAAAAGTGCAAGCGGGCCGGCATCTCGGTGCACATGTTAACGGGCGACCACATTAAGACGGCCGCGGCCATTGCCCACGAAGTCGGCATCCTCGGGACGCAGCTGACGGCGGCCGAGGCGGCGAACGCCACCATGGCGGCCGGCGCGTTCGACGCGCTGAGCGAGGCCGAGATCGACGCCCTGCCCGCCCTCCCGCTCGTGCTGGCCCGGTGCAGCCCCGCGACCAAGGTCCGCATGGTCGAGGCCATGCACCGCCGCGGCGCCTTCTGCGTCATGACGGGCGACGGCGTCAACGATTCGCCGGCCCTCAAGAAGTCGGACGTCGGCATCGCCATGGGCCTCAACGGCAGCGACGTGGCCAAGGAGGCAGCCGACATGGTTCTTACGGACGACAACTTCTCGTCGATCGTGACGGCTGTGGAGGAGGGTCGGCGCCTGTTCGACAACATCCAGAAGTTCCTGCTGCACCTGCTCGTGTCCAACATCGCCCAGGTTTTCCTGTTGCTCATCGGCCTCTCTTTCAAGGACGCGCAGGGCGAGTCCATCTTCCCCCTGTCGCCCATAGAGATCCTCTGGGCCAACCTGATCACGTCGTCGTTCCTGGCGCTGGGCCTGGGCCTCGAGGAGGCGCAGCCGGACATCATGATCCGCCCGCCGCACGACCTGAAGGTGGGCGTCTTCACCTGGGAGATCATCGCAGACAAGATGGCGTACGGCTTCTTCATGGGCGGCATGTGCCTGGCCGCGTTCACGTCGGTCACGTACGGGCTCAGCGGCTCGCCCTACCCGTCGGCGCTGGGCCACGGCTGCAACTCGGACTACAGCGCGGGCTGTGACGTCGTGTACCGGGCGCGCGCGACGACGTTCGCCACGCTAAGCTTCTTGCTGCTGGTGACGGCGTGGGAGGTGAAACACTTCACGCGCTCGCTCTTCGCCATGAACCCGGAGATCTACGGGACGGGCCCCACGGCCGTGTTCAAGACGGTCTACCGCAACCGGTTCCTGTTCGGCGCCGTCATGGCCGGGTTCGTCATCACCTTCCCCGTCGTCTACCTGCCCGTTATCAACCGCCTCGTCTTTAAGCACGAGGCCATCGGGCGCGAGTGGGGCGTCGTCGCCGCGGCGGTGGTGGTGTACCTGGTGCTCGTCGAGGCGTGGAAGGCGGGCAAGCGCCGGTTGGGCGTCGGGGTCACGGTCTATGCGACGCCGATGGACGATCCGGCGAATAACGAGCCATGATCTGACACCTGACCTGATTTGATCGGGAACGAGCAGATCACTTAAGAAGAGCTGGGGGAATGGGGGATTGCAAACTAGTCCCCCTCTCTATCCTGCCAATAATAGCAAGACTTCCGAAATGGTGATATCGACTTGGTATTGTTGGATGGGAATTGCTTGTTTGTTCTCACACACACATTCGCTTGGGTACTTGACTGACTGACTTACTTTGGGCCTACCTACCTGGCTGGTGTGCATACTTATTTACTTACTTACACGGGGGAAACCTTGGTGTGGCGTGGCGGGGTTGCGATTGATGGCTTGGTGGTTCATTATTGCTTGCTTGCTTGGCAACAGAAGAACATTTGAACGGTTTTGAGTTGCGTGCGCGCCGCACATACACTCTTCTTCACTTCGATACACTCACTCGCTCTGTTGTTTTCTCTGCCTACGATACGGCCGTGTCAACGGAAACAAAAGTTATTATACATTGCAGCAGATATACGTAGATATAGTATCCGTATAGCATTTCAATCGAGAAAAGCCTTTTTGTCTCGCTCTTCTGTACTTATCCAATTGAGATTTGCTTGCGGCTTGGAATCATGTCAATGTCTACTGCAGGCAATATGATACTGTTAACCTAGTATGATTTCGAGGCGAGGATTGATGCTGTGAACCTTGCCGGCAATTTCAGTGTAATGTGGAAATTACATAATGCATGACCGTAAGTAGAGACTCATGCCACAGCTTTCAGTATCAGCGAGAAGACCCTTTCGGCTCCGGGGGACAGCTGCAGGCAACCCCAGTGGCGGAGGGGTGCATTCCGTAGTCCTTTGTTAAGAGTAGAGTAGAGGGGCATCATAGAAGGGGGGTTACGTGGGGTGTTAGTTCGGAATATTTAACAACAGCAGATTGGTTTTTGCTGGGTCAGGTCGGGGGGGAGGGGCCCAGCGAATCTAGAGCCTCTGGATCATCGTCAAAAGTTACCAGAGATAGGGGAAACCGGAATGTTTTGGTCTTGCTGCGCAAGCGCTTTTCTCTGGGCGTGCAGGTGACTGATCAGCTTCATGTAGGCTTATGCTGCTGTCTGGGCGGGCAGGCAAAGCGGGTAGGTTGCTGTTGTTGTTGGAAGGAGGAGGAGGAGGACGACGACGACGAATGAATGGACGAGTAGAAAGCAGCGCTAGGCTATTTGAAATCCCACCTCGATGGTAACGGTTTGCGGGCGGTCTGCTGGTCTGGAACTCTGGGTTACCCCAATCATGCACTCCCTCCCACCCCTCTGCTCTCCCACTGCCTGCCTGCCTCCTGCATGAAGGGAAGGGGACGCCCCGTTGCGACACCGCACGCTGCAGGTTAGGTTTGCTTGCTTGATGCTTGATGCAAGTGGCGGAGTTATTGGTGGTGTACGTGTAGATCTGGCTGCGCCAGGCCGTTCAAGCCGTTCATGATGTTCGGGCGGCGATCTCAGAGTGTGTGAGGCAATTTCGAATCTTGTACGCTGCTGCCTGTAACCTTTGAAGATTTTTATATTTATCTTTTCATCTCGTGAACAAGAAACAAGAAAAGAGGTCAGTGGGTTTTGGAATTGCCTCCACCAGATGGAAATAAATGGCGTAATAGTATACCCAATAGCATATACGAAGGACTAGCAAGCAGCACAGTGATCTTTCACTGTGGTGATGTTGATGGTGTCGATGGTCCCGCAAAAGCATGAACCCCCACTACACTACAGGCAGACTGACTGCACTGACTGCACTGACTGGTGCTGGGAACTGGCTGCTAGTGGAAGTTGGAAGAGCCTAAGCGAAACAGATGTTAGCACTAGCCAGCTAACGCTCCATCCCGACAACCGATAGCCGACCGACGGGCAGACCAAGAAACAATCAACACTGAACAGACTCCACGCTCCATTTGCTTATTCCTTCTTCTTGATGTCCTTCCTGATTTGGGATACACCAATCAGAGGAAAAACTCGAGATGGCCACGCCGGGACTCTACAGCATCGTATGATGATCATAATTTTTCGTGCAGAGCAGGATCATGAAGTAGGCAAGCCACCAGCCGCCCATAGGAGGGACGAACAGAAGATAATGTATGCATATGTATGTGCGACAACCACAACCACTATGCACATGCACATGCAGCAAGGCGAGTTGCGGGCGAACGTGCGAGTGCGACACTAGGGAAGCATGACAATTTCCTGGATATTCCGGTAGGCGCCAGACAAGAAAGAGAAAGAAAAAAGTCAGGGTTTGATATCCTTCAGCAAAGACCCTTCCTTTGCTTGGTGCCTACTTTGGTGGGATGTTGGCTGATTGGGTCGGGTCAGTTTGGGATAGCACTGGGATAGGCTTGCGGGCACAGTGCAGGTTTAAGGCGGCGTCCAGAAATCGAGATGTTTTGTATGTATCAGGTGGCAGTTGCTTTGAGCCGCATCCTGCCTTGCAAGTTTGTTGCTGCTACTACTAGACCAAGAGACCAGTAGACCGACCACCTGCATCGAACGAGCCCTCGCTCGCTGTACTAGCCCTCGGAGCATCGAGGAGAGAGCTAGGCTAGTGGCTACCTGGCTCGGGGGGGTGCACAGAACTCACTCTGGTAGGTCAACCTGTAAGAACTGGAGGAGAAGGATCAATGGACGGATGGGGAGATGGTTAGATGGATACCACGTATTGAAGAAGAAGAAGCTCGCGGCGGTGAGTGGATTGGTATGCTATGGTAGAGGGGGACCAACCCCTGGAGATTACTCACAGCTTAGCTCGGCCAACTAGCCTACCCTGCCCTGCCTACCTGGCGTCACTAACACCTTTTCCCGCTAACAACCCTGGGAATTGCAACATTGGACTTGCGAATGGCAACACTTATTCATGTCTGTCTCGAGGTTCACTACTCAATACTGCGGGAACTAGTTTTTAGTATACTCGAAACGGAAAGAAAGCCAAACCTGGGAATCTCGTGGCCTTCCATGTCTGAAATTATGGAGGGGTTCTAGGAGGGGAAGCTGACATGGGGTGTTTTTGTGTTTTTTTGAGCATCGAGACACTCGACACTCGACACTCGACACTACCCTTAGTCAACCACACACATACAGTAACACGAGACGAGACGACGAGGCTTCCGGCCCGGTGCAGAGAACAGAAAAGACCGAAGCAGCGAAAGGGCAGCACCTGCAGCATCTACCACCCTTGCCACCCTACCCTCCTTCTTACCTGCAGGCAGCACCTGAGGTCTGATCTGAGGTAGAAACTGTCGGCCTGCTGCTTTTGTTGTTGACCTGACTTCATATTTCCAGGTCAGGTTATGTAAGTTAGGTAGGTACTTTAGATGTGATTGACTTGCCTTGGCGAACAGTGCAGTGCATGGCATGGTATGGCGGCATGCTGCTGTAGACAAGACAGACTGCAGACTGTCACTCACTTGCTGGATGAGGGAAGGGCTTGACCTAGTCGCCAGAGGTCTGGTGGTCTGTCTGGTGGTCTGTCTGTCTGTCTGTCTGTCTCCAGTCTGTAAGCGCTGCTCATCTTCCCTTCCTCCTTCCCTTCTCAATGCTACTGCCACTGCCACTGCCAATCCATACTGTAGCAGTCGACTGTGTGCCAGTCCAGTTGCTGCGTTACATGCCTACCAACCTACTATTGTCGTGCATTAGCTCCCATGGTGGAGACTTTGATAGTCGCAGGCCAGACCGTCGGCAAACTCTGCGATCTCGGTGCACCTGCTAGACCTGGCTCTGGCTCGAAGCTGGGGCCACAACGAGACCATCACGCGGCAAGCAGGGCATCACAGTTGCCCCTCTTTACTGCTCTTCCCACGTCTTCCATGTCAACTGAGCAGCGATGGGACGGACCATCGTGGGCCATCGTGGGTTGACACATAGAGACACATAGACACATAGCGAGACAGTATGCACCCACGGCGGCACTAACTGTAGTCGGACTTACGTCACGTTCTGCTTAACCCAATCCAGTCGACTTTTATCTCCGGTCGCAATCAAATGTCCCCAACCCGTCTGGTCGGCATGGGTGTGCTATCAACATACATTGCATACTGTACTGCTACTGTATCAAACAGCGAAGGCCGAAGAGCAAGAGACGAAGAAAAAAAAAGAAGCAGCGTCCATCTGGGCCCAGCCAGCCAACAGCGCCTGCCTACCTCCAGTCTGTACCAAGTATTGTGCACACTCTAACCGATCTATATAATTGGGACATGTCCTACACCTTTTTCAACCATTTCTCTCTTTTCTTTTCTTCAGTGTAAGCGACGAACACGAACGACTTGCTTGGGATTATTCTGTCTGTCTATCTGTCTATCTGTCTGTGATCAAGTGCCAAAGCGAGAGAGAAACGAGAAGGAAACTATCTGTGTATTCGTTGGTGTATTCCTGTATCTGCAAGCAAGCGTGCGTGCGTGCGTGCCTGTGTATTTTCGGTGATACAGACAGAGAGAGCAGAGCAACATTCGGTCACCACTAATAACTGCAGCTCACCACCAAAGGCCTGCTGCCTCATCTCGATTCCGGTCTTCTGTCGGCATCGGTGGCAAACAAATCAAAAGCAGGGAAAGGACATAACAAGAAGCAAGACGACCGCACTTTGTTTTTCATTTTCACGTCGGCTCGACTGTACATACTTATTGTTATATCTATCCACCTGTTCCTCCACTGATTCAGTGCGAGTCGGATTTTTTTGCCTGCATCGACTGGACATCTTCAGTTCTTGAAGTTCTCTAACTATAATAGCCCGCCCTTCTTTGCTTCTTACCCCAGAGCGAAGCCAAAAGAAAACGGGAAATTCCCCAATTGAGAAGCGAACTTCCAATCAGGTGTTATTCTCACTCCAGACCACAGCACGCCGGACCCCGTTTTGCGCGCTACTGTCGAACACCAAAAAAAAACGTCGCCCAGTATACACGACTACTTGAGTTGAGAAGGACAACAGGAAGAACCAAACCCAAGAACCCAGAAGCAACTTCAACATCAAAAGGCACAACCGAAGAAGACTTCCATGTCTCTAGCCCAACATCTCACTGTACTCGAAGGCGTTGACCGAGAGGAGCCCCTCGACGTCCAATCTCAGATTGCCGTCGAAGATGAAGATCTCGAGGAGTGCGGTAGCAAGGTGAGTGGCACCTGGCGCCGCGGCAGCTTCGATGCTTTCGCGCCCCCGGAGACCACCGCTCTCTTGTCCCTGGATCCCACTACCCCGCATGTCGCCGCCTACAACATCTCAACCGCCAGACGTATTGGTAAGTTACACAAATACTCCAATATCCCAAGCCCCCTACACTAGGTTAGACTACCTGCATGAGGACGCATTGATGCAAGGAAAAGTTGCACACTCGAAGCAGCAAGTGTCAGGTCGAAATCATGGCAGTCCATACCAACACGACTCCATGATGGAACAAGACAGGTTCGCCATTCCCAAAGAGTAAAAGCCAAAAGATTGCTAACATGCCGTGTGCCATTGATAGCCCAAGTCACTTTCGCCGTCATCGCTTGCTGCTTCGCTTCGGGCATCGTCTTTGGCTTCGCCTCGCTGAAGCCCGTCCTCATCGCCGAGGGCGTCTACAGCGAGCTGTGCTACCCAAACGAGCAGCAACTAGCAGGAGGGGTCACCAAGCGAGGCATCAAGGATGAGGACGCGGTCCCTTGCCCCGAGCAGGACCTGCGCCTGAACCTCTTCTTTATCGCCGCCTCCATCACCTGCAACATGTCGTCGCTCCTGGCCGGCGCCGTGCTCGACCGCTACGGCCGCCGCTGCTGCTACACCGCCTCGGCCATATTCATGGCCATCGGCTGCATCCTCATGGGCTACGCCTTCAAGATCCCCGAGTTCGACGGCTACCTCGTCGGCAACATCTTCCTGGCGCTCGGCGGCACCTTCTTGTTCGTGCCCACCTACCAGCTCGCCAACGCCTTCCCCAAGTATTCGGGTCTGATCGTCGCCGTCATCACGGGCGCCTTTGACGCTTCGGCCGCCATCTTCCTGTTCTACCGGTTGGCGTGGGAAGCCTCGGACGGCGCCTTCGAGCCTTCGCAGTTCTTCTTCCTGTACCTGATCGTGCCCGTCGGGGTCCTGATCGGCGAGTACACCATCATGCCCGCGGGGCCGTACCACTCGGTCCCCGAGCTCGAGCACAAGCTCGAGAAGGTCCAGGACCCCATGCGCGACATCCACGAGTCGGACGAGGACATGAGCGACGGCGAGCTGTACCGCGTGCGCAGCCTGCGGGCGGACCGCCGCCGCGCCAAGCTCGACCGCATCGAGCAGGTGTTCGGCGACCGCGAAGAGCGCGAGGAGCGCGCCCGCGAGGTCGAGGACCGCCACACCGCCGCCGGCATCTGGGGCGTCCTGCACGGCCTGCCCGCGCACCGCCAGATGCTGACCCCCTGGTTCGTGCTCATCCTGCTGTTGACGGTGCTGCAGATGCTGCGCATGAACTACTTCATCGCCACCATCCGCTCCCAGTACCGCTACATGCTGGGCTCCGACGACGTCGCCGAGGCCATCAACCACTTCTTCGACATCGCGCTGCCCATCGGCGGCATCGCCGCGACCCCCTTCATCGGGGTCCTCCTCAACAACATGAGCGTCGCCACCATGCTCCTCGTGCTCAGCGGCTACATCGCCGTCATCGGCGTCCTAAACTGTTTACCGTTTGTCTGGGCCGGCTACGCCACCGTCATCTGCTTCGTGCTGTTCCGCCCCCTGTACTACAGCGCCGTCAGCGACTACGCGACCAAGGTGTTCGGGTTCGCGACCTTTGGGCGCATCTACGGCATGCTGACGTGCCTGTCGGGCGTCGTCAACTTCTCGCAGTCCGGGATCGACGCCCTGACCCACGGCCCGCTGCACGGCGACCCCACCCCCGTCAACATCTTCATGGGCGTCCTGGGCTCCATGATCGCTGTCGTGTTGGCCGCGTTCGTCTACATCCGCAGCAAGCAGTACGAGGCGTCGCTCGTCGTGCCCGAGGAGGAGCCCAGCAGGTTCCCGGATCAGCGCTTGCCGCTCATCCGCGAGCTGACGGCCGAGTATGGCACTATGCCTGGTCGGACTCCGGATGTTACGCCGCGAGCCGAGTAGGGCCTTGGTCTATCTATCCACGGAGGAGGAGATGTGGACTTAGTTGCTTTCTACTTGCTCTTGCGTCATGGGTACTTATGTGCACATATAGAAGGGGGAAGAAAAGAGAAAAGCAGTAGAGTTGAAGAAAAAGAAAGAAGAAGAAGATTTGATTTCAAGGCGTTGATTGGTTCCGGCGGGTGTCAGTCATTGGCGGCGTTGGACTTATATGATGATTGAGCTATGTTTCTCATGATGGGTCAACTTTTCTGTAAGGCGTTCTGGGTGTTCTTGCTTGCTACACTACACTGGGCGAGGGGAACGACAAGACTTATATTTATGTCATGAACGAATTTGCATGAGAATGAATGCAAAAAGAACGAACGGACGAAATAATATTTTACAAAATATATAACAAAAACAGTCAAAACTATCTATTCATCACTGGCCCTTCGCCGTATATACATTGCCCTCCACCTACATTACATTGATATTGTTCGTTGGTTGATCCCGGCAAGTGGGTTGTTTGATTGATTATTTGAGGCCATCTTTTCTGCAATAATAATCGCGAGTGGATAGCTCTCCCATGGAAATGTCCATCCATCCATCACCCTCTCAAGTCATGCGTCGTGCCGACTTGGGGTTAGGGCGGGGGACGGACCGTTCCGCAGAACACTCCGAGTGCCATCATCATCATCAAATGGTGGCTGGCTGAGATGTCTCACTCGGTGATCTGACCCGACCTATCGGGGAAAAAAGGATGGCAGCCAACGAGCGTTTACCGCCTGAAGCGTGTATATACACACGTATGTCAGGTATGGGTGTATTCCTTTGCCGGTTGATAAGTCTCACAGTGCCATTTTCTGAGGCATGGTCAGTCATTGCATAAGTAGGTAGGATACGGCGGCAAGGACTTGGGCAATATGGGTGAAGGGTTTGCAAGTACATATTGCCTGCCCCCTGTGGCGTGGTATTGGACGGAAAGGGGGTTGCGCGCACACGTTGGATGAATGAGGGGGGGCAACGTAGATCCTGATGCCGGCAAAATAGGCGACCATATAATCCCCGATCAACCGTACAGGCAACAAGCAGCAACGATAGGTATCAATTTTGACTTGCGCTCATTCTAAGTGTGTAGTTGCTATTCCATAATATGATTGTTGGTGTCACAAGAATGGGATGGTAGCGGAAGTCAATGGCGAAATTTGGCCACAAGCTGTAGCATCGACAAGATGAGGAGTGGACAGCATTCATGGATTGCTTATCCTCAAGGCAGGACGCATTTGCGAATTGAACCCCTTTCTTCCGCCAGCGAAGACTCAGTCCGCATCACAGTGAGACAAAACAATTCAGGTGCACAAAAGTGGGATTTCTTTTTGATATGTACAAAGGGTGCGACAGTCAAGCAAGTCAAGCAAGCGACTGTGAAGCTTCGAAGACTGTTACTGCTACTTTACAGGAAGTTGATGCCAACACCGACACTGAGGCCTTTTCTCGACTCCTCGCCCTTTCGCGTCACCATGGGCAAACTGAAGTTGAGTTCGAAACGGGCCACGGGGTGGGCGTACACCAGACCAACACCAGCAGACAGACTAGGGAGGCCGTTAGCAAGCTCCTTGGTCGCCGCCGTCATGCCGTTCCAGACCGCGCTCGACGACATGGTCCGGCTGCTGCTCTCCTTGCCCTCCTTGCTGCCCTTCACTTTGCTGGACAAGGCCACCGAGCGTCCACCGTTGGCGAAAAGCTGGAGTCGGAATGGGCTGTCAGCGCCGGCCCGCGGGAGGGGCACCAGCATGTTGACGCTGCCCGCGGCAAACACATCTCCGCCGAGAGCATCGGCGCCATCCCGCGGTCCAAGCCCGCCCATAGTGAAACCTCGGACGTCGGTAGGGCCGCCCAGAGTGAAGCGGTCGTTCAGCCGGCTGGGCTTCGCACCGCCGCCGTTGAAGCCGATCGGGAGCGGGTACAGCATGCCTGCCCTGAAGCCGGCCCCTATTGACACGCCGGAGGGCCTCGAGATACCTGGCACGGGGACGGGCAAAGCACCCGAAAATTCCACCTCGCTCTTGGAGAAACCAACGTCTCCCGCCAACGGGCCGCAGCCTGCCAGTTCCCAGGCAGATTTAAACAGGTAGCCGGCTTGCGGGAGCATGGGGTTGTCCCGGCGATCTCGCTGGAAGAGGTACTGTACGGAGCTCTTGACCGAGTCACCCGCATCGCCCCGCACCGAAGGAGAGGCCTTCTCGTGCAGGCCGGTGATGGTTCGCCAGGCGCCGGTGTAGCCGATCTGGTGCTTGTCGCCCGCGGGGTTCAGCCAGTTGAGCTTGACGCCGCCCCCCTTGACGGCCTCCTCGTGGCTGGCCCAGGGCTTCTGGGTGCTGCTCGAGACGCCCTCGAAGCTGAGGCGCAGGTCCGGATTGCTCAGGACGGGGGCGCTGAGCTCGGCGGTGTAGGCAGAGCGGGTGCGGGTGCCGGCTGAGGCGTTGAGGGCGAGGGTCTCGGCGCCGCCGAAGACGTTGCGCCAGAACATGGTGCCGTAGGCGGAGCCCTCGGCGTTGCCCAGGTCGGTGCCCGTCTTGAGGTAGATGCGGGACTTCTCGCGCACGCGCAGGGCGACGTCGAAGTCGGTCGGGGTCGAGGAGGGGTCGGTCTGCGGCGGCTGGGACAGGTGGACCTGTATGTTCTCGTGGAAGATGTCGAAGCGCTGCATCTTGCCTACGGCGTCGCTGATCTGGGACAGCATCTCGGCAAGGGTGTACTGCTCATTGTGGCGGCTGTCGACTAGGGGCTGGAAGAGGGGGTCCAGGAAGGACTTGCGGGTGTTCTTGGCCCCATGGATGGCGATGGAGGAGAAGGTGACGGGCAGGGTGCCATTTTGGGAGAGCTGTAAATGGCGCTGTTTAGCTACACCACTTTGAGTAGGCGGAGGGAGGGATTGAGGGCAGGTAGTACGTACGAGGTCGAGGTTGCGAGTCTCGGCGTAGGCTTCGGCTCGTTCTGCAGCTAGCTTCTGGTCGACAGAGGCTGTCTCTTGCTTGAGGGTGCGTTCGAAGGCCTAGTAAACAACAACGAAAAGACATGTGACATCAGCGCAATCGATCTTTTGACAATTGATCTTGTTAAGTGCTACTATAACAACATAGAAAGGGAGCATATGCCAATTGACTCACATTGCTGCTATCAGCAAATGCTTTTCCCGCCATCTTGAAAGGCCGGGGCTACCGAAGCAGATTCAACTCTGGTATTGAGTTGGAGATATCTTTGGGCCAGCTTCAATCAATGCCTCAAAACCAACCTTGAAATTCATGGCAACATCCGATTGACAGGGAAGGGAAGCCCGAAGCCCAAGCTTGGGTGGGGCGTGTGGTGTGGCTGGTGGAGAGAGGCAGAGAGAGGGAGACATGTGGCTTGTGCTTTGGATTTGGGATTTTGACAACTCAGCCAGACTCAGATTCATCAGAGACAGACAAGCCAGACAGAGACACCCACGCTGCCACGGCTAGGTAGACAGCCAAGTGACACACACCCAAACTCCAGTTCCCTGCGTTTATCAGATCGTCAAGCGCCAATCCACTCCATTCCTGGCCCTTTGCGTGAGTGGAACAAGACGCTTTCTCCAGATTTATGCCCATCGCAGTTCAGTCAGGGCCGGCTTCTCCAGTATCGCCGACGGCGCCAAGTCGTGTGTTCCCTGTCCGTTTCCAGCATCCTTGTCGGCCGGGTTCAAACCATAGCTGGCCTGTCTGGAATGCCGATTTGCAGCAGCATTTGATCCAACGTAGCAGAACAAGTCACTCAAAGATGGGAGTGTTATAGAATTAAGTACCTAGTTATGTTTGAATAAACAACGAGATCATCCCATTCGGATTATTTTATACTTTGGGAAGATGCTGGATGTGCCTGGAGAGCCCAAGTAACTACTGTCAGTAGTGGTTCAGAAGCGGAAGTCGGGTCATCGCAAGTTGGTTTGGGGAGCAAAGTCATGGGTCATGCAGCGTCACTGGCACTCTGGTAGCAGCAGTAGCAGCAGTAGCGCCACCACAGTCCACAGTCGCAAGCAAGCGCAGGAGGGTCCTTGGGTCCCAGGTCCCAGTAGCAAGTCCTTCCCCTACTGAGGTAACGCCGACGTATCACCACCTGCACCCTCCACCACTCAACAACCCTTTGGGAACAGCAGTCTGGCTCAGCCTCAGTCATTCACCCATTCATCCATCATAATCATCCTTTTTAGATCAGATCAACCAACAGAAGAAAACGCTGCCTCGTCTTTTTAAACTTCATCCCTCTTCAAACCTTCTCTTCATTGAACCAGTTTCTTCCAATCCGCCCAAAATAGCAGACAACAGGACGATCCAATTCTCCGAAAGCTTCCTGCTCCACAAAGAGTTTGAACTGGACAACGTAATTGTTCGGGGCCGACGTCACCTCGCCTTCCCTTCGTTTTCTCGTTTGAATAACCCGCCTATTCCTCACCGCGCGCTCGTCGACCACTCTGCTCCCTCCCTTGGTCCCTGAAAACCAAAAGTCGACCCAACTACCTTTTTTCCACACGACATTTCGGAGATACGTTTGTCGAAACCTTCGTCGTACCCGACAGAACAAGCCTGTCCGCCGATAGGAAGAAAGCCAAAGGGTGACCCGACTGCCTCTTCCCCATCTGAAAAACCCCCCCAACGAAGTCGCATCCTTCGGATAAATCATCGAGCTGCCCCTACGGATACGGATACACACCCATACAAACCACTCGAAACGAAACAGCCTTGAATCACCATGGCTAGCAAGGCAGCGCACAAGCGGCTCACGAGGGAGTACAAGTCCATCTCCCAGAACCCGCCCCCTTACATTGAGGCGCATCCGTCCGACAGCAACATCCTCGAGTGGCACTACATCATCACGGGGCCCGAAGAGACCCCGTACTATGGCGGCCAGTACTGGGGCACGCTGATCTTCCCCTCCAACTACCCCTTCGCTCCGCCCGCCATCCGCATGCACACGCCCTCGGGCCGCTTTCAGCCCTCGACGCGGCTGTGCCTCTCCATCTCCGACTTCCACCCCAAGTCCTTCAACCCGGCCTGGGAGGTGTCGACGATCCTGGTGGCGCTGCTGTCCTTCATGACGTCCGAGGAGATGACGACGGGCTCCGTCTCGAGCACGGAGCGCGAGCGCAAGTTCCTGGCCACCCGGTCGCGATGGTGGAACTCAACGAGCGGCGGCAGCAACAAGGGGGCTGGTAAGGGCAACATGAAGGCCGGCGACGGTGGCGCCAAGTTCCGCGAGGAGTGGCCCGAGGTCGACAAGGAGAACTGGAAGTGGATAACGGAACACAAGATCGACCCGGCCACCGGTATGGCCATCGGTGGCGCCAGCTGCGGCCCCCAGCTCGGCATCGCGGCCGGTAGTGGAGGCCAGACGCAAGCTGTGGTGGACGCCGTGGTGCAGCGCCGCGATGCGGCCGGTCGGAGCTGGCTACGCAACAAGTGGATAATAGGTACCGGGTTGATTCTTCTATACACGGCTCTGGCCCGGTGGCTCGGCTCTGAAGGGGAGAACCAGGCCGGATCCCTCTGAAGCGTTGTCGTTCCTTGGAGATGGCGTAAATTGGAGGAAGAAGAAGACAGACCGCAGTAGCAGCATTGATTGCTGGGATAGTTAATAGATAGAGGGCATATCTTGGTGGCTCAGGGATAGGGAGACAGCATAGGATTTGTCACACAATGCCACCACCATCACACACCATACAGCAGCAGCACATGGGTAGCATACGGGAGGTACACAGCGCAGCGTTCCTTTGTTTTATTTTGCAGCAGTCATCTACAAACAGGCGATGACGGGGCTCTTTCTGTACCATTATTAGGGGGCTATTCACGACACAGCCTCGCTTGAGAATATTCGAAGCCAACATGGGACCTTAACATACATACTCAACTTAAACAAACAACTTGGAAGATATCCTGTCAATGGTGAACGTGTGGTGTCAGCTGTAGATGAGTATTGCTCGTCATCTATGTAGACTTCTCTCTGGCAGCAGTCTTCTTGGTCAACAGCATATCTTCAAACATTTGGTGACCCATCATGACTGTATTCAATCTCCTGCACACCTTCTGGTGTTTTTGGTTCTAACAATGAGAACATGCAGCATGGCACGGTCATCTTGTAGCTTGATCTCTAATATTATGCGCAAGTTTCCTCTCCGTGCTATCGACCACTTTCTGGATAGCGTCTCCTATCTTCCTCCTCAACGCAACATATATATATTTCCGCTGATATCCTGCCACAACTGATTCACTGGTCAATTATCCACGATCCGAACCTCTCATCAGTTTATTGAGGTGCGTATTTGATTTCTTTCGAGTACCTAACGTTCTGCCGCGGGTCTATATGCGGGTCCTTGACCTCCCAGTTGCAACTGCCTCCTGCTAAATCAGGTCCCAACAATCCCCCGTGGCCCTTCTGCGGCTTCCCCATCACATCAACTGATCTGATTTTTGTCTGTTGTCGATGTTCTGGGTGCCTCCCGCCTTATTTATTCGGCTTTTCCCCACAACCCTGATCGTGGATTGCTGATCTCACCCACAACCATCCTCTCCTTTGCAACCCTGGTTCTCTTGAGTTGCAAACCACAACACATAATCTTTCCCTTCTTGAGAAGCAGGAAGGTTGCTCACTGGGAGAAGTTTTCCTTCTTCCTTTCCCTGTCCATCAATTCCACCATCTTGGTCTGTATTCTTTCCACTAGTTGTCAGAAGGGCACTGGTCAACCCCAGTCACTGCTGTTCTTGCCTTCATCACCAACCAACTTCATCCAAGTCTCCCCCAACACGCACAAGTTTTGGTCAGATACGTTATCTGATCTTGGATTCATCTGAGCAGGTAAGTAATCTTTTTTTTTCCATTCACAAATCTCTATTTTCCCATCTGTCCATCATACTTGCCTTGGACTGCAAATTTATGTGCCCTTCCTTCACCACCGCCAGATCAACCAACACAACAACACTACACATACGCATACAACCACACAAGTTGACGTGCCTAAACACGTACTTCTTCACTCCACCACATAACCACATAAAATTCACCATCTTCCTTTCTGTCATTGTCCATCTTGCCGCACCCACTTCCAAACACAACAAACGCTAGTGGTGGAGTCCTGCCTTGCCAAAGACATCTTCTAACCACAAGTCCTGTCAGGCCAGCTGTCTTTTTGTTCTGTACCTGAGTTCATCATGTCTTCGGAGAACGACGCCATGCCCTCTTCTCCCAAGGGTGCTGAGGAGGTTTCCTTGCCCATCTCTCATGAGGCCAACCATGTTCCCCCGGAGAACACGACCATCACCAACATGTTCCATCCTCTTGCGGACGTCACCCTTGTTGTCAAGGGCGCCTCAGCTCATGCAGAATACAAGGTATCCGGCATGAACCTTACTGTAGCTTCTGATGTGCTTGGTGCTTTGATCTACGGCAAGGGCGGACAGAAGAAGGCTTTGTCTGATGTCAAAGTCACCTTGGACATTGGTGATGTCAACCTTGAGGCGTTTGTCGCCCTCTTGCACATAATTCACTTCCACTTCACCAAGGTGCCTACAGAGTCCAGCTTGGACAAGCTGTTTGATATCACCACTCTCACTGCCAAGTTCAAGTGCACAGCTTTGATCATGCCTTGGGCCACCGAGTGGCTCCTTCCCCATGTCAACCTCCAAAAGGATGAGTCTTGCATCACCGTCAACCACAAGGCCGCTTTCATCGCATGGGAGCTCGGTTCAGCGAAGCTTTTGCGCAAGATGATCAAAAGCATGACCACCAGTGCCAAAGTCGATTCGGATGGCGATTTGGTTCATGCAACTGGCACCAAACTCAAGGACTTGGTCTTGCCTGCCGGCATTCTGGGTATGTATTTACTCTCCTTCTTGTAGGCTTGCCACTGACTCTTGACAGATGAGATCGTCACAATCCGTGCTGCAACGCTGGACAAGATCCTCTCTTCCATCCAGGCCGCCATCGACAACATCATCAACAAGACGGGTGATGCCAAGTACTGCAAGACTGGCGAGGAAACTGACAATTGCGAGACCATGATGTTGGGATCTGCTCTTGCACAGTTGCTGCGTTCTGGTCTCTTCCCTGTTCCTACTGCAGCCTCGTACAAGGAGAGCGTCGATACCTTGGTCAGCTGCATTGATGGTGTTGTCTTGCAGCACTGGGAAGGCAGAAACTACGCGCCTCACAAAGGTCACAGCGGCTGCACTCTCTTATTCAAGGAGAATGCCCGAGCTGCTATGAAGCAGATGTCGAATCCCTTGAAGGAAGCTCACCTGCAGCACTTGAAGGAGCAGTCTGCTGCTTCTGGGGTCATCGATGCTGACGATGCTGATGCTGAGAAGCAAGGCGTACGCACCCGCATCACCGATACCATCAGTGGTTCGGGCGAGTTGCTTTCGCGTTCTCGCAGCACTTCCCTCTCTGGAGGCACTGCCAAGAGCGAGTCCTAAGTGGTGGATTGATTTACTGGTGGATTAGTTGATTGACATTGAATTGATGCAAGTGGGAATTCATGATGATGTTGGTTCAAGGTTGGCTCACACAGCTTTGTCATGCAACCGATAGATAGATAGTTGAACTCCACTCACAAATCCGAGCTGGAGTGAATTGAGAACTTGTCCTGTCATTACCCATTATTCCAACTGATTTCGATTTGACGATCCTTCATGTTCAAGTTGCTTGTTATTATACACTAGCTACACTAACTCCGTTCAGGTAACATTACGCAGTAGCGAGTTTGCGATCTCAAACACTGAGATGAAGATAGATAAACCCGGGCCACTTCTTGGCGGCTCAGGCCACAGCGGTGCCCTGAGTTCGGCATCCACGTATTGGTAATGACGCGCCATCATTGTGCACGTTTCCAACACACCAACATCTTCCGGTCAACCACAGTTGTTGGAAGTGGGAATCCAACAGGAACACCAGAATGGGGCAAATGCACCAGTGGAGCAACATCTTCAAGCGCGAAGATCCTGATACGGATCAATGCCGCGTTGACTTCTCTCCACGAAGAGGTTCCGGAAGGGCAAGCAGCCACGTGAAATCAGCATATTCTGCACCTTTGGGGAAGAGTCAACGTGTCTCTACGATTTGCTCGTTGCTTGAGACACGGAAAACCAAGGGCACTTGGTAGCGGTAGTGGGCAATACGTCCGAGTCACCTGGTGCTTCTAGAGAACGTAGAGAAGCATACTTGCCATGGCCAAGCAGAGAGAATGACGGAGCGACGAGGAGAGGCTTGCTACACGCGCAGCTGGGTTGGGCCGGTCTTTATTTGTTGTGGCGGACACATCGATCGGACTATGTAGACAAAAAAAGTTTGATTTCAAAACTACTTATGTACAGGCTAAAATGTTTTGGAATGAAGAGGATTAGGATGAGGGTGAGGATGGGGAAGCTTACGGCAAGACCCAGGTGACGACGCTGTTGGCGAGGATCTTCCCGCTCCACTGCTCGCCGCCCTTGGCCGTGGTGTTGAGCGTCACGTAGACGTCGTTGCCGAACGTGTTCTCGACGACGACGGTGCGGGTGCCGTCCGGGTTGGCCGAGGCGACGGACTGGATGCCCGCGCCGCTGTCGTAGCTATAGCTGCCCGTGCCCGCGAGCACGGTGGCGCCCTTGGGCATGTACTTGGAGTACTGGGCCATCATGTAGTAGTCGACGCTGAAGCTGTACGTCTTGGCCGCGGTGTCGACCACGACGAGGCCCCGGCAGGTGTCGCAACCGCCCAGGTAGGGGCCGTCGTTGGTGTCGGTGCCCAGGGTCCACGCCAGGGAGCCCTTGGCCCAGTTCTGCAGGGGGCCGACGGTGAAGCTGCTGGCTTGGTGCCACGGCGTCTGCTTGGACGAGGTCCAGCACTCGGTCATGTATTGGGCGGCGTCGGGGTTCTTGGCGTGGAAGTCGCTGAGGACGGACCATTTGTTGTTGGTGGCGTAGCACTGTTTGGGAATGATGTTGATTAATGGCGGTTGGTTCGAATGTGGTAAAGGGGGATTTAGAGGTAGAAGGTGACGATGAGGTGGGGTCATTGGGGAGTGAAGTGAACTTACGTGCCAGGCGACGGTGTTGACGTACTCCTTGGCGGTGTCAAGGACCGTCTGGGGGTAGGATGGTTGATCTGCATTGGAGGAAAGGGAGAGGTCAGCGAGGTTTCAAGCAGAACGGTTGATATTTCATGTCAGGGTTTCATCATCATCACCAATAAGGGACAGTGGAAAGTAGGTAAATACATACCCGTGTTGTGGTCGTACGCCCAGACGCTGGTCTTGAGGCCGGCCTTCTTGAGGGCAGGGCCGACGTTGTCGCGAATCAGCTTGCCCGACTCGTCAGCGTAGACGTACATGGTGGGCATGCCCGACTGCGAGTTGAGCGGCTCGTTCTGGATGGTGATGGCGTCGATGGGCGCGCCCTTGGCCGCGTACGCCTGGATGTACTTGACAAAGTACTCGGCGTACTGGTCCACGTAGGCGTGATCCAAGTTGTTCTGTAAAGGGGAGGAGGTTGTTAGAAAATCGAGGTAAAAAGCATACATTGTGTGCAACTTTGGTAATGAAAGACCAAATGCCCACCTTCTCAGTCCCGCCCATCAGTTTGCGGTCCAGCTGCATCCAGGCCGGCGGGGCCCAGGGCGACCCCAGGATGGTCAGCTCGGGCTTGAGCTTTTTCATCTCGGCCAACATGTCGGCCATGGCGCCGCCGCGATCACCCAACCCAAAGCTCTTGAAGTCCTTGTCCTCCACGTTGCCGTCGGTGTCGTCGTAAGTGTAGGCGGGCAGGGCCGACAGGTCCGAGGCACCAATGGTGTGGCGCAGCAGGCTGAAGTCGGCGCCCTCGGAGGTCATAAGCTCCCGCAGCAGCTTGGCGCGCTGGTCCGCGGGGAGGGTGTTGATGACGGACACGGTGGCGTCGGTGACAGCAGCGCCGAAGCCGGTGATTTGCTGGCGGTGGCCCGCGGACGTGTCGTCGATGCTAAGCTTCCACTCGGAGGCGCCGCTGGGTGGGGATGCGGCACCCTTGACGGGGGCGTCGAAGGTGCTCAGCTTGTATTTACCGTCCGAGGAGGAGGCGAAGGCCTTGGCGCCGCCGGACTGCTGCCGGGAATCCAGGCCACGAGAGCAGCTGGGCACGGCGGCGATGCAGGCCGCGTTGATGGCCCAGAGGGCCAGGGTGGTTGATCTCATCGTAGACTGTGGTGTGCAGGCGGGCACAAGTAGATGCGACAGAAAACCAACTGGAACCAGAACCTTCAATCGACAAGCTGATGTTCGTCTTGCTTGCTTGCTACTTGAGTGCCGTACTAGGAAAACGGGAAGCCATATTAGTGGGAAGCCGACGGTATTTAAGCAAGTCGGCAGATAGCGACATGCTGCTCGAGGAGCTGAAAGAAAGTGCAGAAAATCAAGGCTAAGGTGCTGTAGTAAGACCTAGGCTGGTGTAGGCTGGTGTGGGCTGATGGATCGGCAAACCCCTTCACCCCCAGCTTCTAATCTCCACCTCTGGGTCCGCGTCCCGATTGACAGTAAGCTGAAATGGGGCTCTGGGGGCACCATCGCCAATTCTTGAGATGCAGATTACCGGTATTTAGTCCACTCACTACATGATCTTCTGTGAAATGGTACATCCCTCTTCAATCGCTTCTAATTTGTATAAACAACCGACCAGGAAGAAGAGGAAAAAATGCAAGTTGAGCTAAATAACTCTTTTCATTTGAGATCAAGAGAAGAACCTGGAGAAGCGACTCACTCAATGCGGCCCCCAAACCCGCCTTCATGATGTCAACCCCCGCTAGAGATCGGCAGAGGCGTCCGCCCTATCGAAGGATGCGGCTAGAAGCTCAAGCTAAGAAAAGGTGAACCTGAACCTGTCTAATAATAGAACCTCTTCATTACCACGAACCCCCCTACAATTAGGTGAGACAATACTTGCATTTGGCTTGAATCCTTTCTCAACGTGCATGAAGAACAACAAAATATTCTTGATGCCATGAATTGCACTTTGCCTTGATCCAAACGGCCGGTATCCTCTGGCTCCCTAGGTATGTATGTACTTATCGAAATTGCCCAAAAGTGCAAGTCGCAGCTTGCCTGATTGTGTTATTGCAGCTTGGGGGCTTTTGCGCCAGAGTCCAGCAGCAGTACCTCTTCTTCTTCCACACTCCATGGAAGGAAGTAATCTCAACCCCTGGACGTCGAGTCGTCCGCGCACGCGACGAGGACACGATCATACATATTAACGCCCCAGAACTCTGGAGAAGAGCGCATCTGTCACAGTGATGTCACCGAGTAGAATGGCACGTGGGGCAAGGGGAGAGGATGCGGGGGCGGGACAGCCCGGAGGGAGCGGGTGGAATTAATGTTGCAAACAGACATTGACTAACAGAACTCAAGACGGGTTATCTATCCCACGCAGCAACACACATTCACCACTTTGCTTAGCAAGCTGATGCAGAAATGACATGTTTGCATGATAAATCCAGCCATCTATGATGCATTTCATAGCCAGAGAAGGGACGAATACTCTACCGATAGCAGAATGCAGCTATAACTGGCGGCAGAAGAAGGAGAGATGTGTCGGCCTAGCTCTAATAAAGTGTCGCGCTCTCGAATCCAACTGGACTCAAGCCACCACATATTCTAGAGCTCATTGAAGAAGTCTCTCCCATTCTCAACCGTCCAAGATCCTTAGCAACCAGTAATAGCGCACTACATGGCATCCACGCAAATCTCGGAGTTTGATCCGACCATCCCGAAGGGGGAGGTGGATCGTCTATGGCGGAAACTGAAAGATATACGTGTACCGGAGACACCCGTCGTGCCCGACGCCGGCGCCGACTACGGGCCGCCCCTGAACTGGGTACAGAAACTGTTCGCCACATGGCGCGATGACTTCGACTGGGAAGCGGCGCAACGCCGCATAGGCCGCTGGAAACACTACACCACTACTATCGAGGACCTGCGCATCCACTTCGTGCACCAGCCCGCCGCGAAAAGGCCCAATAACCAAAGCGCCCCTCCTCCTATCCCGCTGCTGCTCGTGCACGGCTGGCCGGGCAGCTGGTATGAGTTCTCGCGCGTCATCGACCCGCTCAGCAACCCCGTCAACGACGACGACCAGGCTTTCCACGTCGTCGTCGTCTCGCTCCCCGGCTTCACTTGGTCTTCAGGCCCGCCACGGGGGTGGACGCTTCAGGACTCGGCGCGTGTCTTTGACGTCTTGATGAAGCGTCTGGGGTATCAGCACTACGCCGCCCAGGCCGGCGACTGGGGTCACTGGGTCATCCGCGAGCTCGGCGCCAACGCGGCACGTTACGGGGGCTCGTGCAAAGCGGTGCACACCAACATGTGCCCCGCGGTGCCGTCCGTCCCGAAAGAGCAATGGACGAAGCGCGAACAGACGGCGCAGGAAAGGACCGACTGGTTCTTGGGCACGCCACGGAACGAGGCGCACATGGGGTACGCCATTGAGATGCGGACGCGGCCCCAGACGATCGGGCTCGCGCTCTCGGACAGCCCGCTGGGCATCCTGATGTGGGTGGGCGAGAAGTACTACGAGATCGTGGACCCCAAGTACCACGCCCTCGATGACCAGGACTTTTTCGACGACCTGTGCACGACCCTGTGCCTCTACTTCTTCACCGCGCCCAGCATCATGACGTCAGCCCTGTGCTACACCAACAACGTGCGCCACGAGGACTATGCCGAATTCAATGCGAGGCCCGAGAATGCGATACGCGTGCCGTTTGGGGTGTCGAGCTTTCGCTACGACGTCTGCCCTGTCAGTCGCAGGGCGGCGGAGACGACGGGGAACTGCCAATGGTTTCGAGGTATGTCCAACTTGTTGTTTGAAACGGGACAGTGGGTCGCTAATCAACTTAGAATATGACCATGGAGGGCACTTTGCGGCCCTCGAAGAGCCGAAGCAGTTGGTTCAAGATTTGAGAGACTGTTTCGCCAAAATATATCCGACGAGGTAGCTGTTTGAAGACGTGCGTAGAATATGGAGATCTCTTCAGTTTTTGGCATGCTCGTACCACCACCAGTGCCTATCTGAGATCTTCGGCAGTTCCTCAGGTTCGACGGCAAAATGATTTAATAAAAATTGTGATAATATAGAGCAAAATCCCTTGATATAGTCTTTCCAACAGCGCGGATATGTCCAGACGACCCCAACCTGGGCTCTAGATTTGGATCAGGTACTGAATGATCTCGTGAGTTTCAACGATGGAAACACTGGTAGTGTCGTCCATTGTATTTTCTCCGTCCTCGTCTATGACGGAAAACCCGAACTGTCTGGCCCCCAGCAGCGCCTCCAGGATGCGCGTGGCCTCGGGATCCTGCACGATGCGGCTCGGCTAATCTCATCGATCACCGTGACTTTGAAGTCGCGGACGGGCTCGAAACTGGCATTGAAGTGATGCACCTTGGCGTATATATAGATGTTCGCTACGAGCATGTGGCTAGTCTCGGTTGCCGGCACGCAGCGCTGCGCCAGGTACTACACTACGATGATCTCGTGCTGTCTTTTAATGGCCGCGGCGACGCTGTCGCTGGCAGATGACACTACTCCGCATATAATTAGGGGCTTTTGGTTATTCATATCACCTAGAGATTCCCTTGGAAAATAAAACCTTCATGACTGAACGTATATTACAAATTACGATAAAACATTATTCGTTAACGCGCTAAGTACCCCTATAATCTGCCACAAAATCCAATCACCCACATGTACATGTGGCGGCGCGCCTCTGAGGCGACTCTATACTCTCCACAAACACGCAACCACACGCTTCCCTACGAGAGCATTGCCCGCCAGCTGTGGGCGAGAGTCGCTACCCAGCCTCCGGGGCCTGCTCTGAGAAGTGATCGGAACAAGTCAATCTATGAGGGAGAGGAGGTGGGCTAGGCATACATGCGTCCCCGACGCAGTCTCTGGACCGCAACGTCGTCATCCACATGCGCGATCGCCGTGTAGCCCACGTCGTCATCTGGGCGCACATCCCCCAGGCATACCTTGACGTCGGCCAGCCGCTTCGACCGGCTCAGGGAATCTTCTAGAGACGAATAGTATGGATCCGGCGCGTAGGGATTGTCTCGAAGCAGGGTACCGAAACGGTCCAAAAGGTCGGGGCCCCTGCGCATCATACCCAAGACAATCGAGGCGAGACCGCACAGGAGCATAGTGGAAGAGGCCAGAAGCAGGACTGAAAGCCAAGCGTAATCGCACTGGATAACGGCCCGTTCGTATTGGGTCGTCCCCATATCGCTGTCGGTCCGTATGAAACTGTCAACACCCTGGTTGGCAGAAGGCACCGAAGGGGTGAAGTTGCCTGTAACAGCATGAGGGGCGATGCTCACGATCCAGAACGTGTTCAGAAGCTGAGTAAGACGCTCCGAGAATAGATCGTTCCCTATCCTCCACAGGGCCGGCAGTTCAAGCCCCTGGAGCATGCCCGGCCTCCCCAAGTGGCTTTCGATGGGGCTCGGGGAGCAGCGGGTTCTGCTGCAACCTGCTTTTGGATTTGTCGCGTTAACGAATTCGTCAAAGAAGTACATCGTATTCACCGCCTCATAGCCGAGTCCATTGATGGGCGTAAATCTGGTAAAGTTGTAGTATTGGGTTATCTCTTTGCCAACGCCTATGGCCTCCGCATGCGTGGCCGGCTGGGTTGACGGTCGGATCGCAATACTATGACAGCTGCGGCCATTGCATTCTATCTGTACGTCGACATATTCCATTGTGACGCTACAGTTCGCCCGGGTCAGAAGCGTCTTTGATGAGTCCCCGAACCCAGAGGCAGTGGCGCGAAATTCGAATGACACTGGCGGAAAAAGAGGAAGATTGGTCGATTTGTTAATAGAGCTGCCGTAAATCATTGGTCCGACTTTGGAGACGGCAAAGTTCCCACCGCTCTCGTGACACTTTGAATATGCACCGTCTCTAGCGTTACCGCAGAGCGCTGACCCGTAACCCGTGCCATTGTTGACGGGGAGACTATAATTTAGCCCGGCAACTTCGCAGGCAGCAACCATATAGCCAGTGCTGATGATGAAGCGGGACACGCCGGAAGCGGGTACATTTTCGACAGGCAGCCCGACGAGTGAGCTCCAGGGGACATCTTCGTCTTGACGTAGCACTTTCCACGTATCCGTGTATGTGAAATTGCGTACCCTGTTTAATAGTGGGATCTTGATATTTCCATACAGGTCTTGATGAGCACGTTGGCCTGCTATCGGGCTCATCAATGAAGCTGTAAATACCGAGTAGATCCCAATTCTTCTGTCATCGCCAGCAGAAGAGCCTCTCCCTCCTGTGAACGAGCCGGACACATAAGCGAGATAGGTGAAATTGTGCTTTGAGGTTTCCAGATGCGGCGCCGTGTAGACCAGTCGTAAGCTGGCTTGGCCACCCAGAGGGGAAAGCGACCAAAGCGCCAACAGGAGCGGCGCCGCTATGCGAAGTTGACGTAGAGTGAAGGGCGCCGTGACAGCGCTAAAGACAGTGCGGCTCTGCAGAAGATGTTCTAGCGTGGAAACAGTTGTACCATGCTCAAGTTTAATGGCCGCGAGGGCGCGTAGAAACCTGGCGATAATCGCTGCAAACACGATGGGGAACAAAGTAGGGCCCTACACGTATAAAGAAGATCAGAAAATGACTGGAAATCATGCCATCTGATTAGAATGGCAACAAGAACAGTACTTACATATCTTGCAGCCTCAAGCAGAAGAATATTGTTATGTTGATCCAGGGGCTGCCCACGCCGGATGTAGACAACACAAGCAAAGGTAAAGAAGTAAGCAGGAGCCAGTGCGAGAATTAAATCAAGGACAGCTTCCAAACATGCATCGAACGAATACGGGGTTCGTGTGTTGCGGAGATTGGGTGTCGATTGTTTAGACATATCCGCCGCCTCAGTATCAGCCACCGGGATACTACGGTATGTTGTTGGTGCTTGCTTATCCATTGGGATAATATGCTCTCGCTGATTTTTATTCACACTTTCATCTTGGGAGAGAAGAAATTACATGGGATTTCCATTGCCGGAGGGTAGAAAGGTATAAATCGAGAATCTAAATTCCACAAGCCCTCGCCCCTCCCATACACTTCCTTCTTCAACTCGAGGCGAAAAAGCAAATGAACTATAGGTAGACAGTTCTATAATTAGACCAGGCTGTAATGAGGGTAGAAGAGCGGTGAGATAGACGGCGCGTAGGCAGCCAGTACCTTTCGTGGCTCGGTAAAAACATGCCTCACTTATTGGCAAGGCAGACCGGTGTGAAGCGGGCCCCTGGTCGGTGATTCTGCCCG
The DNA here is from genome assembly GCA_039105305.1 of Apiospora arundinis. Lineage (NCBI taxonomy): Eukaryota > Fungi > Ascomycota > Sordariomycetes > Amphisphaeriales > Apiosporaceae > Apiospora > Apiospora arundinis. Next base: position 189,163 of record JAPCWZ010000006.1, read on the forward strand.
AGCCGTCAGCCACCCTTGTGTTCTGCTCTTGATCGTGGTAGGACATTGCGACACAGTCGGCGGACGTAGAGAGAAGGATGAGGTAGCACACGAAGCCCTACAGGCAACACATTAAACCAATCATTGCGGGGTTTATTCGTCACCCCATTTGCTGAACATGCAATGCAACATACGCAGGGATGCTGGTGAAATGGTTGGTAATCTTGTCACCGCACGTATTACCCTATACAGACTGAGCCCCGATTTTCAAGAAGCTCCCAACCTAACCTAAGATCTAATGTTGGTTAATTGTTCGGGGGAATTGCCGCCCAGGTAGATCCAAATGAGCAAATTACCCTTGCTGCACTGTGATAAATTACTATTGACCGAGTTTCTAAGCCGTTTGATTATGTTGGGAAATCTTGCGACTCTACAGCACCTCTAATGACCCCTCTTCACACTTCACTCGATTCTTTCTAGGTGACATAAAGCCTAAACTGAAGATTTAACATTAACACCTCACTTGCCCTTTGAGTGAATATCGAGCTGTCTCTTCCCCGGGCCAAGACGCCACCATGGTCTCGTTGCCCTTCTGAAACTTCCCTTAGCAGGCGCCCGTCGTGAATGCGGCGAAACGTCTCTTCCATCTGGGGCCGAGGTGAACGGTTTTGCACCCAATATTTGTGACCGTATACATCTCTGTACGTCTCCTCGGCAGCTGGCGAAAGAGCAAAGATATGATGGACCATCAACCTTTCCTGGTGACTGTTCGCCTCATGGTCCACGCCGTAGAACTCCGCCTGTTCGGCGACCTCGAGCCCGAACATCATAGAGTGGCATTTGAACATGCTGTTGGTCCAGCCTTGACCAGAGATCTGGCTTTGTTCTGGACTCAGGGATCTCCAAGCGTAGAAGGCCGCGACTGATGGCTCTTTGGAATAGAAGATCTTCCCGCCCGGATTTCTGTGCTGGTTCGCTCTGTCACAAAGGATGTTGAATGTATTGTGAAGTGAGGCGCCATGGAAGGCTGCAACACCTCCTGTGGAATTGTTATGATCTTTCAGCTGTTGTTTGAACTGGGACTCTCTCTCTGGGTGCGAGTTGAGAAAGATGAAACTGGCCTGTATAACTCTCACAGGACTGGGCAATGGCATGTCGAACTTAACCTTGTCTGACGGCGGTGTAGGAACTATCATCCCCCGGAAAGTGGAGCAAAGCCACTTCAGGACTTCCCGTCGTTTGTACCAGCTGAAGCCACCGTGTATATTGATCAAGTCTGCGTAGGTAATATCTGGGCGCATTGGAGGAAAGGAATCAATAGTTTTCAGCATGTCGTAGAGTGGAAAGGGCATTTTGATCAGTGGCGGGAACACACTGGCCCACCGGCGTGGAACATCTGGTCCGATGGTGTGAGCTCGGAGCTGAGCCGTGAGGCAGGTGAGCAGCAGATCCATTACCGACGGCTCACGAAGTAGAGGAGAGAGTCGGGTTTCCGTGGGCCACTCATCGTATCCGGTTTGACACTGCAATGAACATGCAACTGGACGAGCAACAGTACACCCCAGAGGCTGTTTGCATTGGACACACAATGTCGTGACCTCGATACTTACATCTCTTGCAATCTGCAAGATGGAGTCCTCAAGGTCTCCCGACACTTTCAGATGAAAGTTTAGTTTCTTGCAGTGGTTGCGTAGCTTCTTGGCCATCAAATAAGTTAAGAAATTGGCGTCCGAACTGGATTTGAAACTGGAAGACTGGCCAATCCCTGATCCGTCCGTGCTACAGTAGACACGCGTATCGATACTATCCACATGGATGGAGACCAAGATAGTTTTAGCAGTGTTGCGGATCCCGAGTGCAACACGATTCAACGCCGGGAGCTTGGTAAGTGGGACGGCATACTGAAAAGTAGATTTCCAATGTGCCAAGACAGAGCTGGAGAAATTGAGTGTCCATGGATGGCGTGACCGGTGCTCTTCTTGTTTGTTGCGGTTAGTTTCATGGAGGATATTTTCTTCAGACATCGTGGGATATGGCTGTCACCTCTTGTGGCGATGCTCTGAGTCAGAGGCAAAGATATGGTTCCGAAAGCATGTCGAAAGGTGAAAAGGGGGGTTTGGATAAGGTCAGCAGTAGCTTTTATCAACAGGCTTTAGAACGCAGAGTACTCTTTAGAACCAGGCTTAATATGCACTTGGTAGAGTCGTGGGGGGTGAAGAAGATTCCATGATGAAGACCGGGCATCCCGAGTCCCACGCTGTTGTATGATAACAAAGTTCATTAGAGACAACACCGACGTTATTTACGGTTTGATAAAGCCAAATTCGAATTCTTTATCATTATATCCTGTCCTCTGGCGCTCTTCTTTTAAACCACTTCGTGTTTGCTTCTTGGTGTTAAAGCTTCATTTTCTGTTTCTCTCTATATCTCGTACTAATTCTGAAATCTGAAGCGAAGTATCCAGGAACTATTTAAGAGGCAAACAACATGCACTCGCCTTTCTGCAGAGTAGAGATGTCCAAGATATAGTAGCTATCTACCTTTTCAGGTGATTCTACGAGGTTCTTGCCATCAAGCTACCGTGGTGAAAATCCTGGTAGGCCGCTTCCATCTCGTCCAAAACTAAGTTCCCATCCAACCAGTTCTTGGCTGGTTCATTCTCCCAGTACCACTCGCCTACATGCTCCAGTCCCTGCACTTTGTCTGCCGGTAGAAGAAATAAGTAACGAACCATGACCTCTTTCTGAAGGCTGCTTGCTTCGTGATTCTCGGGCCGTGGCCCTGCAATCTCGACGCCGAACAAGAGCACCATGTTCTTGAACTTGCTATTCTTCCAGCCACGGAGAACATTTGGATAGTTGAGTTTGCGGCTGCCTTGGTCCGTATCAAGCCTGAACTGAGATCTCCACGCTATGTACCATATCGCGTGTGCTGGCTGCCTCGTGTAGTAAATATGCCGGGAAGGCCCGACTTTGAGGCCATCACACATGATACTGAACAGGGCGTGAGGTGGAGCGCCGTGGAAAGCGGCAGTGCCGCCCTTCTCCCTCTTGCGACTGACTAGTCTTTTCTCGAACGCAGTCTACCATCGCGGCCGCGTACTGAGCAGAAGAAAGCTTTCTCCAGAGCCTGGCATCCCGTGGGCTTTAGCTGATGGTGGTGTTGGGACCAACATTCCCTCGAATTTGTCACGCAGCCAGTGTAGTATCGTGCGGCGGTTTCCACCTGCTGGGTCTGGTCCTATCAGATGCAGCCATGGGATCCCGGGGTCCAGTCTGGGAAAACTATCGATGGTGCGTTTCATCAGCTTGACTGTCAATGGGTATCTGCCCTGGAAGCGATCGGAAGCGTCAGGAATTACATCCAACTCTGCCTTGAGCATAGTGAGAAGCAGGTCGAGGACTGATGGATCACGCAGCAACGGCGAAAACCTCACAGCCAGTGGCCAGTTTCTCCAGTCTCTGAAAGTTTCCCGGCAGCCATTGTTTGCACATGGCATGGCTCTCGATATTTCGCATTTTAGATGTCCTTGGCAATTAGGATCCTGACCGCCGACGATGCAGTTAGTGGAGCAAGATGTTGAGATTGAGTCCACCATGGTACTCAACACGTCATCCATTTTCTCTGATGGGATTTCGGCGAATTTGGGACCATATTCATCAAGTATTTCATCCAACCTAGATTGCATTTTTATGTTCAGTATGTTGGGGCAATTTCCCCGACAAGTCTTCGACTGTTCTGGCGACAGGCAGCGCTCGCGGTCGCCGTTAGACACGGCATGATCGATGATGGGGTGAAAGTGAATGCAGAACAGGATCTTGAGGGGCTCTGGGCACCGGTTGCAGTGACCTTGGAGTATTAGAATATGAATCTCCGTAACGCTGTCTCGGATGCCAAGCGCGACGCGGTTCAAGTTCGGATGTTTGCTCAATGGAATCATGAATCTCTTCAACTTAAGATTTCCATTCTGATTGAGGTGTCTCACAAGTGAAGGGTTTGATTGATGTGAAGGCCCATATTGGGGGCATACTCTACAAGCGAGTGATGGTGACATGATCTGTTAAATGAACGATGCTGAAAGTTTTTGATATTGCGGCGGTGGCTTTTATGCTCAAGAACTTTGGATGAACGTCTATGAGGACTTGAACAGTTACTGCCTCAAGTGAAGGGAGCACATTTGCCTATAATATATTAGGAAAATCTGATGCGCTAAACAGGTCGTATAAGATATGCTGAGTATCGTATCAATTCAGGCGGTCTCAACATTCCCAAACTTGTCACAAAGCCGGCCACCGTGGTCTTCCAGACAGGATACAAACACGTATATGACACCTCACCTGCTCATGGCTGTTTTCAACGCACTTCTTTGGGGTTGGATCAATTTGGAAATTTAATTGGGATCTGTAGGACAGATCACACCCTTCTCAAGCTGGCAGTGTGCATTACAAAATCAATAATTTAACAGTATTTGGATCATTCTTTCGGATTGTCAACTACACCATACTTTGCTATTGGTATTATATGGACTGTCTAATATGCTGGCAACTGTAGAGCTCTGAGCTATGTTTGATTGCTTGGGTTACGGCTTGACTTCCCTGGCAATTCAGCCGCCCCGCGTTGGATAGTGTCCATCTCGTGGCTTAGCTCCCCGCCAACCTCGTGAAGTGAAAGGGATGAAAGTGAAAGAGACGCAGAGACCTCTACTGGGGGAAGCTGAACTTTAGACTGTTCTTGGTGCGTTGTGGCCCGCTCCCTTGGTTGGTTTTGATGCTGCCGTCGTTGACATCACCGCCGATGCAGAAAAAGAAAGACTGCAGCACCAATAATACCTAAGCCCCTGAAAGTGCAGCCGATCCTGATTCCAACTGCGGCTCCCTTGCTTAGACCCGACCATGAGCAAAGCTCCGATGTACTCGTAGGGGCATACACCAGTTCAGCATCAGTCAATAGTTAGGAGCCTCGTCATTTTATTTTAGATGAAGTTACAGAGTCACCTACCCTGTTACCCGCTTGCACGCTGTATGCATTGATGGCACCCAAAGATCCAGTTATCTCTCCCACGTACGTTGAGCGAGCAATTTCGGTAGTCACTGTCGCTATTGTCAAATTTGAGTTGAGAAACAATGATCCATGTGTATGCTGATAATCAGAGGTAGGTGAAAGCAAGCACATGAAACTTTGGTGTCTTTGAGATAGTTTAGCTATGATCCAAGCTGAATCGATGTTTCTCTGGGTGGGAGACCATTCTTACGTTGGACAGCACGTAATATAAGTATCGGTTAGACCGTCTACATATTGAAGGGTTTGGCATGCAGTGGTGTACCCAACTGGACACCCTGAGGCTGGGGCATAGTAGTAGCTCCTCGAGGGAACGTAGTTCTGAGCTATACATCGCGAGAAGGTAATGGGTGGACCTCGAATAGCGCCACGTCTACCCCTTAGAGCTAAAGGGTGCATGGTATACCATGGCTCTTTCGACCCCTTAAAGTCAGATTCATGCCACAGATGTAGGACGAAGTTCCTTATGCTACATACCTGAAATCGCCCCGACTGACATAAAACAGTGATGGATGACATATACATCATCAGAGATCACTTCTACTTCAGGTTTGCTACCGGCTATCAATCACAGCCCATATATATGCCATTCCCGTTCCGTTGCCCAACCATTTCTACCCAGTTACCCAAGATTCAGTAGCATACATTCCATTGACTGCCGAGTACAATTAATCTCGTGAATCTGATTCAGGTTTTGGCAAAGTGAGGATCTACATTTTGAATGTTACTATCTGTGTGCTACTGACTTTGTGTAGTAATGAAGGAGATTAGGTCATATGTTGGAAGTGTTAATTTGCCCCGCGAATTGTCCGGGAAGATGGTGGTGTTGCAAAACCAACGGCCAGGGCAAATTACCTAAATCATGTCTCCTTACTGTCCTTTCTCTATAATCAAGCTCCCATCATGGATCCGGAGGAATGTTTCCTTCATCTTCGGCCAAATGGAACGCCTGGCCCATTCCTAGCCGCCAGCCCAGAACATTTTGTACGATTCTTGGAACTCGGCCGGGATGAAAAACAGGCGACGAACCATGAGTCGATCTTGGGCACATACATCTGTTGGCTGTGAGTCCAGTTTCGTTTCTCCGGCAGCTGAATACTTGCTGGCTTGTAGGTGGTTTAGTCCTTTGGATAGGCAATGCAATATGGGATGGGACACTCTTACGGAGGACAACATGTGATCAAGGTATCCCTCAAGGTGGCCACGATGATCAATGACTGACAAGCTGAAGTATACCCCGGTGGACATACGAAGGCTGGGGAGTAGTAATAGTTTGTCAATGGAGAATATATTTTTGGCATGCATCTGAACATTGTGAGAGGGGGGCCCTGAAGATGGTATATATAGCTTTCCCAGTATATATCCGACATCTGGGAACTGCAGGCTGAGGTCGAGGCGAAGGGACTTGGCAAAGGCCCAAGATTTTCCATTATTGAACTTCACTTATGGAAAATATTTGACAGTAGATTGTCAGAAAGCCAATGTAACGAATAGATAGAAGAGCGAAGCCGAGTTTAATCAGACAGTTTGATCCGACCTATATGAATGTCGAGCTCTTTAGCACAAATAACAAGATTATTTGGGGCTACTGCCCAAGGTGCCCCCCCAACCAAAATTCAGAAAAGTTCCCCTATTCTCGGCCCCATTCTTTGTTCCACGATGCATGCTGTGATGTGTTCCTGTCAGCTGCGTCTGACAAGAGCTGCAAGGATAGAAGCGTCTAAGCGCCTAAGCCTCGCTACCCATTACACTGTCTTCATGCGATACGACACTGACAAGCGTCTTGTATGACACACTCATGCCTGAGGTTTTGACATGGGCCAGTAGTGCGGCGAAAGTAATCCGAAAAATTGGGGGTGGGGGCTGCGGAACCAGCACTCAGGATGAAGGCTTGGCAATTTACCCCTGAGTACTTTAAGCTCAACACCACGTCGTATAATCGACCAATCATGGAGGTCGTTGACTGCGCCTAACTCAAAGTACTGCGGATAGTCTGGGAAGTGTACACAATGTCACTTCGGGAACACTCCAGGTTAGTTAGTCATCAGCAGCCTTGCCCCAGCTGATGTTCTGGAACACAAAGAAAGCCAGACCGTAAAGGAACGACACACCCCACATATGCCTCAACTATGGCATTATTCAAGTCGATTTAGCCTGTATTCTCATGACACATGGCTTGTTTAAATGACTATAATTACATATATACTTTCGGGCAAGTCAGTATGGAAAAGATCACGCTGACCAATCATAAACACCTTGGACATTGGCCTCCACAATATGTGCAAAATCACCATCACCCGTTACAGGCGCTGTGACTGCATCTTTGCGACAGTAAGGGAATTGTTCGACGGCTGCGATGGCTACTGCCAGTCGACCGTGGAGAACACGACATACTTGAGGGACGCCGGCAACTCTCTCTGCGAGGATAACCACAGATTGTTCAATGACCAAGGTCAACCAGGGCCTTCTTCAGAGCAAAACCAAGCGGCTTCGGTTTCTGGCAACAGCCTTGCCATCCATCATGTAGGGGCTCCCCCACCCTCGCAGTGATATGGTACTCTAGGACAGTGACTAAAGGCAAGCTTTATTTTAAGGATATTTCCATGGGTCCCCGGCAGATTGATGAAGCAAGACTACTTACACCTGCAGGATTGGGTGAAAAGAAATGGTTACATGCGGCCGTGCCGATTATGTACATCGAAGTTGTACCGATATTTTATTATTGTCTGCAGATTCCAAATGCGGAAATGGCTAGATTACCGAGAAAACTAAAGAGATTACGCGTGCAAATTAAATTTACTATTCAGATCCAAAAAGGGACATTTCGTGCCCCAGCTTAGAAGCGTGATAGCATGGCAAAACAAAGCAAATAACAACTGCCACATTCGTAGGAAACCTCTCAAACGAGCGCAGATCGGTCATGGGCCACCAGGTCGGTTCCCAACAAAGGCAATATTCTAACGCAGATACATACCACCTTTTGTTCCTAGAGATGATTCGCGACATATATTGCAACGCTTCCTACTTCTTGAGAAATAGCCTTGGCTGGCTATGAAAGACACATTCTTCACGGCAATTAAAAAACTACGATGTAAAATGATTATACTGCTCGTCAGCGATGTGTGTCCTCTGACATGACAAACCTGAACCCCGCTCAGCCCTCAAATCGATCAACGAAAGTCACTCCCTCTTTCTCGACTGTCACTCACCCTTCTCCTTCCAAGTGTCTTTCCGCAGTGCGAGATGGGCTCATTCGCAAACTTTGCCCGCCGCCGTGCATACCGCCTGACCGGCTTCACGGCAGGATACAAGTTTGTCCTGTGGTTTTGCCTTAGTGGCATTATGATCGGGTTTTGTCTGGCGAGGCTTAAGTATTTGGACTTCTACGGCGTTATGTGCAACCCCGACCGGAGCAAGCCTAGCCCTGCCGCAATTGGCGAGTGCTTTCACTTGCTACGGCCTCTATACGCCAATGGGATGATTCTACATCTTGCTGGCATCGTCCCTGGTGGTATCCTCGCCGTGGTCCAGTTTGTTCCAGTGGTGCGCAACAAGACGCTCCTTATACACCAGGTCAATGGGTACTTGGTGATCATACTGGCACTCATGGGCATCGCGGGAGGTTTCATCATCACCAGGCCCACCATGGGAGGCCAGGTCGACACTCAGACGGCTACTGGCTTTCTCGGAACAGCATTCCTCTTTGCGAACATGATGGCTTACTTTAGCATCAAACGCCTTCGGATCGATCTACACAGAGCCTGGATGATCAGGGCTTGGGTCTGGGTGAATTACTTCCAGCAATTCAAACCACTTTAGACATATACGCTTGGCTTCGAACGAAAACTGACGTTTATATACCGCGTTCTGTACCAGGCCGGCTCGATTCTTAGTATTCGACTCATCTTCGTCCTCACCTTCCTCATTCTCCCGGTGACAGGGACATACTATCTTTCTCAGCCGTGCGACAAGCTTGCCTGGCTTTTCAATGACGAACACAAGACACTTACGGCGTACCCCGAGTGCGAGGCCTGGTTCTCGAAGCAAAACCTGGAGCAGCGCGCTCACGTGCGCGCGGAGTGGCTCAACGCGAAAAACCTGGCCGAGAGGATGACGGCGATGAACATTTCGTACGGAGTCGCCTCGTGGATTGGGTTGGCTATCCATATCATGGCTGTGGAAGTTTATGTGAGTTATGGGAGGCCAGTATATTGTCAAGACGGGTTCGCTAATCGGCAAACAAGCTAAATCTGACGTCCGCCGAGGCCCAACGTCTGCGAAAGATCTCAATCAAGCGGCGAATCGTAGCTGGAATGCAAACTGCGCCTACGAACGGCGAATTGAATGATGTAAAAACGGAGTAGCTAAAGTGATAATTGTCTTGTCGAACTCGGGTCCGAAGACCTGTCAAGATGGAAGTTATACATGTGCCAAAGAGAAAAACCATATATCACTTGGTAACGCTGATGCTTGAGACTGCTGACGTACAGGGGAAATTGCGAGGGAATGGGAGCAGCGATTTGACGACCAGTAAACGATTGCGTGTTTTCTCAAATTGCCTCGAGTGGATATCCCATTTATTAGGAGAGAACTCAAGTTGATCAGAGCTTGTTTCAGGGGCTGAGTTCGCTCATCCCCGCAGGGCGAATTGGGGATGGTAGGTAATTTACCGAGCCTCTGATAAAACGCAGCTACCGGCTTGCTGAAGAGATGAAAATCAATATCCCCTCAAGTTATATTACAAGCTACACTATACTCGTTTCTTACCTAAAATTATGAATACGAAGAGCATGTTGTCGTGAATTGCACGGCATCGTGATTAGCGAGAGGTTGGATGATGAATGGTTTGGAATCAATTGAGCTGACATCGCAACCAATGATAGTGCTAGGAAATGCCCCCGAACTCCAGATTCCAGGGCACCAGCAGCATTGCGTGGGGTCAAGTCCAGAGACCCCAATTTCCCCCATTTCCCCGATTTTCCCCAATGACAGAATCCTCAGCAGCGTATAGCTTCTTTCCTCCATGCAAACACGAAGACGCAGCATTGAGAAAGCAGGAGTAGATTAATGAGTAATATCAGTATGGGCAATCTTCATAATCCCTTACTCATGCCCATGTTTCAACGTCCGTCTTCAACTGCCGCGGCGAGCCCGAGCGCAGCAGCCCAACTAAGCAGTGGCATGCGGCATGTGCGATATCCCCGGGTATTGACTCGAGACCGCAGTAGTCGACCAGAAAAACCATGTGTCACGACTGCTGACTGACGGCGGTGAAGATCGTTCGCAAAAGGACCGAATACCCCCGAGAGAAGAAACAATGTCCCCCGCGAATCTGCGACGGTTTATGCCATCCAGGGCAGGCAGAAAATCGGAACTCTGGGGTGGCACCATGCTTATATATGGAACTTGTTCTGGGGAAGTTGGCCGACATGACGTACGTGGAGGAAAGCCTGCGTGCGGATCGGAGCAGATCTGAGCAAATGACGTTTAGTAAGTAAGCCATGCAACAACCGCCCGCCAGGACCCTCGTTTTCCTCCTGTTCTTCTTGGGGTCCCCGACTTCTCCGGACTCCTAGTCCCAGTCTAACCCGCAAAACCGATGACGCGGTTCCGACGCCCCAAAGCTTGACGGTGGATAAGCTTCACTTGGGACTGGGGGTGTCTTCAATCATCGCCTACTACTAGTCGCACGCATGCACCCCTGCATAACCCCGTACACAAAAATCCCTCGGTGGCCGATCCCCGATCCCCCATTGGCCTGATTTGGCTAAAACATGCACATCTCAGTCGTCGGTCGCACAGGAGCATGGGATGAGATTTTGGTGGAGAGAGAGAGATTTCTGATCCAATCCAGTGGGAGCCAGCCAGAACTCTGAACCGGTCCCAGCTTCCAACTCCCAGCTCCATGGTCTGGGCATGGGAAACTCTCCGAAACTGCTATTGCATGACGAAAGAACTGCGGCATGAGTTGCCTACTGCTGCCCACTTCCTTCTCGGGCCTGCTCTAATGCTTTATAAGTAACGGACGATGTCAGCTCTCACGATGTTCTTGTTTCTTCCCTTAAACCCACGGCTCTTTGGCGTTTTCCAGATGTACTCCAACTCCAATACCCGGCCAACATAGCTACAAGAGATTGCTACAAGTGCTGCTGCTGCTGAAGTTGCCCATCATGTTGGGCATGAGCACCCATGTCACGTTTGACCATGTCAACGTCGACAAGAACGAGCCCGAGAAGGCGTCGAGCCACATCGATGGCCCGACCACCGCCGAGACTCTCGACTACAGGCCGCTGAGGCGGCTGACGGGGCGCTCTATAGCCATGGGCGCCCTCGTCTCGATGGGTGGATTGATCTTCGGGTACGGTTTCTCTCTCTCTCTCTCTCTCTCTTACTCCGGATGCCCGGCGATCGCAGTGTGAATGAAGCAGTCGTACTGATGATTACCTCTCGCTCCTTTTTAGATACGACACCGGTCAGATCAGTGGATTCCTGGAGATGCCCAACTTTAAAGAGAGGTTCGGCTCTCCGCAGCCCCCAAACGGCGAGATAGGCTTCAGCAACACCCGTTCCGGCCTCATCGTGGGCCTGCTCTCCATCGGCACGCTCGTCGGCGCCCTGATGGCGGCGCCCATCGCCGACAAGATCGGCCGCCGCTGGTCCATCTGCCTCTGGACCATCATCGTGTCGGTCGGCTTCGTCATCCAGGTCGCGGCCTCGACGGTATGGGAGCAGATCATGGCGGGCCGCCTCATCGCCGGCTTCGGCGTCGGCGCCCTCAGCCTGCTGGTCCCCATGTACCAGGCCGAGACGGCGCCGCCCTGGATCCGCGGCGCCCTCGTCTGCACGTACCAGCTCTTCATCACGCTGGGCATCTTCCTGGCCGCCTGTTTTAATTATGGCACCTACACGCACCAGCAACAGAGCTCGGCGTCGTGGCGCGTCGTCATCGGGCTCGGCTGGCTGTGGACCATCATCCTCGGGCTAGGCATCCTGTTGTTCAGCGAGACCCCGCGCTTCGACTACCGCCGCGGCCGCATCGACGAGGCCCGGAAAACCCTCATGCGCGTCTACGGGGCCCCCGCAAACCACTACGCCGTCCATCTGCAGATGGAGGAGATCGGCAGCAAGCTGCGCGCCGAGTCGAAAGTCAAAAAGGGCGCCGTCCGCGAGTTCCTCGACATGTTCAAGGGGCCCCGCATGGCGTACCGCATCGCGCTGGGGATGTTGCTGCAGATGTTCCAGCAGCTCACGGGCGCCAACTACTTCTTCTACTACGGAACGGTAAGCTCCCCTCTCCATCCCCTTCTCCGCCCCCTCCCCGCCATGCCTGCTGCATCATCCCTCGCTCCATTGACAACGCACCAATCCAACCCAGAACATTGGAAAACTCGTGCTGACAAAGTAATGTGACATGCAACAGACCATCTTCCAATCCGTCTCCATCAGCTCCTTCGTCACCCAGATGATCCTCAACGGCATCAACTTCAGCGTCACCTTCATCGGCCTGTACCTCGTCGAGCACTATGGCCGCCGCAAGTCGCTCATGACGGGCAGCGCCTGGATGTTCCTCTGCTTCATGGTGTTCGCGTCCGTGGGCCACTACCAGCTGGACCGGGAGCACCCCGAGTCCACCCCGCAGGCCGGCATCATCCTCATCGTCTTCGCCTGCCTGTTCATCTTGGGGTACGCCACCACCTGGGGCCCCATGGTCTGGACCCTCATCGCCGAGATCTACCCCAGCCGGTACCGCGCCCGCGCCATGGCGCTCGCCACGGCCAGCAACTGGACCTGGAATTTTCTGATTGCCTTCTTCACGCCCTTCATCACCTCGGCCATCGACTTCCGCTACGGCTATGTCTTCGCCGCCTGCAACGTCCTGGGCGGCCTGCTCGTCTACTTCTTCGTGCTCGAGGGCCAGGGCCGCACCCTCGAGGAGATCGACACCATGTACGTCGAGCACGTCCCGCCTACCAAGTCGGCCAAATGGGTCGCCCCGCCGCCCGAGGAGATTGCGCGCATTCGTCGCGAGGCCGGGACGGAGCTGGTGGTGGATGATGACGATACGCCTCCCGCCCATGCCCCGGTAAGGGAAGGGGAGAGGGTATGAAGTGGACACAGTTTTGCATAGTTGAGCAAGTTCTCTTGTATATATATATTCTTTCAAATCTATATTCATTTGTTGAACTACAATAACACACCATTCCCCACCAGGGCAATAAAGCCGAACGCCATGCCATAATGTCAAGAATCGGGAACATCTAGTCACCCTTACCCCAATTGTACCAACCACAGGGAAACCCCGAACCCGCCAAGAAATCTCCTTTAGACTTCTTATAATCCTGTATCGGCCGTTACGTGTTCATTAACCAAGCGCTCGCCCACCTCCATGACCGCCCATAGCCCTTTTTGGTTTGTCTTTTCTAAGCCGCGACCAGAATCTCGTCATCAATCATGCCAATCCCCGAGTCGAACCGAGTATGTGTTGGGCTCTTAACCCCCTCTGCGGCGTTCTGGAGGGTACGTCGGTACTTCTCCTCGTCGAATTTCCAGCTCGTTGCTTCGCTATCATCGCCGTTGATTCCCATAGCTTCGTCACCGAACCCGGTCAGCACGGGGTCCGCTGATACGGGTACCTCGCGGAAGAAGCGCCGGGTCCAGACGCGGCCGTTGGTCTTCTCCTCGACCCGCAGCGCGCGCTGCGCGTTCTCGATGGCGCTCTTCTCGCGCCCGACGCCCATGATGTCGTTGTCCTCAATGGCGGCCGCAACGGCGCGCCACGCCCGCCGAGACTCGAGCGGGTGCTGCTGGTCGAGCGGCGCGACCGTCAGCGGGGTGCGGCGCAGGCCTGCGAGGTCGACCGTCGCTGTCGCTTTGCTCTTCTCGCCGCCCTTCTTGATTGTGTACGACTTGTTCCATTGGCCCTCGAGGGTGTAGAGCGGTTTCGACGGTTCCGAGGATTTCGCGAGCGTTGCCACAAACGAGTTGCTCTTGCCCTTGAGCAGCCAGCCCTTGCTTGCGTACTCAATGCGCGAGACGTAGCCGGAGCTGCTGTGGATGTAGGAGACGCCGCTCAGCTCGGGCGCGATCTGGAATGTCATGATGCCTTCGACGTGCACTTTCGGCATGGTGATCAGGTGGTCCTCGTCGTGGCGGTCGATATGCAGCACGCCGTGGCCCTTGCGCTCGATGTTGATGGTTGTGGAGAAGTAGGCCTTCGGTGCGACATGGCCTTCGAGCTGCGCCAAAGAAAGACCAGTTAGCTCGAGATTCTTACTCACAAGCGCGAATTATGGTGACAATTGAGGTTGTCAGAGAGTGGTAGGCTGCAACTTACGCTAATGCCGTGCGCCTTGTTAAAGATCTTGTACGCCGTCTTGGGCGGGTGGTGCGACACCTGTTCGCTGATGAGCTCGGTAACGCCTGCCGAGTCATCGTGCCAGCGACCTAGGAAGATCTCGCCCAGAAACGGGTTGAGGGGCTTGAGCTTCTTGCGCTTGCCGGACTCGTCCTTGCTGGCGTGCTGCTCGCGCAGGGTGCTGAGGAACCACTGGAGGACTTTCAGGGCGCGCTGCTCGGCGTCGGCCTCAAGGGCGGGGGCGACAAATAGCTTGGGGTGCTCAGCCCAGTACGCCGAATACTCGATAATGCTGGTCGGGGCGAGGAGGAAGGGTGGCGCCGTCAGGGAGGTCAAGTCGCCCTTAAAGGTCATGACGGACTGTAGGAAGAGAAGATCGTTAGCTGAGGGGGCTCGCTTGCACGGGAAATACAATCCTCTGATTGCTGGATTGCGCAACGTACCTTGAGAAACTGGAACCATGCCGACTTGGTCTGCTCCTGGCCTTTCTTCTCATCCAGGCATTTCGTGGGGGCTGTCGTCAACGACATCGTGAAGTGGGTAATGCAATGTGGGGTATATGTATTCTTGTTCGCTTGAACCAGCTGCGCTTTACTCTATCCAAGAGACGTATGAAGGCGCAGGAATATCAAACGAAAAGACGAATGCAAAAAGAATAGGATCGGATAAGTTGAAAGAGGGCAAGAGTGACGATGTGAAGAAAGAAAAGAAGAAACAAATCGGTTGAACGAACCACTGGGTCCCCTGATCTACATGGGTCGTGGATACATGATGCTAGACATTAATGGCGTCGCATATCGCAACTTCCCTCTATTTTGGTTTTGGCAAGTTCCGTTCGGCACGAGATCCCATCTTCCTCCCCCTCAACTCCTCTTTCGATTTCCGGGAGATCAGAGATCAGACCTATGACAGCACGCCAGGAGGGCTAGGATGGACCTTGGTGTGCGTTTGGATGGCTTGCCTTTGCGCAGATAAGCTACTGCAGGCAATGCAGGGCTACTGCAAGCCCAGCACTGAGGGAAATCTTGGAAATTGGGGCGAGATCCGTCTGAAAGAGAGAACAGACTGAACAGACTGAACAGATTGGGCAAGCAAGGCAGGAATAGTGGAAAAGCTTGGAAGGACCACGCGTACAGTTGACGCGGGTGCGCACATCGTCAATTCAGCTGGTCCAGCGTTGTTCAGGGCTGGTGGTTGGTCAAGCTTAAAACCTGAGACGCCAACCGCCTCAGCCAGGTCGCAGTGAACAAAGTCCCGCTCATGTCCCGGAAACGGCATGTGAAGGAAGGAGGGTCTGGAATTTGAGGGTCGCACAGGATCGGAAGGAGACAAGAAAGTGGAGGAGGGGTCAATTTGGTGGGACGTTTCGCAATCTGGACCACCCAAGGACCACCCAAGGACCACCTGCCAAGATGCCAAGACGGATCGGTCGCCAGGAACGCCCACGTGATCTTTGCTCCTGCCATTCTCAATCATAGCTTGGAATCTGAGTTTGACTTCCTTCCTGTCAGACCATATTGACCCTGTCTTGGATCGATGGGATCAGATGGGATCATATGGCCATTTCCGAATTCAGCAATTGACCAGCGCGTATGCGCAAATCTTAAGATCCTCGTCTTGGATGATGATCGCATGTGCCTGTCATCAATCAGATACTGGCGTCTGTCTTAAGCTTGATGTGCCCAAACGATCAGACGGACTAGGGCACGCCCGCCGCACGATTGAGTTCCGCTACGCGACGACAAATACAACGGCGATCCGAGGGCACTTTTACCATCCACCGCGCGCGGACTGAAGCGCACCAAGTATTCAATTTATAGGCAATGTCACTTTTTCTTGCTAACTTCTCGTGGGAGGGGTAAAGATCGATTGATCTCGTGCGAATGGTGACCTGACTGATGAAATGAGTGATCGCACTGCACTGACTTGATCTGAGAAACTGGCAAGCTGCAGAACAACTCTCTAAGCAAAGAAATGAACCATGGTGGACGATATTCCAGGTCCCAAATATCGACGCCATGCTCCGACAACTCTCATTCCGTTTTTCAATCCTTCGCAATCCCAGGGATGATCCTCGTGGCCAATCATGAAAACCTCCATCTAAACTCCATTTTCGTTGCTCATGTTTAGTCGTCTTCGCTAAATTCCTCTCGGAATCGGCCGCGACGGGCAGGTCCAGGGGTGGCAGGTACAAAGCTATCAGGATCGTCTACCAGTGTATCGCCGTCGTAGTCCTCATCTTCGACGGCTGTCTCCCTCGCAAAGTGGTGCTCAGCCTGCCATTGTTCCTGGATTCGCTGTTGAAGACGCTCTGCTTCCTAGTTCGAGACGACTTCGTCATCCCCATCAGACACGGCGGTCTGTTCGTCATCGTTGTCGCCACCGCGGGACTCGCCGATGGCTAAATCGTGGCTATCTTGGTTGGCGAGCTCCGGATCGATGCGTGCGAGCTCTTCAGGGAGGTCGAGGAGCTTGCACCAAGACTTTGCTGCAGCCAGCATGTTGCGGATCTCCTCCAACAGCTCGTCGTCGTCGTCCGAACTGGAATCGGTGTCGTCCTCGTCCTCGTCCTCATCCTCGCTGTCATCGAGACGAGTGAGGACGCCGCCAAGGTCGGCGCGAAGGTAGTGGCGCACGACCACCGAGGTCAACGACAGGAGGTCTTTGGACGGGAGATCCCGGGCCCAGGGGACCTCCTCTGCAACATCAGCCCAGAAGTCCTCGTCATTGTAGTCGTCATTGTTCTCGCGCAGCTCGGCCGCCTTGTTCAGGAGCCCGGCCACGAAATCGTAGACCGTGTTGGGAACGACAGGGCCGTCATACAGCGGCCCCGACATGGTTATGCGCCGCCAACGACGCCGGTTCAGGTTGGCCTCCTGATGGTTGGCCCAGGCAGTGCGGACACGGTCGGCGACGGCAGGGTCCATGACCGTGTGGTCATCGTTCTCGATGGCGTCGATGGCCTGCTTCAGGCGGAGGATGGGGGCCATCTGATAACAAACAGTGAGCGAACGTTCACTCAATTGCATGCAGATTCAACAAAAAGAAATATGACCTAACTTACGATGATTGCTCGTAGTGGGCTGGTCGATTTGGATGAAATGGGCAAGCTGGAGAATCTGTTCGCAGTTCTGGTACCGGTGGCTCTGGAAGGTAGGTTGAGCGTCTTGGTTTCTTCGGTTCCTGGGCATTGGAGAATGTGAGAAAAGTTTTTCTTCATGCCATGGGTGACACCAAGCTGTGTTCTCGTCGATATCGTCGTCGCCCTATTAGGGACTGGTGCGGCTGCGTGACTGGTGCGGCTGCGTGACGATGTCATGGCTACCAGGAGCTTGGTACCTACCTTTTTGAGCGACAACATGGTCGGCGAAGTTCGGAGCTGTTGCAGAGAATCAACGGCAGTGCCGGCCAGAGCTCTGTGTCCTGACCGGCAACACAACAGGCGTGTGTGCAGATATGGAATGTGTGTTCACCCATGATGTGAGGCTTCTAAGTCCATTCTCAAAGACCCCTTATATACATTCCTCTATACTTGTGTTTATTCTATTCTTATCACTTTGGAGTGCTCATCCACCTCAGTCGCATATTGAGCCAAGCATCTGCATTTTAAGTTTTCTTTGTCTTATTGGTCTTTTTCAGTAGCATCTCCCTGGCTCTTGCCTTATCCCGCAGATCGGCCCGCGTGCTTACATATACCCATTGGTCATCCACCGGGAGGTCCAGGATATCATTATCACGTGGAACATCCTTTCCATCGTCTTTCGACATGGTGTCCTCGTACCCCTTATCGTTTGAAGGTGCGCCATATAGCTTCCGAGTTCGGAAAAGGCTAGTAATGAAACTCCATGGTGTAGGGGTTCCGGCAGAGGGAGAGGAACTTGACGAAATGTCAGCAGGCTTAGAGACCGTGGTTATGGGAGTAGGGGTAGGTTTCTTGGTGTCAGACTTCATGTTGCTTAGTGCTTTGCGAAACTCACTTGTCTTCAATACCATAATAAAAGTTTTTAGCCATGCCTGAAAGAGGTCTTGACAGAAATGCCAAGTTATACAAACCACATTCATATCCTTGAATTATATTTATCCATTTTGACTCTACTTGACTAAACCTCGCATCAGTGACCATCTGTGTAACACCCCCTGCAAATATATCTTTACATTTGTGGAACCTTTCGACCGTTTGTATGTCATACAAACGAGCAATTCGTCATCTTTTTATGCAGCCCATGCAGCCTCTCCAGCTGATCTACCATACGTCAAAGGACGAAGTCTTCGACCCCTTCTCCTTCTTCCACTTGGATCCTCCAGGTAAAGGTGCAAACTGGCGGTGCTGTGCCCTTTATCAGAAGTAAAGAGGATTCAGTATATAAGTACCCATGAGCTCAACATAGCAAGTCTCAAAAACGTACCAGTAGTGGGCAAATTTGCACTCGGAATCCGCCTTGGTACAGCGGTTCTCCGCCCAGAAGTGGCAGATGAGAGGATCCGTAGTCCCGTTGGGGATCTCTTCGTGTGCCCAAGCGCAACGCCCCTTCTCCTGATCGCGGCACCGAAAGCCGGGCGTGAGGAACCACGGGCACACGATGGTGCTGTTGCTAGGGGGCCATGCGGTTGTGGCCGAGTCTGCCGCTCCCGACGTGATGGAGCTGGGCTGGGCGCGTTTGAACGGGCGGTCCGCGACCGTCATGTTACTTAATTGAGAGGATTGGATCAGTGACACTTGTATAGACCTACAGGAATGAGGAAGCGTTTGTCCTTTTCATTCACTCACTTGATGCCATGCTGCAGATCAATGAGCGACACTGGCGAGTCCGGGTCAGCCTGCTCTGAATGGTGGTGGTTACCACGCCAAGAGCCGGGATTGGCCTTTTTGGCTCCTCCCGCGAGGCTACTTCCCCCAGAGGCCCCTGACTCCATATCGTCATCATTTAGCAAAGTGAGGATCTGCTCATGGGTGTTGGCCGAAATGCGGCCTGCGCCAAGAAGGATTCCCAAGCCCTGTCGTTGTGGTCAGTGGGGGCGGGGGCTCTTCAACGTGCTGAAGTGGGACGTTTGCGACTCACGCTGTGGACGTTGTTCATCCCTTTCAGTACCAAATTATCCTTCTGGCGATCCATCTTTGGCCTGGTTTACTCGGAAGTAAATCTGGCTATGTCTAGAACTGGCGGTATGTTCATTGGATCAGTCAGATGCTTCTTTAGAAGTGGTGTTGGTGCAGTGCGCGCCCGTTTGTTTTGTTTGCTTGGTGAACAACGGTGCCCAAGGCTGTCGCCAAGAAGTCGAAAGAGATCAGTAACCAAGATGCCTGGTCATTACAGCCAGATCCAAGGCAAGTACGTCAAATGGCAGATAATGTCTGAAACCCAAGTAGGTCCAATCCTAAGACATTTGTCGCTGCCACCTGATAAAGGGATTCCATCTGGCGGTGGAGCGTGAAAGCGAAAAGTGCTTGAGTGATTGAGTTATTGAGGTAGCATAGGCGGTGGCGCCCCATCACGTGCGTGCTCTCTGTTTGATTGCTCCTTTCAGTCCCTGTTCACGATTGTTCCCGGATTACAGGGGTTGCGCAGTGTAACTCCCCGGATCGCCCAGCTGGGCAAAGCAATCCAACTCGTCCTGCCATAATACATCCAAAGTATACTTCTAGAGCTCCCATGCTCTAGGTCTGTAAACTGATACTGTTACTGTATAATTTCTATTTGACGAGGAATGTTATATGTGCTAGTCCAGGTAGGATAATTGGTGACGGGAGCCGGGATTGCTGGCAGCCGGATAGCCGCAGCTACATCCAGCACATTTGCAACTTGACAGCGAAGACCAAACCACGATTGAAACATGCCCAACAACTTTTAATAAGTCAAGATTAATTTGATTTCCGATTAGCAGTTCATGCCAGTCTGCCTACGTATAGCACTGAGTCACAGATTTCCCGAGAAAAATGACCAACTTTTGGTTGTGCACTTGCACTCAAACGGACCATACAGACTGCCCCGCCCAATTACCCATTCCCCCTTTTTTCCTTTCTTATTCTGAATCTTCTCATCGGCAGTAATAGCAGTAGTAGCAGAAGCAGCACCAATCGGCAGTCGTCATACTCGCCTAGTACAGACCAGCGTTCACGAATTCGCGTACAGTTGATGTACTTTGGTTAGAGATGGGAGCACCGCCACCGGCTTTCTTGTCCTTCCTTCGCCTGATGGCACTTGCGTCTCTCGTCTGTTTTAAAGGAGAAAAGATACGTCAGAAAATTGTCGTATCAAGCGACATCTTCTTCCATGGCTTCGTCTGATCGTTCGTTGAGAAACATGATGAATGAAAGGGTCGTGAGGGGGGGCAGTAGGACAGAACAGAACATACCGTGGAGAACTCGTGGCTAATCGCCTCTTCCGAGTCCAGCGCCGATACCCGGGGCACGGCATCGACGGCACTGCGCCTCGGATCCTCGTGGCTATCGGTCGGCTTCTCAAAGCTGTAGTTGTGCTCGTCGCTTCCGAACCCGGGCCCCATCGACTTGGTGCTACCGGAACCGGCACCACCACTCCCGCCACTCCCCAGCTCGGCGCGCTGGCTGCGCGACCCGATGATGCCGCTGGCGTCGTCGTGGGGGCGGCTGCGGCCCAGGAGGTGGTCCATGACCCCGTGGCTGCGGTGGCGGCCGGGCGTGTGGTGGTAGTCCGGGCCGGGCAGCGGCTGCGCCGACTCGAAGACGTTGGCCGAGGTCGGCTGGTGCGGGAGGGTGTGCCAGCCCGACTGCGGGTTGTTCCTGTTGTCGACGGAGCGCTCCAGCGGCCCGCTCTCGCCGCCGTCGCTGGCCTGGCTCATCTTGCGCTGCCGGTCGGCGGCGCGGATGTCGCCGGGCTTGAGGACGTCTTTGAAGGTGTCCAGGAGGCTGCCGCGGCGGGCTTTGATCTGATAAATCATATATCTGTTAGATGGATGATGGAACGCATATTTAAGTAACATATTGCTTTGGGGCTGGACGCACTCGTGGCATGGGTTCGCTTTGAACGCTTCGGAGCTCGGTCATCTTGGGACCTCCGTCGTCGGTGGTGCTCTTCTTCGTCTCGACTCTGGACATGTAGTCCTCCGGCCGGCCGGTGCCGGTGTCAATCCCTCGGTTCGTCATCTTCGGTGTTTAATTGTGCAATTAATTAATGGAAATGTGCAGGGCGATATGCAGTTGGTGACTGAGAGGTTCTGATCATACCTGACAACAACTACAGTGGCATACAAGACCAGCAGTCGATGATCTCCGCATCTGCACCGTGGAGGGTGTTTGGTGGTTAAAAGAGAATTGGAGGGTTCATCTGATGTCATGTCGGGGTCGTCATAGTGATGTAGATCTCAGCCATGCCCCCGCGACGGGGATACCCGCAATCCTCCAATTATGTATCCATGGTTTGGACCTTGTTGAACCAATAAACTATATTTGACAACCCCTCATCGATTTGATATTTATATGTTAATAGAAATGTCCGTCGTGCAACCATCCTTCGGCAGCTGTTCGGGTTTCCGCGGTGTTAAAGCGGTGACCGGATGACCACCGAACACTCTGGAACACTGCAAGCGCAATGCTTCCAATCCGGTCCATTAGTGGTAGTCATATATTAGCCTTTTCTGCTTTTCCGAAATACGTCCGGCAGCAGATTGTTCGACGTCTGATTCGTTGTGCGATAGGTGCAGCTCTCCCAACCGTTGATAATGGTCTGCCCCCAGCCGTGCTCCTCTGTAGGATGGCAATCCTCCCAGACGAGCCCGAGGTCCATGGACCATCCGGCTGTAGTTGTTTTCATACCAAAGGTTAGCATCTGTATTCCAGCGCAACAGCAATGGAGTGAGTAATAATGGCTAGACCTTACGAAGACTGGTACCACCTCCCCTGGTGTGACCCCCCATCTCAAAATACATCTTTGTGACATTCCCCGAGTATCCATTCTTGCAGTCAGACCACTGTATAAACACTGTCGATTAGTGAAAATTGTTTGTTAGTAGAAGTGCCATCCGGATTGCCACTTACGACCCTGTTGGGATTCTGGGCAGTGTATTCGAACACCCCCTGGTAGCCCTCATCTCCAAGCTTCGGGTCAATATTATCCATGTCGAGCTAATATACCAGCCCAGTCAGACCTCAAAGTTCCATGCACAGATCTGTTCTCGCTCCCTGAATGAACAGAATGATCCGTCTGAACTCACCATGGTCGCCGTGCTCAAGTCCTTGACGATCGGGTACTTGATCGGATACGTCCCCGTGAACCGCTCGATCCGGTACTCGACCTTGGCGTCCAGCGTATACAAGACCTCACCTTTCGCGAGGCTGATGCCGCCGTCGGCGCGCCAGGTGACGTTGGCGATGGCGAAGCGGCGCTGGGACGAGAAGTCGACGAAGCCCACGGTCGCCGAGCAGCCCACATTCGAGTAGCCGCCCGGGTTGCCGTGGGCCGGCGGCATGACGGTCAGGGCGATGGTAGGGAAGCGGACGAGGAGCTGGTGGTGCTCGGGCGCCGGGGTGAAGTTGACGTCGATGCCCCGCGAGGCGTCGCAGGACCACGAGTCGGTCGTCTCGACGGAGTTGACGTGGATGGCGGCTGTGGGGCGGAGTGCGACCAGCAGCAGCGCCAGGGACGGCAAGGACAGTATTGGTTTGTACATTGCCATTGCTATTATGTGTGCAGGTGCTCAACGAGATTGGACGAGTATGGCTTCTTAGGAAAACTAAGTAAATATACTGGAATCGCCTGGATAGGGGACACCGACAAGGAAAATATTTGAGTTGATCAGGTATGCTATGCGTATTGCGGATCAGCGGATGCACTCCAGAGGGGACCATCAGTCAAAATAGATAAACGCCAATAGGAACAAAGCAGCACATTAATTTGGATTGAGAACCCCTGACAGTCTTCTTCGGCTAAATCGATAGCCATGTCTATATGCAGCTCCCTTGCATATGCATCATGGCTGTTGCTCTCTTAAATGACGAAGGCGAAGCAACGTTGCAAATGCGGGTATTCACTCGGAATGGACATACGAGATAACAGTTGCGATTACCAGAGTAAGGATTGATGCTTATGGTATCTATCAAGTGGATTGCAACAGCATCGGTGTCAAGTACATACATCGAGAAGCATGAAAAAACACCTGGAATAACATGTAACTTTCATATAGAAACTAGCAGACCCACCAAACTCCCGCATATTACCAAATTCACTACCGACACTACTCAAATTGTATACACAACCCGGCCCTCGAGCGACTTATCCTCCCAAGTCTTCTCAATATCCTTGAGTTCCACCTTAGTCGTAGACAGAGCTGGCCAAGCCACGAGTTGCGGCACCAGCACCGGTAACTCCTTCATGAGCTGCCCCATGCTCCAGCTGCCGCCGCCAGCCCCACGGATGGTAAGGTCGGTCGAGCGCAGGATGCCGCTGGGCAGCGCGATGCCGTCACGGCGCGACAGCACGCCGATCTGGACGTACTGGACAGGCTTGCGCGTCTTGAAGTTGGCGAAGAAGCGCTCCGCCACGTCGCCGTAGACGTAGTCGAGCACGACGTCGGCCTCGACGGCGTTGAGGAGCTGCGGGTCCTTCTCCGCGGCGTCGAAGAGGACGTAGTCGTCCAACCCCGGGACGGACTTGAGGGTCTCCTCGCTGCGCGCGGCGCCGACGACGCGCTTCGCGCCCAGGGCTTTCGCGGTGTGCACGGCGAGGCGGCCGCTCGCGCTCGTGGCGCCGAGGATCAGACAGGTCCAGTCCTGGGGCAGGTCGTTGGTGCGGGCCGCGATGGCCATCCAGCTGCTGAAGGCGGGGTTGACGCTGCCCGCGACGGCGACGGGGTCGGCGCCCTCGGGCAGGGGCACGACCAGCACGCCCTTGCCGCCGGCTTTGGGGACGTTGATGTACTCGACGAAGGTGCCGAAGGTGTCGCCTAGCGAGGTGATGTAGTACAGCTGGCCCGTGGCCTCGTCGCGGGCGACGCAGTCCATGCCGGGGGTGTGCGGGAGGGTCTTGGCGCTGTAGTGGGTGCCCGTGGCCCGCGAGCGCACGACGTTGTGGGCGCCGGCGGCCAGGACGCGGAGTTGGATCTCGTCGGCGGTGGGGGCGGGTGGGGCGGCGACTGAGAGGTAGCGGGGGGCCTCGGACCAGCTCTGGACTTGAGCGGCGTGCATGTTGGTGGCGTGATGATACACCTGTGATAAGTGTCTTTTGAAACTGTTTGCAGAGGTTGGTGTTGGTCGTAGGATGAAGGAGGCTCGGGATGAATTGGTGCGGTAGTGTTTGCTGATCGAGTTCAAGCAAGGGGTTCGACGGAGTTTATATAGCTCGGAGAAGGAGCGATTCGCAAGGGTGCACATATAAAAGTAAGCAGCGCTTCAAATGATCTTGTCTCAGTTCGTTTGGTGATGAAATTGAGGACTGAACCAAGCTTTCTTTTGCTGCCTTGGGTGCACAATTTATAGATGTCATGAACCTCTCTGGTGGACTGAGGTTCAGTAATGATCCCTCTTCTTCGGCCTTTCGCTATTACGGGAAGGTCGTCGTCCTTACGAGTGCTGCGTTCTACAGCATTGAGCTATCCCCGTAAAAGTTTAGGTTCACCGGCTGGAGTCACAGGCCCCACCACCCAGGATTAGCGGTCCTGTAAGGCTGGCGGACCCCAAATTTCCCGGCGGTGATGCAGCTTACTGGCTGGCCATCAGCGAGCTGAGGTCAGCCGTTTCCAGTTCAGGGTTAACACATGCCCCCCTCTGTAATCTCAGTGGATCGGATCTGATAAAGCAACTACCCAGCACCTGCACCTCAACCACGTATAAAGTACCCGCCCACCGCGCATTAATAAAGCGCGCGACGAAAGCGAGTAAGCAGCATTCTTCATGGTGCATCTTGATTAGAAACGGCGAAAAAGAAATTTGTAAATACCCGCGCGGGCCCGGTTATTTCCTCCTCCAGTTCTGGTGGCGGCCTGAATGCGCCAACAGGGTGACGAAGCACCACAAGCTAGTGAAGCCACCACGCGCAACTCGTCTCTAACCCACATGGCGGCTGCAGTAGCGCGCATCAACTTCGGACCCGAAGCTTCGTTCGATAAGACGGCCATGGCGATTGCGTCACACCACCGACGGGAATGGGTAGGACACCCGCGCGTGCACCGCTGCGGCCAACCGGAGATGCGGAGTTTCAACTAATTACCGGCTGGTGGGATACGGCCTCAATTTTGAGTAGGTCAATTTGTCCCTCCATGTTGATTGTCTGTTGTCTGGGTTATTAGAAAGCAATATAAAGTGCCTTGATCGGGACACAAATGAAGGCTTGTACTGTATTACCACCGATACGAGCAAAGCCTCTTAATAGAGATGTCTGATCTACTGACCGGTGGGCCCATGAATGCATTTTCTATCAGAGCGGGAACGGAGCCCGAGGCCGGACGGAATCGATGTATGGTCAAATGTAAATAGACTACGAAGACGAAAAGATTAGCCTTTCCCAACCGATAGTCGAATCCGTGCTTCTAGTGATACCTCCCGACGAAGAACCTGATTGTTTGGCAAGCTCAAGCAGGAACGGGTTTCGCCGAATAATGAGATGCAATCCGGTTCACGTCTCATACATGAATTGTCTATGAAGTTTTACCTTGAGGATCTGGGCTGAGGAGACGGGTGGGGGAGCTCTCACCTTTTGTTTCTACTCATGATCGTGGTAATCGCTGAAATGGGAAACTTCGTGATATAGCGAGGTAGCAATGGTTGCCGCGTGATACTAAGGCCACCAGGAAATCCCCTGGTGCATCTCGTTCTAGGAGTTCTGATAGTTCTACATCTAATACCTACTTCCGGGCGAACCAATATTGCCTAACCCTCGAAATGCATGCAGACACATGCGAGAGATCCATCGTGAGTCAAGAATTGAAGCTATTATAATCCACACAAGCGTTAAAACAAGAAGCCTGGTATTCCAAGAACATATAAGGGTCTACCTGATCTGTTGCCATCGCCTCTCCAACCGCGTCTCAGGATTACAACATCTACCAGGGAAGGTACGCTTCACTAAGCTGGAGTTCAATCTCCCCAGAAACTTACCTCCTTTACTCTCATCCGAGATGCAAGGTCCCCGACCTCAAAAGACTCCAGTGGTCATGTGAGCATGAACTGTCACATCCCCAAGTCTCAGCCCATCTTTCTACAAGGTGCGTGTCAACCAACATACCTTCATTTCATCCCATCATTCCTCCGACGAGGTGTCGCCACCAAACACCATTTTCTCTGGAACAGTTCAATCTCGACGCGATCTCAACGGGCCTTTGTTGCCATGCTCTTCTATTTTGAAAGTCAATAACCAACACCTTCTTTGCCTAACTCATAGTCAGCTGAAGCAGTTCACTCATCTACTTCTGCAAAAGCAATATTTCTTCCTGCCAACCCAAAGAATTTACTATTTCTTTTTCAAAACGGGCTTTTTGCTTTGAGATCAAGCCTCACCTTACGTTCACATCATCATATTCCCTTAAAGCACCTGCCCAGCTGTAATCGACTTCTTGCCTTCAGTGGCCATACCAGGTATAAACTCCACCCACATCACGTTTTTCACATCCCACATCACCCAGCCTTGGCAACACCAATATCTCCATACAGCAGCATTTCCATACAGCAAGTCTTCTGCTTTCTACACATTCCCATACATGAACTTGACATTACAACATTTACCAATAAGTATTGCTCGGTAGTTGTTCCTTATTTTGAAGGTGCGAGCTCCTCGACATCTACCAACTGGTAAGTCATTTTCTTTTCCCATTCAGCATATCCTCTATTACATTCAAGAGCACCTTCCACATCAAGGTATTACGTTTTCCTATCGTACGCAAACTCTCCTCCCAATATTCACCAAAGTATTTGGACAAGTTTCGATCATTCACATTAGCATCGCGATATCGCATCCGTTTCTTACACCAAGGTTCATCTTAGGTTAGCAACTCGCCTCTTACACATCTATTTTCGTTATCGTTCTCATTCGCTTGAGACACTATCTCATAGTAAGTCAAAACAGGGTTGAGTATTCTCAGAGTATTTCAATCAATACTGCCCAGACCAATTGTTATCTGCTCAATACATTGGGCTCCTGGGTCTTCGCCTTTCAATCTCAACTGACTTTTATTCTCCTCCAGCCACATCTACCTACCTTCCGCCT
Source organism: Apiospora arundinis (assembly GCA_039105305.1). NCBI lineage: Eukaryota > Fungi > Ascomycota > Sordariomycetes > Amphisphaeriales > Apiosporaceae > Apiospora > Apiospora arundinis. The sequence continues at coordinate 216,727 of JAPCWZ010000006.1, forward strand.
GGATAGCAAACATTCGTTTCTTGTCACCAAAGGTTAAGATCAACATGCCCCCTGATCTCGAGCATACACGACCTGCCCTCGGGCAGGTAGCTGATCTGGGCACTCTCTATGATGCTCACAAAGACACTTTCCACAATGCCAACGTCATCCAAGGAAACCCGCCGCCCGCCTCCATCAGCATAGACAAGATCGGATCCCACAGTGTAGAGCTTGCTACGGCTGGCACTACCAAAGATAGATTAACAAGCTTCGGGGTCACTAACGATCTTGCGGCAAGTATTCTTGCAGGTTTCGTGCCAACTGCCGGCTCGGCAAGGTACCTGGAACCACCTCAACTCAATGAAGATACTCTACAAGGTGCTGTGCTTTACGAGATCTTGACTGAGAGCCTGTACTTGAATCTGTCCAGCCCGAGCTTGCGAGATTACATCGTGACGACACCGATTCGAAGCAATCGCTCGACCCACATAGTGACTGGCATCACTTATGGTGTCAAGGTCATATTGGGAGCCCGCCATGCTTCTTCCGCTGCAGATGGTCAACAGCAAGAAGTCATGAAGAAGTTGGACGTGGTAAAAACCATGTTTGCCCAGCACGATCCACTCTTCATAGGAAGCATCGGTGAAGAAACTCGACACAAACCTGCTATGGGCCCTCTTTATCCACAGTTGGACGACTTGGCATTTGTGTTCTTCTCTGACTTCGCAAACATTCCGAAATTACATGCCCTCAAACCATCGGCAGCCGAACAGATCATAGGTCGAGTTCCTGCATTCCTGAAAAAGACTAATCATGGCCGTGGCATCCCATTGACATATCGTCTTGTGTCTCTTGACTACCTGAGGAATATGCTTGGTCTCCAGCTTTCGCCTCTTAGAGCAATGCGCCACCCTCCCGACTGGGTTTTTGATGAGTTTGCTCTGACCTATGAGAAGTGGAACAACCTGGATCGTCAGATCACTCATGTCATCCATGAGATAGATTCTATCGATTTCATCTTCACAGGGCCCCGTCCCCAGAGTCTCGACAAAGCTCTCCAGCAGGTCTTACATGCTCTTCGAGCCAGCAAAAACTTTGGTAAGAGCTTCTCCAGCACCATCGAGCGACTACGAGCAGGACTTTGCCCCAGCAACTCTCTGGAGATTCTGCTAGACGATCATCTGCATTCTAGTAACTCACCTGAGCGCATTACGGAAATTCTCTCCAAAGCAACCGATAATGTAGCTTTGCGCAAAGCTCTGGCCCGTGGAGGCGGTCACTACTTCGACTACGAGGATGCGCAAAATGCAATGTCCACTAGCAACAGCATTTATATCCTCTTTTTCACCGAAGATATGCAACACGGCAACAAGTCATGGAAGGAAAGTCAAGATGTCATTACCAGGCTTCTAAACCGCAACTCTGGTGACTACAACGTGGCAGTAGCCGAATGCCTGCCAGGTGAGCTATCCTTTTCGCAACCCCGCATCTCACACTACAGTCGCGGTGAAGTCAAAATAGCGAATATGCTGGAGACTATGGACTTGGTGGATCAATGTTTCATACGACGCGGATTCAAGTCGGAGGCACCAGAGGTTCAGCCTGCGCCTCGAGAGCGACGACTTGTCAGACTACCGTGCCCTCACCCTCTCTGCGATAAATCAATCAACCACGATTGGACATGCTATCACTGCCGGTGTATCATGGAGTATCACGAGGGCTTTTTTTATTGCGACTGCGGTCGTACAGGTATTGCAGACTCCAGCTGGCAGTGCAATGGTGAGGCACATGGTAAGAAGTTCGTCAACTGGGACAACGAAGAGCTGAAGGCGAAACTCGTTTCCCTGAGCTCCTATCAGGAGATGAATATACTGGTTCTTGGCGAGTCGGGCGTTGGCAAAAGCACGTTTATCAATGCGTTCTACAACTATATGATGTTCGACTCTTTGGACATCGCGATGGACCACGAGAAGCTCGAATATGCCATTCCTAGCTCCTTCACCATACAGCACTTCGACGAAGACCACCCTGAAAATGGCTTCGTGGAATGTAACGTCAAGATTGGGCAAGATGACGAAGAACAAGATGGATCGGCTGGACAGTCTGCCACTCAGTCGCCCACCGTATACCGTCTGCAGATCGGCGATCGTCTTGTACGCTTGATTGACACTCCTGGAATTGGTGATACCCGGGGCGAAGATTTCGACAAAATCAACATGTCGAAGGTATTGAGCACTTTGAACCGGTTCTCCAACCTGCACGGTGTCATCATACTGCTGAAACCCAACAACGCCCGCTTGAATGTGGTCTTCAAGTTCTGTGTCCAAGAGCTCCTGACCCATCTCCACCGCGATGCTGTCAGAAACATCATCTGGGGTTTCACAAACACACGTCAGTCCAACTACGGACCCGGCGACTCCATGAAGCCACTCAAGACTCTTTTGGCCAAGCACGCATCTCTGGGTCTTCGCTTGACCCCCAAGAACGTGTTCTGCTTCGACTCGGAGAGCTTTCGATGCTTGGCGGCAAAGAAGCAGGCCGATTACACTATGAACAATCTGGACGACTTCCGGCGCAGCTGGGACCGGTCGGCTAAACAGACCACAGCACTTCTTGAGCATGTCGAGTCGCTGGAGGCCCACCGGGTCAAAAGCACCATGAGCATCAATCGCGCTCGCGAAATCATAGAGCGGCTCACTCAACCCATGGCGGACATCACGGATTCAATTGAGCGGACCATCCGGCTCAATGAAGAAAAGGTCAAGGAGCTGAGCTCAGCAAAATCCAAGGGCAAGTCGTTGCAAGACCGTCTGCACTTTGAGCGCATAGAGATTGATGTCGAGCGGCTAGGCAAACCTCGCACAGTCTGCAAGAATCCCAATTGCGTTGAGATGGTGGATGTCAGAGGCATCAAAAGACCTCTCTACAAGTCCATATGCCATGACCCATGCCATTTGAAAGACGTCGATGAGGATGTTGTGGGCCACTCCCACTTGATGTCATGCAAGGCATTCAAAGGAAACTCCGGATATTGCAAGAAATGTCGCCACCACTGGCAGCAACATCTGCACATTCGCTACATGCAGACTGAGCGGACGGTACTAGACATCGACCCAGATGTCCAAGCAAAACTTGATGCTAATGCATCTGATCTTGTGCTCAAGAAGCTGGGACTCAAGTCCCTGAAAAACAAGATCAATGAATCACAGGCGTCACTCAAGGAGGTTCAGGATGCAGCCATCAAATTTGGACTGTATCTCAAGAAGAAGAGCATTGCTCCGTACAATGACGCCATGATTGAGTATCTAGATGTTCTCATCAACGACGAGAAGCATCAAATCAGCCACTGCAATGCCTGTGGAGAGGACACGAAGAAGAATGAGGAGCGGCTGGAGTCATTGAAGCAAAACAAGGAGAGATACGGCCATCGCATCAAAGTGCTTGACGCAGAGATGTCCAAGTCGGACGAAAATGCGCAGTTGCTCACCGAAGAGGGCATAGACGAATTGGTACAGAAGCTTTGCAATCTGAAGCACTACGGCAAGGATCTGGAGGCCATGATGGAGATGGCGGAGTGGTCCAAGGCCTCGGGCTTCCGCGAGCAGGAGCTGCGCCCCCGCCTCGCCCGAAATGCGTCCAACCTGAGTTGGATGAGTCCCGTCTCCAACGTGGCATCTGCTATGAAGAACACGGTGCTCGGTGCAGCTTCGTCCATGGCAGGAGGACTGCTCGGAAGACGCGGCGTCAACCCAAGAGAACCTCCTTCTCCATCGCCTCAGCCCAAGCCATCCTCTTCGCGCGGCATTACCCGCCCCAATGATCCCCACAGGGAGATCAAAGTGGAGGACGATGGTTCCGGTACCTATGAGCCGCGGGGCACGAAGCGGGGCCACGCCCAGACGGCGGCTGGCCAACGGCCCGAGGGCAGATACTCGCTTCGAGAGAGAAAGCGACGAGTGATCGATTGGGTGGCGAACGTGGAAAGAGAAACATGATATCAACTCCGGCACTGAGTCTGAGGACGTTTGAGAAGATATGATTTGATTGTACAATAGGCGAGACGCTCGCAATTACACTGCGCTGATTGCAGAACGCCAGAATAGCAATGGCCCCCAATATCCTACCCTAATACTCCCCATATCCACCCCATAGCGCATGAATACATCATCAGATAGAAAGCCGATAGAAGAAAAATAGACAAGCAAACTTGCACCCAATCCCCGTGTCGCTGCGTAACTCCAATCCCCCAATCGTGTGTATCGTAATGTGATGCTTTTGCTTTCGAAACATCAACCTATTGTTGCTAGCGTCAGTCGGGGTGGCCACCTTCGGATGAACGGCTGGTGTGGGGTGGTGGATGCGTGGGTGGCTGACTCACCCACTCCTCTAGTAGTAGAGGGCTTCTTCTTGGTCTTGTTGTTCTTGGCTCTTATTACAAGCACTTTGTGCATTCGGTGTGGGCGCAGGACGCGCACTTGTCGCTGATGACGAGCATCCCACCGCACTGGCAGCAGTACTTGGAGTAGGGAGGCATGGCGGCGGTGGTGTTCTGGAGAGGGATGGTGTGTCTTCGTTTATGTTTTGTGGGCGATGGCGCGGGGCGGTAGATTTCTAGGTAGCTCGAGCCAAAGGACGACGGGACGTGGCTATCAGATTGCTTCGTGGTCATAAAGAGACAGATGTCAAGGGACAGAGAGAGATGAGATCTTGTGTATGTAAATGTGTATGTGTGTGTTTGTTACTTCAGAGGAGAATGAAGAGTGAAGCTTCAGGAAAAGGAGGGGGATTCATCGCCCATCTATATACTTGTCGTTTGACAAGTTCCCAAAGCATGTGGTCGGCCCTGTCCGCCGCACTCCCTCCTCGTCTCATCATCCATCCCCTCTTTCTTTTTTTCCTCTTTCTGCCTCAACTCTCTTTGTTGGCCCCGCTCTCGCATGCTACATGGGCTGGCTAGGCTGGCTAGGCAGGCAGGCTCCCGCAAGTCGCCGGTCTGCCGGTCTGCGCTTCGCTTCCATCCTTGCCAGTGTAGGCAAGATCATCTTACATGGTGGTCCCCGGTCAAGGCTTGGGAGCATGGGCAAGCGGGCATGGGCAAGCAACACTTGGCATGGGGCACCTAATTCGGAGGGACCCTTTGCGCATCGCCAAACCCCATCCCACGTCATTCGACGATCCAGAGGCTAAAAGGGCAGAGCCAAGCGTTGCGCCAAGAGAAAAAAAAATTAAAAGAAAGACAAGAGAACCAAGGTTGTCAGGACAAGATTGGGCTAGAGTGGGCAGAGTGGCTAGGAGAAATAGCAGGGGGTGATCCGTCCTTGGCCTTGGTCTTGGATCATCTTGACGAATCACTGGCGCTGCTGCTTGGCTGGCTTAGGACTGCCTTCGGGTTCTTGGGTGGGAGCGCTAGAAATAGCAAGCCTCTAAGCCTCTTAGCCTCCAGAGAGCCTGCGCTACCCCGCATGAGCAAGCAGCGCTTGCAGTGCCCAAAAAGCTTTCTTACAGGCCTGCACAGGTTGCAGCACTGCAGCACAGCCCAGCGAATGGCACGACACGACCCCCGTCTAGCCCACTGTAACAACCTGGGGAGCCTGGGGGGAACTGGGGGGACTAGGGAATAGGCAGAGTCGCAGTGCAGATCCGGGGTTTAGTGCTACGACGGTGCTTGCATGCATTACGCTCGTCTTGTCTCTTTCTTGGACGTCCAGTAGGCATTTCCTTCACACCCTTTTTCCTTCAATAGTGCTATTATCCCCCATTCTCCCTGCCACGCTGCTGCTACAGTAGTGGTAGACGACGTTGCTGCTAGCTGATGCAGGTCTCTGCAGGCTGCAGCCCACCACCTGCTACCTCTTCCATTTCAATCAACAACTGCGTTTTACCCCACGTCCTTATCTTGGTCTTGGCCCGGTACTGGGAACGGTTATGACTGGACGCCCGTCTTTTCATTGAGAAATTCGAATACATAATACCCATAGTGCCCAGCCATGACTCGAGAGCGAGCTCGGCCATCCTTCTCGTCAACTGTCTATCTTGACTTCTTCTTTTTCGTCATCGTCATCCACATGTATCCTGGAATCAATCACATGTGCTCCGAGAGGGAGAGCCGCATATGATGCCAATCAATCGTAAGAGCACTGCCCATTTGGCAATTTGGCATCGTAAGAGGAATCATGGATGGGTCGATGCCCGGAAATTTTGAGACGGCTTTACTCATCGCCATGCGGTGATCGCGCACACTTCGCTCTAACTAATTATCCTACTCTCCTCTTGGTACGACCAAGTGTGTCGCATAGAGCGCTCTTGGGAGGGCCCCCAGTGCAGACTTGGCCTAGATCGCAACAGATGGCACCGTTTCGCCAAGCTGAAACTAGAACAAAACTCTGATTAGACTTGACTTCGGCAGGGAGACGTGGTCGACCGTCGACGCTTTCGCGGATGAGCCACCTACGGATGCCAAGAAGGAAGTTGGAGCGTAAGTTGACAAAACCAAACAAACCACCACACGGAATCGCAGTCACCCGCAGTCGCCGACGCCCAGCGACGGGCATAAGGAGAAAGAGAGAATCGAAACAATTCACACCCGCCACCTTAATGGTGAATCGCCAAGGAACCTTGTGTTATTTTCGTATCTCGCGAGTTGGCGGGTATCATCTTCAATCACTATTCTCTCTCTATGTATGTATCTGAATGTCTAACGTACATCGCCATCGCATCCCTTTTTCCTCTTTGGAAACCCTTCGCGGGGCTCGAGTGCCCCGATGCCCCGATACACACAACCCTCATTCTAAAACAAAAAGCGGCCAAGATACTGTTTCATCCTGTCTACTACCCGATCCGAACGCCTCGCGCCAAAATCAATTGACCCCTTATCAATAACCTCTTTCACCCCCCGCTGTGACAACACAGAAACAAAAAGGAAACACCACCAGCTTTACTTCTGACCTGATATTCGCGTCACACGCATGTCACATGCTCAGAGACGGACATTCTCATATGCTCCAGCAGCGTGACGGGGGTTGTTGCGTCCAAAGTCCTCCCGAGAAGAGTCTAGAACCTGCGATGCGTCGATGCTGGAGCCGTAGCCTGACGAGCCGCCCAGGGCCGCCATCTTGGTGCTGGTGGCGCCGGCCGGCTGGGGGCGCGCGAAACCCTTCATGTCCCAGTGTCCGCGCAGGGCGAGGCCCGGGTGGAAGGTGACGAGGGCGGCGCAGGCGAGGATGACCATGGGCCCCTCGATGATCATGAAGACGAGCTCGTTGTTGGCCAGCTCGCCGCTGAAGCCATCCTGCAGCTCGATGAGCCGGTACACGGACCGGATGATGATGAGCAGCACGGCCGCCGCGAGCGCGTACAGCAGGCCCTTGAAGGCGACGGTGTTGCGGAGGGACCGGTACCGGTCTTCGAGGTCGGCCGTGTCGTTGGTGGCCACCGAGGCGCGCCGCCACTCGCGCTGGCCCTTGCGCAGGCGCCACCCGAAGTCCATGCACAGCACCGAGAAGGCGACGAGCGAGAAGACCTGGAAGGCGAGACCGGCGATCATGATGTTGACGCCCATGTCGACCTTGGCCTTGTCGCCGTCGCCCGTGGCCGTGATGCCGCCGCCGGCGCCTTGCAGCACCAGGGCGATGAAGTCGAAGGTGACGAAGATCCAGGTGTAGGCCATGGGCTTGAGGCGGGTGTAGCGCAGGGCCGGGTCGAGGACGTGGATGATGCGGGCCAGGCACAGGTACATGCTGGCGGTGATGAAGGCGGGCGCGATGGTCAGGGGGATGAGGTAGATGAGGAAGGCGTTGAAGCTGAAAATGTTCTGGTGCAGCATGACGCGGCCGATGTAGCCGACGATCTCGCCAAACAGGCCGAGCGTCATCCAGATGCCGAAGGACCAGGTCCGCGACCGGATGGTGAAGAAGAGGTTCGGGAGCAGGATGGCGCCGAACAGGGCCGCGTACACGACGTTACCGGGCAGCGTCGGCAGGTAGTCCATCCAGCCCATCTTGAGACAGCAGATCTCCGGCGTGCATTGCGAGAGCTTCGTGACGACCCGCTGGCACACAGGGGTGAAGTCGGATGCGGACACCATGGTCGCTGTGATGTGCTGACCTCCTTTAGGTCAGTTGTGCTGTTTACTTGGTTACTCGAGAGACAGGGAGATGAGAGAGCTGTTTCGGAAGCTGTTTCGATGCGACCGTCGAAAGCGAGGGTGTCGGCAAGTCGGTATTCGATTTCTATCGATCGGTGATGGAGATTAATGGTGCAACAAACCGAGACGGCGGACGGCGGATGTCAGCCGTCCTTATAACATCTCTCCCTCAACTGTCAGCCACGACGATCAAGCAGAGTCCTGGATCCATAAGGGCATCGCTCGGGTCATCTTCTGCATCTCCCCCGCGGGCACCGCACCGCCGAACCAGGGTTTTCTTCCTCGTTATTTGGGTAAAACGTGGCCCGGTATTACAAGCCCTTCCTACTATCAAAGATTGACGCAAGCAGGATTCCCTCAGCCTCCTCCATTCATTACTGTACCTGCAAGTAGTAGTGGTAGGCGCAGGGAGGAGCTAAGCGTCGGATCATCTCTGTTAGTGCCCCTCGCTAAAAGCTCAAACAATCACCCAACACGACGAGGCAGGCCGTCTTCTCATTGGTCCGTTCGTACATCCGCCTGCTTTTGAGGGCAGTTCATTGGACTAAGGCCAGCTTAGTCACCCCAGCTGAACACACAACACACACAACTCAACCGTCGCCAAGCCGCCAAGCCACCACCGGGCTTGCGTCTTACCGGGCTTTCCAGCTACTCTTCTGCTTCGTGTTCATATACTAACGGTAGGCAGCAGCTTAAAGAGAGACACCGATGTACGAACCGACCAATGGCGTCGCGGACAGGTATGCTTATTTTCTTATCCCGGCAATCGCTTTTCGAATGCGAAAAGCGGAAGACGGCACACGGATCTTCGGTCAGCCAAAAACACCAAAAGATAGCTGACGTAGTATGTGTGCGTCTCCCACTGTCCCAAAACTCCGGGAGGATCCACCCATTTTTCTCCATCCAGGTCTCCATTAAAGGAAGATGCGAATGCGAGAGCGACTGCGACTCGTGGTTTTTCAGCCCTTTATCTTCTTGGCAGTCGGCGTCAACACTGCCTTCCTTTTTTCCCCCTCTTGGGTCTCGTCATCTTGCCCAGTCGCCCAAGAGATAAGTAATTGAACTATGTGAACTTTGAACTTTGTCCCCCAATTCAAATGTGAATCGAAAGTGTTCTCGTGCGATTCATATATCAGAGTTCCTCTAATCACAACTCCCGACGGAGTGGCTCGGGCAAACTTGTACGCGACGGAGAACAAAGACTCCTCTTCTCGGCGCTCAGGCTACCACCATTTGTCCCATGCGCTATTGGCTGGACACGAACCTGATAAGACGAGATTGCTGTGCGCACACATGCATCTCGGTCCCTTTGCACTTCGTATCAGGCTGGGTTTTTCTCACACACCTAAAGAGAGCTGAAACTCCGTGTACTCCTCGCGGAGCCATACTTAAGGATAGGAGTCAGAGATATATATTCTAAGTCCTTATATAATCTCTAACGCCCCCAATGAAGGATCGATTGGTTTGATTTGAGGATTTGAAGAGATTGGAGAGTGGTATGAAGATGTCGTAAGTAAGTAGTAGTAAGCGGGTAGGCAGTGCGACCACACGACGAGCAGGGGGGTGTCTGGTGTGTCTGTTTGGTTGTTTGGGTCTGGTCAGCCAGGATAAGTAATAAGCCCCGCGGCGAATCTCTCGCCCAAGATCAGATCTCTTTCTGTCATCATACAATAAGCACAGCTCGTTTCCTCCTCCTTTTCTCCTCGCCCCGATGGGTTTCATATATAGTCGCTGAGATCCGCAGCACTCGGGCCATCATTTTACAGACCATCAATCGACAAACTTGCAATGAAGATTCTATTCAATAAATAAGGCAAGGAACAACGTGTAGACGCGGCCTCGGATGACACAGAAGACTTCATCAACACGTTGGACTAGTCAATTGGGGGTATATGTGATATCATCGTATTGGCTTTCTGGGAAGGAGATTGGGAGCTTACGTGGATATAAATGATACAAACCAATCAGCCAGCGGGTCTATTAATAACAACACTCCGTGACAAGACCCCTACCGGTTCCAAGGCTTAGGTATGGATGGGTCATCTTGGCCATGCAGTCAGAATCCTACATGGTGGGTGAGAGAAGAAGAATGTGCCCCTACTTGGCGGATAGGTCGGGGCCTGTTTCCGGTCACTACCTTACCTACTCAGCCCCCACGCCCTTTGTCCCTCCTTTCTCTCCACATCAGTTCCAGTCACCGTGAGTCCCGCACACTGGCGACGGCGAAACGCTTGCCTAACATGCAAATCAACGCTGGCCATCAACGGTCAAGGCCCCGCCCCTCCGCCTGAACATTCCGGGGCCGCTTGGCACTATAAAAGACCGAGTTGCCCAATGCATCCTTGTCCGGAAGACCCTCGCTCAAAAGCGTGGACTAAAATGCAATTCTGCCGAGTTCGAGTCATTCCCTATATCGATTCCGAGGGGCGATAATTGCCCCTAGAGTGCTTAAAACAAAGGGCTCGGGCCTGGTCACATCAGTCCTTACCCTGTTTTGGAAACTTTGCATTGGTAGGCTCAAGTGATTGTTCAAACCATGTAAAGAGCACAACTCGAAATGCCATTTCAGGAACGCCCCTATTTCTCGGGCTCTGGGCTTTAAGCCTTGATGGCACTCAACGCCTTTCCCCAGCTGCTCAACTGCGCAAACAAACATGGCCCTGGAAAGTCCTCACGTCTCACTGAGGCCTGTTCAGGCACAGCAATGGGTGCACACTGAGACGTTACCCCTACGCTGTGTAACAGGAATGCATCCTATTAGTGGTTTCACTTTTCAGCTCAAGTCCTCCGCACCCCTGACGATTGGCAGGGCCTCTGCTCCCAGCGCTTAAGAAAACACGGACTGATCATGACTGAATAATATCATACACAGCTTTTTGTATTTCCTGTTAAAATAATTGGCATCAATTTGTAGGTTTTCCTGTCGCGGTGTTTAATTGATTTTCCTTGACACTGAACACCATGTGGCTTATCAATACGTCGACGCTGGACATGAAGGAGTTTTCCGGCTCTGGAGTCCCGAAGTATGCAATCCTGTCTCACACCTGGGGCGAAGAGGAGGTCTTGTTCCATGACATGCCGCAGTCGAGAACAAACATGGGCCAGGAAGCCCGACTTCTAGAAGCATCTAGGAAAAAGGGTTACGCGAAGATCAAAAATGCATGCATCACAGCACGAGAGCTTCACTATGATTATGTTTGGGTAGATACCTGCTGCATCGACAAGAGCGTAGAGCAAATGGAGGAAATCAACTCGATGTTTCGGTACTACGAAGAAGCAGGGATATGCTTAGCTTATCTTTCCGATGTCTCGCCTGAGCCGGACTCGATACTGGGTGCACTGTCATTCGCGAGGTGGTTCACCCGGGGATGGACGCTCCAGGAGCTACTGGCGCCCTGGAACATCACTTTCTACTCATCGGACTGGTCTGAGATCGGCACGCGTACGACGCTATCGAAATACATCGAGCGTATCACAGGAATAGACCGGAGATATCTTTGGGACCAGGTGGGATACAGCACACGATTCGATCTGCTACGGGAAGCGAGCGTCGCGCAGAGGATGACCTGGGCTGTGGGGAGAAATACGACGAAGCCCGAAGACATTGCCTACTGTCTCCTGGGGATCTTTGGCATACAAATGTCTCTCATGTACGGGGAAGGATCACGCGCGTTCATCAGGCTCCAAGAACACATCATAGCAAGATACTCGGATGCGACGCTGCTTGCTTGGAATGCCAGGACCATCCCCGGCTCTGAGATAATTCCGCCGGAAGAGCCAGAAGATCCATCCAGATGGCGAGCGACCTGGAAGATGCTTACTTGGAAGGAACACCCATGGGGATCATTGGAACGCATGGCCACCAACCTGACACCTTCCTTGTCCTTGCTGGCACCATCTCCAGACTACTTCATTGGCTGCCAGGACGTGGTTGCCCATGATATTTTCTTCGACTGGTCGGTCACGAGCGGCGGCATTCGCCTTTGTCTGCCCACATCAGGAGACATGCAGCCCTATATCGTCCTTCCTTGCTACATGTCATCGAACCCGCTGAACTTACTTGCTATCAAGCTTGTGAGGCAAGAGAGTGAGGGGTTACTACACGCCCGAGGATGCGCCCCACTGAAACAGGTCCCATATTGCAAATGGCATCAGTGGAGTCGGCAAGACCTCCTTCTGAGGACCGGTGTCGTCGAGCATCTCAGGAGCCCTTCTTCACTCTTGCTGGAAGAGCATCATATTTTACTGGAGTTTCCGTACCCACAAGTCCGCCTTCAAGCAATCTTCACGAATAGCATGTGGAGATCATTGGAATCCCTGAAATGCTATAATCTCCAGGTGCCTATCAAAGGGCGATTTCCGTGGACTCTGTGCTATGAGACACTCCGATCCAGTGCCTTTCTTTTCGAAGATATTGAACTACAATCACACTACGCGTTGGTGATACGGTACCACCAGACATGGTCGTTTCCTTTCTTTCTGGGCTGTTTTCCGACGCAGTGTAGGCGGATCCGTCTTGCCTTAATATCCGCAGCGACACGGCAAGCCGTACAAGAGCTTGTGTTGAATGATACTGATTGGGATGAACCTGCCCATCTGGATATCAAGTCCATGTTCATCTGCACTGCCATTACGCAAGACAATGTACTTGGTCGAGACATATCCTCCATCACTCTGAGACGATCGCGTACCGGGCCGGGGGTATCCTTATCCAGGCTTTGGCACAAATCAATGTTCCGTTTATCACGTCTAGTCGGGCCCAAATACCAGCAATTGATCCTATCATTCGATGCTGTGTTTTCTTTCTCACCTGGGGTCAATTTTATCCTAGCTTGTTTGCTGTGGTATACCTGCATGATGCCACTCTGGTTTCTATTATATCGGTGGCCGTGGCCAACGAATCTTTTTGATCTTGATTCAACCCTTGATGCCCTGGATCACTCGTTTCCGCTTGTCGCTGAGTTTATTTACCAGCTTTCCCCGAATGTGCCATACCTTATGGGGAGACTGCAGCTTTTCATCATATCTTTGATGTTTGCGCTTCAACTACTTCCGCTGGCATCTAACTATTCCCCTCATACTTCCCCATTCCTAAAGAAACATTATCTGACGATAGCATCGGTATTTGGTGTTGCTGCCGTCCTCAAGTTGCACTCTGAAACTTGGGTGTTCTTCTTCTGGGCAGTCACGGTCATTCAGGCCGTAGGTTGGGAGTTTAGGAGAACAGGGGACACACAACCCGGCCGGATTTTCCAGGTTTCTCCGTTCTTGCTGGCAGCGACTTACATAATATCCGACTACAATCATTCTTTCGTCTCGCAAACGATATGCGGGGCATTGGTCAGCATAGTTGTGAACGGGTTTCCTATATAGCTCCAGTATTGGGTCTCCGATTAAAGGTGCTTGAGCGAAACCGAAGGCTCCTACAGAATCCGATAGTAATTAGCCCCAAAGAGACGCCCGTTGATAAACAGACTGGGGAGTCTCTCGGTATATGAAGTTTCGTTTTCACTTACCTGCCCGCCTTTCCGTTGTGCGGTGGGTGGCCGGAGGCCCAGGATCCGGTTCATAACTCTGTCGAACAGCTGGCGGTAGGCGAGGGGCCTAGCAATGCCGAATTCGGCACGCTAGGGACCAGCAGGCAGCAGCCCTAGAGCCTAGCTTAGCCTCACTGTATACATCTTGGCTATTCTTCCGTAATCATTCCCCAATGCACTGTCATCAACTATGCACAACTCGTCCCCAAACTGTGAGACCTGTAAACGGGTTGCATCTGTGGTGGACGGTACCTATGTCCCATCAAGCATTGACAACGAACAACTCCAGTGCGTGATAGGAACATTCTCCGAGCTCAGCCAGAACCAGGCAGCATGCGAACTGTGTGAACTGGTGGTTTCCAAGCTTAGAGAAGATCCAAGGAGCGACGCATACGGCCCGGACTGCATCGTTACATTCTGGCAATGGGACAAGCCGACGGATTACCGATGGAGCTACGGCTTCCTGGAAGATGAAGACGTCAATTGCGTGTCTTGCGGCCAATACCACAGCAGCGTCACGCTGATCGACATGCCCCGAACCTCTGGCCTAGAATCAGACCTCAATCCGAATTGGGTTGATCTGAACCGTTTGAAAGATTGGGCTCGCCACTGCGACTCAACTCACCAGGGTACATGTCACGGCTTGTCCGGGTGGGCCGATGTAGCTCCGCCCTCACTGGCTCCGCTACTCCTCGTCGACGTGAAGACGCAATCCATTGTCGAGGTTGATCTCTCCATGCCACACCAAGAAATCAAGTACGCAGCCTTGAGTTATGTCTGGGGGCGTCTTCCCGATGTTCTGGAGTCGACGCAGGCCAACTTGCCCCAGCTCAAGTTACCCGGCGCGCTTGCCTTGCCCGCATTTTCCCATGCGCTACCCGAAACAGTGCGCGATGCTATAGCGCTCACGCATCGTCTCGGGCTGGACTACCTCTGGGTGGATCGGCTGTGCATCGTGCAGGACGATGCTACCAGCAAGCCGTTGCAGTTGGCGCAGATGGGTGCCATCTACGCAAACTCGTACCTCACTATCGTCGCGGCCGACGGCGCGGACGCCAATTACGGGCTTCGTGGCTCGGTGGAGGGCGTTTCCCGACCGCGGCACTTTCGCCCGTCCGCGGTCACCCACAAGCCCGGAGGCAAGGCGCTCACCGTCAAGCCCGTATTCGCGCACGACTACAACGTGACCGAGTGGGAACGTCGGGGCTGGACGTTCCAAGAGCGCGCCCTGTCCCGTCGCAACTTGGTCTTTCAGGAAGGACGGGTCTTTTGGGAGTGTTATGGTGACATATGGACCCAAGAGATACCCTACGACCCTGGTCGTGCTTCGGGGCCGATGGAAGCCCGGCAGCGATGGAAGGCGCAGAAACCGAGTGCGTACCAACTTACCATGAGTGCATGGCCGGACCTGGCCCAGTACGAGATGCTTGTTTACAAGTACAGTGAGCGGATCCTGTCGTTCCCTAGCGATGGCTTGAACGCTTTTCTGGGTATATCCGCGGAGCTTTCCCGGTCGTTTCGAGGCGGGTTTCTGTTCGGACTCCCTGAGTACTATTTCGATATCGCCCTCCTCTGGGCCCCTTCCTCTACCATGCGTCGGAGGCTCGTGGCTGGGAAGCCCGATCCCTTGCTTCCGAGCTGGTCTTGGGCGGGATGGGAAGGGAGCCCGGTGAACCTCAGCATCCTGCCGAACTTGCAGCGGCAAGTCGATGGCGAAGTCTTCGGTTCATCAACTCTGGAGTATATTGAGATTTATCCCACTGTGAAATGGCTGAAGACAAGACCTGATATACAGGAACAAGAAGAAGTAGACAACGGGTACTATGAAGCAGTACAATTTAAACACAACAATGCCAAATCGCTGCCGCGGGGTTGGTCGCGCATCAGTGTTCCTCAGGGACAAAGCGGTCCGGCCCCAGGGTTCAGGCACGAGTCTCTCCCCGTTACAGAATTCACTTGGCCTTTGCACGTACCAGAGCACCCTTTACCATTGTCTTTGACCAGGTGGGAATCGCTACTCCGCTTCCGCGCCGCCCGATCATACCTATTCGTTGTACCACGTCTCCATCGCGACTGGGAGATGAAGCACTGGAACACGGCTACCAACACGGCAGCAGAGGCCGCCTCACTCTTTCATATCCGATACGCATCTGGAGACTGGGCCGGGGTGCTGTTCTCCAATGACTTCGATACGCCGCCCGCAGGCGAGCAGGAGCGCTGCGAGTTCATTGTCGTTTCTGGTGGCTTTACGTCCAAAGACGAGACGGGCGATCACAACGGCCTGGAAGAATGGGCGCAGGTTGCCAAGATCAAGGACCTGGATACATACGAGTTTTATAACGTCCTTTGGATTGAGCGTGTCGGCAGCATCGCATATCGCAAGGCACTTGGTAGGGTTTGGAAGGATGCTTGGGACCGTCAGCCCTCAGATGTCATAGATGTAGTTCTTGGATAAGGACGGATAACTATATTTCTATGAGGAGAAGGCCATTTTGTTCATATTATAGGAAATCGGTCAAGTTCCTCAAGGTCAACATCTTCTAGTAGGGTGGGTAGGGCAGAGGTTCGGAGCCGTAGTCAGTGTCTTTCGGAGCTAGGAACTCGGGGTCATCGTTGGTTCGGGCGCCAAACCCTCCCTCAGACCTGACTGCGAACCAGGCCATTCCAGACAGCAGGGTCGATAGTAAAGCAAGTGTCCACTGCAAACCAATGATGGGGAGCCCCCGATTTACCTCAAAGGTTGCGGAATGCAGATCTGTGAGCGAGTACTCGAGGGCCGCGGTGGTCATTGTCGTCGCCAAGGCGGACGCAAGAGACCCAGTGGTCGAAAGCCAAAGAAGGCAGATCGCGCAGCGCCTCAGTCTAATGATGCCGGGGGGACTCTGGCCAAGATTGCTCTTGACTTTCCGAAGAAGAACAAACAAGCACGCGACTCCTGCCATGAAGGCAGGTCCTGTACCAGCCAGGATCGGCAACAACAACTTGGATTGTAGAGCCAGGCCAACATCCAGCAGCTGACGCACTTCTGAGGCCCCACCATCGCCCAATGGGAAAAGCTGCCGTTGGAGATCCTTCTCTGAAGATCCGATGGACGGATGACAAGCCCTCGAGTCGGGCATGTCGCTATGGAGCTTGATGCATATCCCTGCGTGGTTCAATTAGCACGACCCATCAATCCAGTCACAAGATCAATCCAACTCACCTAGATAGCCTACTCGAAGCTCACTAGTGTCTTGAGACTTTGAGCCTGTCAAGGATACTATGTATAGATCTGGGATCCCAGGAGAGGTTGAGATGCACCCGACTAAACATAAGACTTGGGAAAATCAGCTTTAGCGATAATATAAGCAAAAAGTGACAGAGAGCTCACCATAGAACACTAGAATTGGCACGCAAAGCAAGAGGCAAAGGGTTTGTGCTTCTATTCTTCCTACTCTGCGTGTGAGCTGAGATGGCCAGAGAGGCAGTGATGATTACTTACTTGGCATTTTGACGGTGAAAAGGATGGTCTAATAGGGGTGTTGTACTTATGAGTAAGTAATTGCTTGTGTAGATGATGTGGAAATGATGGATATATTGCACTTGGATCTCAAGGAATCGTAAGCCTTATATTTTATTTCATCCGCGTCAGCTATATAGGAATATCGAAGAGTGTTCGATTAACCGACCATCCATTCTTAGATCCTGTGCAGTTACATGCAACTGAATACCAACCTGGCGCTTGGTCAGTAGTAGTGGGCCCCTTTATCGCAACCATCGATCAGAGTGACCCAACCAGCGGCCATAGCCGCCAGCCAAAGCAATCCAGAAAAGGATCGATAACTTGAATGAATTATAGGAAGATCTTGAACCACTATCCGGAAGGACGTGGCCTGAGTACAGATGGCTTAAAGTACTTTTGGTACCTCTCGAAATCGAACACACCATCCTCCAGCTCGCCGCTGTCTGGTTCTCCTGACCATCCAAAAGTCCCGCTATCCTTGAGCTCGGTCCCATTCTCTATGAATATTGTGCAGTCGTAGAGCATGTACTTGTGTGTTTCGTACTCCTGGAGATCCACGAAGCGTATATGGCTGTCCACCATGCACCATGTGCCCCTAATCTTTGCCCTAGCCGCAGCTTCGGCTTCAGTTTCCGGAACCAACGTCGGGTAGATCCCCCACATCTTCATTCTGAAACCCCTGATCCATCCCTTGCGCATTATCGGCGCTTCGGCGCTCTTAGTTACGGCCTGGAATACTTCCGGATCCATGAGTGAACCATAGAAAAAGAAGTGGCGAGGCCGAAAACTGGGCTCCGTAAGCGCGGTTCCAACTTTGGCAGCGGCGGCAAACTTAGCCGCCATGACGGAATTGTTCGATTTAGGCTCGGTGAGCCCAGGTGGAAGTGGTGGAGGAGGGGGTATGCCGCTCAACGAGGGCAAGGGTGGTGCAGGGGGGATCCCTTGGAGGAACTCGAGAGCCGCTTGCTCTTCAACGTCCTTTAGCTCTGCCATGGTAGAGAAGGATGACGATTGGCTGCTCTTTAGGCGCGCAGAAAATCCTGAGATAAGAGTCGGAGAGAGTGTATGACAAGCAGCGGTTAGAGTTTGCCAATTTGAAACGGCAGAGAACCAACAGCAACGAGGTGGTCAGCCGTGATCGTCGGGCCGACCTTCTTGAACCCCTGTAGACAGTCCCACCAGTGCCGAGTAGTCGGGACGAGAGAGCCAATCAACTTCGCGGGTCGACTTACATGCCAGATACCCCAACAATCGCGCGTACTCTACTTGCGTGGAATATCCAAGGGACACGATTTGGCGTTAAAAACTTTGACCATTAAAATCACATGAGAGGGGACAATTTGATGGAAATAGGAACAATGACGACTTTGTGTTACCGGTCACTTGGCCCTGTTGTATACGCAGTAGCGGGCGTTAAGGCGCTCTCCATTAATAATGAAGATCCCGCGACGAGGTAAAACATTGGAATGAACATGTATATACTTGATAACTGCTAAAGAAAAACGATGCCTTGGTTTATATAATTTTGGAATGGGGTTTCGGATGATGCGCCCATCAGAGATGAGTATCAAATAAGGATGAACGTCGAACTAAATTAGGGCGTCGGAATGCCCGGGACGTTAATGAAGGGAGCCGGTGTCGAATTGGCCGGGACCATCCGCATGTGGAATCGCCGAAAGTTTTGAAGAAGCCGCCTGCCACATTAGTATGACGTCCTTCGAGCTTCGAGCCTTCGGTCAAGGAAGAAACAACGTCGGGGAATGGGGAAATGTGGGGACCCAACAGACCCAACCCAGGTATTCGGCAAGGCTGAGAATGAACGAGGCCCGCGAAAGCCCCGCGGTCCGGCAGTGTCGAAAGCTCCAAATAGAGTCTCGACTGATGTAAACACCCCCCGCCTTAGGGCATTAAAGACGAAGAATGCAGCCAATAAATAAAACACTATGATACCCTCTCCAAATACTCGGAAATCTCGCATTCCTCCCGAAGATGAGCACAGGTATAAAAGCCTAAAGAAGAAAGTCCTAGTAGGGGACAAGTAAAAGGAATCAGGGTGCTAGGTAAAGGTAGCCTGCAGCTAATGAGAATTTTAGGAACTGGTGGGGCTGTTCATCAGACTGACCTTGCGCCTTAGATACACATTACAGCCAAATCTCTACTTATAGTCTTCCGTTCATTAATTAATCATTATATTTATGTACACTCGAGTCATCTAATGCACTAGACTCCAAGATGTCAAATTTAATTGAGAGGTAGAAACATCAATAATAGCACAGGCAGGTCAAAGCCGGATCTGTAACATCTGATTGGTGCGAGGAGCTTATTGTATGAAAATCCCATGATATCCCTTTCTGATTGGCTATGAGTCTCTTGGCCTCCATGCTCATCGCTAACATCCCTTCGTCAAAATTCTTGACGAACCAATAGAAAATGAATAAATACATTCTGGATCTAATGGATGCAGTTTTTTTTTCTGGTTTCATATCTCCTTGGAAGAGACTTTTTTCGTCTTCGTTGAGGTGGCGCCGACTGTCCAAGTTGATGGGATGTGCCTGCAAGAGAGGGAGGGGTGCATTTCCCGTCCGCTTCGCTTTAAGCAAATAGCTGCATTCACTTTGACCCAAATCCACTATGACTTGAATAAAACAAAACCATCACTACATGCCATGAAAAGACATAATCATCCTTCCCTATAAAACCTTCTCTCCTGATCAGAACTCAGGCGCCATTAAAAGCGCCTTTGACACACATAAACAGTCTGATCTTTAGTACCGTTGTAGAGGGGCAACACGCGAGCCCCGCCTTTCCAGTAATTCGCAATGATGCGCCGCTCAAAGGTCGGTGTAAGTGCTTAGCTTTAAAGCTCAAACAGCTCATAGCCGCCTTTTCTTGATGTTACTGGCAACTGAATCTTCCGTATTGAACAATTCTTCGCTATCATGAGAGACTGGTGATTCGTCGTGACGTCTATGGAACGGGCCACCGAAGAATTGCGACTGTCGCTCCGGTCTTATACCCCTCTTTCTTCCACGGGCCTCTCCCCTTGATATCTTCGCCAATCTTAGCGACTCTGTCAATGAGCTTATATCCGGCAACGGGAGCAATCTGCAGAAGTGCAAGTGGTCAATCATATTCTGGTCCTCGTTCATCTGAAAGCTTTCGCATCTTTCTAGCTTGAAGTGCTTGCTGATATGGTTCATCCGGGTGATGAAATTGGCCTTGATATCGCCCACGGAGGCGAAGGTCCGGTTACAGACCCAGCATGCGCATTGCTCCGGCAATATGCCCCCTAGATGTCGATACATGTGGTGGTCTATCCACGCATCCAATTGACGAGGCTCAAATCGCATTTCGCAATTGAAAACGGTAGCGAATTCGCAAGGAAGCTCTTCAATGGTTCGTGAGGGGATACGCATTATCTTGGCTTTATCCGGCTCTTGCGTCAGGCACCGGCCCCCAAAGGTTCGGGCCCGCCCTTTGCCTTTTTTCTGGTCAATGGTGAAGCTCGAGATTCCAGCGAGCCCTGCCCCTACTCCATCGCCCAAATCTGGCAATATATGCATAGGTTCCAAATTATGGCAAGTCATTGAGGTTGAATCCTTAAATTTTTCCTGTTTCACTGGAATGGATGTCGAATGTACCCACTTGTTCCCTTCTGGACTCTGGTTGGTTACCATCTTTACTTCAGTGTCGCCTGGCGCAGGCAAGGCTGCCTCGATTGACTCCGACGATATCCCAGCATTTCCAAATGGGATTTCTTGGCCCGAGACCTGTAAGTCGACGATTTTCCCCTCCCCCAACTTGATGCATTTATTCACCACATCAGTAAATGCCGATGAGAGAATCCTAGCCAAGTTTCTTTCTTCATTCAGCGATTCCCACTGCATCATTTCCGTATCCTGCAGCAGAAATGACAGTACGGACTTTCCGTGGCTCTTCCAGAACTTTTGAAATATCAAACAGAGTTGGTCGACATCCTTGTCCGCGTATGCTGAAGTTGGCGCATCGCATCCAGGGAAAATGATGCCCCAGAGACGAAACCACTCTGCCTCTTCCGTTGCGCACGTGCCAGTCTCCCGAATAAGCGACGCTTGATCGTCAGAAATGCCCTCAACGCGAGCAGATGCTTCTGGTGTGCAAGAACGCAGTATCACATGCTGGTCTCTTTCCGATACAAGGCCAAAAGCCTTGGAGCATATGGGGCAATACGGCGGCTGCCGGTGTTTCCTTAGAATGTGTCCCCTCAGGTTTGATAAATTTGATGCGTCTGTCAACCTGCAACATGCGTACCGTTCCGGGTCCATCTTGTAAAAGTGGCAGCTGAACCCAATTGGGTCCTGACTTTTATCTTGCTTTTGGGAATACCATCTGCTTATTTCAGTAGCTGCGACACTTATGATGCACGCAGTGTCTGCCTGGGACATAGTGAATAGTGTTGTAATTGGGTTCGTGGTGCCCATCGAGCTGGAAGCTGCCACGTCCACGTACAGCACCTGAACAGAACCCCATAGTTCAGCGACCAGCGCCTGAAAAAACATTTGCAAGATACTATCAACTAATTCATTCAAGATTTTGAAGAGACTTTCTTTCGCTCGAAAAGAGATCTCGCTATCTTCTGACCATGAAAGTGAACAGCTGTCGCTGGAAGTTGTACCCATGTCGTCGTCGATGCCGTCGTCGTCGTGAAAATGCGACGTATCCACACATGTCAGGGTTTCTGCGCCAGGACCACGATCCTCAGATAGCCAGTCTGACTTCATGGGAAAGCTTTCCTGGTTCTGAAGTAGCATAGGACTGCGGCCAGATTTGGCCGTTCGGATCTCAAGCATCCGTTGCGACCACGACTGCGCTTTCTCCGACAATGGAAATGGACCTTCGCCTCGCATGGCACTGATCCAGGCGCATCCATCAACGGTATGGCATGACTTTATATCAGTGGTGGGGATGTTCGAAAAGATGCGACATGTACGAGGGTCCCGTTCAAGCTTCAGGTATGTGACTTCGAAGGGGCCGTTGGCATTGCCGTTGAGGGTCAACAAGCCACTCCAACTCCAGGTAGGTACATCGTACACATGAGTGGTGCCCCGAAGAAAAGCATCTCGACCGGCGTGAGATACTCTAGAGAGATTGTTGAGTAATGTACCCGGTTGTTTCTCGTTGATAATGCGCCAGTCTCTATCGAAGAACAACACTGTCGGAGGTGCAAAGTACTCTTGGAGAGTCCACCCCCTCGTGAACCACTGGATGTGTTCAAGCCGCTCAATGATATCGGATTGCTCTGACAGAGATATATTCTCAAGGTAAACGCACCAGATGGCAGCGCGTCGATGCCACTGAGATATGGAGTCGATGGCCTCCAAAAGTCCAGTGCTTGAAGATTGATCGATGCAGCAAGTGTCCATCCAGGCGTAGTCAATTCCACGCTCCTTCGTGCGTTCGCAAAAGCTTTTGATCACGTCCTTTTCGGACTGGTGTCGCCAAATTATGTTCACTGACCCAGACTCTTGAAACCCCAGTTTCTTCCCATCATTGACCTCGCTCCGAATGTGCCACATGACTGCGTAGGGGGGCATATGTCGAATGGAGAAATCCTCCAGTTCTTTGGAGTTAACATTGATTAGCCGCATCATAATTGCTACTAGACGCTTGACTCGAAATTGTGAGTTTTCGCGATCGATAGTGATGAATGATGGAATCATACCAAGGCAGAAGAACAAATTCGGCCGGAATGCTCGACATTCTGCAAGATGGAAATGCCTGAGTACTTAGGCAATCAGTCTAGGGGCCTAATGCGCCCCCGGGTCTGCCATTGGTCCCCGAGGACGGGAATCTATGTGCATTGCCAAGAACCCCAATCCAATCAAACCCTTCAACACAAATGTAGCGACAGGTAAGATTGGGAAGCCAGATTGTCATACACAGCAAGACAGGGCCGAAATAGTAGCCACACTTGCTAGTTCCCTCTGCAACGGCTTTGGAGGGGTAGAAACGCAGAACTCAAATCAAGCCACCATTCGGAGCTGTGGGTAAGAGGGAGCGCACTTCATTCCCATGTATTATACCTCATGCACAAATGTTGGGCCAAGAGCCATCAGAGTATATGGTAACGATCAATCTATTATATCACAGTTCCGAAGTATGCAGTTCAAGGGTTCTCCCATGCCAGTTGCTCGTCCATCTCAATCACCCCTACTTTCTCCAACAGGAATTCGCGGGGGTTTCCGGTGTGCCTTCCTCGACTTCCAGGTCAGTTAAATCGACAACTCGGTGCATCATAAGGGACAGATGATTCTTGAAAACACACCAAATGTTTGATCAAAGGTTTTTATATCTTCCTTTGCTCTTGAAACTCTTTCTTTGACTGGGCTCTGCTGTAACGACCCAGCTTGAATCCCAGGCCGGTATGCTACAGGCTTCTCCATGTTATCGAGCCAGCGAGCAACACGATTGGCGTCGAGTGTCAGCTGGCCATTGCAGTCGCTGCTTGGATGCATATTAGTAGCTGTCCGCATTCGGATAACCAAAAAAGGGTTTCCGTACCGATTGTTCTCTCTGTGAGAGGAACTCGACTTCTGATGAGAGCCCATGGTCACAATGAAAGGTAGAGAGTAGGGTCGTGTGAATGAGAAGTAAATTGTCATCTGGAATCGCAGAATCCAACATCGCATGGCGTAAGATCAATTGAAATACCTACGAGAAACAGACAATTGCCATCTCAACCCAGAACATGAGTCGCATGTATTCAAGAACATTTGTATTGTTGCGCGCGCACGCATCGCTCGCGTCGTGGAGTCTCATTGATTGGCCGGGTAAGGGGGCTTCTGCTACATTTGTGCTGAACAGGCGGGCCTGGCACCCTCCATCTTGGGTCGTCCTCATCCCACCTCCTCGATACCTTCTAACCCCCACCAACTCTTTTCTGCATAATAGGTGGTTTGGGGTTCGCGGGGATCTGTATTGAGCGGGATCCCTTCGCGAAGTCTTCGTTTCTACCGAACTCCGTGCTTGTCCTCTCGCTTCGGCGTCGCTTGCCTTGCGACTTGGGGGAAACACCACAAGGCTCTGGGTTCGCAACCAGGCTTCTCTCGTGCCTAATCCTCAACACCCAACCTCTACTCTGCGTTCCAGTCTTCTATACCGCACCGCGGCCCTTGATGTACATAGAGCGCAACTTTAGGGTTGAGAGTGACCCCTCCCTCCTTAGAGTTACCGCTGCCGAGTTAGTAGGCACATATAGGTAGGCGATAGATGTCACATCGGAGATTGGTATCGAGGCAACGAAGCTAAGCCAATAGACGTCGCAGATTTCCATCAATAACATCCCCGAGCCCTTCTTACTCGACGTGTCGACCGATAGCCACTCCAGAGCCCTTTCGCTGTGACCAAGATGCAGTCATCAACCCCAAACCTAGCCCCAGCTTGGTACGCAAGCCCTGGGCAGTCTGCCAGCCTAGCACCAACCGTGGTGGGCTCAGGTCCTGTAGCAAGCAGCTCCAGGAGCCGAAAGCGACCTAGAACCGATATCAACGAAATCGATGTAATACCCAAGCTCTCGGCGCGTGGCCTCGCGTGCCCTTTCTATAAGAACGACCCCTACAAGCACGTCGATTGCTTAGGGTATGCCAGCTTCGATACGGTGACGGTCATGAAGCAGCACATCGAAAGAAGCCACATGTGCCCTCCTTACTACTGCCCGATCTGCGGGAAAACTTTTGAAGAGCAGAACTCAAGGGACACGCACCTCGTGGCTCGCACGTGTAAAAAGCGGGATATTTCTTTTTCAGGGATGATGAGCTCCGATCAACATGCGGAGATCAAGAAGATCACCAATGGACGAAAGAAAGTAAAGAATGAGACGCAGAAATGGTACGAGATATGGGGAGTATTGTTCAATGGCAAGGCGCCTCCCGAGTCCCCATTTAGGGGCCCCGTGGAGCACGAATCGACCGCGAACGTACAAACCTACATGGACTTGCCTAGGTTCCAAAACATCTGGAACCTCCACTACTCCGAGCTCCAAAATGACACACACGCACAGGAGAAGCAAAAGAAGTTCATTACTGCCATAATGGATGATCATGCGATTTATGCAGATGAGTCGCGCGCGAACGCGACGGCGGATGTCCCACCGGCGGACTTCCAAGAACCGTATTGCAAACCCGACCAGGTCATGGGGCAAGACCCAGGAAACTTTGAAGTGGACCGAAAATTTCTGGAAGGCTTTGAAGATATGAGCACTTATTTCTCTTTTGAGGGAGAACAGCAGTGATCTCGATTGAATGGGAATTCGAAAGCGATGTAATGACGAAACTTGATGAGATATGAAGAAAATCAAACAGCGTAGTATGCAGTTGATGTCTGTGCCGATACGCTTACCCAGACACGTGCTAGCTGTCTAACAGGCTTTGTTGCCCACAATGTGCATTCGCAATCAATACTTTCGCCGACGATATTCGTACATGAGCTCTGGGGGCCCGGGTTATATGTCCGCTACCTAATGTAGTAGGTGGGGTTGAATGGTTCCTCACCGTTGATCCTACCCGGTGCAGCCATACCTAAATTCAGCCCCCAATAGAGGGGTGGTGATATGATGTCAGATGGAATGAGCAATCTACTCACTTGCGTTGACCATTATCATCTCACTCTTACTCCTCGCTCGCCCTGTAGATAGGCATTTAGTTTTAGTCCAGTGTTGGAGTATCAGTATCAGGATGGTTTTCATCAGACCCTACCAGGAGTCGGATTTCGAAGCCTGCGCTCACATTGTAAGTCACCCCGGCCAGCTCTCACTTCACCCCGCACTACTACTGCCCGCCCAATCTTACTGCCGACTTGTTCGACTATCACTTCGTCAGACCCGCCTGGAATGACATGGAGAAGATGTAGAGCAGTCAAACGCGAATGGCGAAGAAGTCCAGGGGGGAAAGAAAGAATGCTAACATGAAAGAAGTGCCGCGCCACCCTTCCCCCGTCCTTATCCACCACCCCCATAACCGCCAAACTAGCCCCCTACGTCTGGACGCACCAGTACACCCACCTGTCCCCGGCGACATGCCACATGCTAGTCGACGACGCGCACCCCACCGACACCTCGGGCCCCTCCGGCGCCGGCGACGGCGGTAGAGTCGTGGGCTACTGCATCGGCTGCCCCGACGTCTTCGCCTTCGCCGAGCGGTACCCGTCCTACATCACCAACATCCTCTCCACCACTGTCGCCCCACCCCCCTCCCTCGGACCCTCGGCTTCCTCCACCTCTGCCTCGGGCGGTCTCCCAGCCACGGACGGCGGCCTGACCTCATCTTCCGGCCCCACCACGTCCACTTCGTCTACCACCGAAGAAGAACCCTTCTGGATCCCCGACGACACCACCCTAACCTCCACCGCCAAGAAGCCCAACCCAGCCGCCCTAATCCGCCTAGCCTACGACCCAATCCGTCTCCTTTCCCTCGACGGCTCCCCCCGGGACCTATCCTCCTCCTCCTCTTCTTCTGCCTCTTCGTCATTTGAAGGCGGCGGGTGGCGGGCCACCATGCACATCGACCTGCTCCCCGAGTACCAGCGGCAGGGCTGGGGTCGGCACCTGATCGAGTCCTTCGTGCGGAGCGTGCAGGCGAGCGGCGCGGACTACGGCCGGGGCGCCTGGATCGGCATCGCGCCCGACAACGCGCAGGTGGTCTCGTTTTACGAGAAAGTTGGGTTTCGCTTGGCGACGCCGCCTGCTGCTGTCACGTCCGCCGAAGATGGGAGTGGTGGTGGTGGTGAAGAGGGCATCAACATGGTCATCGACATTCCACCAAAGGTCTGAAGACGAAGCAGAGAAGGCTTGTCTTGTCACTGGGTTCATTTCATTTAGCAGAAGAGCGAAGTAAGGAAGACAGGTAGCGAGTATCAATCATGATTTGATGCCATAGTGTGTTGTGTATACATGTATGTCATCGACACTATCTCTTGGTTGATGTGTATGTGTGTGTTATGATTACATTTCAATACATCATGATGTAAAATATGCGAGCCTTACGATGCCTAGGTTCTTCACCTTGCACACCTCCAACCAGCCTCATCCATCCTACATCCGAGAACCCGTGAGAGTCAAAGTCCCCTCTCCCTTTTGGCTCAGTCTTTGTGTTCGCCAAAATAAGGACCAGTTTGTGTCCCCTTCAAATCAATCAGATTTCTTTGCGCCCACTAAAATGCAGCGGTATCCCTAATACATTTGAAGTAGAAAAGAGGAAGAGACGAGAGATGATAGAAACTCCTCGCCGTCCTGTGTTGCGCATTTTCTCAAAAGCCGCTCGCCGCCTCATCCTTTCACGTACGTAGCTTTTCCAGTCCACACTTGAACTCCGAGACCAGCCCGAACACAAGCGTCGAAACTCCCCAGAGCGTGATGAAACCCGAAATTAAAACATGGAAACCAAAAGAGAGGAAAAAAGACACTAAGGTATAAAACAGGTGAAATGTGTATTAGCCAACGCCATTCGTCATACATTTTCGAGGTTGAACAATATGTTCGTAACCTGTGAGAGAACATTCGATCGCACTAGATCATGCCGCCTGGCAAAACTGTGCTTGTGCGCTCCCGATCCTTCGAATTTTGTGTCACCACCATTCTCGACGCTGGGGGCGCCATGCTGGCATATTGGCCATTGCTGTTTGGTGCACCCATTGGGCGGTTGAGCTGCATGCCCTGTGTCTCCGAGGCAATCTTGCGTAGTTGACGAGTAACAGGCCCAGCTTTGGCCGAGTCGTCCTCGTCCGAGGGCCTTCCCGATCCAAGAGCAGAACCAGTCGAGAGTTGGGGAGCGCTGGCATTGGCGTCCTCGCCGTGGTCGCTCTTGCGGCCGACCAAAGATCCGAAGATGGTTCTGGTCTTGGAACCGTCTTGTCGACGTCTCGGGTTGATAGGCGGCAGCGGTGGTGCAAAGTTGTCCGACTTGCTGTTGGATCTCGAACGGCTGTTGCAGCGGTCCCGGTTAGCAGAAGCCTCGGCGGGCAGCGACACGGTGGGCACGCGAGAAGTAGACATGACAAAAGTCGGCTCCGAGATCTCTCGCTTCTTAACGCTGCGCTTCATGTTGTCATTGAGTCCAGGAACTTCGCTACCATCCGAGTTGAGACTAGGATTGGGTGTCTTGAAGGCGCGTGGAGATGCAGGCAGACCAGAGAAGGCCGAGGGGATGGGCGAGATGGGAGAGGGATTGCCTAGCTCCGAGTCCTGCACGGGTCGGACTCGAAGGCTCTGTTGCGTCCTGGCAGGCGAGCTTCCGGCATAGCCCTGCGGTGGCATGTGTGGCGAGCGTCGGATGTTCGTTCCAGGCAGACCAGGCGAACGCATGGGCTGCTGGCGAGACTCATCATTCGATTCCAGCAGGCGAGCTGGCGGCGATGAGCCGTTCCTGGAGCGGGCTGGCCGGCTCGTCGGTCGGCTTCCGGGATACTCGCGGCTGGAATCAGAGCCGGTTCTGTCATGCTCCTGAGGCATTGGGCCTCGGGATCCGGAACGAGAGCTGTTGGCAATGGAGTCCTCGCTCGGTCTTCGCTGGGACAGAGGCAGAGGGGGCTTTCGGTCACGGCTAGGGGAGCGGTGCGTAGGGTTCCACTGGTTGGTTGGCGTTGATCGCCCCGCAGGTGGTTCAGGTAGGCTTCCTTGAGGCGGTTGGCGGCGCTGTTGCATCTCGGCTTCCTTCAGTCTCTGAAGATCACGACGGGCCTGGCGAAACGCGCGGATTCCGGCATGTGACTCGCCATTGCTTTCAGACTCATTTCCTCCAGACATATCAGCATCATGCGACTGCTGGTTGGATTGAACCGGCGATGCAGGTGTACCGAGTCCGAGCATCTTGGCAGCCTTGGACGGCTGAGAGATGGAACCAAGACTGGACTTGTTCCTGAGCAGTCCGAACGGGGCCGGTTTGGACTGGTGTGCGCTTGTTGATTCCCTGTTATCCTGAAGGGCCAAGTTTGTGGTCGAGCCATTATCTGAGTCGACGTATGATGTAAGCCTTTCGCGTACACGGCGGGCTCCATCGGCGAGCTCTCTGGCGAACTCCTCCGCACCTCGGGATTGTCTATTAGCCGTAGACTTGTCTTCAGAGACCATCAACTTCTCCTCGTCGGGTTTGGGGCCAGGGAGAGTGCTGTCGTGCTGAGGGTTCCAAGACATAGTGTTGGTGTTCAAGAGGTCCTGGTAGTCATTGGCTTCGTTGGCGTAGTGCCTATCGTTTTCCTGAGCGGAGGTAATGCCGTAGATTGAAGAGGCTCCACTGTCTGCCCGGAGATGCTGACGCACCATACCGCTGAGCCCCGCAATGGCGCCAGGGCCAAGAGTGGGAGAGTCCGCGGGTGTATGATGCGGTTGAGGCGACAAAGTTGAAGGGATATCCATGTTTGGTGACGGCTCGCCATCTGATCGGCCAGAGAGCGAAAGCGGCGTAGGCAGGGCACCTTGTCGAAGGGCAGGATGAACAATCTCGGTAGGACGCTCAACATGCAGCTCAGGGCCTCTAATCGGGGAAGATTCCGAGTCATC
This sequence comes from Apiospora arundinis, assembly GCA_039105305.1. Taxonomy (NCBI): domain Eukaryota; kingdom Fungi; phylum Ascomycota; class Sordariomycetes; order Amphisphaeriales; family Apiosporaceae; genus Apiospora; species Apiospora arundinis. The sequence goes on from JAPCWZ010000006.1 coordinate 246,417, forward strand.
GAAAAACGTAGGAGACCTGGGCTCTTCGGCAACCGATGTCTTGCGAAGCGGGAGTTCAGTCCGGAGCTCATGCTGTTGTGGTGTTGAGGATGCCGATGCGTGCGAGGCATTAGACTCGGTTCGGAAACGCTGGGTCGGCGTCTCACGACCTTGCTGGAGTTGGAGTTGTCGTTGAGCGAACCGCGACTCGTCGTACGGTTGGGCTGGCTTCTGGAAAACGCCCAGAGCAGTTGCTTTTCCTCGATCGTTGGGTCCGATGGGGAGCGCAGCAATCTCCTCAGTTTCGCTGATCGGGGGGCTCAGAGGTGGCACACCTCCGAAATTGCCCCGGCTGTCACTTCCGCTGGTGCTAGGCACCCGGATGCCCAAATCTGGTGTCCCAGCTCCAGATCTCGACGTTGGGCTCATGGATCGCAGCTGAGGGGCACTAGCCTTAGACATAATTCTGCGGTCTCCAAAGAAACGGTCGGAGAAGCCGGTAGTTGTTGGGGATGGCGATGCTTGTGCGAGATCAGGAGTCCGCGCTCCCAGGTTGCGCTGCCGGCTGAGTGTATCTATTCTCGACAGGGCCGAAGATTGCTGTTCTTGCATGTCATGGTTGAGACCCGTCTCGTAGAGACGGCGGTTGCGTGTGAAGCTCCGCTCGAGGGCTGGTGTCGAGCTCGCCGAAGTCGGGGCAGTAGAGCCTCCCTGCCAGTCCTTGATGGATGGCGTAGGCTGCTGTGATGTTATCGAGGTTGCGGCCGTGGAGTTGCGTGCCATAGAAGGTATCGAAGAGGTGGTGGAGTTGGTTTCTCGCTTCCGGTTGTATGAGGTAGAGAAGGGGGATTCAGAGCGTGGGTAGGGCTCCTCTATTGAAGGTCTCCGTGAGCCTTCATCCCCATTGTCGCTGTTGCCTTCCAACGACTTGCGAATCTGCTCGTCACGTTTCCATTTCTGAAAAGCAGACAAAGCAACATCGTCATCGTATAGTGCCCTTCCGCTGATGCCACCACCTCCGGCGGGAATTTTGTAGATCTTCTGCCTACCGCCGAATAGGTTGTTACCTTCTGTAGGCTTGGCCCTAGTCATGACGCTGCCATGGGTTGAATCGTTGTCCGACATGTAGGAATCGTTTCGGGCGAAAGGAGCTCGGATTGACTCGACTTCCGCTATGTCCGATAGGCCGCCGAGAGCAGACAGAGCGCCAGCTGGCCCAAAGTCCTGCATCCTAGACTGGCGTTTCGGGAAAAGCACACTGTCATCGAGGGCCTTTCCAATCTTGGTGTTGGGGTCGTCTTGTTCTCGAAGCATGGAAAATCGAGCAGAGAGACCAGTCATTAATAAACTGGTACGGAAATCATCCGAGGATGGGAGGGCCGAGGAAATATCGATCTCTTGTTTCGGTTCCTCCTGGACCTTCTTTCCCTTCCTGAACCTGAATCCTGACGACTCCGAGTCTTGTGAAGGCCGAGGCGCCGCGGCGGCCTCCTCCTTGGCCTTCTTCTTAGTTCTGAATCTGTTCATCCTAACGGTTGGTTTCGTGATATGTGGCAAGGGCTGGTAGTGATGGGTGAGAACTGTCAATGTCTGAGGCAGTATTGACTAGCGTAGACCGCCCAAATCAAGGAGCTACAGATGCTGTATTTTGGTTTCCATCAAAGAAGAGAAAACAAGGAGGATCTGTAGATGCAGCAGTTGCCTAGTAATTCGAAGGCGCCCGGGATGGAGGCACTATGGCCTTGGGTGGGCGGAAACACGGAATGCCTATAACAGAGAAGTGCAGGCTTTAGTATAGTCTCTCAAGTTTCAAATGTCAGACTTCGCAAGCGGACTTGTGCATCGGCAAATGAAGCCGATTGACACCTCGCAACCAGTATCCATGGTCGGGAGCAAGACTGCAACTTTGCAGTGCAACCTCATGAGGGGAGCTGCAGGGTATAAATCTGCCAGTCTTTTGGCGGGAGGAAAAACAATTGGATCAATTACCTGTAGGCTGGCCTGCCGGCTGTAACGAAGCTGTTTCACCTGCTAAGCTTATCTTTGTTTGTCACAAAATAAAGCATGAAGTTGGGCGACGGGGGGCGAGGTTGACGATCACACAGCCCAGCTCCAGATGCAAGCTGCTAGTTTGATGGACGGAGGTTTTTCGTCCCAACGTCGAACAAAATCAACAAACGCTGCTGTTGGAGCTTGCGCTTGAAACACCAAGATCTGATATATCCAGCAATCGTCGCAAATCGAAAGTTCGAGACCCGATCTACTGCTGGACCCTTTTTCGCAATTATCGTGGGTTTTCGTCGCCGGTATGGTTTCCAAGAGGTGAAGTTGGTTTCGTGTGTAACGTGGTGCAGAAGGCAATGGTTCCTGCAGATTAGGCGGGCGGCAGCTGAGACTGCGTCTTCTGGGAGGCCGAAGGTGCGGAATTGGATTTGCTGGAATGGAAATGAGCAAATGTTGTGGTCTGCTTCGCTTTTGGGATGCCAGATGCCAGAGAGAAAGTGGCCGTAGTACGATGTTTAATGATGTGTCGGAAATTGGTTTGTAACCAAAAAAGGCCCGGTGTTTCTGGTGGTTGATCGCTGTGTCGCTTTACTTTGATACTTTGATCCCGCAGGTCGGTTTGGGGAACGGTTAGTTGAAGTGGTGCCAAGTCGGCCAAGTTGGATGTGAATGAACGACTATGGGTGAGAGATGCCAGGAAGAATAACGAATCAAGGGTAGGGAACGGAAAGAGGTGATGGGTATCGCCTACAGTAACAGGACAACAACAAGAAGGGGAGAGAGAGAGAGGCAAGAGAGCAGACACAAGAACAAAAAGTCTGGTACCGGTAGACATTAACCTTAGACTCGGTCGAAGCAGGCCAGTCACAGCCAGTCAAGTCAGTCAAGTCAGTCAGTCAATCAACCGCAATTGGACCTCCCAAACTGGAGACTTCCAATCAATGGAGGTGACAGCGAGATTCGACCCAAAATGGGCGACCTGAGGTGGAAATTGACTAGGGACTGGGGCCCGACTCTGCGTGCAAGGATGCCTGGGATTGGGAGAGATTCTTTTTTTTTCTCTTGGTCAGGGGTGGGAGGGGGGCGTGCCCGAAGTGATGGTACCCTCCCAATGCTCACAGACCGGGAGCGTGGAGGGGAAGAAGAGTGCAGTGTCCAGTAGCAGTTAGCAGCAAGCAGCTAGCAGCTAGCCAGTCGGACACACAGTAAAAGAGCACTGTCACCGTCGGAGTCACTGCTACCTACACTCACTAACCCCCAGAACTTCAGGGCTCCAATCCCGACTGCCACGCTGCCCAGTGCTGGGGGACGATCCCACTGCAAGATGAACTATTTAAACGATAAACCCCATCGGCTGCTACGGGACTTGCATGATCGTTATTCTACAGGGAGAGATTCTAATGCCACAATGCAACTGTTGCCTATTGCGCGCGAGTGATACGATGTGAAAAGCTATGGCCGCATCGCATCGTTCTATGACGAACATGGCATCATAAGACGTTGTCGTACGCAGACTGGAGGCAAGACTGGAGGCAAGACTGGAGGCCATTCAATTACATGATGTCAACTTCCTTGAGTGCCAGCCAGTGGTGGGGTGGGGGTGGACGTTGGGAAAGACGGGAGGCCGAGACATAACAAATGTCCCTTTCCCCTTCTTCCTCTGCTTCTTCCTCTTTCCTTTTACTGCTAATTTTCTTTTTCATTCGCATGTCTTTACCCAAGTGAGACTCGCATGACTCTGATATAAAAATGCAGGTACCGTAAAGTCAATGCCATTGGTTTAAGTGGTTTAAGCAGGCAACGAAATATTCCTTATTGCCTACTTGCAATCGATCGACTGTGCATGCATCGCATCGACCTCGCAGCTGTGCACAAAGATCAGCTCAGCTCAGCTGAGCTTCTAGGTAACCATCTCATCTCATCTCGCCATCATGGCCCTCGCAATAGAATCCAAGTTGCCATGTGCACTTTGGCAGAAATCCTAAATCCAAATTGGTGCATTTTGGGGTTTGAGGGTTCAATCGATCCTTCCTCCAGCCGTCGAGGCGTTGATACCATTGAACACACACCGGTGCCAGCCAGAACTCCAGCGGATTGGCTCTTGGCTGTTCCGTGTTAGCGCCCGTCTCGCCGTTGCTTCCCACTAAAACCGCCCAAGGCTGACAGGTCTCTCTGCCACACTCCTACTCCTCCCTCCCTCCCTCTGTGTTCAATCCTCCGCAGCCGTCTTTTGTCTGACACCTGCATTGGATACGCAGATCCTTCAAATCCTTTTCTCCCTCTACCCTATTTTAGAACGCACGTAGTCGCAGGAAACCGATAGCACCGATTGCTTATACTTTAGGCTTGCTACCATCTATCGATGATTCTACGAATGGAAAGCAAATAGAAGCGGCAGCCAAGTCGTCGGTCCCGCCTACCGTGATGCGTGGAGGCTTCACTCGATGGATCTAATCATGGCCTCCACCATCTCTCCGCCACCACAGCTGGGAAATCGGTGTCCGCTTGAGCAATCTCCCCGGTCTGATAGGCCCATCCTCCTCCCAGGCACCTGGGATCCGACGATCATGACTTTAACAGTTTGCACTATCGTATGTGTGTGTCCACAGCCATGTGTGCTGGCCAGCTGGCTTGGCTTGGCTATCAAGTCGCTCGTTTCAATCATGGCTCCCTCTCTCGTCTGCATTATTGCACAACCTTAAGCTGCCAAGACGTCGTACACTTACATATGCGATGCCACGGTTCACGGCTGAGAACATGGCATAACATTGCTCGTTCCAGACCCTGTGACAAAAGGGCGATTGCTTGCTGGCAGCAATACGAGGCTGATGAATGTCACCGGTGGCGGCTACACAGCATGGTGCGGCTCCTACCTAACATTCAGTAGATGCAGTAGTTGCAACTGCTATTCCTTGGGGCTTGTTGCAGCCGAGACAACGCTTCCAAGGCCGGCTCAAGCCTCAACGCAGGTGAGGTTAAAGTCGGCCAACCGTTTCTCTCCCCCACGTTTGAAGTTTGATGAGCGTGGGAACAAACGGGTGCAACCCCTCGCCGAAAAGAAAAAGAAAGGAAAACTACCGTACTTTTTCGTACTCCGTACCTGGCAAGCTGGGTACGCAAAAAGCCGGGCTGTCACAAAACGACGTCAATTGGGCTTTTCTTTCTTCCCTTGGTTGTTTCAGACCAGCTTGTGGTTGGCCAAAGACCGCATGGGAGGTGAATCCTGCGATTCTATTCCTTGGTTGTGCTCGCCTCTGTCTGTGTCTCAGATATGCAGGTTATCAATCTCCGTGGCGTTTTCGGATCCCTCCCCATCCTTTTTGCTCCCTGGAGAGGAGGTCACATACAGCATAGCAAACGACCGTTCCCTACTCCATATACATGACTCAGCTCACGAGCTCATCCCACGATGATGCTGTTGAGTGAGTATTCATCGCACAGCTACAGTATCATGTACCCAAAATCAGATGCAAGAAAGAAACAGCTGACAAAACATTGGCCGATTCCAAAAAGGCATGTGGCAGAGCTGCAAGCCTGCAAGGTCCCACCATGCATCGTCCATCACAGCGGGTCGGCAATGGCTTCCGCGAGCCAATAGCGCTGATGTTCCTGACGCTTTACCCAAGACGGATCCCCGTCGGCCATCTAACCCCCCAGTAAACCCCCTACCCCTGAGTCGGGCGGGTCCCCACCTTACCACGTTCTGATCGCTACTTGCCGGGTTTCTTCGTTTCTTCTGCCACCCCCTATCTGCGCTTTTCCGGCTTTCCAGCACCATGTTCGCACATGCTCTGGTCCAGTAGCTGCTCTTGCTCGTCACTTGATCAGTGCCCTTGCTGCTTGGCTTGTGAGATAGCGAACGATTTTCCTGGTTCGTTTGCAAGAGTTCGAGACATGCCTAGTCGCCCGCTCGATCTCCTGTCCCTTCCCTTACCCCAATGCCCTCAATGCAGCACGGCATCAATGCGACGCCTATGTCTCGGTCCTGAACGCAGATGAAAACGGGCCATATGCAGGGTGCTGCAGTAGGACAAGGGATAAGCTCTCAGATCTCACAATTCATCCTTGCTAGGGAATTTGGCTATGTCTCTCCGTACCGACTCCGACGGTATGCCAAATCATGGCATCGCACTGTGTGTGTGTGTGTTGTATGGCCACTGAGAGCCACTCACTCGTTCACTGAACCACTGCAGACGCTAGACCATTAGCATAGCAGACTTGAGCACGACGACCCTCTTTGGATAGTCGACATAAAACTGTCTTCCGAAATGTTATTCTTCGACTTTGGCACTTTGGCCGAAATGAGTCTTTTCTGTGGATACTGCCTAATACAAAGCCGACAACGACAATGCCGCCAGGCTGTCTAGTCCATCTAGTCCAAACACCAGCGGCAAGCCATCTGTCGTCCGATATTGCGGGCGAAAATCCGCGTCATCAAGAGACGGACGGATTGTGTGTCTTACGGAGTACAGTCTTCGGGGTCTTTTCTTCCTTTTTGGCCGTTGGATTCCGTCATCAACATCATCTATCGTTATTTTCGTATTTTGTTCTTCGCTGCTGCCTGCTGAGTCTCCTCGCTGTTCTGCTCAACAATTGGCCAGTGCCAAGGATTCCACAGCAGCTGCCGAACACGAGTCGCTACTTAGTACATACCTTTAGGAGTGATTTCCAGCGACATAGTGATCGGCGTTGGCCCTGCATCGTATGGAATATTCTTTTCCGTTATGTCAGCATTGATCTGGGAGTTGTTCTCAATGCCCCCCAGCTACCTATCTAGCTATACAGTCATCAGTGATAATGCGGAAAAAAGGAAGTATCGAAACGGGCTGAAAAATCACGTTTCGCCCACCCGTCCGTCGGGAGAAACGGGTCTTGTCTTTCCCTTTCATGCAGCAAGACCGGTCGAATGTCTTCCCCGCGCATCGACTGATAGTCCCGCTTCTTGCATCAAACGGCATGGGCGATGGGTAATGAAGGTGCGACATTTATGTTTAATTTTCCTTGTGTCCCATGATCACAGAGGAGCTCCGGGCACTGGTACAAAACAGAGCGGGATGGAAATGACATGAGCAACCACAACACAACAACAGGCCATCTACGTGAGAGCGAGCGAGAGAGGAAGAGAGATGACCAACGACGAAGCAAGGGAGGAGGAAGTTCAATTCCGAACCGGATGTCAGTCGATCTGTAGCGTGCCATTGACATCCCGCGCCGGCATCTTGCATACGTACGGTTGATTACCTGTTTCTTCAACCAATCTCAACAGCAACCAACAAGATGATTGTTTGCTTCGTATCTTGCAGACAGCAGCTTCTTCATTACACCGCTTACTAGGTACTCTCTGTCCCGATTCTTCAGCGGGAAGACGCATGCAAATTGACGTCGACAGCAGTTCGTTCGTTTTTTGCTAACCGGGGATTGATTGAGGGCAATTCCCCATTCCTCTCAATGCTTAAACAGCAATAAGCGCACACACCCCTACCCCCTGTCATTTGTCAATTTGCGGAGATGAACCTTTTCTAATTTCGCTACACTAACCCAAACCTGGGCGCCAGACTTGCTTGCACTTGCTGCTTGCTTGCTGGTCAGGACTCACTCAGGACAGTGAATGAAGTCAGCAGTCAGTGTTGTGGGAAAAGAAAGCCCAAACCTTTCTTCACAACGGATGTGGTTCTTGCCCAAACGTCCGGGATGCACTAGACGCGCCCTGTTAGCTGCTTGCTGTCTTTTGCCTAATCTAGTATCTGCAGCCTTGTAGGTAGCTCGCCGACCGGCGGCGCGCCGTTCAGCTCTGCCCCCCCTGTGGCTTGATTGCAGTGGCAGAAGAGGCGATTGCTCCGGTCTGCCGGTTTGAGCCATGCCCATGGTGCGGCCCTTGGAATTGACTTTCTTGGGAGAGGCTGTCGTCACGAACTGAACTGCCATGAATCCATGACCCGAGCAGTTGGCTTGGTATTCCATTTCTCCCATTTCATCTCGATTGTCTTTTAAGGATTGACTTTAGACCCAAGGCGCCAGTTGGAACCATTACCTAGTGCTGGCCAGGTTCACCAGGTTCAGACGCAACAGGGTTAGGCCCAGTTTATTGAGGACGGGCTAGGAACCAGGAACCAAAATTGTTCAAGGACTCTCCATGTGCGATATACCCTTCCTCCACCAATCAACGCCTTACGGTATTACTATCCAGTCGAGACTCAAGCAAGGTCCTGCTGGAGCGTCGTCCAGCTCTGATGGGCGAAAGGCGCGTTCTCGCCCACCGATTCGATCTGGAAATACCATCCATGACCATGGCCGGTTCGTTGAGCACGCACGCACGGCTTTCCGTTGGTGGGTGGGATTATCGGCGGGAGGCCATTTGAGTAGAGAGTCTCTCCTGACCAATGCTTTCCCTCTCTCCAGCACTCTCTCCCCATACAATGCGACGTCAGCTTCGCACTCGGAGCTCGGTCACCGGTCGGGGTGCACGTGGAGAAACCACTAACTTCAAGACAAGCCTAGTCCGGGTCATTTGCCCAAGTGCGGTGTTTGCAATGTAAACAAATTATACACAGACTTGTTGGATATTGCTTGGGATAAAAACAATAACAATAACAATTTCAGAAAATGAAATTGAATTGCGGAAACTACCACATGGCCGTGACCCATTCCATTCCTTGCAAGAGGAGAGAGGAAAGAGCGAAGCGCGGGGTAAAAAAGAAAGATGGATCTCAGCTCTCTCTATTCATCCTCACCCCTCACTGCCTCTGCCCTGCCCATCTTTGCCCCCCTTCTCTTTTTCGTTGAACGAACTGCATGCCTGCACGCATTCTACCTGCCAGCCCTGAAATGATACGTGCTCGGCCGCTGCCGCCTTATTAATCCAATCGTGACCCCCGTCGTTGTGCCTGGGACTCCTCCCCGACCAGTCACTTACAACCTACCTGATTGAGAGGTATGAGAGAGCGCGTCTGTCAAATGCATGCACCTCGCGAGCCCGCCAACCACATCGCAATTTGAAATTGCATCTTACCTTACCTCTCCCAGTGCCGCCAGAAGCACATACAGGCGGCTGCTAGCACTGCATTGCAGTAGCTCGCGACTATGGGATGCACAAAGAAAACGGACTGGTGCTACTGGTGTTAGTGGTAGTCGACTGGAAGCCTTCCGCAGCCCGTCGCCACTAATCTAATCTCCTTTTTTTTTCTTACTTGCCCATCTTCAACGATACGCGAAGGAATAAAAATAAACGCGACAACGGCGACAACACCACCGCCCGTCCGTAAGATCTCATCTCATCTCATCTAAACGCTTATTTTTACTTTTATTTATTTCTCTCTTTCGTTTCTTCCATCTCATTCCATCTTATTATCTATTATTCTTCCTCCTCCGTTTCATCTTATTCGGGATCTCACGGGTTTTTACAGAAACCACGGGCTGTTATGTAATCGCACACCACCCCCTTCCCTTAGTGTTCTTCTACTCGAAACCCCAACTGGACCCTAAGTCGCCTAACAATCTGAAGTGAGCGGGCGAGCTATCAGTGCACAATTCCACACACACCACACCAGACACACACACACACACAACGGGATGAATTTTTTGTACACCTCGGGTAATTCTTTAGACCTCCCGCCCTGTAGTCGTAGAGCTCCCATCCCCTAAAAGGGGGAGAGCTCTTTTTGCTTGACACTGACTCGTTAAGCTCGTAGAAGTGCCCGTCCTACAGCAATTGCTGTTTGTGATCGTCGCAGGTTAAGTTTTGCTGTGTTCACACTAGCTGGATTGGGTGGTAGACTTAGGCCAGGGGTGCCGTGTCGACTTGCCCTTTTTTTTCCCTTTCGGTGCTCTCAGGCCATTGCGACGATCTACGAAACAGACGATGAGTAATTAATCCAATCAATCCACGGCTTTCAGCATGCCGTAGGTAGGCGCGTATACACATATTGCTGATTAGCATGCAGTATAAATGACTCCATTCAATGTTTTGGGGGAGCAGCATACATGCATATCGTAGATCAAGACTGCCGAGTGCAAGGATGGGCACATCGTGATTGAACAACTGACTACCTTTGCGGATGAGTCGGGTCAGACCACCTATCGCATCCCGCCCGGCCCCCTTTGATCTACAACGAACGACATCCGGGGAATGTCCACACCTTCCCCTCCTTCTGGACATAAGTGAACGTATCTCACTTACCGCCTCGTGGAGGTCTCCCGCTCAGACTGATGAGCGACATCTTGAAAGAAAACGTGCGGTGGTTCTCGCTCTGCCACCTTCCTCTTTGGGTGCGCTTGACTCAAGTGCGCACGAACTGGGCAAGCGATAAGGGGGGCCGGCATTGCCTATCTAGTCAAACATACCAGCAACGTTAGAAACGGATAAGGCTGATCAATCCCGGCTTCTTTCTGTGCCATCGGCCCATGACTACAGTTGATACATTTCTCATGAAAAGATGGAAAGCGATATCATAGTCTGAACACGTAAACAGAGCCACAAACTAGACAGGAGTAAGAACAAGCGTAGTCCCCGTTCGAATACTCATCGGACCTCTCGGGCCTCGTAGCCGACGTGCCTCAGACCATGTGAGCCGACCATTGGCGTCAATGCCATGGGTAGAAAGACGCACCAGGGTTTGTCAACCGGACCTTGTTGAACTGACTTCTCGCAAAGCTTTTTGAAGGGGGAACAAGACAATCAGTTCATAGTGACAAATCTAAAACGAAACCAACATGCTGCTATACTCTCGGCGTAATCACTTGGTAACAAGGGATTGGTATGATGGGTTCCTGGAAAGGGGCTTCTTTCACCCATACGGATGTTTGACTATGGTGAGAAGTAAAGTTTGAGCAGCGTTTCCCCCTGATCAGTTCTGTCCGTACATTGGAATGGAGCAAATCTGTTCATGTCTTTCAGCTACGTTCAGCTACGTGATGTTCTCCAAAGCCATACATTTCCCTCCGAGAAAGATCTTCCAGGTGACTATTAGAACGAGTAGAGATACATATTGTCTCGTCTCCGTTTACAGACAGCCCTCCTCCATAGTTGTATTCATCACCCTCTCCACGCGCTCAAGCCCAAGCGTCGCCCCCCTTCCGCGACACCAGCAATAACTCAATTCATCATCTTGAGGACATCCTTGATATCGCACCCGTTCAGCTGCAGCGCCACGAGCCGCTGGTAATGGTCGACCGTAAGCGTGTTCCCCGGGAACCACTTCGTGTTCTGGACGAACTGCCGCCAGATGGCCGCATTGGCCTCGGCCCTTGTGCGCGGGTACCGGAGCGTGAGGTGAATGCATGATTTGGAGGTGCGGTCAATGGCGTCGATGCGGTTCGTCGTCATAATAAGGGTACTTTGGTAATATTCCAAAAATATGTAATCACAGATATGTTGAGATTGACCTTTCTCGTGGTTTGCATAGACATATCGTAAACGTCCTGTTTAGTTGAAGATTTTAGTTCACATAATAATGAATCAGTGAAAGTAGACAACTTCCTTAGAAAATCGGCATTGATAGCGTTGTGTTCAAGCCCAGACGTATATCGATTTTGCAGGAACACGTCCCACTCGTCTAGCAGCATTACAGCGCTCCAAGCTGTATCCATACCGAGCACGTTCCGAAGGCAGCTCTCGGCATCCACGGTGTTGGACCCGGCCTGCCCGTGTTGAGCACGTAGAGGGGTTTATGCATCTTCTAGGCCACGGCCTCGGCAGTCAGATTCTTACCCAGGCCCGGGTCGCCGGCCAACAGCATCAGGAGCCCTAGCCCCTTACCCGCGATGATGTCGTCGAACAGGACTCCGCCGGAGATGTGATAAAAGCTTATGCACTCTTTTACCTATACTGTTGCTTAAGCTCCTGGTGTAACTATGAGTTGGTTCAGGATCGCCGTGATCGTCCACTATGGTCCACGGATCATGCGGGTCGTCACAGGGCTTCAATTCCCGCAATAATTCCTCGTCTCTTTGCTCACTTCAAGCTTGGTAATGAAGCTGTGCGAACCTCTCGAGTGAGGCGAGCGACTCCCGCGATCCTGCCCCGTTGGACCCATGATACCGCAATGTGTCCATCATAGCCCGCTCGTTGAGCTGCAGATCGAAGAACTATTAAGTGGCAATAATTCACAATAAGATGAAACAAACAGGCCACCATGGTTATTATGGGAGCCTTTTCTCTTTCTTGGCGATTCCGCTTCGTGTGTACGAGGATAGCGATGGCCTTGTAGTCCTCACGATCCTCGATGGATACTTGGAGGATGTCGACCGGATATTCTTCGACCCAGCCGATGCAGCATTTGCATTTTCAGGGCCCCGCGTATAAGATTTTGAGCCGACATTCTGACCCCATGGGAGTGGAAGTCGCCTGCGAGACTCCACTCATTCCGGCCGACCCGTCCCCAGGCTGGTCGTCTGTCGACGCTGTCTTAGAGCTGACAAACGGGGTTATCAGATGCAGACGGTCTGGGAGAGGCTCCCTCATCGGGTCCCTATAATCACCCATTGTTATCAGGTGTTATGTGCTCTGGCATATAATTTTGCGCTGGAACCTTTTCTTCCAGTTGGGTAACTTGATAAGACAATATTGGAAACGACAAGATGCACGTCTTAGGTTGCTTTCTTAAAATGGTCAGATCGTGGCACTTGACTTTGCTAGCCAGTCCTGAGGCATACACGGTATATCACTGCCCTCCGAAGCCCCTTGCAGAACTGAGACGTATGTCAACCCTGAGCATGTGAAGGCGATGGCATCACACATCTAGATTTATCTTTAGTAGCCTCAGGAACCCAACTTTGTATCGGCGTGACAACTTCAGCCGAATATCTATGGAAACCTTCAGACTCACTCTCTCACGTCCAACAATCAAAGCGACTACCCCTGGAGGTGAATACATGATAACCGTTGTGAGCAGTTGTCCAAGCGCTTTGATCCAGGGCAGCGCCTGGGCCCAGCTAGTGCGGAGCACCCAGCATGAGCGTCACGGCTGGCGCCCTAGAGATGACCGGAAGAAGGAAACGAACGGATCGGAGCCAGTGCTTCTACGAGGCCAGGCCATGCGCGGTAGTATCACAAATAGCAGTGCTTGGAGATCGACGAGAACGACTCGCACATGTTTCACTCTGCATCGTTTCGCAGGTTTCCTCAATGTACCTCTCCTCCCGCCCAATGGCGAATACACTCTACATGATTCCGCTAGGGTCGAGTCGGCAGGCGGCTGAGCATGACCTGGGCGGTGAACCTGTTTTCTACATTCAACTTTTTGTCTATTTTTAAACTGTTTCGTTTCAAATGCCAAGCAAGCGTCACTCGGGTAGTTCATCAGAACCCACATGGGAGTGGAGTGAAGATGAGCTTGAATTCAGAGCCTTCTGTTGTTGAGCGAAGAAGGAGATCAAACAACGCCATCTCCATCTATATGCATAGACAGGAAATGTGGGCAGGAGCTCTACATAGCCTTGGGTGTTCTGTATGCCCGCCCCTTTTCCTTGCTAGCGGGTGAACCGCTTTGGGATGTGGCATTAATGCGCGGTGGCTGTGCATAAACCTTAATTGTGCACTCGAAACACACCATCTCAGCACATTTGCACCCTGAACGCCACATTCTCTAGCCACATGTCTATATATAGGGGTCGGCTGCTTCCGGACACCCACTCGCCCCGGGGCAAGACCCCAGCGAGCGGGCCGACCATCGCTATACATAGGTTGAGCCCCGTATCTGATGGACTGCCTGCCCCATTCTCGACACCACATACTGAATCGCCAACACTATTATCGGCTACGCGGTTCATCATGCACGCGGCTTAAGCCTTCACTATGGAGATCAAGATGGGGGTTGTTTGCCCGCAGCGAGCGCCTCGTTTCGAATACAGGGTCGCCTATGTATTGTTTCTTACCACTGCTATCTATAGTTGGATATAGCAACGACACTGCGATGTCGTGAGGTATAAGCCGTGTATATAAGCTTCAGCATCATCCCTCATCTCCTCGAATTTCCTTTCCTCTCCATCTCATCCAGCATCAGCTTGATTTCCCACTTCCAACAACTTCAACTTCACTTTTCTTCAACCCTTTGGCTTGCCAAACAATTTTTTCTTCTCTTCTCTTCAACTTCTTCTTCTCAACATCTCTTCTCTCTCGGCCGGACTAGCTCTCGACCACTTTTATCGACTTTTCAACAACAACTCCTTTCACAACACTTTTCACTTTCTCATTCATCATGAAGTTCACTTTCGCCATGACCGCAGCCCTTGCTGCCGCGGTGCTCGCCGCCCCCCTTCTTCCCGCTGGCAGCACTGCTGAGGCCCGCAGCCTCGACCACTACAACCACAACATCCTCGCCCGCGACGTTGCCCAGCCCGCGGCCGCCAAGCGAGACGTCGAGACATTCGGTGTCGAAGGCGATGATGAGGAGGCGACAGCGGCCGATCTCGAAGCTCGCAGCAAGGTCGGAGACCTGGCCAAGAAGTTGGGAAACCTGGCCAAGGACAAGGGCAAGAAGTTGCTCGGCGCCCGTGACGAAGTTGAGGCCGCAGACGTAGAGGCCGCAGAGGCCGCGGATCTGGAGGCCCGCAGCAAGGTCGGCGACATCGCCAAGAAGCTGGGAAACCTGGCCAAGGACAAGGGAAAGAAGCTGCTCGGCCGCGACGTCGAGGCAGCCGAAGTGGAAGCAGCCGAGGCGGAGGCCACGGCACTGGAGGCTCGCGGCAAGCTGGCCGACTTGGCCAAGAAGCTCAAGGACGCGGCCAAGAAGAAGCTGCTCGGCGCCCGCGACGGGATGACGGCCGAGCAGTACGCCCAGGAGTTTGACGAGGAGGAGGTGAAGGCAGCAGCGCTGGAGGCTCGCAGCAAGGCGACGGACCTGGCCAAGAAGCTGGGAAAGATTGCCAAGGACAAGGGCAAGAAGCTCATTACCCGTGACGAGATGACGGCTGAGCAGTATGCTCAGGAGTACGATGAGGAGGAGGCGAAGGCGGCGGCATTAGAGGCTCGCAGCAAGGCTACGGACCTGGCCAAGAAGCTGGGCAAGATCGCCAAGGACAAGGGCAAGAAACTCATCACCCGTGACGAGATGACGGCTGAGCAGTATGCCCAGGAGTATGACGAGGAGGAGGCTGCGAAGCAGACTGCTCAGGAAGCTGCAGTAGAACCTGAAGAGAAGGCTGCTTAAGTGCTAAGGATGTACATACTATATTTCATAAAACGAGTTCTTTCGTTATATGAACTCTTCCCTAGACAACTTCAATGGTTAAGCTTTGGATAACTCTTTAACTTGTAGCACCCCTTATCTTTTCCAAATAAATATGGAACTCGAGAGTTTTTAAGGCAGTCTATAGCTTGGGCGAAGATTACCCTAAATGACCTTATATAAGGCGTGGTAAATAATGACGGCATACCATAAACTTCAACGGCATTTAATTTGGATGTTATGTATAGTGAGTTATTCTGGGTTGTCTTGATATTGCAACTCCTATACCTATATCAAGTTTCCTTAATCTGAAGTTTCTCAAGTTCTTTTTGTTTAGTTTTGTTATCAGTACCTAGGAAATCAAGGTCGGCCAGCCCGTCGGCAGGCCCGCCGAAAAGGTCATCCGCATACATATTGCTTACATGCATTGTCTTTTGGTACGTCACACGCTAATTTCCCCCGACCCAACCCGTATTTTCCCCGTCTTACTGTCGGGATCGGAAATGGAGCATTTCGCGAGCTGTAAAGCCGGTGCTAACTAGTTAGTCAGCGCTCTTACAACTCCACTTCCTTACTAGCGACTGCGATTGAGCCCCCCTATACGCCGTGATAGCTGACTACGGCGGTTCGTGATTCTTTCGAGTCCGATGCGTCTTACGAACCATGAACTGGCAAGCTGTATATCCGAATCTGAGTCACTTATATGAGTTATATATAAGTGACCCAATACTGATCTGCCATACAGTACCAACCCCCCTGATACACATTGTCATACAAATATAGCACTATCCTCACACTCCCAACAATCATTCACAAAATACCCTATATCATGGTTCAGACTACGATAGATGTACTGATCATAGGTGCCGGTCCCACGGGCACCACTCTGGCTCTCGAGCTTGCTTCCCAAAACATCTCTTTCCGCCTCATTGACAAAGCCCTCGAGCGGTCGGACAAGTCCCGCGCGCTGGCTGTGCAGAGCCGGACCCTCGAAGTCCTCGACCGCCATGCACCAGTCCAGGAGCTCATAGATCTCGGCAACCAAGGCACCGGGGCCGTGTACTACATCCACGGCAAACAGGTAGCCGACCTGGACCTGTCCCACGTCCGCACCGGCGAAGACACGGCCTTCCCGCAAATGCTCATGGTGTCCCAGAGCGACACGGAGCACTTCCTCGACCGATGTTTAGGTGAGAAGTACGGCCGCTCTGTCGAATTCGGTGTCGAGGCGACATCGATTGTGCAAGATGTCGACGGCGTCACCGCGACATTACGCAAAGTGCACAACAACACGGGAACTGAGGACATGGCCAATGCTTCTGCTGAAGACGAGGAGATTGTGCGCGCCAAATACGTCGTCGGCGCCGACGGAGCCCACAGCGTCGTCCGACACGCCGCCAAGAGCATCACTTTCGACGGCTCCGCGTACCCCCAAGACTTCATCCTCTGCGACGCCCACCTGCGCGCCAGCGTCCTCCCGCGGGACCGCTTCTCCGTGTGCTGGGGCGACGGCCTGATGACCGTGTTCCCGCTCCAGGGCGGCCTGGTGCGCGTGGTGGCGTCGCGCCCGGACCACCGCGCCGCCGACAACGAGGACGAGCCCGTGCTCGCCGACTTCCAGCGGTGGTTCGACCGCATGGCCCCGGGCAGCGGCGAGCTGCACGACCCCTTCTGGATCGCGCGGTTCCGCCTGCACCACCGCGTCGCCAGCCGGTACCGGGAGGGGCGGCTGTTCCTGGCCGGGGACGCGGCGCACATCCACTCGCCGGCGGGCGGGCAGGGGATGAACACGGGGATCCAGGACGCCGTGAACCTGGGCTGGAAACTGGCCCGCGTGGTCCGCGGGGAGAGATCGGACGGGTTCCTCGACTCGTACAACGACGAGCGCCGCCCCGTGGGCCAGAAGCTGCTCCAGTCCTCGGACCGGTTGTTCAGCTTGGTGGCGTCCGACAGCTGGCTGTTTCGCGTCTTCCGCAACCTTTTGGCGCCCTGGCTCCTGCCGCTCTTGTACCACAACGAGGCTCGCCGCAACTCTATATTTCGCTTCCTCTCGCAGCTAGGTGTGCGATATAGGAGCGGCTCGATTGTTGGGACTGCAGCCGACTTCGTCTCGGTCAACGGTGGTAGCCCGTCAGTGCGCGGGGGCGACCGGGCGCCGGACGGGGTGGTGATGGTTGTAGGTGATGGCGGGAAGCAGAAGAAGATGCGGTTGCACCAGTTGCTAAAGCCGGCGAGCCATCATCTGCTTCTCTTTTCGGGCGTGGCGGCGGACGGGCAGGCCTTAGCGGCTGATATGATGCATGCTCAGGCGCAGTTTCGAGAGAGGGATGTCGATGGTGCCTTGGTGCATATGCTATTTGCCGAGGCTTCAGAGTCGAAGGTTGGGTGTTCGGATGTGAACGGAGACTTGCATAGACGGTTTGGTATGGAGAAGACGGCAGGTTACGCCTATATCCGGCCGGATGGATATATCGCGCATATTGGACCCCTTAGCTCGCTGGGCGAGTTTATGGACTGGCAATGATCAACCAGGGAAGAGTGTAACAACTACTAGATGTACGAGTATGATGTTTGACTACTAGAGAAAGCATGGGATATAAGTTACTTGTCATAACTGCACGCTGTTGTCATTTGAGCCTTCAATGTCTACGTAGATTGCCTGGACTTGCTCTCATCTCGACCTAATGGTAACTCGCCTATCATTGGTTTCAACCATTGGAGGACTTGGGGTTCTGCCTATCGATCCACATGCTTTTCCATCATATATGTTCTGTATATTACTTCTCCGGCTGGGTATGCGCTGCGACATTGCAAACCACTCACAGTTGACTTGGGACCGGCTCATGATGTTACTTCGCCCGCTTCGTATTCCAAAGTCACAAATGGAAGCGATGGTGTAGAGTAAAAGAATACAAGCAATTCGCTTATTAACACTTATGGGAATGATCGACGGGGCCTCTTCGTGAGCAAGGCTTTTGGTAATTAGGGTTATATCGTATGACGGAATAAATATCTCAGTGGATATGTTCTCTCCAAAGCAAGCCGACACCATCTCCGTGAGGCAAAATAAGAATCTGATCACGAGGATGACCCGAACGGGGCAGTGCCGGCAGTGGAAATTCCAATCATGGAGCAATAGTAATATTGGCGCGGCTCCCAACTCGGAAGGACTTGGCAATACGGCGCATGGCAATGTTTGGGATGGAACTGGATGCGGCACAGCAGCGACTGGTGCATTTGATAGGCCACATTGGGCATCTGCTGACACCTTGATTGGCTGGTGATCTTGGTCTTTAAACGGTTGCGGGCAGTGCTCCATTGATCCTCCCAGCCATTTGCTGTGCATGCACCCTTCGTCTAGGTCGATATCCACTGCGTCTTTAGTTTATTCTGTTGCCTAACAGGGGTTGGTGATGTCTTTGCTTGGCACAGAACGACCCTGATATCATAGGCTGTGTTGGTGATGATATTATTTCGTTTAAAAGAAACTTGATATGTCATACTTTTTTTTCATTGCATATTGCATATTACTTCAATCAACTTGTGTAGCCATTAATTACCACCAAGGAGAAACCCAAGCAACGAATAATACCAAGGACAATCAAGTCAGTAGCGAGGCCGACAACAACCACCACCAACGACAACAAGACCAGACCATGAAAACATATGGAAAAATCTGGCAAAAGCGCTGGTTCATCCCTGTGTGGCTGATCCAGTGGGCCTTCGCCCTGCTCTACGTCGTCTCGAGCTGCAGCGCCCTCGTCTCGCTCGACCGGTCTCGGCGTCACGGCTGGGAACCGTCCAACGCCACGTCCTTCGCCGGCTGGACCGCCTACCTCCTCGTCGTGTCGCTGCTTACCGTGTTCGCCAACGTCGCCGAGTGCTACCTGTTTGCGCGGCGCGCCCTGAGCCCCGCGCTCGTCGTCTCGCTGGGCGCCGCCCGCTTCGTCCTCTGGCTCGTCATCCTCGGGCGCTCGGCCAATTTCCGCAGTAGTTACCTCTCCTTCATCGACATCATCATCGCCGTCGTCGTCCTGCTCGCGACGGTCGTGCAGATCGTCCTCGGGGCCATCAACTTGCACAAGCTGCGCAAGGGGACGCTGGTTGCGCCGGAGGAAACACCCTCCGCAGCGAGGGTTAGAAGGGTCTCTGATTGCCCGTAGAAAGTGTCACGAAGATATGGGTATCGGGATTTATTACAGAAAGTAAAGAAGGTTAAGATAGCCGCAATGCAGAAATACATTCACTCGACAACCAAACATGTACGGCCCATGATACATCATAAAGAACGATCTTTTGACATGATCTCACAGATATATGTAATGCATAGAACAATTTGAGTATAGATTCGTATCGCTTGCTACATAGCCGATTTATTCATTATAGGCGGTGGGTGTCTAAGTCCAGAGCGATGGTAACGACCATAATCAACCAGCTCAAGATTCATCCTCCTTCTGCTTGTCACTCTTCTCCTTTGGCGTTCCCTTCTTGGGTTGGTTCTTAGACCCGGCCTCATTTTCGTAGTCGCCTCCCTGCTTCTCATACTCCTTGGCAAGCTTTGCGCCCTGCAGTTTGTATGTTAGTGACAAGAATGATGCGATAGCTGAGTGGTGGTTGATGGTTGGCAATTGGAAGGAGATGAGGCCAAAATAAGCTTGAAGGGTGGGGTCGACAAAAAAGGATTGACCAGTCCCAGCCCGACCTAGAATCGAACTGTGCCTGCCGTACCAGAAAAATGTTTTCCGGTCGCATCTCCGTTCCGTACCTTCCTTTGAAGTTCCAACTTGCAATTTCCAACTTTGGAAGTCAAAGAGAAAAAGACAAAAAGAGAGATTTCCAGCTGATGTGGTTGGTGATGCCCTCACGCCGGATTGAACGACGGACCTCGTCATATCTTATCAGTCGCCGGTGATGGTCCTTGTCGGATCCCGGTTCCCTTACGAGTGACGCGCTCTACCACTGAGCTATAAGGGCTTATGAGGCGGTATTGGCTTCGGATGAGTGAAACCGCCCTAATCCGGACTCATATTGGGCTTATGGAGGAGTGCAGAGTGCGAGGGGGTGCGGAACAGGTTTAGCTTACCTTCCAAGCTGCCCATTGGCCCTCACCACCGCCCGACTTATTGGGCTCGGCCTTGATCTCCTCCTTGAGCTCCTCGCGCAGCTCCGGATCAGTTGGCTTGCCTATTTGGGAAAGGGAGAGAAGTGTCAGTTAAAAGCCACGGACAGCAGTAGAAGTGGCATTTGATGTATGCCTATACAGATGCAAAGTGCAGGCTCACCTTTGCTGGAACCCATTGCGACTGTTGTGTATAAAAAAGCTGATTTGATATGTCGAGTATTACTGCAGTTCACGAAGCGAAGTTGATTGATGTAATTGGCATTGGGCATGAAGTTGTTGAGTTCGTAATGATGGGTGGTTCTACGAAGGGGGTTTCAGTAGCTTTTATGTCCATTACCCGTCTATCCAGTACCCTTTGTGCTTCCCTCATCATGTTGAGGTCACCTTCGATCTATGACGGAATGCGATCGCGTCCTTGGTGCGCAATTATCACAATGGATAAAAAGCAAGCGACGATGCGGCTCGATTGACGCGACATTGCGATCTTCTAACCTAGTGTCGGGAGCGCCCGTGGGAAGAAACACGCCATTGCATCACCACTTTTTGGAATCCTTTATCCGGCTGGAAATCGACATGACGACCCTAGCAGTAGAAAACCAAGTAATTATAGCGACTTAATTACTCATCAATTGCCCATCGGTAATTTGCCTGTCTGTTCCAAGAGAGAAGGAATGCGATAGTCTATACATTTCGGGCGGTGGTTTTGCGCCATCATTATGGTGGTTGTAACGACTGCTGGTCCTGGAGATCGCCGCTAGAGCCCAGGCGGCCTCGGGACGCTGACAGCGCCTTCTGCCCCTTTAACTTTAACTCAGGAACCGACACCAAGTACCCAGACTTTGACGACTTGCGTTTGCGTGTTATTCACCTATGATTTTAGATATTTTTTAGTATTTTAATAGAGAGTTTACTTAATTCTCCAGCTATTCATTATCATAGCGACCATTGCTATCCAGTTGCCAATTGTGCTTTGCAAGTTTGATTGCTGTGTTGTCCTAAGCTTGTCTGTCAACCGCCCCTCCTCTGGCGAGGGTAGGTACGCTCACTCTCTCACTGCCTGTATGTATGCGCATTCAACATGTATTCAATCCAGGAGAGCTTTTGGTGTCATATCCCAAACAATGCATGCATAGCTGCTGAAGATCCCGAGACCTCTCTCCACTTTATTATAATGTGATTTCCGACCGGTGGTGTCCTGCGCATGAACATTTTGCTGATGCACTGAGCTTCGTAGCTCGGGAATAGAGCTCTTTCCTGATGCGGCGATCCAGCTCCTCCTATTCTTCGCACGTATACATTTTGCTGCGTTTTCCTCGAAGTGTCTGTACTTCATTCGTATCCGTATCGTACATCTTTATTGTTCGGCCTTTCTAGGTATGTTGTGCTGAATTGTCGCTTGGTTTGTCGTTCTTGCTGCCAATCGAAGCCCAGTTGATTAGGTAGTTCAGAGCCTTTAAGAATACGATGTGATTTCCACGTAGGTACCCTTTATCTCCATGCTCTTAAGTCGTCCTGCTTTACTCGCTTCTCCTTCGGTCGTAAAAAGAGCTTGATCGCTTGAGACCAGCAAGATCGAAGAAGAAATCGGCCGTGGGCGCGACTCTGACGAGATTCGTGTGCCTAGATGGGCTTCCTCGGGTTGGAAGGCGTCGTTTGTCGTGGCGCTGGCGCTCGGTAACAGGTAACGTTGAAACCTCGAGAACGAACGCCTTGTTTTTTGTTTTCAATTCCATTTCCTCTCCGTATTGCTGTATCATCCCTTCCCCTTGTTCTTCGCTTGCTGAGACTCGCACACCCGATCGATATGCGCAATCAATTCGTCGATCCTATACGGTTTCGTCGTCACGCCATCCTGTTCGTTCGTTCTGTTAGTCTCTCTTCTCTGCTTCATCCATCCATGTCTTTTCTTGCTTCATTGCAAAAAAAGAAGAAAAAGAAGAAAAAGAAACTTACCATGCCCGACTCAATAGCCGCCGTAATCTGCTTCCCCCGCACATTGGCCGTGACTCCGATAATGGGCTTGTGCCCGGGGAGCTCCTTCCGCTCCTCGAGCGCCCGCACCGCCTTGGTGAACTCGATGCCGTTCATGACGGGCATCTCGATGTCGCACAGAATCACCTCGAACCGCGTGTACAGCGAGACGTCGCGATCAAAGTAGCTCGTCGCGCCGCCGTCTCCGTCTGAGCCATTGTACCCATTGGGCATCTCCTCGGTACTGGTTGGGGGTGGCGTGAGCGAATTGGCCGAAGAAGAAGGCCTGAAGGTAGTAGGACGACCGAGGAGCTCCAGCGCCTCTTCGCCGTGGTTCGCCGCCTCGACCACGAACCCGCGCTTCCGGAGCAGCTTGCACAACACTCTCTGGTTGACCAGGTTGTCCTCCACGACCAGCACCATGCGCTCCGTCTTTGTATTATTCTTCAGCACCTGCCCCGGCGGCGGCCCGGGCGGGACGAGCTTCAAGTCGATCGGGGTCTCGCTATCCTGGTCCGGCGCCACGACCAAGGGCGCCGCCGCCGTCGTGAGGCCTAGCGTGCGCGTCATCTGGATGATGGGCTCGACCGTGACCGAGGCGCGGCGCGGCGCGGAGCCCTTGGGCGTGCGCACGTAGAACGCAAATGTGCAGCCGTCGCCGACGTCGCTGTGCAGGCCCATCTGCCCGCCGAGCATCTCGGTGATCTGGCGCGAGATGAAGAGGCCCAGCCCCGTGCCGCCGTATTCGATGTGCGTCTTGGGCGACGCCTGCGCGAACCGCCTGTAGAGCACCGCCGTCTCCTCCTCGGTCAGCCCCTTGCCCGTGTCCTTGACCCGGAAGCAGAGGTACACCACCTCGTCCCATACGTCGAATTCGGGATGGTTCTCGTGCGCCGGGGTGATGGGCTTCGCCTGCTCGTACCGGCGTGGCACGTACTGGACGCCGAGGTCTTCGCTCGTCGGTGGGGCGGCAAGTGCTGATACCGTGATGTCGATGTTGCGGACTGCCGCGTTCTTGGTGAACTTGATAGCGTTGGTTACTAGGTTGATGACAATCTGAAGAAATCGATTCGGGTCCAGCATAATGTAGTCCACCCCAAGAGCTGCTAGCGATGGGTCTTCGCTTATTGTAAGCGAGATACCGGTCATCTTGAGTTCCGGCTCGAAGATCCTCACAGACGTCCTGACTAGCGTTACTGGCTGAACGGGTATGGGCGAGACCACCAAGAGGTCGGCATCCAGCTTGGACAAGGTGAGCACGTCATCCACAATTTGCTTCTGATGTTGGACGCAGTACATAATGGTATTGGCCGAGTCGATGGCGCTGTCCAGGTGTGACCGGAGCGTGTGAAGCACAAGGGCATGGCCCGACGACGCCCCCGACACATCCGGCACGCTCGCGATATCGTCGAGGCACTTCTGCATCGCCTCCACCACCTCCTCGCCGCAGTGCAGCACCGCCGACAAGGGGTTCCGGATCTCGTGGCTGATCATGTCGATGAAGCGTTCCTGGTGCGTCTTGAGCCGGATCGCCTCGTCCATCTTTTCCGTCAGGATCTTCTCGGCCAGCTTCTGCGCGCTGATGTCGGTGACCCAGAAGTCGATGTAGTCGACGCTGCCATCCTCCTTGAACTCGGTAAAGCCCGTCGCCAGGACCCAGACGGAGCTCTCGACGATCTCGTCGCCGTCCTCCATTCGGAAGGTCTTGTCCTTGAGCTTGAGCTCCATCGAGAAGGGGCGGGCCTCCGTCCGGATCTTGTGAAAGCACTCTTTCCACGGCTCGACGTAGGCCTCGTCCACGAATGGCATCCACGGTTGGGGCCCGAAGACCTGCCCCCGGGTAAAGCCGTAGTAGGCGTGCCAGGCGTCGTTGCCGTATTCGACGTAGCCGTCCTTATCAGTCCGCACAATGCCCAGGGGACAGTGCTCCGCGTAATTCTTCCACTTTCCCTCCGACTCTTCCAGCTCTTTGGTGCGGATGAGCAGCTGCTGTTCGACCCACTTCTGCTCGCTAATGTCGATGGTCAGGCCCATGACTGACTCCACCTCGCCGTATTCGTCCAGGTCGGCGTAGACGGCGCTCATGATGGTCATGTATTCGGAGTGCATGTGACCCTGCCGGAAGGGCTGCTTGACCCGGAATTGAAACTGACCCCCCGTCTTCTCGGTGACAACGCGCGTCCACCACTCTTCCACCAATGCCTGATCCTCCTCGACCACGTTCGCGAGCCACTTCGGGTATTCTTTAGTGCCGGGCGGCACACCGGCAAATCGGTACCAAGCATCATTGGCGTAGAGTATCTGCGGATCCTTGTCAGTATGTATATAGTTGGAAGAGCGGAACCCCGTTGACCAGATTGAATTGACATCTTACATTTCGATCGGGTTGGGCAATCGCGAGCCCCACGAGCGAGCGCTCGGCGAACTTGGTGAACCGCCATTCACTCCTCTCGAAGTTCAGCTCGGCCTTCTTGATCAACTCGGCCCGTGTCTTCACCTCGTCGGCCAATCGGATCTTGGCGATCTGCGACGCGATGGCCTCGCCGATGTAGCGCAGGAAGTCGGTGTAGGCCTGGTTGTAGCGTCGGTAGGGGTTGAGGCCGACGATCAAGAAGGAGACGATCTCGCTCTCGAGCTTGATGGGTACGATGACGAACTGGGCGCTCGGCAAGCCGAAGCCCTTCCAGCCGACGCCCTGGAGCTGCTTCGAGAGACTGGGGTGGTCCGAGTTCAACACCACCATCTCGCCTTTCTCGAGAGCCTCTACCACCACCGGGCCAAAGCCGTCCAGTTCTTGGCGTATGTTAAGGTATTCCTTTGCCAGCTCGTGGTCTTGGTCGACCCCTATCGTGCCTTCCAGATGGCACGTCAGGTTCGGCTTAGAAGGGGGCGCGAGCATGCTGGGCTTCTGGTCGACCGAGTACAGCAGCGCGAAGGGCAGGTCCCGCTCGTCCTGGCTCAGGCCGGCCAGGGTTGTGGCCCAGAGGTCCTTGAGGTTGGTGATGCGGGAGATTTTGTGGGTGAGCTGTTGGACGCAGTCGCTCCGTCGCTTGTTGATGACATGCATGGTGAGGTCGTGAGGGGTGCCGTACGAGGCCATGACCTCGCCGTTCTCGCCGATGAGCGGCACGAGCTTCCAGTCGAAGTAGGTCTCCTCGAGAAAGCCGTGGCGCTCCATGAGCAGCATGGACGCATCCCCGCTTGCGGGCTCCGCCGTCAGGCGCTGGTTGGTGATGATCTTGTCGAAGAAGTTCCAGAAGTCCGGGAAGACGTCGGCGGCGTCCTTGCCCATGACGGTCGGGTGGTTGTCGCCGATGAGCGGGATGTAGGCCTCGTTGTAGAAGATGGTGAACTTCTCGCCCCAGTAGATGATGCAGGGGGCCGAGTCGACGATGACCATGCGCAGCAGCTGCCGCAGCTCCTGGGGCCACTGGTCGATGGGGCCTACGGAGGTGTTGGCCCAGTCCACGTTGAGGACGAATTTTTGGAATTCCGTTAGGCTGTCTGGGCGGTTGCAGTTGGCTAGCCAGTTGAAGTTGGGGCGAACTGGCGCCGCAGGGGCACCAAGCTCGCCGGCTTCAGCAGGACGCCGGGCTTCATCGTCTCGCGATACCAAAGATATCATTGAGGAGAGGCCGTAGAAGGCCGGAAGATGGTCTTGTCGAGGGTCGAAGGATGATAAGGATTATTGTTCAGGTAGGTAGGTATACAATAAGGGAGGGAATGAACGACCCAAGCAAGAATCCGTGTCAGAAGCGCATTGAAATGGCAGGTTGGCCCTCACAAGAATCGCTTCCACCCGCTGCCGTGCGATTTCTTGCGAGGTGTTGTGGTGGATGGCGATGAGCTAGCTCGGTCCAAGATAAGGCGGATGACGAGGGGAAGTACTGGACTGCTGTCGTGGGTTAGGATGGGCGAACACTGTGAATCGCATTGGTTGGTGTGGTAAAGGCCGGATTGGGGCTGCTCCTTCCGACTTTTTTCTTGGCGCAGTATAGTATCTCTCTACTATTCTTCTTCTTCTTCTACAAACTATCGTGGGATGGCTGAAAGGGAGTAAAGTCTTTTCTTCTTCTGCTTCTCTCTTTTTTCTTCTCTCTCTCTTTCCTTTCGTCGCAAAAAACGAGACGAAGAGGGAAGAGCGAGGACGCGCGACCGTTGCGCACGCCACCACCCGCCGGTGCCTTACGGAGCGTTCTAGACTGGTCCTCGTGCGGCGGGCTAGTGCAGCAAAAAAGACAGGAGCCGCCAATGAAAGCACCCTAGCACGCCTGCCACAAATCAAGGTCAGGGTATTCGAGGGCCCAACGATCGCGATCCCCAACTACCTGTACTTTCGGTTCTCGGCCTACCGACCCTGCCAGCCTGCCGGTCTCTCTTCCAATTTTACGTGGGCTTGACAAATGTCCAGCAACCGACTCTAGTCACCTTACGGCAGATAGGAATTGGCGGGTGGTGGGGTTCTGCTCTGTTTCTGTCTGACCTTTTCTGACCTGCAGATACGGGACAAGGGACAAGGAATGTAAGTTACTACTAGGGACATGCAAACATGACATGGGAGGATCCCTAGACAGAACGGGCTCTAGTTGAAACCGAATCCCGCCCGAACAGGAATATTGCAGCGCTGCTTACTGCAGGACTGCTGGCGCCATGCTGTCAATCACGATCAAGACTCACCCTTTCGTGTTCCACATCCGTCAGACTAGCTAAGCAATAATTTGGCATCCTCTTCGGGGATCGGGCATTTGCTGTTAAGGCTGATTCACTGTCGATAATTCTTCTCTCGGCAGGCTCGCTACTCTCTCCTGTCCTCTTCTCTCCTCTTCTCTCCTCTTTCCTTTTTTTCACTGCTTCAGTCAACTGTAATTTAAGATCCGAAAGAAGGATTCGGGCGGGCGGCCCAGCACTTGCATATTTGTGTGTCGATCTCCCGCCCCAGCTCAGCTCTGTCCAACTTTACCGTCGGGATGGGCCAACTTCACGAATCGGTTGGCCTCCCGAAAATGCTTGTCCGCTGTCTATGTGAACAATTGATCTGGCTGCACGTTCGACCAAGGATGGACGCAGCACGAAAATCCATGGACCTTTCTTTTAATATATATTAGGTTTCCCATATACTTCTCAGCAGTATGCACACCAAACATCAATGTAGGTAGTATTTGATACTAAGACACACAGGGCAGAGTCTCATCACGTCAGGGCAATAATACCCCCGTCCGCCCCGTCAGCCTACCTCGGCAAATCTTTTTAAGCTAAAAAGAGAAACGGTTACATTGATGTGACAGACCGAAATCTAGGCTCCCCGGCCGTTTTCTCCCACGAGAGCACTCTTAGCTCTTTTAGTTGCTTATTAGGGCCACTACGACGATGCACAACTCGGAACGTGAGATACCGAACAGACTACTCGGAAAGCTACCTAATGTCGCATTATATTCAACCAAGTATGCATCTCCTCTAAATCCATCAATCTAAGCTTAACATGACCACAACCCATCAATCGAGACCATCAACAATGTTGGTTGAGTCAAATCAATTCCCCGATACATTAAGTAGCTTTTCCCCTTCGTAGTGGAATCGGCTGGCTGCTGCGCTGCATGAGCTCCAGGGCTTAAAGGTGCGCTATTGCTTTAGTGCATGTCCCTGCCCCTCACCACCCCGCTCCTTGTCTTCAGCGAACTCGCCAGACCACTCTGCCACTTTCTTCATTTCGGCCAATTATTCCCCTCACTAGCCGCCAGGGCTCCATTTCCAGCACGCAATGATATCCTTCCATCCATCCATTGTCCAGTGAGTCCAGACCTCGCCGGGGTTCTCTCCTACTTACTTACTTACACAATATCCCAACTATCACAAGATCGTTGATGGGAGCCCGGAGTGCTCTGGAACCCTCCGCTTGAACCCTGCATAGAACGCCCACTGTACGAGGTCATGTTCAGCGTCTGACTGCCGCTGGAATACACAGGATCCGCTTCCGCCAGCCGGCTCGGCGTGGATGGTTTCACCTCGGCTTCGAACGCCCTCATCAACCGTTCTTGGCACTGCTGGAATAGCGGGCTGTTGGCGTCGTACATCTGCACGCCCGGGTCCATGAACGAGGTGCGAAGCTGCTTGGCGTGCGCGAACCAGAGGCTCAGCAGGTAGTGTTGTCCCCACGTCTCCCACTTGACGTTATTCGCATATACAGCAGTTCTGATATGGCTCTCGACCTGTTCGCCGAGCAGTCTGTTGCCGTCGGCGTGGTGGTCACCCGAATACGGGCGTTTCAGCAGGAAATTGAACAGTTCAATACGCTTAGCCCGGTCATTTAACTCGATGAAAGTTCCGTGGCGGTCGCATGGTAACAGCATCAATATGAACCTGCAGATTAGAGACCGGTTCTCATGAAAGGCTATCTCGCCGTCAAGCAAAGTGGACGTTGATGCTTTATGGACCTTGGCTTCCTCGACCGACCTGGGCCCTTTCACATTCGATTGAGTCAGTCGCGCATGGATCCCAAGTCCGGGTTTTCTGAGCTCCCCGGTGAAACGCAAGTATATGTCTCGAGACTGCCCATATTGGATGTTTCCCAGAGGGATGGTCCATATGGTGGCACCGAACCTTGGCTTTTTTCGAATGCCCAATACCTGATCTGTCGACATTGCGAAATTCTCTGGGTGATTGGACACCTTCAACTCCAGTTGGCACTTGGTGGCAAACGTCGACTGCAAATGCGCCGTCGCATTCACAATTACGGTACACTTGGAAACTGTCAGTGGCTTGCTAAATGTTGATATGTATTGCTAAGGGTCCCTCGAAAGCAACTCACCACCGCATTAGAGTTAGGTATGAACCCATAGTAGCCTCCTCCGATATTTGCAATGGTACTCAACACGTCCGACTCGATATGCTTACCAAACCCGAAGGTATGAATAGCTGTCGGTAAGGGTTCTCGTTCCCCAAGAGCACGGGCATAACCCCCAGCAGGTTCACTAGCTACACGTTAGCTTAACCCGGATGCCTGGCTAGTCTGGCGTCTTCTTACCTACTCGGCCGGCCATCCGTTAGCAGCATAAGCGCAGGCACGTTTCCGGAGTTCGAATGTGCGCTGAACAACCCCAGACCTGTTTCCACGCCCTGCCAAATCTCGCTTCCCCATTCTATCTTTAATTCTCGGATGATGGCCTCGGTCTGTTTTTTATTCGCCATGTTCATCGACTTCAGTTCATGCACTACCTTGCTCACGGCGCCGAACGTCACGAGGCCCACTCCGTCGTCCTCGTCCAGTGTGTGAACTATGGTCAAAGCGGCGTGCTTGACAATGTCCAGCAGGGTGCAGCCTGTATCCATTTCGGGAACACCATCCTTGTCGAGGATAGGTGCCTTGTTGAACATACTTGAGGAGACGTCAATGACAAGAACTATGTCGCAAGGCACGTGACCTATCTTCTGTGTCGGCTCTTTTGGAGGAATGACTCGGACGAGCAGACCATCTTCCGTCTTGAGAGGCTCCATGGAAATCACGGGTTCCTCTATGTTGCTTGGCGTTCTGGAAGCCTCCGAATCAACATCGCCGGACTGGTTGTCGTTCACCCAGTCCTGCCATCAGTTGGCATTGTGCCCTCGGTGAGTCTGTGCAAAGACATTTACTTTTTCTGTGGGAGCTTCCGACATATTGACATCGCGAAAGATCTTGTCGCCGTTGGTATTGTGGGAAGACATGTTGAGACGGTTGGTGGATGACACTGAGCGAGCCAGTACCCTCAGTATGATCTGCCATCTGAAGAATTTCTATGCTTTTAAGGCAACATCGCTTGTAAAATGTGTGTCCCAAGATTTTTATGCCCGAGAGATTGGTTTGCGCTCATTGATGTTTCCAAGCCATTGGGAAACACCCAAACAACGAGCAGGTGAGGCTGTGACTATTCATGTCTGCGGATGCCCGCATTGCGCCCAGTCAAGTGATGACTTGCGGCAGGAGCAAACATCTTTCGAAGGAAAACACCAGTCTGACAAGGTGTTTTCCTCTCACAGTAATTGTATCAGAAACTTTATTCTACTGGAATAACAGCTTTCAAATGTTCCAGGCTTCTTTGTTCATACTGTTGACTCTGAGACTAAGATGTCTCCAGGTGGCCAGCGGGCAGTGTGAAGCTACCCCGCCAACAAACTGGCTGAAAGACCCCTAAGAAGCAATCAGCTTAGCGTTCCCATAAGGATGGTTTCCGCTATGTGCTGAAGATTCTGTGTCTCAGGCTTTGTCTTCCAGCTAACGGGGGTGGAACAAATGAGCCAAGCCGTTTCGAAATAGGTTCTTAGTAAGGAAAAAAAAAAGCTTGTGTTGGCTCCTTCTCTTGGTTGCTTGCTTGCTTCGGTACTGCTTGATTGCCTGCCCGGCGGACATTGTGTTCCGGGCGGTTTCTCGAGGCCCAACCCCAGCTGTAGATCCTGTCAGCGCAGGGGCTCCTTTTACCGGACAGCAGCGCTAGAAGCCCCCCTAGCCGCAGCCCGAAAAGCCCGTAGGGCTGACCCCCTGAGCCCAGCCCCTGTCAGTCTAAAAGACCTATGCGCAACATTTGTTAACGCTTTTAAGAAGCTAAGCCGAGCGGGACTTGCTGCTAAAGTATGTAGCTTGCCAATTCCAACCGGTCGCCGGGAAATCAGGCCATTGTGATGTCATGGCGAGAGTCCAACTCGGAAACTAAAAGGTCTAGATGCTGCTGGGCGATGCCCATCACTGGATTTCTTCATTTAATTTCCTCAGTAGAGAGCAAAGCTGACAACATCAGGGTATGGCACAATCTCGGGAACGATCTCATCCGTAATGGCGATTTCTCCCCGGCTGCTCCCGACCACGGCAGCGCAAGCCAACATGGGGTATCCTGGAGAGCATAGGCAATTACTAGTTAGGGACCCCCGATAGCATCGCCGCCAACAACAAACACTGCACGTGCCTGTGGCAGCTTTCCGCTTTCATAGCCCAGACCCATAGCTATTCGCGGAATTCCCAAATGCCCCCTGCTGCAGATATTCCAGCTCATTGCCCCAATGCGCCATTCATATCCGACTCTGAGATTGCGCAAGGGCAGGGAGTCAGATGATCTTTGCAGCACAGCAAGCACGAGCTAAATATGAAAACTGGCTCAAGGACACACACAGGTGGCAAATACGTGCCGCTAAATTACAAAAATCTAGAACACTTCGTTGGGTATACTGGGTGAAGATTTAACGCCATGGGCCGCCATATTGCTTGTAGTCTTGGGCGAATTCATGGCGCTGGTGCCCAACGTTCAGCAGCGGCTAGAACATACACTAGACACGGATCGTTGCGCCTGTAATTTCTGTGAACGGTAAACTGTGCAGCGGCGCTGTGGCGAAGTCTTCGGGCATGCCTCGACAAACGGCTCACATCATTCAATTATCTGATGGATCGTGTAGCTAAGACGCAAGAATACCCGAGAGACTAAATGATCCATTTTGAGCTTAGAACATGCTAGCTAGTCAAGAAGTTATACCCTCAGTCGCTTGTACACAATACCCCCCTTGCACTACCGATAGTCCCTACTACTACTACCTACCTACTCCTAAACCTTTTCAACCCGAACCCGCATCCCCGCCGGCCTCAGCACAAACGAAGGATTCTCCACCGTGAAGCCGTCCCCCTCGACGCCGACGAAGCGGAACCGGCTCACCATGGCGAACAAGAACGTCTTGATCTCCACGAGGGCGAACTGCTTCCCCACGCAGATCCGCGGCCCGTTCCCGAACACCTCGTACGCGTACGCCAGCTGTTCGGAGGACTCCTCCCACCGCTCGGGCCGCACCGCGTCGGCGTCCACGCCCCAGACGGCCCGGTCCATCGACGCCACGGCGGGCACCAGGTCGATCGATGTGCCCTTGGGGATCCGGACGCCCTGGATCGTCACGTCGGCGGCGGTGGCTTGGCGAAACATGATGGCGGCGGGCGGGTAGACGCGCAGGACCTCGCGGACGAAATTGTGGAGGTAGGGCAGTGCGTCGATCTCGGCAAAGGACGGCAGCGATGAGGAGGATATTCCACCAGAAGATGATGGAGAAGGTGTTGTTGTTGTTGTTGTTTTCCGATGTTTCGATAATGATGACAAGAGCTCAACGACTTCTCTCCGCAGCTTGTCCTGGATGTCCGGGTTCGTCGCCATGGTGTATGCGCTCCACGACAGGGCGTTGCTAGACGTGTCGTGTCCAGCCAACAGAAGAAAGAGGAGCTGGATGGACGTAGGGTTCCACCCACCCCAAAGATTATTATATGAACCTGCAGATACGTCTTCGTATTACTGGAGCACTTACATGGCCAACCATATACTCATCCTCCATCCCCTCCGCCGACCCCCCTGGCAAGCTCTGCTCGATGAGATGTGCCAGAATATCACGAGATTGCTCATCGCCCCCTCCGGCAGCCTTGGCGGAGACCATATCATTGCGCCTTTCCCGTATGAGCTGGCGAAGCGTCGTGTTCAGCCAGGTCGTCGTCGTCTTGAACTTCCGGTTCGCCTCGCACGGCAGCCAGCGCAGGGGCACGAAACTATCCGCGAGCATCAGCGCGCTTTCGACGGCGTTCATGGCGAAGATGGTGTTGTATGCATCTCGAAAGCTGTATTGACCTTTCTCATTAGCACTACCGCCCCCAGGCTTCGGGATGCTGCTGTTGCTGTTATCGCGGCCGATGTTGTCCGGGTCGATCCCGAAGAGGGCCACGCATATCACATCCATCGTCGCCTTGTTAAAGGTCTCGGTGCAATCAATAACGCCGCCGCCACCACCACCACCACCATCAGCGGCGAAGTCATCAATGACCTGCCCGATCAAATCCCCCAGCTCGCAAGCCTTCTGCTGGAACACGGGTTCCAGCCAACGGACATTCTCGGGCGTGAAGGCCGCGTTCATCATCCTCCGGTGGGCCTTGTGCTCGTCAAACTCCAACATGCCCAGCCCTTTCCCAGCGAAAGGCCTCGTCATATGCCGCAGCCGGTCCGGCTTGGTGAACGCGTAGCAATGCGTCTGCAGGACGTCCCTGAACGCCTCCGGTGAGTTTAGGACCAGCACCTCGCCGCCGCCCACGCCGAGATAGCGCAGCAGCGGCGCATCCGGGTGCTCCCTGCTCCACTCCGTGTACAAGGAGGTCGGGGTCGGCGCCCTGAAGAGATTGATCGCCTGCCCGAAGAAAAAGTGGCCACCCTGTAGAATGATCAGTATAGAACATGTCAATATATATGGCCCACCAGCGAGCCCTCTCGGAATGGTCGGTATCTACTCACGTTCGGCCCAGGTATGTGGCGCAACGGTGAGACGAATCGGGGATAGATGAAAGCGCGGTAGATGTTGAGGATAGTGTATTGCGCCAAGAAAAAGAAAAGAACAGCCGTTGTCTGGAAGGGCGATTCTTTCACCTCCGTGCCGAACTGCCACTGCTTATATCGAGCCAGCGCAAGTGACTGAACCGCCGATACTGCGGCGCAATAAATCAACATCTTAGTAAAAGGTAATACGAATGCACTATGGAGCAATCACAGGGGAAAATAGCTGAACCAAAGTAGCCGTCGTGTATGTATAGATGAGGCCGCAAGGTTGGCCGAGAATAGGATTACAAATGGCCAACGATGCGGGGTTTAAATAATCATGTGTGACCCTTCTCCGTCCCGGCCTTCTAAAAGGGGCGGTTATACAATCCTTTTTGCCCATAGGCTACAGCGTCGGTATCCTTCGGGCCATCAGTGAAAGAAGAAACCAAATTCTTACATGCGTGTCATTTTCTCGGCAGATCTGCAAATCCGCTGGCATTGCGTACTAGCTTCCCAACTATTGGCTGCGCAGCACATCACTTTATACGGTTGGTACATGACCAAGTAATCGTGACTTAGCTTGAAACAACACGATTGATATTTCTAGGCTCAGGAAAGCTATCCAAGGGCTCGGTGGATAAGGTGCTGATCCCAAATGCGATCTTTTTTTTAGATCTGCTGTTGCCTTCACAATCTCACCTTGCCGAGAATGACGGACCTCCAAGTTGATTTTCTCAAAAACCCTCTCCCTTGATAGTCAACCCCTGATCATCCACCTTGCCATCATTCCCTTCCACCATACCCGCCACTACCGTCTCCCCCTCATATAAGAACGGCCCCCTAAACCGCGTCTCCAGCCGGACCGCCTCCTCCAGCCCCAGCACCGGGAACAACCGCCCCTGCACGTCCGTAAACTCGTACTCCGCCAGCCGCTTCCCGTTGTGCGTGAACCAGATCTTGCGCTTCGCAACATCGACGCCGCACCCGACCGTGTCGCCGGGTAGCCCGTACGTCGGGCCCGCTGCTCGCTGCAGGCCAGAAGAAATCCCAGTCCCGTCCCGTGACGAGAAGAACCCGCCATCGTCGCCGTGGTAGCCCCATGACCGGACCGAGAGCGCGTCTCGCCGCGGCGGCCAGCCCGGGAAGTCGATAGGGGCGCCTCTGTAAGTGCAGAAGCCTATTGCGACGATGGGGTACTGGTTTTGAGAATCTTTGATGTCACTGCTACTATTGTTGACATTATCATCGCTGCCGCCGCCATTCGAGCTGACATCATTGCCATTGGCGGCTGTTGAGGCGCTCGAACCGAGAAACTGAACCTCGAAATAATAGGAGTCAACGTTGGCGGGCAGTGGTTTATCCGCGGATATGCAGAAGCGTTTGCGTTTCGCAGCGAGCGTTACAATGAGCCCATCCTCCGAGAGCACGTCGTCAGTCCCCATCCATCGCGAGGGTAGCATCCCACCCTTTCGCAGGAAGAACTCGACCTCGACTTGATTTGCGTTCCGCGCCAGCTCTAGCGGTGTCCAGCCGTAGCTATCCTGGCGGTGGAGGTCAGTGCCAATATTATGCAGCTGCTCAAGAAGTCGGGTGCTGCCGTTCACTGCGCAGATGGCGTGGAGTTCTGCATCGGTCTTGGCCGCCTCCGGCTCCTTCTCAATCAACATGCAGATGATGTCTTCGTACCCAGGCTGGTCGAGCACCTTGGACCAGCTCTCGTACGCAAGCACCAATGCGGTCTTGCCATCGTTCGTTTTGAGCGATGCTTTCGCTCCGATGTCCAGAAGAAGACGTGCACATTCAGCATGGCCATGCATAGATGCCCGATGCAACGCATTCATTCCCTTTTTGGCGTCCTGTTTGTCGACTTCCAGGCAAGCGACATTCTCCTCGTCGCGGGCAGCCTTGATGACCAGACCGGCCACGCCATCGAATCCGCGTGATGAAGCTTGTCGCAAAGGGGTCCTGCCCCCCTTTGTAGACTTGTTGACCTCAGAGATGGGAACCTTCGCATCGATAAGGGCAACGAAGATCAGATTTGCTGCTTCCTCTGACTCGCTCTGACAGGCATCGAAGAATGGCGTCCGATCGTGAATATCGTAGCACTGGCTAATCGCCCCTCTCTGGAGAAGGATCCTTACACATTCGGTAAATCCTCCCTTGGCGGCATCGTGGAGGGGTGTGCGCCTGAGCTTGTTGGCTAGGTTGATATCAGCGCCCTTCTCTGCCACAAGGTCCAAGCATTTCGGATGGCCGTTGAGGCATGCCTGGTGCAGGGCAGTATCTCCATCATTGTCGAGGTCGTCGATCTCTTCGATATTGAATTCGAAGATAGATCTGACACATTCGAGTTTGCCGATGACGCAGGCCACCTGCAACGTCCTGGAAGAGTTGTCGTCATCCTTGTTGATATCCGCACCATGGTCCAGAAAGGATTTCAGTAGTGGTATGGGCACAGATCTTCCCCATAGCAATAATATATGGAGTGGAGTGATACCGCTTGGCGTTGTAGCATTAACCAACCCGAGTCTCGACTCGGCCGGGGCGTGCTCGAGAAGGAGCGTGAGAGCTTCGGGGCTGTCTCCGCTCCCAGCGAAATAATGTAACAGGTTCCACCCTCCATGCTTTTGGCCAGTGACCAGGGTGGGATCTCCGCCGTGGTCAAGCATTAGCTGTATAGTTTCCAAACTTGAATCGCTAAGCAGCCACCAGTGAAATGCAGGCATGCAGTCGTCCGACTCAAAGTTAGGATCCCCGCCATGCTTAAGGAGGAGCTTCAGCATTGGACGGCAATCAGCTTTGTCAGAAGCTACCTGAAGCGCGGTCCGCTCGCCAGATATCTCATTCACAGTGTGGCCCTGTGCAATCAAACGTTCCGCCCAAGTGACAAGCCCCATATAGGCCGCCACATGAAGTGGGCTTCGCGGATCGCACATGTAACCGGCTGCGCTACCTCTCGCAACGTAGAACTTGCGTTGCCAATTGTCAAAAACCACCCTGTTCGATGTAAGCATCTCAAGCTCTGCGATGACATCAGTCCAATGGCCGTTGCCCACTCGCTCCTCGGGTGTCGAAAGCTCTTCTGCTTGGCGAAGATGGTAAGGCCAATACACTATCTCGTATCTGATATGAGTGCCGTCGTTAGCCAGCCTGTTTGGAACGTAATCGTAATCGTCTATTTCCTTTTCAGGCTCATCGTCCTCCTTATCTTCCTCATCCTGGGACTCGTCAGTCAGATAGCCCGAGT
Source organism: Apiospora arundinis (assembly GCA_039105305.1). Lineage (NCBI taxonomy): Eukaryota > Fungi > Ascomycota > Sordariomycetes > Amphisphaeriales > Apiosporaceae > Apiospora > Apiospora arundinis. The sequence goes on from JAPCWZ010000006.1 coordinate 283,197, forward strand.
CATCATGAGCATCTGGTAAATCTTCAGTTTGGACCTCAGAGGATCCATCGTTACCAGACCCTTTGGAATCAGGTTCAGTGACACTGCTCAGTTCCTGACCCAGTGCCAGCTTATTGTCATCGCTGAAATCTTGAGCCTCGACGGCTTTAGCTTCTGGGTAGTTGGTTGTGATATCATCGCCATTCTCACTTGTTTTGGCGTCTGGATGTTCAGTCCCAGCGATGTCCTCGAGAAGTCCAGCGCGTCTTTGAAAGAGGGGGTTGTTGAGACGACGAAGGCAGGTCAGCGCCCTTTGCAGATGTTCATCCTTCTCTTTGAAGGCCAAGCTGTTGGACTGCGACAGTTGTGTCTTGCATCGATCGCAATACTGCCCAGGTGAGTGACTTTCGTCATACTTATGAGGCTCGTTGCCAGCGTCCTCGCAGAAAGTAGGGATCTGTTCCCAGTCTTGCAGATTGACGAATCTTTCATTGTAGATGGTCAAGAATGGCCCAGCAACATCTTGAATCTGTTTCCGGAACAGCTCAGTGGCAACAGGAAATCCAGCATGCGTAGAAGAAGAAGAATCATCATGATATTCCCTTGATGTATCTTCGTAAGCGCCGTGAAACGCATCGCTGATTTCCTCTAACGTCGGCAAGTTGTCCCCAGGCGGCGTGAAGAGGGTCCAGGATACAGCAGTACGAAGAAGGCCGGCCTTGTTAGACGGTAAGGCATCCAGAGCCTGTTTGAAAATGCTCTTAATACCTTCTGGCAAGCCCTTGAGCCTGTCCGACAGACTCCCACTGAAAGGCTCCTGCAAAAAGGGAATTGCAACATCGATGAGGTACCCAAAACTGTGACCGGCCCTATCAAGGATTTCGTGGCATGCTTCTAGCATCTCGGCCTCTGAAAGACCAGGCACGCCCCTCAGTGCATCGATTACCTTCGTGTGCATGTCAGCTCGATGGTGAGCATTGACGTCGATGGCAGTTCTATTCATCTCGTAGTAGAATGGCATGGACACTGTACAGCCCGCAATGGTCCGCACATGTTGAGCAGATGCATGTCTTGGAGCCTCGGAGATGGATCTCAGTGCCTCGGAAAGCTCTCGTTGCTCCTCGTCTCCAAGTTTCTCAACGGCATCCAAAACGATGTAAATGTCAATTCGTAGCGAGGATGCAAGTTTGATAACGGCGTCCTCGAATCTGGGTAAGTACTCGGCTTTCTGGGTCCCGGGTTTGGCGCCTTTGGACTCCTTGTCAGACTTGCCCTTGGGTATGTCGAATACCTTATTGCAGCTCTCAAGGAGAGAAACATCCTCCGCATCGGTAACGGCAAGCTGGAGGACTTGAAGTAACAAGGCATTGTAGATGGCAGCGAGTTTAGGGGGTTCCTTATTAGTCTTTGAGCTGCCAGCATCAAGCTCACAAGAAGCGTACAGGATGGCTCTACGGTCTGTGCCAGAGCGGCCACTCAGATGTTCATGGACAAAAGCCAAGATGGTAGACTTGCCACTGCCTAGATACTCAGTCGAAGGAAGTCAGCCCCCATTCGCTCCATTTCAGGGTCTCAGGCTTACCTTTTGCTCCAGTGAGGCACAGGGCGCTGTTGAAATCGGAGGCTTCCCAGTCCCGATAAATCTCGTCCTCGAGTACCCATTGGCATGTATCAGGAAACTTAGCCGCAAGCAACCTTTGCAAAGCGGCTGACGTATTGCTGGGAGGCACCCTCATGCGATCTTTGATCCGATCGAAATCCTGCACGGCAAGGTCCCATGGTGTCTTCGCTTTCATCTTGTGAAGGAGGTCATCCATTTTGCTCTCAACCCCTTTCATAATCTCAAGCTGGCTCTGTTGAAGGTTGAGTAGCGTCGGCTGGAAATCGCGGATGTCATCGATGGTATTCTTCATGCTGTGGGTGATATCCCCAAGAGATGCGAGGGAGTCGAGAGAACGCTTCTCAAAGGCCGCCTGAGTATCTTTGAGGACCTTCTTCTTCAACACAGCGATTTCTTTGATCCTGTCGTCGAACTTGCTCTTGGACGCGCCGAAAAAGTCCTTGAATCCGTGTCTCAGCTTGTCCAGCTTGTCGCCCTCAATATGCCGCTTGACGGAGAATGCAAAGCGGAGCACGGCCGTGTAGGCGTTCACGATGTCATCAAACAGCTTGTTGACGACTTCGTTTGGCTTCCAGCCTGGCTTCGAGCGCTCATCGTAGAGTCGGTCGTAGTGGGGGATGATGATCATGATCTCGGTGATATCCGTCAGACCCGAGCCGAACAAACCATAGAGTTCGAAATTGCTCTGGATCGCAGACAGAGTCAGCTTGACGGCGAACCAAGCCAAGCCGACGCTCTCGGGGGCGCCCTTCATGGCGTAATTGCCGACCGAGATGAAGTTGTTGATGTTGCCCAAGATGTTCTGGATCCATACTCCCGAGATCTTGGTGTCTCCAGCGACGTGTCGATCGCCGTATTTCTGAGCCGAGTCTTTCCCCAAGTTCTCGGCTGCGGCACGGCTGTCCTCTGGAGTCCCGCGTTCTGACAAGAACTGAACGAGGAGCCCTCTGGTCTTGGCATCTTTGTATTGAACTTGTGCCTCGTTTTGGAACTTGGCCAAGGCATTTCGGTATAAGGTCGACGATGCCATGGCTGTTCGTTGCCGGTCTTATCAAGTGGTGTCTCTTAAAAGTTGTGTTTCGAGCCAAATGGCAGCATGAAACGGTTGCCTCTCTGATCAAGCAAACAGCCGGCTCTATGGGAGGAGGAGACCTGCATGGTGTGGTCGCCTTTATATATCATGGTGTGATAAGGTAGGTAGTGATCAGACCAAACTAACTATCAAGTCTGACATGCATTGCTAGATTGCGTGCGGCTGAATTTGGCGAGAACATAATCATCAGACCATCAGGCTACCTCTGAGAGAAGAGCACGGCCAGTCATTGCCCTATGAAGTGTCCGGGCATTGCCGACTACCATTATGGGGTTGCATCGAATCTGACAAACATTTTAGCCATTCCTATAAAGTACAGAATATAGGAGTTGCATTTCATGGTAACTGAATGCGAGAGGGTAAAAGGTGTGCTTGTTGCTGACATACTGCATTGCAGGGCCAGCTGATTGGGTTTCCAGCTTCTAGATCATTGGACACAAGTCTTTGCTGACCGAAAACAAGATGATGTAAATCTTGGCAAGATATTGATTGGTGTGAATCCCAGGCGCCCTTGTCAATATGCAGCATAGCCCATGAAGATGATGGGAATCCAAATGGTGAGGCTGGATGGTGAAAAAGCAAGGTGGTATTGGGGAAATGGCAGGAGCTAAAAGACATCGGAGCCTGGGGAAAAGGAGGGGCCGATCTAGGCTCGCACCCCTTTGGACCCCTTGTACCCCCTGTGCCATCCCCCGAGTTCCCTGTAATTCTGAGAGCAACAGACGCCAGGAACTGTTTTCCGACACGGACAATCGTGCTGTATCAACTCTACTGACAAATCCAAACTCTTCCCATCTAAAGCTAAGACTCACGAATACTTACAAATTATCATTCTGCGAGTTAATGGTGCTTTGTAGTGTCCAAGTGAAGTTAGAAGAGCAAGAGTATGCCGTAGTCCCAACTTACTTACCCAAGTGAAGTTGCTCCCGATCGGGAAGAAGCCATGGTAAAGACCAACAAGGAGTTTCATCAGCACATCGATACAAGAGCAATAGCGAAGAGCGAACAGCTATGAAATGAAGAGAATTGAATTATAATCAAATATACTCCAAACCGAACTACTCAGCTAACTACATACCACCTGAACCTCCTTTCCATACTCTTTCGGTAGAACCCCCTTAGTTGTTATCGCAGTACTTGGCATAAGCCCGTGACCCCCGTGACCCCCGCCGCGACTCCTCCGCCTCCATAATCAGCACCGAGTCCCGCGCCCGCCTACGGTCCTCTTTGATATTGCGCAGAATCGAGTCCAAGTCCGACGCCGGCGATGTAGGAGTCGTCGGCGTTGCGCAAGGCGATATCGGGACCGAAGCAGACAAGGAGACCGAGTAACTCTGTCTCTTATGGTGACGGAGGTGCGGCGACAGGGCGCTCAGCGGCGCTTGCTGTTGGTGATGTTGGTAGGAGAGACGTTCCTGAGGAGAGATCGTTGCTGGTGCGTAGGGAGGCGGCGGGGTCTCGAGGCGATTATGGGCTTCCGCGATGGCTGCTGGCGGAGGGGCGGTGGTCACCACCCGACTAGCCCTGCGGGAGCCGCCGCTGGGGGCGCGAGTGGCGGTACTACGTCTGAGGAGACCCGTGGAGGCGCTGGGAGTCGTCGGTGTAGACGGGCTCTTGATGCCGCTGCCGCCGCCAATCTGCAGGCAGCCAGGTGTGAGGGAGGACGACAGTGAACACTGCGCAGTTACCGAGGGCGTAATCGTCAACCGAGCGAGACCGTTAGCCAGATCACTTCCGTCACGGCTACTACTATCCTCGAGCTCGAAGCGCAAGCCCGAAGCCACCTCCGCATTATCCGCCCCCACGACATTCACCCTGGGTGTCGTTGGCATACACCCCTCCATCTCAAAGATGGGCACGCTGCCCGCCTCGACGGCCGTGGTGACGGATAGTTGCTGTCCGTCCTTGGTAGTGCTGTGGAGCCCCTGGCGCGCAGTGCTACTGATCTGGCGGATGTGATTCGGGATGTCGGCGTACTGGTAAGCGTAGGGATCGGAGAACAGCCACGGCGCGGTATTGGTGGCATGGCAGGTATTGAGCTCTAACGAAGTGCGAGACATGCTGAATGAATGAAAGTTAGAAGCGAATGACTGATTGACTGGTAATAGTGTTTGTTGTAAAGAAAGAACGATGTCGACCTGGCGACTGAAGAGAAGCAGAATGCGAAAAAGAGTGTGACAACCACAAGTTGTTGCTGGAAATTACAGATAGAGATACAATTGAATACTGGTCAAAAACACAGCCAGGGCTGTCCCAGTAATAGGCAGTATTGAAATATGTTATTGTCACAAAAGGTCTTTGTCAGCGCCTCATGGTGGCCCTTTTACCAACTCGTCATCTAGCTTGTGGTGTGCCTTTGTTGGCTCGTCTTTGTCAAGATACACAACTGGTCAGCAGAATGGAGATACATATTCTAGAAACAAACTACTGGGGGGCAGATGATGAGAACATGACGACAGGCTAGACCAAAAGCCAAGCCATGGCACCAGTGCCGCCCATGAGTGAGTCGGTTTCGCTCGGACAGCCTGGTTGATTCAGGCCAGAAATAGAGAGAGAGAGATGAGATGAGATGAACACGGCTTCAAGGTTATACGTATCACGATGAGAAAGCAGGAATGGTTTTCAACGTGAAATCATTCATTGTTCATAAGGTTATAAAGTTCCTGGAATGCATCCCTATATACATCGAGAGGTATGTTCGTGGTTTCCTTAGCACGTTCCTCCGTGCTGACCTTGTTCGAGAACCAGAATTGCCAAGAACCCAGAATCAATTCGATGGACAAGAATACATGTCGCAGAACGGGCCAGCCTCCTATTCGTATGAATCATGTACTGTAGACCCTGCAAAATTTAGCAGTGAGCTTTGCACACACGTTTTTGAAAGCTCAAATCAGACATCATGGAGGTGAAAGAGGTCGGGACATAGTGGTGGCTGTCCATCTTAGGCCATGGTGGCCACAACGAGCATCATCAGGAAGAAGTAAAGCCATGAATAGAGTCGTGTAGAGAATGCAGATTCGGAGTTGTCGATGGGAGGGCGCCACTGTTGGAAGATTGGTAGGATAGGTTCGTCGTCCTCGAGCGTGTTGCTTTGTCTGAACAAGTCAGCTTCCAAACCATCGACAAGATAGCCGCCATACCCGTCACCGCCAAGAGCAACTTCGTCTTGGCGTGACCATCCGTGTTTCTTGAGGAGCCACTTGCCCCCAAGCCACAGTCGAATACAAGTATGAAACGGTTTCTTCTGCTTGGAGTCGTAAGGAATCAAGCGAGAGTTGTCCCGGTCCAGCCCACCAATGGTGTGACCGCAGTACAAGCTGGGAGCCTTACGCTCTCTCTCGAAATGCTTTCGGAATTCATCGAGCTGCTTGCGGTGACGACGGAGGCTGGCACTGAGCTCTGCAACTCTGATCTTCTTGAGATCTTGTTCGGGGCCATATGTCAGCTTCTCAACATGAGATGGACAGTTCTGGCAGAAAGCATGGGTGTAACCAATATCGCGGAAGTACCAAACCCGGCGCTTGGGAAGAAACATGTTGACGCTGAGTGTGTGGACTGGGGCGTCGCCAAAACGCTCATAGTAGAAGCCGCCAGATCGATCAAGATGCTCGAAGTAAGCTTGGTGCTCTGGGCCACGGAAGTATTCCAGGGAGCCAACCTCGAAGTTGGAGTAGAATTGACAATTGTTATACTCTTCTTCTTCAGTCAGGATATCGTAACCAGCGGGCGTGGAGGCGGAGCGAATAATGCCTTGGGAATCCTTAGGTGTATGAAGAGCCCAGCTCATGTCGGCCTCGGGGTGAACCATGTTCGGGTGCGACAGTTTGAAAGACTTGGTGCGATCCCAAAGAGAAGGAAACGAGCGAGCGTCGTCAAGGAGGGCCATGTTGAACCCATAAGCCATGTTATTGTCGCGCATGAATCGGAAGACATCGTAGTTGATGTTGCAGGTGTATTGAACCTGTTGAACAATTTGGTTAGCTGTTGTCACCTGCCAGAGAACATGGGTAGTTGGGAATCAGACTCGACTCATCGATGATATTCTCGTTCGGGAAACTCGTATCTAGATGCGGTGAACCCAAGAGACAAAGTGACGAAATTAGGAGTCCAAGATATTGGGGCCACTGGAACATAGCATTGACTAGGTATACCTGATCTCCAGAGAATGACATATCGAAGTCGCCGGAAATAGGGGTTTGGAGATTCGGGATAGACCATGCCGAACATGGGGGCAAGGGACCTTGGGATGAAACATCGCCGGCAATTGGGGAAGGAAGCTCAGGATTGTACACTGCTAATGATAGGGGTTTGGGGGCAGGCATCGCCGAAAGGTAGTTGGATAGGTGGTGCAGAACAAAAAGGAGAATGGAATAGAAAACTTACACCGGGTTCAACGCGCCAGTACCACTCGTAATCCTGGAGTCGAGTTTCCAAAGCGAAGAGGCCGGCGTTCCATCGCGCTGTGTGATGGTGACTCTCAAGCCAAGTCTTCTTGGCGCCGACGCTTTCCAGAAATTGGCGAGCAGCTGCGAACTTGGTGCCATCAATCCAATCGGGGACGGTCCAGTGGTCCTTGGGAATGCGCTCAAAGAAGCAACGAGACGATGAGACGTTAAGGACTGCAGCCTTGAACTCGTCGCTGAATTCTTCGTTATTGAAGAATACCCAGTCATAACGGTGCAGCTTCTTCGAGTTGAAGCGCGCCTCGAGCTGAGTGATGGTATGAACCATGGCGACAATATCCGAATTGCTAACAAGCGAAACCATGGCGGCTTTCGGTCGAGATGACTGGAAGGCCAATAGTCGTCTGCTCGGTAAGCTGGCAGGGTTGATGTAGCTGTTATCCTTTAGCCACTTCAGAGGGTCAAGATGCTTGTGTCCTTCATGGTATCCGTTAGGGAGGTCTGGAAGGGGTTGCATGAACACGGTAGGCTCGTCTTCGACGTCGATCACAGGCGATGCTGCGCCCGGCAACATTGGGTCAACTCGTGAGAAGTATGAAACCATGAACACCACGAGTAATAGGGTGGCGAAGGTAGCAAGGCTTCTACGCAGTGCGCGAGGACTATTGGCAGGTATGCACCATTAATAGGAAACTAGCGAGCAGAATGTAAGGATGGCTTACCGAGAAGAACCGATAGTGCTTCCCTCAGCGGTGGCTGACGAAGCGCCGACGAAAAGGCTCCCTATTACGGTTAGCATCTCGAGCACCTCACCCCACAGTGAAGTTCCTGTATATTCTCGGGTTGATCGTCAGGGACTCACCAGCATCTTCATTGTTGTATGACTTGGCGTCAATCAGCGCATATGTGTTACCGTTAACGAACGCGCCCTGGGCCTGGCGACTCACACCATTGCCGTCATTGGACCGTGGCATATTCACGATGCGCTGTGTTGCTGGTGGTAGTCTTGTTGGTTTGGGAAACCGTGTGACCTTTCTTCAAGTGATTTGTGCAACGAGCGGGCGGCGCTTCAAAACGGGACGAGGTCGGTCGAAAATGCCGTGTGGAAACAGGAAACGAAAAAAGAAAAGAATTGTTGATTTACAGAGGTTGAAAGGAATAGAAAGAGAAAAGAACCGGACGCGGCGACGCAAATGTGGCTGCGACGCTGCTTGTGATGTTGATTTGTTGTAGACTTGTTCCGATGGAGGGTCAGTAGTTCCAGTTGCTTCGAGTTTGACAAGTGAGAGGTTGTGAAGCTCTGGGAGCAGAAGAACGATTGGCAGACAAATCAGTCTGAAAGGAAAGAATCGAAATCAGAATCGACGTAGGAGTTGGTCTCAAAGGGGAGAATCAGAATCAGAATCAGTGAGTGACTGGGTAAAAAATGATGTGCAGAATGAAGATGAAAATTCCAAGGACCGCGCCGCCGAGCAAAGAGGTTTGCGGTGACGGCGAGGGCTAGGAGGACTTGTGAATGAGTGACTGGAGGTTATGTTGAGGAAAGGAAGTTTGGAGAAAGACTCGATGTCCACATGGAAGATGGTCTCGAGAAGGTGACAAAGTGTGAATGTCTGCACATGTGGTTATCTGATTATCTGATTACTCAAGCTGTCTCGGCCAATGGCAGGTGGAAGGAACGTGGTGGGCACGTGGGAGATAGGAACCCACTACTACCACGTGCTGTGTAAGTACTGGGAGGAGGGTAAAGGCAGGTACGCTGAAGGTCTATAGGCACTAGGCCTAAAACCACTATCAAGAAGTGTAATCGGGGGCAGGCACGAGTTTCAGAAACCTCAGGCAGTGTGCCCAGCACTTAAGCAAACTTTATAGATAAGATCAATGGCAACAGCAATGACGGGACACGGCAATGGCCGTGATACTGGTCACTTCATACATGTAGCTCGAAACACCATGGAGGACGTAGACTTGGGCATGATCAGTAATCTACATCGACTTCTAGACGGGCACACATGTCACCGTAGGCATACATGGCAACATGGGGCATTGACACAGCCAGTGAGAGTGACAATGACAAGAACTGTAGCCCCCTTGGGCATAAAGACTCCCAACATAGTACCCCACTCAACACCGACGTCCATATCACGCACATCAAAGACCCAAACACTACGTCGTCACCAATGAAGAGGAGCCAACATCCATATAGTTTCACGGTGGTATTCTCGCCGCTACTGTCGCTACTGTCTGTGTGTCTGTCTGTACAGCTACCTGCTAGTCTACATACAAGTAATAGGCAAAAGGAAGCAGCGCTACTCAGGTATCATCAATTCCGTTTTGCTCCCCCCTTAGCCTAAAACCTGAAACAAAGATGATGATGATGATTATGAAAAAGTCAACGCCTGCAATTAACACAATTCTGCCGTGATATCCGATATTGATGGTATCGTCGGCGTTAAGTTACAATAACAGGAATGAAAAGGAGGACAAGGGAAAGCAACAGCAATGGACCTATCTGCTAAGTCTCCACGATCATCGTGTCGCTGCTCTCGGACTCCTCTTCTTCCGTCAGGTCAAGCACCCGTGCATATTGTACAGTGAGTCGCTGGAGTTCTCGGAATTTGCCTGTTGTGAGAAACGAGTTAGCCATCATGATCGTGAAATGAAAAGGAAACGAAACAGTGAAAGGGTGAACTTACCAAGAATCATGACCACTCCCTTCAGGAGTTCTTTGCGGTCCCATCCACAAATCTCATCCCCTCTGCTGAACCAGCCCTTGCCTTCATCCTCCGGCTCTGCTTTGTCCTGAAGAATGCCGCCGAGCAGGCTGTTCATCAGCTCCTCGACCTTGCTTCTCAGGCCCTCTGCACCTATCCGCTTGGCATACATGAATAAGTACAGCCTGAACTCGTCCTTGGATCCCAGAGTCAGGGCGCCGGCAATACGGTTCTCCAGATGGGCTATGCTGACGCTCGACTCGAAATTCTCGAAACCGTCCTTGGATAGTAACAGCTTGACGATGCGCTGCAATGTGTAGGCACGACCCTTGAGCAGGAACTCGTTCGTCGTGTGTCGCTCCAGGAAGGGAATAATGCCGGCCGAGACGCTGACCTCTTCCTCCTTGGTGCTCTTGGGTGCTGCCGGCCCAACAGCGGTCGATTGAAGGGAGCCGATAGAAGAGTCGTTGCTGTTCCAGTACTGGCTTCCCACAGCCCACCATGACTCAGATAGACGCTGCCAGGAATACATGCTGGGGTTATAGTAGTAACCGTCACCATTCGTCAGGGTGACGATGATGTGGCCGTTGGAGTTGAGATGAGCAGACGTCACACCAGGAGCTGGCATTGCTGCGTGGGTTTGAAGAGAATGTATGGCGATCTCGAGGGCGGGGGCGAGAGAAACAGGTGGGTGGGGAGAGGAAAGGCTGTTGATGCTCCAGACATGGCACATGCCCACGGCTGTGATGCAGAGAAGCCACCATCCTCGGCATTCGAGTATGACGGGCTGCGATTCCAGTACCATGGCATTGATCAATCGCCGGCCAGCTGGTGACCATGTGTAGAGGCTGCCATCTTCGCAAGCGGCAGCCCAGAAGTTCTTGTTGCCAGTCACCAGCACGATGGCTCGGGGGAGGAAATCTTGCCAGAGAACAGCACCGCGCTTAGAGGCGGTAATGTGTGACGGATCCCGAATAGAAACAGGGTTCTTCGCTTCCAATATCACGTTCTCCGGAATCTTTGATGCATCCTCCAAACTCGTGTCGCCAAGTAATACCCCACGTTCAAGAGGCCGTACAACATGTGACCTCACCTTGGGTACGGCAAGTCGGACTTGAGATATGGCAATGGACGGGTTGAGCACCGCAGGTCGCAGGAATTCCGGGGTCGGTACAAGGCCGTGCTTGGGGGGCTCTAGTGTGGCGGGCTCCAGTCCCTCGACACCGTTCCGAACGATAGGCCTAGGTCCAGTAACTGCCCGCTTACTAGGGTGGTCTTCTTCCTCGTCTTCAAGAGGGATTGCCTTTCGTTTATTGCCCAGCAGCATAGCAGCTAAGCCTCCCTCAGGCAGGCCATCGAATGGCTTGGATAAGTCGAGTACGGTCTGGGGCGCATCGTTTTGGGCAGCCTTGGCGGTGCTGGAGCCGACCAGCTGGGTTTGCGGAAGAGAGGATTGGCCAGTTCCAGAAGAAGATATCAGCATAGGCGCTACCCTTTTCTTGCCGTCCTTGCCAACCGTGACACGTGACTTGAGTTCGTTGACTCGTTTATCTTGTTTCTCGGATGCCTCCGCGGCTGCTGTAGTACTCTCCTTCTCCGGCTCTTTGTTGGCTTCGGCTTCCAGTTGGGCATTGGGAGTTGCCACGTTGTTTGGTGTTGCTGTGCCCGTCTTGACGCCATTTGTTGCTGGTGTGTCCGAGTCTTTCGATATGGGATGGAAATCACCCATTAGAGCCCCCATACGCGACTCTGCGCCTTTCCGTTCGCCCTCTTTGCTGTGATTCTCGAGCCTCAAGCCATCCACGTCCTCTGCGATTCCCATGGCCTTCCTAGATGCGCCATACTTGGACAGGGCCTTGTCTGTCTCTTCCAGATTCGCCACCCATCCAAGCTCACCCGTCTCAAATCTGACTGTAATTATGCTGCCATCAAGACTAGCTGCGAACAGAGTCTGTCCGTCTGGCGTCCAGGCAAGATCAGATATGGACTTAGCAGCAAGATCTTGTAGGATGACGACAGGTCTCGACGTATTGGTGTTCCAGATGCTCAAAGTCTTGTCCTGACCTGCCGATGCAATCACCGTCACCAAAGAGCCACCTGAGCTACCATTGGTTACGCCGTTCTCAGCCGGCTTCTTGGTATGGAACAAGCGCGGCGAGAACATGCAGACTTCGGTAGGGCCCTCGTGGCCGATCAGGTTGATTTCGCTATCCCATCTCGATCGCTCGATGATGGCCACGGAGCTAACGGGACCATTGACTGCATTCGCTGCGGCGATGTGGTTACCATCCGGGGACCAAGAACATCTTCTGAAGTAGGTCGTCAGGGGTGAGGATTTGAAGGGGGTGCTGATGGTGGTTTCGAGCTGGAAGTTGTTGATCATGTCATGCTGTGTCGCATTAGGCGCAGGAGACGTGAAGCGGAAAATCTTGATTGTTCGGTCGTCGCTGGCCGTAGCAAAGAACTTGTTGGCTGGGTCGAAGGTGATGCCCTTGACGTGGCTCTGGTGTACCGACAAGACCTTCAGTTTCTCGAAGGTGTGGCCAGACCAAATAACAATCTTGGAGTCGAGGCCGACGGACACCAGTATGGATCCATCATAAGACCAACCCAGGTCCTGGACATCGTTATCGTGGCCGATTAAACGCCGTGAGGTCTTCCAATTCTCGACGGGAGGAGGCTCGTTGTTGCTGCCAAAGGTGGCTATAGTAGGTGGGCCGCTTTCGAGCTGGTATATACAGATAATCTTGTCGTCGGCGCCGGATGCGAGTAGGCGGCTGTTGGGCGAAAATCGTACGGAGTGGATTGTGCCGAGATGGTGGCTCATGTGGCAAAGCTGCCTCGGTTTCGTGTAGGTACGGTCGTCGGAATTGTAAATGGCTTCGGTCGACCAGACTCGGACGTTTCCATCTGGGTTGTAATATGTCAGTGGGATAACGGCGACAAAGAAGTAAGGGATTGTGAGACGAACCTCCGCCTGCCGTCGCCAGCCTCTTGCCGTCGGGCGACACATGGCAACTGTAGACCTCGAAATCCTTATTTTCGCCTGGAGCGCCAAGTTAGAGAGAGCCTGTTGGAAGCGCATTCATCGGTCAGTCAATTGGATTTTACCTTGATGGCTCAGCCATGATGGCTTGATGATGTGCATCGTGTGTCGTTTGCGCGATGCGACTGTCGCATGTCTGCTGTGAACAAGATGCGTAAGAGATGGGGTGTGGTGAAGCTATCATCGAAGTCAGGCACAGCTTCGTAGGTGCGTGCGCCAAATCAATCTATCAATTAACCTAGCGGCTTAGGGAATGCGCGACGCGCCAGATTCGACCGCCAAGGCCATAAGCTTTAGTGGACCAGGCGCCTGGGGTAGGGGCAGCCAGTGAACTGCACCTAACGCTGGAAGCCGGCACGGATCAACGTTAGCCCCTGAGAGCACTTTCTGGTTGGACCTTTAGGTGCCCCGGTGCACTGCTGCCCTCAACCAAGTTAATAAATGCATAAGTCCCCCTTTGACTGTGCAGAGGTTATGATATAATCGAACTCACATAATAACATGTCTTAAGCAACGAGCTACCCTAAACATAGCAGAGGTAAATGTTCATCCGCCAACTGACCGACTAAATCAACTCCTGTGAGCAGTGATTAGCCACAAGCTGCTCGCCGCTCAGGTGAGCTTGACCTTCGGAATCACGTTATGTTAGATACGAGCACCCCCGACTAGGAGCCTGGTTATTGTTTTATCTGACTAATTGATGTGTAGCTTAACGTTTATAGAAAAATGAACAAGTAACTTGAATTATGTAGCGGTGACAGTAAAGCCGTCTACTTGGTGAAAGGGTGGACAGCTAGATGACAAGGAACGGGTTATCTGTTGTGCACCTTGAAAGAATGTGAATTTTCCAAGTGCCCCTTAACTCGCAGAGCCGTCCGGAGATGCGCGGCCCCTCCAACACCATATTTATGTCTTTGAAGAACCGGCTTCTCAAGATGTTGAGTGGTTTCACCATCCTCCAGAGGCACCTTTAGCGTTGAGTCAAGCCTAGATGGAGTACGGTCATTTCTAGAATAGGCTGCAACAAGAAGGACCCACTGTTAATATCGTGGGTCATCTTCCTCAATGTATCCCTGTTCTAAATGCCGATTCTTGGGTATGTATAGCCCAAGATCGCGTAGTGTTGCATGTCATCCGTCTTCAACTGGACGTCACCGGCCAGGCCTCGACAAGATTTTTAACTCGCGCGAGCGGTCCTTTTTATGACGAAACCAGCTGTTCTTTTCGTCTTGGTGGATTGCCTGCCAGATCGACGCAAGATACGAATTTCAATAACGACTTATATGTTGAAGTATCCCTAGTCCACTAGTACCACTCCTGATTCCTAGCGTCACGTCCCTCCTTCGCCGGCCGATAAGCCCCTCTCTTGGCCGTCCCGAGACTATCCCTCACCAATGCTGTGAGGAACTGCACACCCACAGCAACACCATCGACAACCATGACCTGCCTCTCCGCCGTTCCCAGCGCCTCCTCGCACGCCTTCCGGACGCCCATCATCCCCGCGCACCCCAGGCACACCGCATCCGCCCCGCGCTCCTCGACCAGCTTCCTGGCCGCGCCCACCACCCCCGCGAGCACCACCTCCCGCGTCTGGCTATCGAGGCCGGGGACGGAGATGCGGGAAGCTACGCACCCGGCAGAGTAGCGCTCGAAGCCGTACGCGGCGACGGCCAGCTCGTGGTTGACGGCGGAGCGCTCGCTCGTCGTGACGACGCCGAGCCGGCTGCCGCACATGCGCGCCGCGTACAGCGACGCCTCCATGATGCCCAGCACCGGCTGCGCGACCTCCTCGCGCAGCGCGTCGACGAGGGGGTGGTGGCTAAAGCAGCAGACGAGGAACGCGTCGAAGCGGGCCTGCATCGGCACGATGGCGCGCAGGCACTCGGCCGACGACAGGATGCCGTCGACGCGGCCCTCGATGGCGCTCGGGGCGGGCCGCGGCGCCGTGAAGCCGTGCACCGTGACGCCTGCGGGGAGCTTGCTGGCGATGCTTTTCAGGCAGTTGTCGGTCATGTGGGAAGAGGAGTTGGGGTTGATGAGGAGTATGGAAATGGGGGCCGCATTCTGCCCTGTGACTGATGGCAGCGGGCTATCCATTTTGCTAAACACCCTTTGGGTCTTCTCTTTCGTCTTTGCCGTATTCTTGATGTGTAGCCTGTGGTGTTGGTGATAGCAAAGTAGCCTGCAGCAAATGAAAGAGGGGGAACATATGCCTTCCATGTGATTGGACAGGAAATTGATTGCCGATTCCGAACCAACACACTTGGCACTCATGGCCTTCTTCTTTCTTTTAACATAGCTTGATTCTTTTCTCTCTCTTTTGATTATTATGTGATCGACCTATATTCTCCATTATGTTTCAACAGGTCACGCCAGATCCCTCAGAGATTGAGTCGAAAGTTCCAAGAGTCCCGCTAGGGGAGGATAATGCGCAACCGCGCAAATACAACATCAGCATACTCGACGAAGTGCATCGCCACCTGCTCGTCAGGGCATTTACCAGAGTCACCTCGACAGAGATTGCGGAAGAAACGTATGCTCAGCTCATAGATGGGCTGCCGATAGCAGATGTTGCTGGAGACAAAGGTTACAGAGACTTGCCCTACGGCCATCCCATATTCGAAGTTCACGAGGAGCTCTGTCCGGGCGTGATAGAAAAGACGCAAAAGTTCTATGACGAGTTTCAGTTCGAAACCCTCCACTTTGATGCAAAGGTACGCCGCAACCCGGTGCTATGTCTCAAGCCTCTTTGTTACTTGCTACTCCGGCCTTGACTGACTGATGTGGTAACCAGCTGCTCTTTGAGTTCCAAGCGGCATCTCCTGGCTCACGAGCATTTAATGTCCGACTGATCGAGCTAGTGGCCGTTGCTCTGCATCAGATTGCCGTCGTGATATATCAGCTCGATGAGAACTTGCACAAGAACGACAGCGTCAATGATTGGAAACCACCGGAGTCTGACAAAGTCTTCTGGAACAACCACCCCGACGGTCCTCTGCCTATCTTGTTCCAGCACGCGTGGTATCTTGCCTATGATCAGTACCCCGATGGAGTAGCTGATATGGCTGGCTACTGGGCCGAATCGCGTATCCTCGGGGGCGTAGTGCTATTCGACCGACGAGACCCAGCCAAATATCCGGAGGCTGACCCGAATGCTATATATCTCCATCCGGATAGGTACGACGCTTCCTACAGAATCGTGCAGTTGTTGCCAGAGCAGAGAAAAGCCTTGCTGGATTTCCTGACTGGCGAGGATGAACCCACAACACCCTTGCTCCCTATCATAGTCGACCGGAGCAACATCTATCGAGTAGACCCCGAGGAACCAATGCGGGAAACGGGTATCTACCGGGACCTCTGGGAACGGAAGGATTTTCCGCCCGAAGCTGGGGACTCCAGATTGCGGGATGTTGTGGATCGGCATAACTTCCCTACAAAAGCAGACTGGGTGGCCGCTCATGGGAGGGCAAGAGCACGGAGGGCAAAGTATTATAGGGACGAGCTATAGAGATATTTCAATGGTTTCCAGAATACCCAATTACATCATTTCGTTGGGTGACGCCACATAAACAGGCAAGACATTACTTTCATACTCTCCGTTGGCTGCAACATTCGAGCTCTTCGTGGATGGAGATATTCGGGCTGCCCCGACCTGAGAAGACTTAGTTACCTACACTGACGTTCTCCAAGCTGCCTGTGACCCCACGATGCCCTGCCAAACTACTGGCACAGTTGGTAAATTACCTCCAACCAAAGTCATATGCCAATGCTGTCATCGTTGATGTTATTCATCCGTCTAGAACTAACGCACTGCCAGCTCATCTTCCAGCGGTATACCACCGTCCCCAATCCAGTACACTTCCATGTCAAAGTCTACAGATGTCTCTATTCTCATGCTCCTTGCTCGAATATGTAAGCTTTGGTCTATGGCAACTACAAGTTGATGACCCCAACTCCACGGTTCTTCTCAAACCAGTCCCTTCGGGCAACTCTACGTCGTACACGGAAATCAACACGAAAAGGGCCAAACAAATACACTGAGTTGCCGGTCAATATTTGCAGAGGGAAGCAGTGCGCAACTTACAGCTGTTTGGTAGGCAGTGCATGCGAACAGAGACCGCGAAGGGCTCGATATCATTCATTTCGCCCTTGAAGGATGATCTGTGATCTCCTCCTGATTATGGCGAATAAAGTTGAAAAGATGAAGACATTTCAGGGGCTGCCAAGTTTCCTGGCAAAGGACTCCAACCAGGGTTGCTTTGAACCAGAATGAATCAATTAGAAACCAACATATGTGCATACAGAGCATAAACAAAATATGTCCGGATTCTGATCTGGTTAAATGACGTAGGTAAAACTGGCCTTACCTGGATTGATGAGTCCTTAATAAAATATGAAAAATCCTTTAATAAACGGAATTTTTTATTATATATATTGGAATAAAAACAGATTTTTCATCCAACCTAATACCAATACAGGCCCGCTTGGCTTAGTGGTAAAGCGCATCACTAGTAATGATGAGATCACTGGTTCGATTCCAGTAGTGGGCAATTTCATTTTTGCCAGTGTCGCCTCCTTCTCCTATGGAAAGGAGGCTATTTTCATTCTTCCAGTCTGATATTTGAAGAAAAATGCGACTTGCAGAGCCTTGGAGATAGGTGTGTGCGGGACCTCTGGTTCGGTTCCCATAGTGGGCGTGGGGGAGCTTTCCTTTTGCCATTTCTACCACACCACAATGGCAGATATTGCAATCATTGCCATATTTCCCCCCTTTTACTCTTTTCTCATTCCCATTTGCGCTTGCACCTAAGTATTGCATGGCGAGCCGAGGCGTTCCGATAGCTGAATCGCTTCACCTGCATTGTTCAGCCGGACATGCCCAGGCGCCTCGTGGCCCACCAAGGTCAGGCACGCAGCCAAGCGTTCAAAGGGACCTTGGAGTCCCGTCCCTACAGAGCTAAAATTGCAGTGAAGTGTATCCGCAGCTACGAATTTTCGCAGCAACGAATTATATTCGATTGGTCGGAGTTGTTCCTATCAAGTAGTAGAATAGATAATTGAAGGATTGCAGATTAGCTTTGAGATGACTGATAATGGAATGCATTGATAGTTCTTTCTAAGAGAAGCCCGTACGCCCAGATGGTATGCAAGAAAGAAACGCTATGCTAGAAAGAAGGGGAGATTGAAGCGAAGATTTGGTCTAGGTTAATGAGTGGCTGTTTTGTTTAGTCGTCAATGGGTAGAACCTTGCGGATGCCCTCAGCGATTTGTTCTGTATCCATGATTAGCTGAGGTCAAAGCGGGTGGTGAGATTGGATTGCGGGAACTACATACCCTCGAGGTAAGGCATGACATGGCTGTAGTCCTTGCACACTGTTAAAGAAAGAGAAAAACTGTTAGCCTTCCGTTTCATTTCGCATCGGCCATGCTGCTTTGGGTGCTTACCATGGTGGCCGTTCCAGCTCCCGTCGAGCGGGCCGTTGTCGTCGGGGTCCGACTGGTCGTGGGGCTCCATGGCCAAGTCGCCCGAGCACATGATGCCCTGTCGCAGGTAGTCGACGCAGTGCAGGTAGTGGCTGTGGTAATCGTGGGGCAGACGCTCCGTCATGTTGCCCTCCATGCTGGCAAAGATGCGCGCCATCATGAACTGTTCGCTTGTATGTAAGCATGCATGTTATGGAATGGATACGAAGGGGCGGGCCAGCATGTACTCACCACACAGTGCAGCTGGTGCGTCATCGAGGTCGTGAAGAATGTCTCATCGGTTACTTCGCCCCATCCGGAACCAACTGTGATGCGATTAGTCAATATCGTTCCCGTATACTCGAGGTCCGCATGCACAGATTGAACGTACTTGGCAGCATGGTGTTCCATTGAGCGACAGTTTCGTTGCTGAAGAACTTGGATGTGTCGTTCGGCACGAAAGCCTCATTCGCATTGAACTTGAGGACCTTGGTCGGGACTAGATTCGCGCATCTCAGGTCAGCCCCTTGTCTCCTCTCCCACTCTCATTCCAGCATCGCATCGCGTGCAATACAGTAGACTCACAAGTCGGCCCCAACCCCGTCACATCCCCGCCCACCTGGATCGTGGACACCGACTTCTCGCGCCAAAAGTCGCGGACCAGCAGCAGCGACAGCGAGATGTTGACGCAGAGCAGCAGCGTGTCGACGATCCAGCGGTAGCGCCGGAACCGCGTCATGTACTTGCGGGTCGTCGACTCCTCCTCGAGCGAGTGGTGGCAGTGGCTGCACTCGTTGTCGTCGTGCCGGCGCCAGTGCTTCTCGTCGCCCATGACCGACTCGTCGACCTCGGTGCTCGAGCGGGGGTCGTCCTTGTCCTCGGCGAGCGCGACGTTCTGGTAGCCGCCGGACTTTGGCTTGCTGTACTCCATCTTGTGCTGTTGTTCGATTTGCTCCTTCCAACTAGGCAGGTGGGCTTTCCAAGGGGGAAAGTGACGACAAATGAGGTAGGTATTAATTAGTATATACTGTAATCACACTTGAAGCCTGCTTCTGATAATACGAGTCGCAAAGGGCACACGCCAAGTGATGGTGTCGTCTTTAGATTATGGATGCCAGATGCCAGTCCTGGAGAAAGTGAAAGGAAAAGAAGGAGAAGAAACAAGATGGAGATCAGTCCGAGAGAAGAGAGGAACAGCCGGGCACCTCCTCCCAGCTGGGCGGAAAGTATCGTCAAGTCGCCATCGTATCGGGGGGGAGGTCTGTTTCCATTATCCATTCCTTTTCTTCTCTTGTTTCAGTCTTGGCGGGCTCTCTTTGGGATCGATGCGACGCTAAAGGCGGTGCTGTCATTGGCTAGCTCCGGGGACTGGACCAGGGAAAGTGTCTCGGCTTATCCCAACTTTGAGATGGTGAGATGGGGACTTGGCCAATGCGCACTATGGGACACTCACTGTGAATGCCTGTCCGTCCTAAGGTTAAGTCTTTCTTATTGCTAATTGCCGGATAGGCGGCGCTCGTGGGCGGCGATGGAGTATTGTAAGTAATAGGCAATATTGGTCTTGGAATGGATCGTGGTGTTGGCTGAAAGTCAGGCGGACCACCTTAGCTCGCAGCCCCCTAGAGTGGCTCCTGGCTGGCAACCGCTGTGCAATTTAATTCCGGGATCCAGGTTACTGTGGTACGTGCTGCTGGTCTACCACCGGATATTGAACCCGATTGAATTCATTTACTTCTCTGCCTCTGCATGCACCTTCTATTATCGATATCTTAGGACAGGATCTATGCACCGCTGTAGATGGCTTCCAGTTAACTTGCAAGCGGCATTGGATGCCGAGCATGCCACCTGAACTTTGGAAGGGCTTGTCAAAACAATTCTGTAACCGCAAGCCCGTGGTGGGGATCAACGAGGGCGTTTCACCACCCCTGGCGGCAGGCCTAACACCACAGACGGGCCCTGGCAGTAGTTCACGCTAAGGCTTCAGAGACCTGCAGCGGCAGGGGTTCTAGGGGGTCTAGTGCGTGCAACGGTCGCTAAGACTTGACGGTTTGGGGCCTAGCGATTGGGGAGATGAGCCAATCACACAAGACAGCATGATACCCCAGACAAAATGTAAGCGATGTTCAAGACAGTTTGCTCATAATGTTCCAGGGTGTCGAAAGCTTACTTACCTCGATAGATACCAGGTTGCATGCAATTGAGATCTGTTCTGCTAGTTTCTGGTAACAATTCAACACTGCAACACTGTTGCATCAAGTGACATCGCTCTGTAGCTACATGTAGTACGCCTTGATCGGTGAGTTCTGTCGGCTGTCCTCCCTGATGGACTGCGAACCCCCACTCTGGTATTACAGCAACGACTGAGGGGGTATTCAGGAGTGACAAATGTGCTAGAAACATGACGGGTCAAAATGACCTAATACTTCCTGTATTACGCCCAATCTTCGGCCTAAACCTTCCTTGCATTCCTGTTAGCCGTCCGTGAATGCCGATCCGGGGATGGAAACCCCACGGCGCAGGGTTTGCTGGGCAGGGAACTTGAATGGCCAACAACAAGCGGACTTGCTCCCGACCCAACAACGCGCCATGTGGGAGAGGCGGGTCTGGAGAAATCCGAAAAAGAACGACATGTCGGCGTCCTTGCCGAGCATACATTTGAAGGCGCCGGATTCACTTATGTTTATTTAGAATGATAGTCTTAATTTATTTGCTTCATTCAAGTACACCAAGTATCAAGAAAAGCTTCAGAAAATCGTATCATTGTCAAGGGTTGTCATGGGCGAATACCTTCAATCAGAGCATTGTCTAATCCAGTAATTAGAAAGAACTCACGCGTTCCCTGCAAGTGTTGTGTGAATGGATCGTTGTATTCTCATTCCTCAATGGAACGCAAATGAGGGTGTACTATCTAACACGCAAAGCAAAAACCCATCGCAAATCCATCGCGAACTAGAGCGAACGATGATGACCCTTTCTTAATCCGGGGTGCATCTCATCTTCGTTCCATGCCGCCAAAACACAATCTAGCCAGTCCAGTGTTCACCGAAGCCCACATACTCATGCAAGCTTGTCTTGGAAATCAGAGTTCCCCTTGTCCTTGTGCACTGGGGCACGTCAAGAAAAGACACGAGTGAATGGTAGAGTGCGTTTAGCACAAGTGGTCCTTGCCAGCGCACCAAACACTGAAGCCGGCCGAGTCGTAAGCCTGGCCCCAGACCTCGTTGGGACGGTAGGGGCAGTTGTCAAAGACAGCCTGGGCGTAGTCGGCAAGGACGGAGCACTGGGTCGTGTACGAACCAGTAGGGTTGTCCCAGCACCATCTAAGTTAGACACAGATATGTTAGCAATGGGCGGTTTCCTCTCTTAATTCACCTGCCTCGAAGACGGGAAGTAAATGGGGGTCGAGCTGAGTTTTCACTTACGAGATAGCGCTGTTCCAGGAACAGCTGATGCGGCCGCAGGGTCCAGGTGTCTGGCTGCACTCGCCGGTAAGGCCTCGAAGGTAGTTGATGCCATCCTGGATCTCATTGCCGATGGCATAGCCCCAGTTGTTATCGCGGGGCTCATTGCAGTCGATGTTGGTGATCTGTGATGGGAAGGTGAAATAGTTAGTAAAACGTGCATTCATGTTCGTGAGCAAGAGCAAAGAAAAGCATATCCTTTCAAATAGAAGGATCAAGTTACTTACCTCAAGCTGGTGTGTCTTGACCGAGTCCTTGTGGGAGACATCGAGGAGCTTGAAGTCGGGGTTGGCTTTCAAGATCTGGGAGTGGATCTCCTGTGTGAAGAAGTTCAAGTCAGTTGAATATTCCAAATGCGTATTGTGAATTTTGTGTGAAAAAAGAAAAACGTACTTGAACAGTGCCATTGAACTCGTGGATGGGACCGTCAACGGTGATGTTGCCGCGCCAGGTCATCGAGCTGAAGACGACGTCGTGAGACTTGCCAATGCCGGCGCCAGGCTGGACTGAATGTTAGAGATGCCTTGCTCAATGGTGGTGTGCGATGCGCGATGGCATCAATACATACGTGGATAGCAGCGGCGCTGACCAGGGTGCTGACCAAGGTGGCCAAGAACCAGGAAGTGAGGGCAATCATGGTGATCTTGGGTTCAAGAAGTCTTGGTAGTTGAGGAATGATGTGCAGTGATCTGATCAAAGACGATGATCAAGGAAGACGAGAATATTGACTGATTGAAGTTGTGAAGGTGAAGGAAGTGTTGTTTTGTTGATGTGAAGGGTTTGGGATGTGGGAGGTTTTTGTAGTTGGGTTTTGTGTTGATGGGATGGAAGAGGTAGGTGGACGCGGTATTGTTGGTCTAATTTAAAGGCTTGCAAGCCGGCAGGTATGGCGAGTAATTGCAAAATTGAATTACTGATGTACTTATTGTATGTACCTAACACAGCAGAAAACATTTCTCAGATCAGTGATTTGAAAAGTTGATCCCAATATTTCCAGCACTGCTGCTGCTGCTGCTGCCATATCATTCATTTGTTTCATAAGCCGACCAAAACCTCCAGCAATTGGGTGAGTACAAGCCGGAGCGTTTTCACTTCTTGGTCCACAGATTCGTCACATACGGCGCACCAGAGTTACCGATGGTAGGGCAACATGTGCATGATCAAGGATTCTTGTCAGGTGATCCCGGGTTGTATAGTCCTACCCGGACCTCGACTTGGGCCAATCAATTGCGCCTCCGCCGAACTCACGTCCTCCCCAGGTCTTCCGAAACCACTACCGCCGACGCCACCGAAGTAACCCCCACACGGCAGTTGCGATGTCTCGGTTCCGAGTCCTTTCCTATTTTCCGGAGCAAGTCATGACCACAAGTGCGCGGGAAGATTGACATGGTTACTTTTGGAAGCCAACAATTGCCGTGAAAACGTACTAGCACCCAAGATTATGCACACCGCCCCCAACGCATCAGTATGACAGGTTATCTGTTAATGATATGATTTACAACATGCCTCTAGTCCTGATCGATCGTGACATATTCGCCACTCATTCAAATCTCACCATCATGACTTTATCTGAGATGTCCTTGTTGCTTCCCGCTTAGTACACATCTTGATTTTCAAGATGATTGGGATGGAACCTCTTTGACTTGTTTACTGAATGGTGCAATTATCAAACTGACTCCCATACATATTTCCAATCAAAGTTGCGAAACCTCCCTACTGGTAATTGGACTTGTGCAGGCGTAGCCCCCACTCCCAGCTGAAATCAAGGCCTCGGACAGAGGCGTCTATTTCTCGCAGGTCCACCCGTAAAGTTAATTGTCATGGGAAGTTGCATAGGCATCCTCACCGTGCGTCACGACGCAGTATCTGTTCAAGTCGAGGCCCCCAGTGGCCCCATTGCCGAAGTTCACGCACTACCAGTCGTTGGCGCCGTTCCCGCTACGAGCGACAGCTCACCCGCTGCCGTACTGCTCGTGGCAAGCGTCGACCATGTTGATATCACTCACTTTGTTGGCCAGAAATGGAACGGTAAATACAAAGATCATAGTAGCGATGCCGCCAAGGACGCCGGGGAGCGAGCGATCATGATTGTGAGGTAGTTCATATTAGATGTGTTCTTGATTAAAGATATGTTCAAGAATACAAAGGTATTGGTATCATTACTGCCTCAGCGTCGGCGTCATATACCACTTATTGCTCAATTGCGCCCTCTGAAAGTACCGCGTGCACATGTAAGACCACTGCGCCGTCCCCGTCGCGATCCGCTGGCAGCACTGCACATACTGCCGTATATTATCGTTGACCTGCTCGTCATCGGACCAAGGGAGACGTGCGATGGCGTCTTCGCAGGACCGGTAGCGTTTCCGGATGAGTGCTTTCACTTTCGAGATGGCGGCGTGTATTGTGATGCTCTCAGCGTTGACGAAGAGCAGACACAGGTTCTCAAGCTGGCCCGCCCGCTAAAGTCGTGATAGAAGCAGTTAGTAATAGACTCATCCATACACATGAGTTCGAGAGGGATAACAACTTACGAATTCCTTCTCCAAGCTCAGAATCTCATTCACCAGCACGCACAACTGGGCGCAACCCAGCACCACCCGATCCGGCAGCTCGAGCCCCATGGCGTACTCGATCTGCGTGACAGACGGCCGGACGCCGATGTCGTCGCAGCGGAGCTCCAGGTGGTGCCAGGGATCCGGCAGGCGATCATATTGTCTTACGGCCTGCTGCCGCGCGACGCCCTCGACGTACTCGTGCAACTGGCGGCGCAGGTGCTCGACGGTCGATGGGCCCATATCGGCGCGCATCACGGAGAGGATCTCGTACAGCATCTCGACGGTGCCCGGGGAGTTTGGTGGTGGTGTTGTTGTGAAGCTGGCGGCGAGACAAGGGTCCGGGTGGAGGCAGGCGTCGATGCATTGCAGGGTCTGGTCGCAGATGCGGCGCGTTCCGGCGTCGTCGGCGGTCAGGTCACCGCCTGGGTCGATCTCTTCGTCAAATATGAAGATCTGTGAGGTTGTGTTAGTGCTCTTGCGAAGACATGACAGAAACAGGCTAAAGGCTCAGGCCGAGGCAGGGGAACGGTTGTACCCAGTAGTTGTAGTTGGCTATGTAATAAGCTTCTCCTTGAAACAGTCTGCGTAGAAAACATTGGAGATGATAACATAATCTCCCTTTTCTCGCTGTTTCGTCTTCTTTGCTTGTGGGATGTTGACTCTGAGTAATTGTTCGTCGCGTTAGCTACCACCACACAAGAAATCTGTAGAGAATGAGCTAAACTTACGTTTTTAGCCACTCGTCAAACACCACATTGACCTCGTCTAGAATCTCTTGTGGATGTATTTGACGTTCATCTAGAGGTGGGATGACAGTAAAACTGGGTACGTCCAGCGTGGTGGGCAGTTTGTCATTGTAAGGGAATATGGGCTGAAAGCTGAGTGTCAGTGGAGGAGGTGCTGGCAGAACAGCGGCCTCCGTTAATTTGCCGGTCTCCATGACTAATGTTTGTTCGTCGGATGTGATTTGATGGGTGACGATGGTTACAAAAGGATGGAGAGAGGAAAGATGGGGACTCAATGTATGGGGGATATCGGAGTTTAAAGCTTCACGACAGATGGACGACGTGTGTATAGAAGCGTGTATAAACCTATACACTGCAACGGCAAGGTGGCCCCCGCGTCGAGTGGCGCGGCCCGTGGGCGGAGTATAGGCGACACCTGCTGCACGGCTATGTGCTGTCCCTGGCGCAGCCGGGCATGCAGCCGCAGGAGAACATCTGGGTGCTGACGGAACGGTACGTCACGGCTATTCTCGACCATGCTGTGGTTGAGCTGCTTCTGGAGGAGGAGGAGGGGGGGTCGGGGGAGATACATACTTAGATCTCGCATTGGATTCATTGTGCGTTGGTTCAGTTTCTGGGTCTCGTGATGTGGTGAACAAGGGGCGAGGGTCTGATTAATTATTTGGAGAGCGATCAGAACTGAACAAACTCAATGGCAAAAGACCCATATTCACACAGCAAGTCCCTCAATATTATGACTATTTGACAACTTGAAACACTTACTTCTTTGACCACACATTCGCATTCATATCATGGTGCGAAGACAGTGGTGTAAACTTTAGGTACCAATAGTACATTTTCTTTTTCTATAAAGTATCAGTGAATGTCTTTGATCTTGAAAGGTTCTATTTGCTAAAGGGCGTGGTGAACCTACCTTAGCTTGTCAACATATCCAAAATACCGCTCCACAGTAGTTGTCTTGTTCTGGACTTATGTGTCAAACGCCTGGTGTTACGGTCAAGCAGGCACGTGTGCATGTTCATCAGCTCGGAAATCAGTACAGGAGAGGGGATTGTCCATTGTCTTGGTCGCAATAGCGACACTGCTTGTAACGCTTTGCGCTACATATCTACTCTACATACATATTGAGCTGCACCAGTAGAAGGCAACTAGGCCTCTAACAGCTCTGTGCCTGTAATCCCCATCTTGGTCTACTTCATCGGGTAGACGAGACTAGACGCCGGTGGGGTACTCGTAGACCTTAGGCGTGAGTCCTCTATGAAGTTTGCAGTTCTTCCTCGAGCAGCGAAAGGTCACATCGCGTGGGTCGAGCAGAGTCGGGTGAAAGACAGGGATAGGTTTGCGACTTGCAGGAACAGGCGAACTTCGCCGAGGTACCCCCAGCTCCGCCAGCGCGTCTACCAACTCCGATGCACCAACACTCTCAGCTATATCCATCGGAGTAGACTTGCGTTCCTTCGGTGAATAGAAGTCGCCATGCATCGGCATACCGTGCGTTGCGAATGCCCTCACCGCTGCGACGTCTTTGGCCACGACCAAATTTATCACCATGTCATAGATGAACTTGGGATGCTTCCGTACGTAGACAGGGACGTCAATGGCCTTTGTCTCCAACAGCAGTTGAACGAAGCCGCCAGCACGAACGTATCCAAGGTCTTTGCCCAGACAGTACCTTCGGATGACACAGTGCCACTGATATGGAGACAGCCGCAGTAGCCGGCGTCCAGCGTCGAGGATAACCCGTGCAGTGCCCACGTGGCCACATTCCGCGGCGAGGAGCATCGGCCACTCCCGTGAATGTCCATGGTGAATGATGGCACCTTGTTCCAGTAGCAAACGCAAAGCACTTTCATGGCCTTTGCGAATAGTGACTTCTACAGGTCTGAAGAATCGGTTGTGAAACTCGTCACCAGGCAAATATAAATGTCTTCCCCACTCAAGCCTTGTCTCCAAGTTTTTATTGATCTCGAGGCCGCGATGAGTCTGGAGAAGCCGCTGTATGAGGTCATCGTTTCCGTTGTAGCAGGCGTGACCGAAGATTGCTTGGACAAAGTCGGGATGCATCCATTCAACATGATCGAGAAGGATGTTCGTGATGTCGTTAAGGCTGAGATGGATGGACCTAATGATCAATGCCTGAATAAGGGCTCGTCGTGGTCCTTCCGAATGAGCGTCTTTGTACTTCAGGTCAAGTAGAAGCTTCATCATGGTGGCATCTTCCCGCCCGAAGGCCACCTCCAATGCCTGATGTTTCCACTTGATAACAACGCCTTGGTCTAAGATTCTTCTGGAGAGATCCAACTGCTCGCATTTGACCGCTACGTCCAGGAGCATCCCCAATACTTCTGCAAAGCCATAACTAGAGCGCAAGGCTGGGCTACTATTGGATCGGAGAAAGTCGTTGACAGGGCCCAGCTGACCAAGGAATATGCATAATACCATCGGCAGCCCCGGTGAGTACGCATCGGAGAGATGCAAGTCATCAGTCCGATGGACGCCAGGAAGCAGCCTGTGGACTTCATTTCTGGGGGCTGGGATCGATGTCTTGTCCATGATGCCCAGCTCCAGGATTTCTTGGTATACGAGCTTGAGACCATAGTGGAGTTGATGTGGTTGCAGAAACTGATGGTAGATCATCTGATCTACGGCGTGATTGAAAAGAGCTGGCATGTTGCTCTTCCAAACCATTCCGCTGCTTCGCTGCCGTAGAGGAGTGACGCAGCAAAGGCGCTGAGGCTTTCGACGGGCGCTTTGCAGTGACAGTCTGGGCAGATGCTGGGATCGTGCCAGTTATGTTGAACGGTCAGAAGATCTGTGTCCTGGATGTACAACATGATCTCGTCATCGAACGTGCCTGATAGGTCTTTTGTCAGAATCATTTGGGGTTGCAATACAAACAGGCCAAAACTTACGATTGACCAGTCTCCATTGCAGAATCTGTCGGAGAACTGGCATACGTCGTCCTCTTGCTTCCCTCTCAGATTCCGCTGCTTCTCGTAGGATCATGCGAAACACCTCCAAGGGCACGTCCCCCATAGCGCGGTCAGACATTTCGAGAGAAATGGATATCAGTCGACATGTCCAAACAATGTGGCAAGACAGCTCGTGACAAGAGAATTCGTGACAAGGGGATTTGTGAAAAGTGAATTCGTGACAAGAAATAACAGTCTGGTGCTTGAGGTACTTGGGTTGTTGTTGTTGTTGTTGTTGAGATCAGACTCGTAGAATACTTTACCCAGACAATAAAGCAGGTAGGCAGAATGTAAGTTTCTATGGGAAGGTAGATTGTTTTTCTGGCCTTCAACTGAAGGGAATGAGAAAAAGGCAAACTCGTGTCCAACCTGGGTTGTGGGAGGAACCAAGCATAGTCTAGTCCTCGAATTATGAAGTGACTGAAAGAAGTACGAATTTGTGACTGTACCCCACGGCTTTAGATTCTAGGGATGATGATTCTGCATCCCTATGTTAAGTAACTCACATTGGCCTAGCTACCGTCCTGTCTTGTTTTCATAATTCCCTTAACGGCGTCTATCATCTCTATCCTTTTCTCCGGTCTGAATCCACCAGGCTGGCCCAG
The DNA here is from genome assembly GCA_039105305.1 of Apiospora arundinis. NCBI lineage: Eukaryota > Fungi > Ascomycota > Sordariomycetes > Amphisphaeriales > Apiosporaceae > Apiospora > Apiospora arundinis. The sequence goes on from JAPCWZ010000006.1 coordinate 311,855, forward strand.
CGAAACCAACTCACTCATTATCTTTTACACACACATGCTTTCATGGGCCACAGAGGCATCCTCGCGGGTGAATGAAGGGCATCGAAGTAAGCCATATAAGGCACAAAATGCTCCTCTGATCATTAACACATGTATCTTGATGGAGGATAGATACATGTATATATAAAGGTAGCACGCCACATACCCCACGGGGTACCCCGCGGGAGGTAGGAGTTTGCCGTTCCCTGGACGTTAAGAAATAAAACAACAACAGCAGCAGCACTATCCCCCGCATTGCGATCCCCCATAAAACAAAGAAGCTTTCAGTTCACCTGCTAACGATTATGCATTTCAGTGCAGTTCAAGCACATAAAATTTGTTCTTTCCCCTTGAGATCCTTATCATTATAATTACCCAAATCCAACCTGGTAATTACAAGGCCCCTCAAATTGCTTATAACAGACCAAACAGAAAGAATTATTCAAACGGTATTTTCCTTTCCCCCTTTATCAACCTTCAAACCATATCGTCCCGTTTGGCGTACGTCACGCTCACGCGCTGTGATTTGTAGATGACCCCCGACCGCCGCTCGAAGCTGTTGAGCTCGACGTCGCTGCCCGTGTCCTCGACCGACCCCGTCCCGCCCACGATGCTGGGCCCGTTGTTGGCCGTCCGGTTGCTGCTGACGAGGTACGGGTCCCGGCCCGACGAAAGCTTCATGTGGCTGTTGCCCGTGCGGCTCGTGGCGGCGCCGCTGCGCTTCGCCGAGCTGCTCATCGAGGCGCCGTGGTGCACGAGCGACTTGAGGGAGGGCAGGCACACGACTACAACGGCCGCTACCAGTTCGGCCATGGATAAGACGTCTAACAAAAGAGAAGGAGGCAGGGTCAGTATTATGTATGTTTGTTCTTGGGGCGAGTTGCTGTGTGCGCTCGGGTGGAGCCTAAAGAGAAGAAAAAAGGGGGTCGTAGTAGGCAAAGACTTACAGACGTTGGTCCAGGCGTGCGTGACCTGCATCGTGACGAACCGGCCGATACTTGTGCCCAGCGTGATGAGACCCGATGAGAACGTCGCGGTGAGGCCGGCCATGTACCACCTGTTGATGTGAAGGCCGGGCAGCAGAGGAAAGGGGATTGAGAAGACTGCCGTGATGATCTTGTTAGAATGTTTTGCTCTGCCTCGGTCGAATGAAAAAGCACACATATAGGGGCGTCTTACTCAGAACATCCGAAATGAGATTAAGTGTCCAGTCAATCCGCGTCACCGTCATCGAGTCGAAAGTGCTGCACGTGCCGTCGAGGCTCCAATTGACCGCAACGTCGGGGCCGCACCAAAACGTATCGACAAACACCGTCGTGAGAAAGAAGCACACAGTCAGGCCCGTCGTGAAGTATAACAGTTTGCGCAGCTTGGGCATCGTGGGCGGGACCAGCCGGTAGTAGAAGGTGATGAGGGCCATCTTGGGCAGGTAGACGCCCGAGTCGTAGAAGTAGTTGCCCGCGAACGAGACCTTGAGCAGCGAGATCTGGTCATCCATGGGCCGGCGCGGGTCGTAGTCCTGGGCCATGCCGCCCAGGTTGTACGCCATGACGTCGGTCGCGAGCAGGGCGACGACGTCGAGGGCCGACGCGACGATGAGCCAGTCGCTGATGGTCAGCCGGGTCCGCTGCAGGCCGAGCCGGAGGAAGAGGCGCATCGAGACGAAGATCATGGCGACGGCCATGAGCGTGGCTTCGACGGGCTGTGGTGGGGAGAGAAGCCATGGCGGCGTGCACGTTAGCCATTGAGGATCTCTCACCAGTCCATAGTAGGCAATAGAGAGTGTCGATCCGATCCATATGGGTACAGATCGGATCTGGGGAAGGGGAAAGGAGTGCAGGGCGAGAGAAAGAGGGAGGAGTCGGAATGCAACTTACCACGACGGCCCTAACATCGATGCCTTTGCCCATCGAGAGTAGGTAATTAGCCAACACGAATAATGATAATAATAGTTGAAAGGAGCGTCGTATTTTGGGGGTCGTCGCTCGACGACGAGGCGCGAAGGAGAGTCCTTAAGTTCAAATTATCACCACCACATCTCAGACAATGGCAGCATCCCAACTGGGGGGAAGGGAAATGCCAATGCCACCGCGCAAGGGGGGTTTCCCGGACTTCTAATATGTCCATCCCCAAATGCGCGCACGACACATGCGATCGTCCGTCGTCATCTGTTTCCCGTCGGTTTGCAAAAAGGAACCTACCGCTGTGAACCACTCGGGATGACGGAGAGGCCCTGTCCCGTACCTGACACCATGCTAGGCGAAAGCGATGGGCGTGTGCCCACTGCGGCAAGGAAGCGAGGGTAAGTAGTTAGTTGCCCCATTCTCTCCCTCGATCTCTCCTCACTCACGCCCTCTGCCTCCCTCTCGGGCCGGGCTAGAGGGAACGGATCAATCAGGGTATTCAGGTACTCATCTCTCCTAATATGCATGAATTACTCCTAAATGCAGGTGTGAAGCGAACCGTTACACTTTTTCCGTTCGACGTCGCAGCCTTTTCCTTTTCCCGTCCCTCAGCGCGGGTGGGCATACCGGTGTGTAACGAGTAAGCGGGCAAGGATATCGGAGGGATAGAGAAGGGGTGGCTTCTGAGGGGTGGGCACGGCAGAAGACGAGCAATCAGCGAGAAGAAGAAGAGGGTGCGAGATGGGTGGTGTGATTGATTCAAAGCATGTTTCGCCGCTTCGCTTGTCGTCCTCTCTCGTCTTACTATGGGGTGTGGATGTGTGGATAGGCCAGTAGGTAGGCCAGTAAGGCAGGGAAAGAAAAGAAGCAACGGGTCGCGGATTAGGAGCAGCCGCCGGTCCGGCGGCGTGCTTAGGGCTTAGATTGGAAAAGAAGATTCCCCATCCACGGGCCCAGGTACGAATGAATGGAAACGGACCCCTGGTGAGCTTGTCTGAATGCGCCCAGACAGTGGAGTCCTCCGAGCTTGGCTGCATCGGCCGAGATTGATTTGTCGGCGGTCATCGCAATGCGCATATCGTATACGTATACGTACATGTGTGTATCTAGAAATGCAGCACTGCATCTGCATAACAGTTAAGCACATGCTCTCGCAATAGCATCAATAGCTGGGGATTTAGGGGTTTCCATGATACCACGGATGCTCGGTTGCTGTCGCTGGGGGTTGCATTTTTGCAGGCTTCTGGATCTTTGACAACATTGTTCACCACCAGAAGGCCGTTGCGCTAATTCTGGTGGTTGATCGTATCTGACAAGAACAGAGGGTCTCGAGAGGGTCGCATCCACAGGAGAGCCGGGGCTCCTTGACCCCTGTCACGAGCCCTGTCCACCCAATGGGACGTTACTAGTTCCAGAGACCTGCTTGCTTGAGCCTGGAACCAACACACCACACGCGACTTTGCTGCACCTCGAATGCAACCCGGCGCAAATCTCCGCGTAGCTGGCCCATATTGGCCCCGGATAAATTGCAATATCTGCGCTGTCTTTCTGTGCAACCGGCAACAATTTTCCCACTATTGTCGGGCAATGTCGTCTGTTGCCACACCCCCCTGCCCCTCTTGGCATTGCTAGCATTACAAGAAAAAGTTGTTCCGGGGTGTGTGGTGTGTGGTTTGGAAGACTTGGAGATCCATGCATAGAGAGGCTTGTAGGACCCTGGGCAAGCGTCCGTGTGTCACGCCTTGTTGATCCCGTCTCTCTATTTTACTTTATATTGATCTAGAGGACTTTGTCCTCCTCGGTTAATGTCTTGCTGCTGGCTTCCATGACTCTTCTATCCCGCCCTACAGTGGTATCACATTCCCTCCCTTACTGCAGCAGCCCGTCGTCAGATCCTTCTTTTTTCTTTTTGGCGCAAGAACGGCCCCTGAGCAACTGCAAACCCGCTGATCACAATGGCGCACTCCATCGATGGCAAGGATGTTATGGTAAGCAAGCAGCAGTGTTGACACTCCCGTGAAGGAGCCCCAAGCCCCCATCTTTGCCTTTGAGTTCTGACAGTGACATCTGTCGCGTGGGCTCGTGTGGCTGCTTTTTTCTTTCTGCTATGCACGCTTGGACTTGCTTGGACTCACATCACAATTTGGCTATTATAGATATCAGAATGGATTCTCCTCACCGTCGCTCTGCTCTTCGTTGCACTGCGTGTCTACACCCGCCTGTTGCGCCTGCGCCAGAAGCTTGACTGGTCCGACTGGCTGCTCCTGGCTTCGGCCGGGATCGCGCTCGGCCTCATCATTTGTGACACCTTGACCTACCAGATGGGCGTCCTCGACGATTACGAGACCTCTGAAAAGCTCTCCAAGGTAAGTTCCGTGCCGACGATCCCAATCAGGGGGGTCACAACCACCAACCATAATATTGTGAGCGGCGATATCCTGACCAGCGGCGAACAGATATCCTTTGCGTCCAACTACTTCTACGATTTTGGTATGGGCTTCCCCAAGCTCAGCATGCTGGCCTTCTACTGGGCCTTCTTCCGCAGCAGCATCAGCTCAGGCATGCGCAAGACCCTCTACGGCATCACCGCCTTCGTCTGCGTATGCTACCTAACCATCCTCTGGGACGACACCTTCTTCTGTGGCAAGGACGTGTCTGTGCAGTGGTCACAGGAGGAGGGAGCCTGCAGTGTCTTCTATGCGCCTGAGCCCTTCATTCTCAACTTCACCCTCAACCTGGCCTGCTACCTCGTCGGTAAGTTCCATACTCCTTGATGAGCGTTGATGATAATCTCGAATCTGATCTAACGGGTAATCCCAGTCTACGCCATTCCCGTCATCCTGTTGATGCAGGGCGTCCTGAAGTCCTCCACTGGTCTCGCCGTCACCTTTGTCTTCGGTACTCTGACCGTTCTCACCACGATCGTTCGCTTCGTGTGCCTCAAGGTTGGTACGGGCCAGGCGAACCTCGTCTGTAAGTCAAATGACTGCCTTTCATACGTTGCCGACACAGCAGCAGTGGCCTTCGGTGCTAACCAAAATTCCACAGACCCCCTCAGCATGCTTGAGATGGCACTCGCTATTACCGTTGTGTCCCTGCCGGGCCTCAAGCCCCTTCTCGGTCGCCACGCCAGAAGCGACACCTCGTATGATGAAGAGACTATCCAGGTCAACCACGACAACAAGGACCAGCTACGCTAAGCTGGGCGAGAGATATTTGACAATTTTGTTGCACTTTGCGGAAGATACCGATTGATTGGCTACCTTGATGGTGTCTACAATGTTTCCTAGGCTATGTGATTCATCTCCCCACGGAAAAGGGGACAGATGGATGGTATAAAAAAGCGCTCGTACATACTACTTTACAACTCAGTTCACATAGAAATTGGATACTAATAGAACGCTGGTACATACATGCCTTCTTGTCTTGCTTAGTTTTGGGATTCTCGATGCACGCAAAGACGTGTTTAAACACCATATTTTTTTTCCTGGAGCGCAGACTGACTCTTTGACTTCCCGACTGATCACCTTCCCACTAAAGACAGGTATCCAAACTGGTTTTGGCAAGGCGTGGCGGGCGTGTCATGCATCTGAAAGCCCTCGGCCCGACTCTTCCTGGATAAGGCTGCTCGAAAGAGGGAACGCGTAAACTTTGCACGCCAAAAGGGAGCACCCGAGCCTCTGGGTCCGGAACAACTAGGCCAAGTCCCCGGCGCATCCACATGCCATCGTACGATCTTAGCCAAAAAGCAAAGACACTCTCCACCACCCGGGGAGACTTTTTGCTTGTGGACTTGGGAGTAGGGCTACATAGAATCCACCTCACCTGTGCCACTCGATATATACCACAGTCCCCTCTTTCTTTCTTCTCAGAGTGCTACAAGCTGTGCCCCCCTCAAGAATTTCGTTTTTCGTTTCTCGGAAACGCTCTGCATGACGAAAACCGATGCGTGCATGGGGTTTGGTGTCCGCTTAACCTGATTTACTTTTATGCGTCACATTTCCAATGCATCGGCATATCGATCTCTTCGGGCCTATCTTTGAAGTGTTCTTATGCCTATATGCAGGCGCGTGGGCAACTTACACGAGTAAATACCCCGATGATGCGTTGTTCTACGCATCGGGCCATATGCCCAAATTTGATGAGATGAATGCCATCTTGGTTGAGCCGGCCTTCTTACGTTATGCATACCACATCTCGTTCGATGGTTTCGGGTGTAATATTTGACCTATCCCATTGTTGCCCATCCATCCATCTACTGTGCCTAAGAGGGGCGCGAGCTGTAGGCCAATGGTTCATCTGGACATTTCTAAATAAAACGGCGGTTTCCACTCATTACCGATCAATTGATTTTCAGGGGTCGAGATGCGCGGAACCATGCCCTTTGTGGATTTGAGAGTAGCAAGGATGGCACTGTTCCAAACGGTTGCGTAACATTTCTTTCCGTATTTTCTTTTTCTCCAACCGGGGTCGTCGGTCTAGTGTAGGCTCTAGAACAAAATCACCCCAGTCGATTGGCCAGGGACAGATTGTTGCAACAGGCCATCGACGCTCAAAAAGAAGGCTTTCCCGCCAATAGATGGGCTTCGCTACCAATACCATCCACGAGAAGCGATATTATAACAATTACAATATAGCCAGCCACACCCAACCGTCGTCCGTCGTCCCGGGTTGGCCTTCCCCTTGCCCTATACGCCGTCGCTTATAATTGCGCCGCATTTTTCTCTTTAGCCAGCCAGACCGAGGCCTGTCATAGGTTCGGCGACTTCTTGCGGCAACGACGTCTGAAACTCGTTTCCGCTGTATGCGGCGTGGGAAAAGGAAGAAGAAGCGAGCGACATCACATCAATCCGTTTCTTCAACAGCAGTGAAGACAAGGGCGAATTGGATGATGCGCGCAAATGTCTAGAAACCAGCACATACATATCGTCGATCGCACGAGGTGAAACGTCGAATCGCAACGCCCCAGAATGGCGCCAAGGTGATGCTTTTTTTGCCCTGTTGCTGCTTACTACGCGGCCATGGAGATTTTTGGGGCAAACACTGAAGTGGAGTAGAGTCACATCTGCCTCAGCACTACCAGTTGTAGGACATAGACGAGCCAACGAACCAGAAACACCATTGACCGAGTATTGGGGTTTTCAGCTCTGTGGAAACTCAATCCCCTGATGCAACCCTGATAGTCGCGACAGGTTACGTAGTTCGCAAACATTCCCGTTTGGGGAGACTAAGACACAGGCGACGATATGCTCGACAGGTGGTATCATTACTGTGGAAATCTTCGTATAACATTTATATCAGGACCTCAGTTTAAGTGACTTGACAAAATGGTATCGTACGAGAATGCTCGGTTCCCTGATTTTACGGTTCGTTTTAGCTCAAACAGAAAATGTGTCTGCTGTTCGCAAGGTAGAAAGGGGATAGAAAACACTTCTCTTTCCGCTCAATGGAGGGAAGCAGGTATGGCCATCTACTGGCAATTTTTAGTCCCAGCTAATGTCGTGATGTAGACCTATTCCCTTGACATCACTCCACCCTTGTGCCCAGCCTCCGACATCGCGTTTATACGGCTAATTCCTATATAGTGGAATCTTGCAGCTATACAGAAAGTAGAGAAAATGTTGATCCTCGAGGTAATAGTAACATACCCCTCGACGTGGCCCGCTCGGCTCATTGACATGCCCGAGCGACATCCCGCGGGGCTTGCGGGTCAAACGGCCTGGGGGAGGTCCGTGCCGGCGCCCGGATCTGGACATCATCAATACGGTGCGCACATCGGACGAACCCCGCGACCGGCCACTCTGCCTGTGCGGAGTACGCCTAAATGAACCGTCAGTAATATTTGACTATTACGCGATATGGCCGCTGAAAGTAAGCGGTCATGGAGATCTTTCAGACGCAGGCATAGCTTTGCGTTTGGTATGGTTCGGTCTTTCTTTACCCCCTTTTATAATATCCTTTGATTTATATGTTATTTGTTTTTTCGGATACCCTAACCTGGCTGTACAACCTCCCGGTGTCCCATGTGCTTTCCCTCCCCTCTCCAGTCGCCCTTAGGTTCCCACTCCTACCAGTTTCCAGATATAATCCTTCAGCTGTTCTGCCCAGCCGTTATGACGGTACCTGACGTCTCTTTCTACTTCTCACTGCCCTCCTCACTAACTTATTCTGGTGGTTTGAACTAACTAGGCTTAGGGTACCATGGTTGCTTGAAGATTCGAGTATTGATGATGATGATGATGATGATGGTGATGGTACTGGTCGTGGTATCGAACTCATTTCCCTGGGGGGGTTAATATCACGGAAAGGGCGTAATAGATAATGAGTGATTCGGTTCAGCTGGGCCAGCCATGTTGATCCGGAGTCCGTAGCGAGTGAAGGGCGTGAATTATGGTCCAAGTACTCCACCCACGAGTCCAGCCCTTGAACATATGCCCAGTATTTCAAATCGGCGCTGCGTGGTTTGAATTCGCCGAGACATTTTAAGCGTGTCCACCGCTTTTCATTTTCGTCAGAAAGCCTCTTAATGACACTGGTGGTATCACCTTCGTGATTTTGGGCTTCTCTAGCGTGGGAGGCTAGCTCAGAAATGGCATAATTGAGTATTTCTGGCCATACAGGTAAGACACGCGATGCGTCGTTCCCATCGGGTTGCATATCAATGCTTGGGTTGGCCCATTTGGATGTAGTCAACTCGGACATGGCGTCTTCGCCAAGAAGAAGTTGCAGACGGAATTGTTCTCCATCAGATGTCGACAGCTCATCCTTGGCTTTAATGAAGAGGAAGAGCTGGCTCTCAGGTTGCTCTTCATGTAGATCTCCACTCAAATATTGACGCTTCGTTGAAGTACCTGCAGAGGAAAAGCTTCCGACACTTCCGCCCTCACTGAAATTTGAATCTGGATGTTTTTGTTTAAGTCGAGCTTCCACTAGCTCGTCAAGATCTTGCACTTCAATGAGGCGGAGGCAAGTATGCATGATGTCGACATGGCCTTCGCCAATACCTCCTTTCTTCCCAAGATATTCCATGTTAGAATTGAAAAACTCCAGAACGGAGATGTGAATCACAGATACAAGCCTTGTTTCGCCATGTACCGAGTCTAATGACCCGGCGTGGCCACCGAGAGAGAGCTTGCTGCACTGTGATGCTCCATCAGCAGGGAGATCCTTGCTACCCATGAACGGAGATACCGGGCTCTGGAGGATTCGTACCAAGCCCATTGAAGAATTGCATATCATATCCGCAAGACATTCGTCGTCTTCCGTCCAGAACTCTGATGCTTTGCATTGAGTGAATGTCAAGTACCCGTTTGGTTTATCGAGGAAGGGAAGTAGATACCGCCAATCCCTTAAGGTGAGGGGCTTAGCTAACACAGCCCACCGAAGGATACGTATAGTCATATCTAGGCTTTCCGCTTCCTTGATCAGGTTGATGTAAAGTTCCGTAAGGGCCTCTGGGAGTGTGGAGAGTTTCTTCTCCAAGAATGAGCAAGATCTTCCCTTCACTATACACTCGACCACGTATTGAGTTGTCAATACCACCCATAAGAATATACCACGGGAGAGAATCTTAATTTTTTGCCCCAAGCCAATAAACTCTTCTTCTTGGCGTTGATACTTTTTCAACGATTTGTCGACATATCGCTGTATGTCCGATTCATTTGCCAGCTCAGCCACGATATGTTTGAACCCCGTGAGATGTATGGCACCGTGGTGTCTAGTTGAAATGCATATACTCAACTTGACGCCATCTTTCGACACCAAATCGTGGAACAGTTCGGTAAGCCAGCGGGTGTTTTCGATCCCTCCACACTCATCCATCGCGTCGATGAAAATCATAGTTCGTGAGCTTGAATCAACGAACAAATCTCGGAACAGTTGCGAAAGTCTAGACTGGTCCCACCCATCTGTCATGTAATGGATGGTATATAGATCTCGTTGGTACCGACTTAATATCCTGGCCATTGCTTGGCAATCCTTGGGGAGCAGTTGGAAGATCAATGACCTGAATAGGCCAGAAGGAGTCCGAAGTAGTTTATGACCTTGCGAATCGAAGAAGAATGATGCAAAGTTGATATGATCAAGTTGCGTATCACTTGATAACCTTTGAACTGCCTCTCTCATCGCGGTTGATTTTCCGGAACCCGGATTGCCCTTGATCCATAGGATCGGGTGTATTGGAAGGTCGCCGGCTTCATTACACCAGTTTTTGAATTCATTTTGCTTAAACAGCCACTCGCATTCCCCAGGAGGACTCCGCGGGTGACTTGCATCATGCAATCCGGGGAAGTATAGGGATCGGAGAAATTGCGCTGGTAGAGAATCAGTCAAGTACAGGTACATTTCTGTATTGGGTGGTACATACACTCTCTTTCGTCAAAATCAGTCAACGCCCTGCCTTGTACCGTGTATATGGCCGCGACTCGTCTTCCAACTCCGGCAGTCTGATGTATTTCTGACTTCAAATGTTTGTCGGAGTTGAGATGTACGGGGAAATTGCATATATCGGCAAGTTCGGCCATAATCTTGACGAGTTCTGGATCCCGAGGCCCGGAGAAGCGACACATATCTCGATGGTTTGCATTGAGCACCTCCGCGTGCTCTCGCTCATCACCGAGTGATGATGATATATCATCAACGACCTTATCATTGAGTGGGCCGATACTTGCTCCCGTGAGCCCCTGGCCCTCTTGAAATGTTTTGACCCTGAGGGAGTTGTTGTTCCAAATAGCGGAGAACGCCTCTTGCGATCTTTGTAAATCTGAGTTCTTCAAACCGAGGGTGTCTAGTAAAACTGAGCTCGTGTCCAATCCGAGTGAGCTCACAATCCTGGAGACGCTGTCTCCCAGCTTGGCCATTGAGCTTCCTCGGTGTGGTGTCCCAAGAAAAACAACAGCGTCAATGGCCTCAACAATGGCTTTTATGCGATCTTCGCTGGAATTTCGAGAGAGTGCCAGCATCTCCTTCTTTACGATCCCGCCTAGGGAATGCGCGACAATTATCATGGGTCTGGGAGCGGACCCCAGGCGGCATAAGCCGTACAAAAGATCTTTCCCGTGTTGATAAACGGAGCTCTTGTTGACTGGACATTTGAACCCCTTTGTAACATGGCTGTCGTAGCCCCAAGTAAGGATGCGAGCCCTGGGACAGAACCTGGGTAATGCTTCTCTTGGCCAATAGTAACGCGAGCTATTGTCAAGTTCTCTATCGATGATACTTGAATCAGGGGCAAGGGTACCCATGCCCAAAGATTCAGCTTCCTTTGTTCTTGGAGCAGCGCGTTTAGACGATGCAATGGACGTTGGCCGAAAAAGCTTCAATGGTTTCTTTCTTTTCTTTCTTTTCTTTATTGTGCTGCCTTTTGCATCTGTGCCTTGTGAAGCAGCCACAACATCTGTTGTTGAGCCGTTTCTCGAGTTCTCGGTTTCTTCGGGGTCTTTTACTTTTCGTCGGGGCGCAGCCCAGGTTTGAAACGGATGGCCCTGCAGACCATGGACAAAAACGATGCTGATAATCAGGGCCCAATGAGTTAGCCTCAATTCGACGAATGACATTGCGTATAGCAGTATGTAGACGGATCGTATGTTTTCTTGGCCATTGAGTCGTTACTTACTCGACGGTCGGTACACCACTAGGCTCGTACACCACTGACATCCCAGTCTCCGTTACGGAGATTGAGCCGCGCCAAGGCTCCATGGTGAACGGGGCTCGCTCAGATCCGGACTGATAGATATTGGACGACGCTGATGGACGTTTTTTTTTTAGCTGTGTTTGATGACGACAATAAGGTGAATGAACTGTATGCCTAACGGTAAGAAACAGTACGCGGGGCTATGTTCTAAGCCTGGTGCATCATTGTCATTGAGGCTGCCCGGCAGACGGAGTAATCATTAATGCCGACAAAACTTAGCGAACCAATTAACCCCAAGAGTACCTGGTGTATTGATCTTCAACATGATAGGTTGGCCTATGTGGCTGTCCCTAAAAGTTTCGAGACAACACCACCTTCTGGAAGTTCTTTATGTAGCCCTACAAATGGGATAATACTGGATTATACTAATTAAGATATTGTAGGCTATTTATCCGCCTCAGATCCAGAAGGTCGAGGTGTGCTTCCCTGATTTACCGGCGTTTCCTTAGCATAAACTACTTGAATGAATGGTCGCTACACGGGAAAGCCATTACAGCCCTTCTCTGTGGATTACAGAAGTCGCATGTGGTTTCCTATTGATCACCACACTTATATGCCAAGTAAACTATGAATCACGTCATTGTGCCAAGACGCAGCTGGGGAGTATGAATCTACAATAATCCACTTTCGCGTATATAATCCAGTAAGGAGGAAGTTTCATATGCTGGAGTAGAAGCTGCTGTTGCATGTCCCGTCAAATGCAAAGCTGAGGACTCCGTAAGTATGCTAGCTCTCAGCTGAGCTACCTAGAGAGTCAAGGAATCGATAGCCTTGCTTTTAGTGCTTCTTTGAGCGCTTGCTCCCTTAAAATCGGCTATCCCTACCACTAGCCTATACTTGGCACTGCGATAACGTTTCTTTTGGATTTCAGCTTACACGTGCTTAGTTCAGAGGGAAACACTGTCTATACGCTGTTGAGGTGTCAAATCATCGTTTGTTTTCGTTCTATTGTTGTCGTTCATGAAGAGAACTGTTCAACACGTCTCTTTATTGACTCAGTCTCTCTTCTGGTCGGATCTTGGCTTTCCTGGTCTCTCGGCGATCTACTACTACCAGCAACATGCATTTAACGAAACTGTTCTTCGTTGCTACTGCTGCCCTGGCGCCCGCCGTCGTGGCGCACCCCCTGGCCCCTATCCCAGGATCCATGTCGCAGTGCTCTCGCGACTCGCTGTATGATCTCTTCCACGAGGAGGCGCACACTGCCAAAGCCAGCTCTTACTGCAGCAAGCTCGTTAAGGACAGCATAGCAACAGTGACGTCGACCGTTCCCTTCCAGCCTACCACTGTGTATGCGCAGACGACTACGGTCACTCCCGCGACGATATACGTCACGTCGACAGACTCGGCACAGGTCGTCGCTACCGTGACCTCCGTGGTTTACACCACCATAACAGTACCCACGACAGTGGTGGTTGCTACTTCCACCGTGGTCTCGACTGCTACCAACACCCTCAGTACTACGGCCGCCACCAGCATCATTCCGGTGTTCTCGGACGTCACTACCACTGTTACTGACTTTACAATAACTCGCGTTCAGACCGAGTAGGTTCCAACTACAATCCAGTCATCCTGTCTTTCGGTCAGGTATTGCCCCAATATAGACTAACGTGACCTATGCGTAGCCGGGTAACGACCACTTTCACAGCTGCACCAGACAAAAAGAAGCGTGAAGTCAAGAAACAGTGTGGCAAGGCAGACTGGTTAACCACCGCTCTGAGCAATGGTCCATCCAAGCTTAGCAGCGCCTGCTCGTGTCTTCTTTCGCAGGCATCCGTTACCGTGACCGTGACATCCACCGGCGCAGCCACTACCCAGACCAGTTTGGTATGTAATGTCTTACCTCCGTTTACTTGCACCCTCCTCTCCCATTTTGATCATTGGATTTGTAAAACATAGGACCCTGACTTGGACTTGATAAACCCTTAGTTCACTGATGTGACTACAGCCGTGGGAACCAGGACGGCCACCGTGACGAACACAGCGACGGACGTCACCGTCGAGACGTCGACGACGCGATCCACGGCCACCATCGATGCTACCGCCACGGAGAGCGTGACACTGACTGTCACAGAGACCAAGTCACTCACTGCCACCAGCACACTCAGCTACGTGTTCACCATGACAAGCTATGCAGTCGCATTCGTGACCACCACAACTACGGTATGACATACCCCTTTCTTCCCTGTCCCGCTTCCCGAGTCCGGCTCAAGATATCAAACTAACTACATACCAACTAGGCTACCGCGACAGCCACTTTCACCCCCTACTTGAGACCCCAGTGCAGCGACCTTGCCAGCCCCTATACTGCCCCGAGGGGTCACCGCTACGAGCTCCTATGCGACAAGCTCTTCACGCTCTCCATGGTGATCGAAACGGTCAAGACGGCCAACTTTCAGGCCTGCCTCGATCTTTGTGACACGCATGACGAGTGCATCGCCGTGAACTACCTGGACCGCCATTTCGGCACCTACCAGCAATGCAACATACTGAAAGACCGCAATGGGATGGATGGCAAGTCTAGTCTGGCGCAGTCGGATCCTGGGTTCTATGTTGCGGCCGAACGTATTTCTTAATGCGCAGTGAGATGATTGGGGAACTCCTGTGGAATTTGCGTCTGGGAAAATGTGTTGGCTGCGTAGATTGAAGCACACAGGTACATCGGAAAAGGGGGGTACGGCCCAACGAGACACTTTTACAAAGGTTGCCTATAGAACTACTTAATCAATATCACAGCTCCTATCCAGCCGATCGGTCGACAAGCTTGACCAATTTTCGCCCCGTCGGACTGAGCTCAAAACCAGAGCGGTCCTTGACAAAAGTCACTTTGAACCGGTGCTCGTTTCCAGGGTGCATGTAAAAGAAGCCTCGTATACGCGCCACTATCACTTCCTCCGAGGTGGAGTCCCCCTCCTCCCAGGCACGCAACAGACGTATCTCGAGCGATACTTCCTTGGACGGTATCATGGTATCCAATATAACCTGCCACTGGAGGATGCCAAGATCAGCATGCGCCAACATGGTGTCCAGTCTATCCATTTCGATGTACTCCGCGTCCCAACTGAAGCTGGAGCAGGCATCACGGCCATGCAGCCGCAGGACTCGCTTGTACGCCCATTCGCTTTCCGGAATCGTTGCCCGCGCCTGGGAGGGAAGAGGTTGTATGGAACCTACATCGCCCGTGACGTAGCGCAAAAGCGGGTTGCGCAAGCGTTCCAGGCAGGTTTGGACAATCAGGCCGGTTTGTCCCGGTGGTAGGGGCGAAGGACAGTCGCCACCGCTGCTACCGTTCACATTAGACTGAGGGATGCGAGGAAAGACCTCGATCAGAGTGGCGCGGGTATCAATGATAAAGTCGGTATAGGTAGTTCCCGGCTCGTCCGGGCCCACAAGATCAGGAGAGCTTGCGCCGTAGGGGCCGGCCTCGGCACTTCCCAGTATGGAACAAATCTTGACAGCGCCAAGGACGTCGCGAATGTAGGACTTCTGAACTAGTGTAAGTGCTTCCGAGGTGTAGATAATCTTATCGAGTCTGATTTCAGCCCTTCCCGTGTCGAGGGAGGAGATGCAGTGCACCACTTGGATGATCTGACTCCCGTCGCCCGCCAGGACGTTGATGTGGAAATCCTTCATCAACTGAACGACTTTGGTGGCAGACATCAGGTGCCCAGCGGCCAGACTCGTAGCTCCGGCATTCTCCATGATTTCCAACATCAGATCCAGCGACCTAGACACGATGAAATCAGCAAAGATGCTGGCCAAGTCCAAAATGTGTTAATAACTTTACCTGTACAAATCGCCCCCTACATGTGTCGTCAAGACCCAGTCCCCGTGCTGGATCAGCCTAATGTTCCGGAGGAACTGACCAAACCGGGCTCTTTGGCGGCGGTTCTCAAGTGCGTCAGTCGCAAAGAACAAGGGTTTCGACTTGCCACCACCGCCAGTGACGCTGGTATAGGCATTGTTCCGGTAGGTGTTGTGGGGGCTGGTGTCGTGAATGAGCCTTTCTGTAGTGGTGTAGCTAAGCGATTATGAGTTCAATTATCAAGCTAAGCGGGGGTATTCACGAAGTCAAGGTTCGTACAGATCGTTCTTGAAGAGCAAGGGCTGCCTGCTCAGGTCAGCTTCCGCGGGGTGCAGTGCTGCATGCTGCTTGATCTCGCAGATGGCCTCGTCGTTGGGTGGATACTGCGAGTAAGAGTAGAACGGATGTACCTTGGCAACCGCGAGGATTTCTGCCAGTGTAAAGGTCGACGTCCCAGACATCGCGCAGTAAGTGGTATTCTATTAACAAATAGGCACAGTGATTTGTGGTAGTCATCCAAGTAATGTTCATTTCTCTTGGCTTATAAGTAGCTAAACTTTTGCCATCTGTTGCATTACGGAATACCCAGGAAATAGTGTGTAAATACACCAGGTACTTCCTGTTACCCACGCGTACCAAACAGAGCCAACTGTGTTGTCCATGTGTCTCCACGTAGAGTGTCACAGTACCGAGGCGGCGCCGAGACACACCCGTTGGATCTGTATCACGACTGTCACATATATCAAACTAAAAAAACGTTAACAAGTGCTACACATTTATAATCTGTAATGCCTAATTTAATCTCAGGGTGGTATCTCATAATGTTGTGTCGTTCATTCGTTAGCTAGCAGACTAAAGAATAGCTACCGACAGACTTTTAAATCTGCTTGTAGAAGATGGCATCTCTGTTAGAAAGAGCTTCGGGACGTCGTCATGTCAAGAGATACTTGCTCCGATCGCAATGTCCGCCCAGCATCTTGCCCAAATCCGCTTTGGCGTCCATCGCAGTAGTAATGAGAGCAATGCCAATTCTACAGAGCCTAAGGCATGCTCCAAGGAAGAAACGGAATATCACAATCACTTGTTGGATTTCTGTCCGGCAGGACTTTGGCCTTATAACTCCCATCACACCGCCTGCTCCCGGCCGATTCTTGTCGGTCAACACCAACAACGACTGCTGCAGGACTTGTCCGAGGCACTGATTGTTGCCATTACTGACATTGTAGAGCGGTGGTGGACCGATGATGAAGCAAACCTTTCTCGACGAATGCCTTTGGAGAAGGGAGAGGAGGATATCTTGAAGGTAGCAACCCAAGCAATATCTAAACACTACCTTCCCCCCGTCAAATGGAGTGCCAGATTTTTAACCGCGTATATCATAACAGTGGATTGACGACCAAGTCTCACATGGCAGTATGGCCAAATACCGACATTGCTTAGGATCATGGCGACCAGACTTCCTTGTCCACATGGACGCAAACGGGAAAGAGGGATTTCAAATTACAGAGATTAATGCTCGTTTCCCTTTCAACGGCTTGATGCACTGGGCCTACGGTCAAGCAGCTTTGCAACAGAAACTCGGCTGGACAAGCATGCTCGTCCATGCAACGGACCCTGAAAAAGTGCCCTTGGTTCCCCCCAATCCTCTCATCTTGCTTCAATTGAAAGTCTTCTAACGACTGTATACCACTAGGTGCTTCAGCGATCATTCAGCCTCTTCCAGCCAAAGTACCCTCTGCATCTCCTAAAAGGGGATGAACAGGGGATCGACATCCACATGTTCATCCATGAAGTAGGAAAGCGTTTTGATGCCAAGCCTCGACTAATCACCCCGGCCGACCTACGGCTGCTTCCCGACTCCAGTCTTGTTGGCGGGTACCGCCTCTGCTGCGTGGTCAAGAGCGCCGCTCATGGCACCTCGCCCCCTGGGTACTGGACGACCGACACACAGAGCGGCGAGGTTTGGGAAGAGGTTCAGCAAGTCGGCCTCGAGCTCCACCAGCGCGAGCTGATGGGGTTGGACCGCGAGTTGCTGCGGCAGATCAGCCTACGCTGCATTAACGACCTGCGTACCATCCTGCTGGTCCACGACAAGCGGATGCTCGGCATCGTCCGGGAGGAAGCCCCGCGCCTCTTAGCCCATGAGGTCCTCACGTCAGGGCAGGCAGACTCTCTGCTGAGTGGCATTGCCGAAACCCTGCTGCCGGGCTCGGAGAGGTTATGCAACTTGTTGCAAGCCTGCAGGGCGTCGCCCCAGCTGAAAGATGGATACATCCTCAAGCCCATTCGAAGTGGGAAAGGCGATGGTATCGTTTTTGGCGATGAACTGGACCACACGGTCTGGATTTCGGCGTTGGACGCTCTCTCATCCCCTGGCCTGAGACTTAGTTCGCCTTACGTGGTGCAAAGGCGCATCGTACATCGCTTATACGACATAGTTTTGAAGGATTCGGTGGGACGCATTCGCTACCCACTCGTCGGAACCTTCCATATTATAAATGGAAAGCTGCTCGGGCTGGGCACATGGAGAGCCAGTGGTGGACGCATTGTTGCGATTTCCTCTGGCGGGTCTTGGATATGTTCCATGATGTTTCAGACACAGGTGAATTGGCTCTTCCGGGGGCATACAGAATTCGGCGCTCGACTGATAGCTAGTTTGGTCAGGATTTTCTCGATCTTTACACCGAAGTGGATGTTTGTTTGATGAGGGGATGGCCACACTGCTTTGTAAATCTGCCGGTGCTCTATATCTTTCTTCTTCTTCGTCTTCTTCTTGTCGGCCAGTCAGATTAACAAAAATCGAAGTCAATCATCGATAAATATTTATATTATACGTATTTAAGCTATTGGAAGCGAATCAGTACCCTGTCCAGCCTCTTCTATTTAGACCTGTATGCCACTTGATATAGCCCTGCCACTTTACCCTTGCATCCCTGGGCAGAGTCTGCGGGGTTTGTCAACGTCATAACTTACCTCACTAGTCATTCTAAAGACTATTTCACTGCTGCCCAGATTCTAGAGGTCCTTGGGCATGTCGTATTCGACAGATTTCTCCTTGGTCAGACCCAGTATGCGGTAAGTATACTCCACCGTGAACGGTAGAGCAAATTCGGCTAGGTCCGGGTCTCTATCCGTTTGGAAAAGAATGAGAGCGATGATGAGGAGTTCAAAGAAGGAACCAATTGGTGGAAGAAGACGAATCCGTCTCGGTGTTCATTACTTGCCATACATAGGCAAACTGTGCGCTTGCGTACGAGCCGGTAGCGACATAGCAAACATGTCATACCGTGTCCTAAATGATGTGCGTCCTCAACCTGGCTGGACGATCGACTGCCTATGCAGTGCCACATTTAGTGTAGAATGCAAGTTTTATTACGTAGTACCAAGTAACGGGAAATCTTGTCAACATCTCCCAAGCCGTTGAAGATGTTTCAAATGCGGTATCTCCATCGATATTTGGCGGTTGTGGTTAGGATGGTCAGGGTCAGACAGGGTGCGAGGTTAGGATTTAAGTGGGTTAGAATCTGGGGTATTCTGGTACACGTACCATGTTGTCTCCGCCGGTTGAAGTTGGCGATGGAAATGCGATACGAGGGTGGTGCCATGAGTGGTAATATTCGGCTAGCCATGGGAACCACAGTGTGGAAGCCTCACGTTTGTCGAGAGCGAAAACCCCATCTGGATTGTTCGGCTAGACTTACCAACCATTCTCGTTTAGGCACTCAAGAAAGCTCATGAAAGCGAGTGATAACATCTTTCTATTCCATGCTATTTCCCTGACTTAGCTTCACCAGAGCTATGAATCCACGAAACTCCATGGCGCGCCAAATCTCCACCACGAGTTTGAGGCGGCTTGGCCTGCGTTCACCAGGAGTCCGTCTGGATCACTTGGACAGGACACGAGTCTTTTTCTCAACTGGCTCTCGTCTTTCTGGACTAACGCCTTCCCTAGAGGTATCAGAGATGAGCCTGTCTGAACATCCTCATCACGTCAGCCACATTGTCGAAGAGTTAAGGAGATACGGCGTCCTCCAAATCAGTCTCAAGTTTCTGGACAACAACAGTCGATACCTCCGGCAACTACTGTTGGGTTTCCACCAAAATCACGGTCATCGGCTGCCCATTGCGCATAGTGCAACCTGCGGTTGGTTCGTAAGTCAGCCTAGGAGTGTTTCATTTGCTGGCAGCCTCTGGCCAATCCAGGACTAATCTCAGTGATGTTGTATGTAGTGGGATATCCGCCCGAGCACTGCTACCTTTCAAAGCGCCATCTATCAAGCTCGGTCGGAGACCATGGATCCGTTCCCGTGGCATACCGATTGCAGCTATGAAGAGCAGCCACCGAGGTATTTCGCGCTGCAAGTGATACGACCTGACCGTTGCGGCGGCGGGACCTTCTCACTACTGGACGTGCGCAGGTTGAGCAGAGCTCTCTCCCCAACGACCAAGGACGCCTTAAGGTGCCCAGAGTATCAGATCAAAACTCCACCCGAGTTTATCAAGGACCCCAGGCGGCAATCCCTGGTTGGGAGTATCTTGGAGGCTGGGGAGGGCGGGCTCTCTGATGATATACTAATGCGGTATAGGGGGGATCTTGTGACGCCTCTCAGCGAAGAGGCAGCGGGGGCTCTCAAGGAGCTAAATGAAACCCTACGAAACGAAGGTCTAGTTTCTACCATGGCCCTATCTCTTAGCTCGGCGAAGATGGCGGAAGGAAGTATCCTTCTTGTCGATAACCGACGATGGCTCCATTCGCGCACAAACATCCAAGATCCAATGCGCCACTTGCGCCGCGTTCGCTGGGACGCAGCTCCTTTTCACGGATCCACCTAGTTGTTGTAATAAATGGACATGCTTAACCATTACTAAACTGCCGCGACTCTTTGCTTGAAAATGGTAATCCACGACGCTGTCACTACGGCAGTGGCAGGGAAGTATTGAATTGATTTGGAGGGATAGTATTGCACAAGCTTCTCTACTACAAGAGAATCACACTGTTTTACGTAGGGTCAAGCTGGGACAGCCTTTGGTGGCCAACGAGAAGATGCGTTATCCAGGCAGGCAAGATTCACTCATTGCATTCCTAGGTCAGTTTGCTTTTAGGGTTAGCTGTAGGTCATTTTAGAAGACAGATCAGTACCAAACCACGATGATGAGTCATTTGCACAAGCAACAACAAGCAAAAGTTAGGCGTGGTGAAGCACAGCCAATGCAAGATTTCTCATTGTCTAGTGGTTGTGAGAGAACCTATGAAGCAATGCAGCCAACTCCATAAACGCCTTCGCTTCTCAAATGCCCCAGACCAAAACAAAGCGCCATGCAATAAAATCAAGGAAGCAAGCCAACTCCCATATCGTGCCTCGTGAATTCATATCATCATGTTGTCCATTGTATTTCCCTCTAACTATTCGTAGCAATTCCATCGAGTCGTCTAAGTTTCACAGTCGTCAAGTTAGCATGGGGTCTTGCAAACCGGTTGTTGTGAGTGAGGAGTGTACTTACCATGAAGATGCCAGATGGATGCCAGAATCGTTGATGGGAAACTCTCAAATGAACCCAAGCATTGTAGTGAGAGTTGCTCTAGTGCTTGCCGTGGCCAATCTAGTGATGGCTGCCGCTGCCGCCCGACTTCTTGTCCTTGGCATACTTGTCGTAGCCGGCGGTAGACGACGAATACTTGGGTGAAGAGTAGCTGCTAGAGTCGCGAGGCTCCAGAACTTCAGCACCGGTGGTTCTGTCCAAGGAGTTCTTGAAGTCGTTCTTCTTGCCCTTGCGGTTGGTGCTGTTCGGCTTGGGAAGCGTGTCGGCAGCTCGGTCGAGAGCACGTCGATCAACACTGTTGGTACCGTAGCCCTCCCGGTTGTTGATGGCATCCCGAAGAGGAGGCAAGTCCTTGCCGCCACCGCCACCACGGTTGGGGTTTCCACTAGGCATGGTCGAAAGTTGTTGCTCAAGTGACTATGTTTGTAGGTGTGTGAGGGTGTGAAGAGAGTAGGGATGCTGGTGATGAGTAGAGAGAGGGGATGTTGTGAGTGGTAGTCAAAGATGAAGGATGTCTAAATGTGTGCAGTCCAGATGACTTTTTCCTCTGAGTGGAAGAGCTGTTTGTGGAAAGAGTCGAGGGAGGTGTAGAATTGGAAAACGATGTCCTTAAATAGCCTCGTTTTCCATTGAATGCTTTGGTTTTGTCGAGGGTGATTTGATCAATGCATGTTGATAGATCAGAACCGATCAATAATTAATTTTTGGCGATTTGATGTTCCGTATTCGATGGGAAGGTGATTATAGTAAACCGGAATGTTGTCTTGGGTCGATCGTTACTAGCTACTCACCCCTTTCCTACAGAACAGACATATCTGAATCACTATCTCATGAATTAAATTTGACGATATGAATGAATAGAAAGAAGATCACCTCAATAACTATTTCCAAACTGGACTCATGCAACAGCATTATCTTCGAGAAGATCCCTGCTGGGTGGTTGGTGAGTTACACTATAAAAACGAAGTCTTGGATAGAGCGTCCTAATCTCTGGTGCAATATTTGCGTTACTCAAGGCTACGCGAGCTTGACAAGTAGTTCAGCAACCCTCATCACTAACTAGTACATCATTTGATAAGGCTGGCGATGGCGAGTAAAAGACATCAACTCCTGGAATGAGAGCAGCCACTTCAAATGCAATTAGGTATCAGAAAAGAAAATCAAGTATGCTAGACACTTGGCAGCGCTGTGTATTCATATATACTGTGGTCACCTAGCAAAGCTGTACTCAATGTGTCTACATAAGCAGCACCAAAAGGAAGAAGGAACAAGATCCAAACCGGGCAGCTTATGCCAAGGCGCCCCTCATACCCAAATCATCTCATGTCAAGCGCCTTGTGACCCCCCAAACTCCATGCTCACATCATTGTGACCCGTTGCTTCATGTATTCTACGAGGCAGCACTGATGATCAGTAAAGAGTCTGAAGCGAGACATGGTCTTGGTTTGCTTGCTTACCGTGTAATTGCGGAGTTAGTGAAATGAGTAGTCAGTCAAGTGCCCTACTTGAACTTATTCGCTGACTTGTCAGCCGTAGCCGAAGTCTTTGGCTCCATCGCGGTTCGATGGACTCCGCTGCCGGGAGGGTTGTTGTTCTTTGCGAAAGGCCAGATGTTTCCGGCAGTATTCAAGCTCATGGCACCTCGATAGGTACCGGAGCCGCGGTTGTTGCTAAGAGCCTCGAGGATCGACGGGAGATCGTAGCCACCGCCGGCACCACCAGAGGTGTTGGGGGCCATACCGCTTTTACTGCCGTTGCTCATCTTGATGATTAATGAGAGTGCAGGGTTGTGTGAGGGGGTGTGTTTGAGTTGAGGTAGGTTTGGGTTAAGTGGCAGTGATTCTTGCTTAGGAGATTGAAGAGAGATGTTGTGCGGAAAGTAATGTGATGCAACAGTTGTTGGTGTTTTGAGGAATGGAGAGAGACTTAAACCTGAAGCAGACGAAGGTCTGATTTATAGGCTCTGTGGGAAGAGTTTGTATTGAATACAGAAGCAAGGTGCTGGGTGCGAAGTGGTGCTCAACCGCAACTCAGGAAGTTTTGGGCAGAGGGATGGAGCAGAAGTGCACCCTGAAGCAAAATAATGATTTGTGCTATAAGTCCTGTGAAGTACTGCTGTATTCAATGCAGTACATGCTTGAAAAACTATTCATATAACAGATCGAGTTTTATCAACATCTGCCTATAGCCCTACCTGGACAGATTGTTCAGGGACCTTTCCACTTATAACCCATCTAGGGAGATGAACGAAAACCGTTATTTAGGGTCCATAAGTGCCTATGCATGAAATACATCCGCATCGCCAGTAGACAGACTTGAGAAGATGCAAGTAGGTGCAGTAAACAGTTGCCGTTGCGATCTCATATTCAGGCTGAAAATCTGGACCTTAGTCTGCGCCGTTATTGAGTGACGAATACGAATCCCTAAGTCAAATATTCCCAGCCAAAGCCAAACTTATTATGACCTGGCGAATCAAATCCCTATGAAGCACCCTTCGTATGCGCCAAAACGCCTGCGCGCAACGACGCCATCGTGTCTCGTTCTCTCATAGTCTCTAGAAGCGCAACGGAAGAAGATTAGTACAATTACTTGAGATTGGCCGTCAAGTAGTTTCCTGTTTATTTTACTTACCATGAAAATACTGATGGGCAAGATGGCAGTCGTGTTTTGTTTTACTTATAAGTCATCTTATCCGCCGTGGTCGAGGTTTTCGGCTCGACCGTGCTCGACCGTGCTCGACCGTGCTCGACCGTGCTCCCCGTGATGCCGGAGTCGGGAGGGTTGTTATCTTTTAGGATAGGGAGGTCGAGCCCAACAGTAGCGATGCTGTTCGACTCTTTACGGTAGGTACCGTAGCCATGGTTGCTTTCTAGAACCTCGCGGATAGGCGGGAGGTCGTGTCCGCCACCGCCACCAAAGGGTGCCTTGGCGTTCTTCTTTTCTTTCTTGTTGTTCTTGGCCTTCGGCATCTTGATTGAGATTTTATAGAGGCAGTGGATATGCGAATATGGTTTGTGTGTTGAGAGATGTACGAAATGGGATGGGTGCTGTGAAGCAAGGAAATGGTTTGGTGGTCAAGGGAGTTGCCAGTGTAAAGCAAAAGGATGGTCGATTTATAGGCTACAGAAGATAGGTTGGATTGAATGTAGGGAGTACTGGGTTTCGCGATGCCTTCTATTCACTCAGTATCAGAAAACGAGACATCGGCGACCGATATTACCAATCTAGGCTGCGATCCAGTTGTGTTGGTGAGCCATATAAGAGTAGCTCGACACTGGCCTTTGATAAAGCTATCTCTACAGTCTACCATGATTACTATTCTGGCTAGTTTCGTGTCTTCATACAGTGAAGTAAATAGGGGTTGACTTCCATAGCCATGGTTTCTGGAAAGGGATAGCAGATTTTCTATAGCGTGTCATGATTTTGGCCATTCCATAAGTCTCTACTGCCCGCACTATCATCAATTTGATTGAGCATTTGCCAAAAGTAGCAGGGAAGAGGTATTCTGATGGACCACAACGAAGACAGCTTGATTGGTTTTATCCAAGGTAGTGACACTCGTGGATGTGCACATGAGCATTCTGGTAACCTCGCCTTGGAAATGCATCATTGATGATGCTGATGAACGATCCCTGTTTCTCCGCTGGCCGAAGTTCACCTTCAGACCGCTCCCCAACTCTCCGTCTCTTTTGGCTTTATCCCACTGTATGCTTTTAGTGTCCGTGTCTTCAAACTTGGGAGCGTTCATATACATCATCGCCTGACTCATATATCAAGGCAACGCAACTTTGCTATGGTGCTTGATATCGGCGGTTGCGAAGTTTGACGCCAGTAAACAGCGTTCACCCTCAGCTTAGCTACCTGAGCAATCAACTGAGCTGTCATTTGACTCTTATCGCATTCCACTGCGAGTTTAATATTTAGTGTTGCCATGGTCTACCCGGCAGAGTTTGGCAATCAATTCATATTTGAGAAGACTCATCCCCTTTTACATGTCATGGAAACAAGAAGGCATGCCCAATGAAGACTTCTCAGATTTTGGAAAGCCGATACATCTTTGCTTGGAGCGTTTTGGCTCACAGTTGCAATGGGAGGTTTTCTCCCCTGAAATGGGACAGGGGTCATGGTCCATCGGACCAATGTGGGTCTTGGCTGTCATCAGAATATGGGAGTTGCCATTTCTACGCAGCAATCGTTGCGCATTCTCGATGTCTCATTGCCAAACCTCGGCCCAATTCGCTTTTTACATTACACAGGGGAAAGGTGAAATCTGGAACGTCGTTGAATTTCTTGATTACCAAGCTCGCTCCCCACTTGTGGTCAGGGCGTCGCCGTTTTGAAGCTCAAAGTGGATGTCGCTAATTACACAACCTCGGCAGGCTAATGGGTCAAGCGCAACAATTTTCCTTCCAAGAGCTTTCCTTTCGTTTTCCATTTACCACTTCTTTGCCAGCTCACAAACCACTCTCTTTGAAAAGAAACAATCAGCAAATATTCACCATGAGCACCTCAAAGTCCCCCGTCAAAATCACCACCTGCCCCCTACCTGCCGGGGGCCGGCTCCTCTGGGGCCCCATCATCTCCGGCATCGTCATGTACGCCTCGGCGCGCCCCGGCTTGATCGCGCCCGGGTCGTGGCTGTACGAGACGGTGCTCGCCGGCAACCCAACTGCCCTCAACGCCGCCTGGTGGGTCCAGAACGGTCTCTTCTACTTCCTGTACGGCGCGCACGCTATCGAGACCGTCGCCTTCGCCGCGGGGCCTCTCCGGAAGCACGGCGTGCCCCTGTTCAGCGTCGCCTGGTTCAAGTGGATGATTGGGTGCTTCGTCGGCGGCGTGTTCGTGACCAAGCATTTCGCAAACGTTGTGCGGGCGAAGGAGCAGCGTGGCAAATGATCGGGCTCTGACGAGGGAGCGGGCAACGGCGTGGGAATTTCCTTGTCCGGCGAAACCCTTTCTGGGAAAATTTGACTCTCATATAATGAGCGACGAAGCTGGAAACGATAATATATCTTGCCATTGCGCTGTGAGCATCGAAGAACGGCTGCCAAACCTTGCGAGGATTAGTCATCCCCTCTGCTACTATCTCAGGTTATGATGTCTAAACAATTCCTGTTCCAGTATCATCTCCAGGGTTCTCTAGGTCCAATACCAAGATGATTGGTGTAAATTCCGTGCTTATATGTTTATTTGGTACGATGACTTCTTTTGCGAGCTCAAAATTGGTGTTGTAAAGATAAGGAGCGATCCGGTTTTGCTGGGCTAGCCTTGTTTGATCCGCCAGGAAGAGTGGTGCTTATATGTTTTTATATCAGCCAAATGGACTCTTCTTTTTGCTCGTGGTCTTTAATGACACGAAACACTTGTTAAAAGGGGTCAGGGCGACAGTTGACTACTCAAACATGTCTACCTAATTAAGCCAACCATCTCGTGATCGACGAGTTCACACGAATAGTTTGATGAAGCCTTTTCAGGCCATGAAAGCGTACCTTTAACAATTAGAACGATGACGTCTGCTTTTACACGTCATACACCTAGCCCGGTACTCACCAACAGTTACCAGTAGATTGATATTCTCTCAATATGGTTGAAACGTCTTGCACCTCTTCAACAGCCAGGATTGGTTTCTCGTTGACCCCTTTCATGAAAGGTTATTACCCAAGGGGGCTGTAGGTATATGTCCTATAATATTGGTCTACAGCGTCGGGCAGCGGAACTTTCCCTCGATTAGGAGATACGCTCAGCCTGGTTAGGCTCTTTATCCAGACCGGTCTGTTAAAATTTACCAAGGTTGATATATTCCAGCATACAGCATGCAAAGCCAATGAAGCTTCTAGTGACAGATCCAACGTGTATTGACATCACTATCGCTAAAACGCCTTGAGTGATGCCCTTCCTTACAATTTACCAGGGCGACCACACACCGAAGAACACATGCACCTGGAGCTGTACGATCGACACCGAGTATCGCAATTTAGGACGTCGAATCCAACAACCGACCTCGTGTCTTTCATTTGTGAAATGAGATCGAGCCTGATTGATGTTACACCACTTCATTCTTTTGCAGAAGCGTAGTGGATAGCGATTGGGCGGGAAGTTTACGTTGCATGAAGAATCACTGCCATTGGCAGTAGATTGGCGACGCCACCACCAAGCGAGCAGGGTTGATTGGCTTATTGGCAGCATAGGGCTGTCCCGTGGCTTCATCGCCAGCGGCCCGCGCAGGGTGCAAGAGGGGTGAGAGATGTGGTCCTTGAGCCGCAATTTTCAGGGAGTCAGGCCTCGCCCACCTACCTGGAAAGTGCACTTCTGGGGGCTTCGGCAGGCTGGTGCTCATGTATGCAACACGGGGCGGATCGATTTGCACCGAGGTGGTGTGATGCAAAAACGAAATAAAATGTATTTATTCTCATAGAATTCTTATTGTGCATTATTTCGCTATTACGGCTTGGCTCAGGTGTGTTCTTCTACATGTTTGACTCGCATCATCTAGAGTTCGCGGGGTCCAATTTTCCGCGGCAACCAACATTTTCAACTTGACCGTCAAGATGCCAGTTAGAAACCAAATCAACACTATTCCTACGTACCGCCTGCGCTCAGGGGCGGTTGAAACTTATCTGCAAACCAAGTTCAACGACAGTACGATCAAGGTCGATGTAAGCAATAACATCCATGGACTTTCTTTCTGGGGAATAGCAATCGTTTGACTGATATGTATTTGTAGACCGTTGGGGCCAATTATTCCGTCTACCTAGAGCGATCGCTCACCCAGGTATGCAATAAGTGAGAAAACTAAGATTGAAACTGGCTGACTCCAGAGATACATAGTCTGAAATGAATGAGATACTGGCTATGCGCACTCGACAAACCCGTGAGAGTTGATATTGGGCTTGTTGTACCTTGCGATGTGCAGATCTTACACTCTCTTGTGGGGGCTGTATTAGCGGGGGCCGTGCTGCTGCGACATCCACACTTCGCTCGTTCACAAGGTATTTTTGCTTTGGTTGGGCTTTTCGCAAGGCACATCACATAACTCGGGCGGTTGGCGTTTTATGATTCGGCGAATGACGATGTTACGATTGACATGTAGTTTCGAAGTATTTTTAATTAATTTGCAATGAATATTGGAACCACGTCTAGACTTAGCTCGCACCCAGAAACTGAGAGACGCCCTAAACGCCCGTATGAGCCGCATGGTGGAACAGATGCTGCGCCCCCGTATTGCGACCATTCTCGTGTGTCTTTTCTCACTCTGCCTCCCCCTTCAGGATTGCGACACTGTACTCAGACCGCCCTTCGTTGCAGCCACATCGGGTTCATCGCCGACGATACTCACTGCTCTTTGAGCGAGCACGAAATATAGTATATTTGGCTAGGCACTCTGTGGCCTAAGCGCAGCCGACTGATATAGAGTTATATATAAAGCAAGGCAAGTTCTGGCGAATATCAAAGCGACTAACATCTTCTTGACAGACACCCAACGCAGGACAAAATGGATCTCAATAGCAATGATCGCTTTCGTGCGAGCTGTGATCAATATACGCAATACCCGGGGAATCTGCTTTGCAAAGTGACCGCAAGGCACCGGGTCAAAGAATGGCAGAACATGTTGCAAGACAATGCGACGAAAGACGCGTTGTTCGACGGCAAAACAGCACCCTATCTTGGGTTTCTGGAGCTACGGGACGGCGAAGAAGGTAAACATATCAAAAGACTTTATACGATATGCACTAACATATCTCAGAGATTGCATCAACCGTCGTTTGTAGTCAGGCCGACTTGGAGGCGCATCTGCGGCAAGGTGTGAACGATTCGAGGTTCCGATACATGTGAGTAGACATGTCCTGTGTCCCTTGGTAAGATTGTGGAGGCTGAGCAAATCGCAGATCGCTTGAATCACCTTCATCCAGAGAACCGCTAGACTGTTCCTTGGCCATGTTCACGTATCTGTTCTCGTATTTACAGATTCCGGAATCCTCTCTCGACTACATCTTCACTTTTGGAAGAACGCCCGAAGCTAAGGATGCCTGTCTCACTGGATTTCAATCGGAAGATACCATATCGATGCCCAAAGAACGCAGGATTGGCATATCTTCCCTTGGTCGGTCAGGCAGCGAAATCCGAATGACGTATCTTCTGCGTGTCGTAGAGAAATCAACAGATCCGGCACTCATTTCTCAGTGGGCCGTACGCCAATTGGTTGTGTACCATTCGTTCGATGTCATCAATGGACGAGCGCTGTGGATAACGGTTAAAGGGAACGAGGAAACCAAAAAACATGTGCAAAGTGCAATTAGGGATGACTCAGGGATGCAACCCAACTCTGCGAATGGGACTCCGGCGAACTTCAAAGCAACAATGCTCATGCAGCTTCTTCTTCTCGAATGTTGCGATGAGAATGTCCGGTGGCATTTGAACGATGTCGAGCGTGTGCTGCGAGGCATCATTAACGTAGCAAAAGCCGTTAAGCTGGACACAGATCCACACTTTGAGACGTTGCCAGACGACATTAAGAAGAAGTTCTCCCGCCGCGAAAGCACCAAACCGACTCTCGTTGATCGCGAAACGTTGTTGAAGAGATTTGGGACCGGACTCTCCAGTGTCTTTGGGGGGAAAGAGAGCACCGTCGATTTAAACGAAAAGCCGACCATGGTGGATCGTGTTAAACGCGCGTTTCGCAGAGTCGGTAAGCCGCATCTTGGAGATTCTAATAAGAACGTCGCCGTGGATAGTCCGACACGATTGGAGAACTACCTGAAACTGGATCTGTTCTCGTTTGCCGACTTGCAGAAGCTCCAGGAGATTGCCGAATGTATTCAGGAGGGTCTCCTCGCCGTTCAGATGAATGCGACTGTTCTACGAGATGTGAAGGTACACTACAGAGGACTCATGAAATCCAGAGATGTACCCAGCGACATCCGAGGTCAATGCAAGCCTGACGTGGATTATTTCACTCGGAGAATTGAAAGTCTGGAGTCCAGCCTGGGCCGCAAGCAAAAACAGTGGGAAAGCTTGGAAAAACTCGCTAAAGACGGAAAGACCCTTGTAAGCTCCAACAGTCCCCACAACCCGCTAGAACAGGGGCTAACCGATCGCCTGGCTTCCAGTACGACGGCATCCTGCAATACCGTAGCCTACAAGTCAGCCGCATCTACGCGGAGAGTGCCCATGCTTCGGCCTTGAAGATGGAGAAAATCGCAGGGAAAACAGAGGAGGACACGGCTTCGATGCACGTCATCACGATAGTGACGCTTGTGTTCTTGCCAGGGACCTTCTTTGCTGTAAGGCTTCTCATGGCGCCATTTTTCCAAAGGTTTGTAAAAGCACGTCATCTAACCCCGCCAATACAGAGTTTCCTTCAGAGTGGCATAATTCAAGTAAAGGAAGATACCGATTTGGGCGAGGCTTCCTGGAGGTTCAAGGGCGAGGTATTCAGACTGTTCATCACGATCACATTGACGGTAATGGTGGTTACATTTTTGTTCTGGGTAGTTGTAGTCAAATGTTTCCGGCGGCGATCACACCGCGAGGATGTGGAAGCAGATCCGTTAGTTAGCGACGTGCTCATAGATAGGTCATTGGCGAAATGATGGACGGGAAAACGCACAAATGTGCTTCCTTTAGCTACAATTCTCCACATCAAGCCTCAAGATGTTCTTGGAGGTGGGCACTGCCTCCCAATGCTGCCTGCTGCCTACTGTCTTACTTGCATACATGTACATACCTACTTGACCATTGCGCACATCATCGCGAAGTGCGCCCGAGCGTGGCTCGTACTTAGGCTGGCACAGCCTCAGCCAGTTTTTCTGCCTTGCTAGCAATTACCACTGCCAATCGGCACCCAATCCTCCACCAAAGTAATCCACCAAGCATGCCTCATTCGAGGGCTCGCCATAGAGAATGTTTTTTTTTTGCACTGCAAAGAAGGTGGCCCCCAAGAAATGCCTCAACAGCACTGCCACAACAGACTCATTGAATTTACCAAGGTTAACTAAACAGTGCAATGAAGGATTTCACTCCGGCAAAGCAGGTTGCGATGACTGTGGGGTGTATTTGCAATCTGCTATATAGTCACGGTAGATCAGCCATAGATGACCTGACAGGAAAATCTAACCTGAGGGGATAAATGGTCCAAGACCTGCAACTGTGCCGCTATCTGTTCCGAGTCGATCCCCGACTATTCTATCAAATCCTTCCTACTATACAGCTGATCCTGGTCGTCACCTTCCACCACCTTTGGCCAGTGCGGCAGAAACGTTCCACTGAATTGGCGGGAACGTGCAAGACAAGTGCGACGGATCCGCCCCAATCCCCATTCTTACCTATGCTTTGTCAATATGAGTTCCAGCGCATGCGAATCGCCCCTTGCCCCACCAACAAAACCGCCCAAGACCTGGAACGAGCGATTCGTCGGATTTTTGACAAGTGTGCTGAAAGAAGGAATTGATATCGACGGCAATAAATCCTTGTATGTCAGCCACGAAGACCTTGCCAGATACTGGGAAAACGATGACCGACTGCAATCGGTTCTAGGCTCCACTGCCGCAAACCATGCCAGGATTCAACAGACCCACCTTCGCATCTGGTCATGCCTTGTTTACATTGGGCACCCTGAGTTCATCACATGGTTCATTACACATAACATTACAGATGACCATATTTATACGTTCACTTACGAACTTTCTTCGCGTACAAATGCGGATATTGCTGCAAAAGAGATAGTTCACACATTTTGTGAGGAACACTGGAAGTTTTGGCCAGTCTTGTTCGAAAAGAACAACCGAATGTTCAAGCGATCTCTGAATTCCCGTTGCGTGTTACCCATAACCTACGAAGGCCGGCTGACGCCAAATGCCGAATACTGCAAGACCATAGTGTCCAAAGTCCGCATTGCCGAATCCTGTTGTGACTTTGAAGAGGTTCGTCATCTTTACCACCTATCGGGCCTGTTCAATTACGCTGATCAAATTTCATACCCCAGAAAACGGTGGCATTTAAAGTGTTTCAACACTATCATGAAGATATTGATGCCTACGAGAGCGAGGTGAATGTATTCGAAAAGCTTCCACGAAACTCCTCAGATGTCATCATCCGATGTTTGGGGTCCTTCACTCAGAACGAGAAATGTGTCGTCGTCCTTGAACATGCACCTGGCGGCAGCCTCAAAGATTTCCTCGCGAAGACGAGAAGACCAAAGAGCCGGCAAGAACTGCTTCAGCTATGGAACAATTTTATTGGTGTTCTGAACGCGTTGCAGCATTTGCACAACTTAGCACCAGGATCCTCGGAAACAATCGGCTGGTGAGAGTGGACAGTTCCCTCTGGGAGGCGTATGCATATTGACATACAATAGTGCACATCGCGATATCAAGCTCGACAATATGCTAGTTTTCCCAAAGTCAGAAGATCCAGGGAACGAATATGACTTCTCCTTGAAGTTGACCGACTTCGACACGAGCACCAACGTGCAGATTATCTCCTCGAAGTGCAGCGGCAGACAAAATCACGACGGTGGTCGAACTTACTGTACGTAAGCTTGTGTGCTAACTGGGCTTTGCTAATCTCGGTTCAGGTGCACCCGAGGCATCAAGGGTACAGGAAAGGATTGAGTACGATATGCTCAATGTTTCTGTGACAAGCGATGTTTGGTCACTCGGTGCTGTGTTCAGCGAAATCATCGTGTGGCTAGCCGAAGGTATCGGGGGGATCGAGACTTACGAAACTCGCCGGAAGCAGGAAACTAGTTTGCTTCCTAACTTCCGTGGAAGCGGTTTCGAAGCTTGCTTCCATGATGGAACGAATCGTCTCAAGTGCGTCGATGAAGTTCACAATGAAACTCGGGGACTTCTCTTATCCTTGGATAACATCACACCACTCATCCGAAGGCTTACGGAAAGCTACATGCTGGTGCCCACCAATATAAGGCTGGACGCAATGACACTCTTCCATCTCTTTGTCAACGAGATCACCCGCCTGCCACCTATGCCACCCGCGCAACTTCAGACGGATGTTGCGCCAGCACCGGAAAGGCCAATCACCATCAGTGATCTAGATCGTGGAGCCTTTAGCGCTGGCCCTATCATGGTATCCACTGATGATAATTTCCCCGACCAATCCCATGTTACGCAGAATTCGAACAATGCCGCAGCAACTCAATCCTCCAAGAGCCGGGATTCACAGGAGGCCCCAGTAAGCCAATGTCAGGAAACTACTGTTGCCGCCAACAGAGACCCAAAACTACCACAGATAAGTGTTATTGCGGTCAATTCCTGGGTGGATGCTAGAATGAAAACGAAAATCACGGGGATGGACGAGGTCCTCCTAGAGCTCGAAGGTCGCGAACAGCTGTTTGTGATCGATGACTCATTATCCATGAGACGCCACAAGGATTACCTTTGCCACACTTCCCGAGCTCTGATAGCGATAGCTTCGAAGGTGGACCCGAATCGCGTGGAGATGGTCTTCACTTCCAATCTCTCCAGGTTCATGAAAGGCAGGCACCGTATATTTGGATTTCTTTCTGGGGCAGGGCAAAACCATATGGTGGACAAGATTCGAAGTCATTTTGAGAAGCCCAGTACAGTGAGCACCAACATGGAGTCGAAAATAGGGCAAATACTTACTCACGTGGAGCGCACCAAGAAGCGGACGAGCATCTACATCATGACAGATGGAGTATGGCAACCATCGGCCTCTCCCGGGGGTGGGGTGGAAGAGCCAATCCGGACTCTCGTCCGGCGGATGTTCAAGGACTCGAGGAACCGGGAGTTCGTCACGCTCCAATTTATCCAGTTTGGTAACGACCTTATCGGGACTGAGCGGCTGCGATACCTTGACGACGATCTTCCCAAGCTAGAGGGCATGCACGACTAGTACGTTTGGCCCCACGGATCCGGGAACTCATTATCCTCTCTCTGGCTATTACCATTCTCCGACTCTTGCTGACATCGTCATCTAGCGATATTGTGGATACGCGCAGGCACGACGACAACGTGCCCCATATGCTCATTGGTGCAATCAGCCGCCACTATGACCGCCAGGAAGCCCACATAAACCCTGCTGAGAGTCCAGCCGGGCCCTCAAGAGAGACAACAGATCGTACACACGTTTTAAGGAAGAGTAGGGCATTACCACGGTCGTTGATGTCTCCTTAGACCTCACCTAAATGCCGGTAATTTCGTTTATTTTCCAAGAGAAGTCATTCAAACAACATTTCCAGTTTGATTATATTTTCTTATTTGCATAGCAGGCGTTGTTGAAGATAATTTTATACCCCTTGGATATGACACTTATGGCAATTTGATATCCTCAAAACCATGTTGTGTAGATATCTCTTTCTCTTTCTCACGGACTGTATAGCAGGCGTTTTAGTGTTGTTTTAGCGACCAGGGACTTATTGCAAGTTACATGTGCAGAAAAGATTTGCTAAGCAAGTAGATTCCTGAGCATATATCGACACAGATTCAACGATAGTCCCATCGCAAACTCCGTGATGCAGTTCCCTGGATGCGGCAATGACAAGATGCGACCACAACTATTTTGGTTTATCTAGGCGACCGGTTCAGGCATACTGCAGAGGGACGTGCCTGAATTCCGGGGCATAGTCGTTCTTCAACAAAGGTGTTCCTTCAAAGCGCTGGTATATCTCCGGTCCTCTTTCAAAGAGTTAAACATGCGTCTTGTTCGCGGATGATATTAATTTCTTTCAACCAGGCGAAGACACCGTAAGATAGTACAGAATATGTCACAAGAATGGGCCTTTGTCTCGGACCGTTCTACATCAAATGAATTCAATCTATGCACATATACGATCCTGTACGTTGGGGCGAATTTTTGTACAATATACCACATATTCTTCTTGATGCTATGTTTATCAAGAGACCAACTGCGTAATACATTATCTGTGATAGTCAATGCGTAGAACTATCCTATCGTCTACCAACACCAAAACGAGCCATACCGTGATCCGATCCGTCTCTTTCCCAGTCTGTACCGAGAGTCTTACAATCTTCCTGAAGCGCAAAGTTTGCTTGGACCTTGGTCTAGATGGTGATGAGTCGCATGCCAATTTGATTTCGCAGCAGATGGTAGAGCAGCACGGAAGCCTGCCCACCAACATCGTAACAGATCTCCTGCATTTCCCGATCAAACTGCCGACGGTCCGAAGCCAGATGCGAGGCCCAGGGGATGGCGGCATTCAAGAATCTCAGACGAGCTGCGAGGTCGTCGTTACCAGGGCCACCTGTGTGGACCATGTTTCTGAGAGCGTCCAAGCGAGCCGCGGCTGCATCCTGGTGGCGGCGGCCGCCGCCGTTGAGGTGCACCATTGCTTCCACTACCGCCGCGCGCAGATCCCGACGGTCGGACTCGCCTACGCGCATCTGGAGGCGCAAGAGGTCCATGGCGTTGTGAGGGGCACAGCGCACAGCACGAGCCAGCAGGCCCCGGTCCTCCTGTCGGTGGGGGTTTTGTCGCAACTGGTTGAGGCTCGATCCGGCTCGGAGGAGGGCGTCAAGGACGTAGCGGTGGCCGTCGTGGACTGCCTGCTCGGGCTGTGCGGGCTCACGGGTGGTCCAGCCGCGCGAAGCGGCATGAACGGCCAAGGTCAGAGCGCGCTGGAACTTCTTGGGGGTTAGGCGAGCTTTGTAGTAGGGGATCAGGGCCTGTACGAGGCGAAGCTTCTTTTGTACTGCGGCTTCGGCAAGGTGGCCTATAGAGATGCCGTTGGGACGGGAGGCGAAGCCCAGGTTGGCCTCCAGCAGGAGAAGGCAGACGTCCTCGTGAATACCGGGGCATGGTCGGCCGAATGAGTCTCTTGGGTTGAAGGCGCTCTCCCACATGTCGATCATCTGGGGGTTTTTCTCGTAGACCCAAGCCCAGTTAATCCCTGATTCGCTAGGAAAAGTGTAGAGTTGATTGTGGTCATCGGTGACCAGGTCGAATGCCTTGCCCAAAGCCGCGCCGTAACCTCTGGTATACATGACGTCAATGAGGTCGTCCCGACCTTGGTTGCAAGCCCAGAACAACGGGACCGGGTCGTTGTTGTAATTGAGGCCGGTGAAGCGCCGGCGCACGCCGATGGTCTTGGTACCGAGCAGGGCATCCGGATAGCGCATTGCGTATGCATTAATGATCAGATTGAAGGTGCGGACGTTAAAGCAGGAAGTGATGGCCCTGTTGATCAGGCTTCCGCGTCGGTGGATCATCGGGAGCTGTCGGGCGAGCTGTTTATCCCACATGACATCGACGTTCGACATGGCACAGTAGAGGATTCCGTTCCCCCAGCGGTAGACGCAGATGTCGAGAAAGTCGTAGTCGTCTCGATGTTTCTTGGGTTCGTGGGCAAATTTGGCCTCTCGTGACTGGGGCCACTCGACCACCTCGGCGTAGGTGAGCTGGATCACGTTACGGCGACGGATATCCTGGAGACGGAGCCGAGCGTGATCGAAGTCTCGCTCCTCCATGACCTCCTCTTCGTGCCAGAAGCCTTTGTGCATGATGACAGTGTGGAGCTGGCGGCATGTGTTGGAAAGACTGCGCAGGTCTCGAGTGGGGAGGTAGTGTCCGATCTCGTGGACGATCTCGACAGGTACGTGCAGAAGATGATTGCCCTTGACTGGCTCGTCGGGGAAGGAAATCAGATCTTCTTCCATTTTTGCTGAAGATCTCTTGGAGTTGATTACGTTAGTGTGCAGATCGTAAATGATTTGTGTCGGGATGTGTGTAGAGAAGTGGAAAAGGTTGAGAAGAAGACATGAAAATGTTGCATGTTTTGGATATGCAATAGTGCGGCTAATTGGTAGGTGGTTTACTTACCTTCAGACGTGAATCAAAACAGGTTCTGTGTCTAGGTTTGTTGCGGTGATGGTGGGAGGCTCGGTTTCATGAGCAACGGTATGGTGAAGGTGTTGTCAAAACAAGTAGCAATGGCGTAACTCCAATGGAATTGCCAGCGAACTCAGTGCTTGGGACAACAGTGATGACAAGAAATAATGGTGTGGGAAGGTAGAGTTGATGTCACCAAGCAGCAGTGTGATGATTCTGATGGAATCACTTATGAACTGATGGTTGCGGATAGCAATGATGACAGGAAAGAAGATGTGTAAAGAGGCAGCACGGGGACGAAAGCAATGCTGGATGCTGACTATGATGGTGGAACAGTGTTGACAACTGCAAAGGAGACTCAGAGATGGTAGGTGAAATTACTCGCATGAGAAAAAAGAGCGAGAGAGAGTTGATGAAGAGGACGTGTTGAATTTGTTGTGGCAACAAGTGTGCAAAAGAGACAATAGCTGGTCTTGTTTCTCTGCCTTAACACAAAATGAAGAGGAGTGTGAAGGTGAGATGAAAGAGGGAAGACCTCCAGAAAGTTGATGCAGAGGAAGTGATCAACTTGATGTAACAGCTAGTAGCACGAAAGAGAAAAAAGACAGGAAAGGTTTTCCTATTGATTTTAGGGCAGGATGGAAAACACGTAAAGGACCGGGGGATCTGGTGTTGCGAAGTGCTATAGGGCTTCTCTGTTTTATCAGCGACAGAGGGGTCGCGTGGGGTAGAAAGGAACACGCTGCAACGCGTTATAATACTATGTAGTAAACATTATGCCGTGCTTATAAACCAGCACTGAACGAATGAGAATCTCTATAGCACTTATACAGCATTTATAACTAACTATCCTATCATCTCTTAAAGGTAAAGAAGACCGCTATGAGAATCTACTCTCCCTCTCTAATCATTCCAGATCAACCAGGCTGGCCCAACTAAACCGAATCACTCATTATCTTTTACACACAAATTCTGAACACAAAAAAGAAGCCATTGTACCCAATGGTGAGAATCTACTCATATATTGACCGTTGCTACGCCAAGCCACTTCCATATCATACCTAGTCCGCCAGACCACATCTATTCATCAGCCACCTATCCACTTATGCTACTCTGATCGGTGAGCAAACAATATGCGTACATAATCCAACAATATCAATAACAAGTGACGGCTCCTTCCTGGACAGTCTGATGTTTCCTTTCTGGAAACTGTACCTCCCCAGAGAACCAGCAAAAGGCGAACTTATTTCTTTGAAACTCCGCCGCGCGCAGGGAAGTAGTGTGTAAAGACGTCGTATAGCATGCCCGAAGCTGCCTGAGGGCTCAGCTGTGAACAGAGACCCCGTACCTCCTTTTCATATCGCTCCTTGCCCCCGTTCAGCTCCTTCGGGTCGCAAGCGAGGTCGAAACGCCAGGGAAAGATGGCTTGAAAGAACAATTCTCTGGAATTATAAAAGCCGGTGCAGTTGTCTCTGAGAAACGGGATGGCTTCGATCAGGGCGGCGCGCACATCGTGGTGATCCGTCATGTCTCCACAAGACATCTGCTTCTGTAGAAGATACAGCGCGTTCCGGGGCGCGGAGCGCATGGAATGAGCGAGAAGGCCGCGGTCGTCGTATCGGTGTGGCTTCTGGCGAAGCTGGGGAAACCCACCGGCGGTACTGGCTGCTAAGAGCATGTCGAGGATTTCCTCATGACCATCGGGGATCTTACGGGGGCCCGTGGGCTTGCGGATCCAGCCTCGAGATGTGG
The DNA here is from genome assembly GCA_039105305.1 of Apiospora arundinis. Classification (NCBI taxonomy): domain Eukaryota; kingdom Fungi; phylum Ascomycota; class Sordariomycetes; order Amphisphaeriales; family Apiosporaceae; genus Apiospora; species Apiospora arundinis. Next base: position 350,391 of record JAPCWZ010000006.1, read on the forward strand.
CCTGGACAGCGAGGGTAAGAGCTCGTTCGTACTTCTTCGGGCTCAGGTTCTTCTTGTAGTATAGGATCATGACGCGGACTAAGCGGTGCTTCTTCTGAAGGGCCGCCTCGGCGAGATGCTCAATCGGGATACCATTAGGTCGGCTGGAAAAACCCAGGGTGTGCCGTATAAGCCAAATACAGGCGCTCTCGTTTATGTGGTAGCCCATTCCCTTCTTCCGTCCGAGAAGGTCAATGGGGCGGAAGGCCCTGTCCCAGGCGTCCATGATGCATGGATCCTTAAAGTAGACCCAGTCGGTTAACTTTCCCAGGTTACTGTAGTTGTACTGGTTGTGGCTATCTGTAACTAGGTAGAAACACGTCCATGCTTCCGTTCTGTAAAGCAGGTCGAGGACGTCGGCTCTGTCCTCACTGCAAGCCCAGAAGACTGGGGCCGGGTCGTTGTTGTAGCTGAGCCCGGTGTATCGACGTCGGATTCGTGTGTCCTTCAAACCAAATAGGGCATCCGAGTACCGCACCGAGTACGCATCTATGATCTGGCTGATGACTTCGAGATCGAAGCAAGTGGAAATCGCTCGGTTGAAGAGACTGCCACGGCGGTGAAAGGCTGGCAGCTGTCGGACGAGAGCCTTTTCCCATACTAGGTCAACGCAGTGGCCCTGGAGAAAGTAAAGGATCCCTGCGCCCCAGCGGTAGATGCAGTTGTCGAGGAAATCAAAGAGCTCCTTGTTCTCCTTCGGGTTGGAGAACTTCTCAGCTCGGCACTGGGGCCAGCTGTGAATTTCGTCATGGCTGAGATTGATGGTGTTGAAGTGGACGTCTTTAAATAGAAGGCGGGCCTGATCGAAGTCGTATTCCTCGGTGACCTCTTCCTCGTAGACGAAGCCGTTCTTGATGATGGTATTATGCAATCTGGTGCAAGTACCAGCGAGGTTGCGCAGGTCTTGAATGCTAAGGTGATGACCAATCTTGAAGATCAGTTCGATGGGGATAGAAGCAAAGCCAGCCATGATTACGGACTAGGTGTTTAATCAATGTTAGCAAGAGATTCATTGCTTTGGTCGTTCTAGTTGTATGTAAAAGTAATGAAGAACATGGATAGAAACGGTGAGGAAAACGAAGAGAAATGAATGAGAATTAGGGTGCTCTGCTTTTATCATGTTGGCCATGCATGTTCAGTCTGATGTGCCATGGTGCCAAGGGACATGTTTTACTTACTTTAAGACTTGACTACCAACTGCCTCTCTTGACGAATGATGATGAAAGGCGGAAGTAATGGAAACCTCAGCGTTGGTGGATAGCAACGATGAAGACGGTGGGTGCAAAGACGGTCGTGCAGTCTGAATTGATGCTTGCAGAGACGGTTTTGGTTAACCCCAATGGCTCGATGGCAGAAAAATGCAATCGGGAATGCAAAGAAGAGTGAAGAGGATTTGAGCAGCGATGATGTGCTCTTGATGAAGACTCAGCATTGGTGATTGACAGCGATGATGTCAAAAAGACAGGTGCGAAGTAGCACGGCCTAGATTGATGCTGAGAGAGGAAATGTCAATGAGGGGAAAAGGGTGATGACTGCAAAGGAGGTGACAGGAGGGACTTGTGTAAAGACGATAGAACAGGCTGATTTGCAGCTGGTACAGAAAATGCCAGTGAGAGCAACCGAGTGGGTGACAGAAAGGATTGATGACAGAATCTGGATCAATGCTTGCAGAGAGGATGACAGCAGTGGCAAGCCAAAGTTCAGTCCAAAAGGGAGATGAAGCCTTTTCGTAATCAAGATAACAGTGAAGCACGAAAGAAGTGCTAAATGATGAAGGACTGAAAAGGTTGATGCGGTAGTTGTGACCATAAGAGAAAAAAAAGAAAAGCCTGACCACTGCAGACAGAAAGGTGTGCGAAAGAGGCTGCAGGTCTGGTGTTATTCAGTGCTATAGAGCTTTTTCCCGTCAGTGACAGAGGGGTTGCAGGGTGGGGGAGGAACACGTTGTAAAGCCACAGTGTATACAACTAATCGATTTCTTCTCTTCCCACGACGTCTTTACCAACTACTCACTTGCCATTATGTAGTCAACAATGCAGGAACTTAGTGTAAACTATTTATCCGTCCTCGAGGGAAAATAATCTAGAACAAGGTGTGCGGAGAGGATTATAGGAAAATTGGAAGACTCAGATTCGGTCAGTTGGGGTTTTCATGACATTTTATTCCCGATCTAAACTCAGAAACCAAGCTTGATACGCTTGATAGTAGAATCTGACGTATTCTCAGCTATCTGTTTAGTTTCAAGCATTACTGGTATACCAAACTAGAGCTCTTTGCCTTTCCCCTGAAAGGATCAATAGCCATATAGTAGTACACAAATTTTGCAAACTGTAGCACATAACTCAACTGAGTCTCAGCAACAAAAAACCCTTCTATCTTGTTGGGTTCCCGTCTCCGAGATGTAGAGCGAAAAGTAATTTGTGCCTTCGCCACTGGAGCAACCAAGCTCAATGGGCAACTAAGTAGCAGCATGAATCAGCTGTTTTGCTTCGCCATTCTGCTTCGCGTCCGCGGCTTCCATCTGGAAAATTAACTTTATGCCAACCCATTCGTGGCCCGCACCGTACATCGCCTTAGTGAAGTGAGACACCCTCCCCATCCTAAAGATAAGACTAGTAGTTGCCAGAGGATGTTTCTCCATTTGGGGACGGACGCCACCCGCCTTAAACTCGTCGGGGTTGCAAGCAGGGTGGAAACGTGCTGGGAACACGATCTGAAAAGAGTCAAAGCGGACTTTTCCGTTCTTGTTGTTGCCATACTTGATGGCATTGAGCATAGCTGCTCGGACATCTCTGTGGTTCGTAAGGCCGGGGGTCATTTGAATCTTGAGGAGGTACAACGCATGATTTGGTGCCGTACGGATAGCTCGTGCCAGCAGGCCTTCCTGATCTCTTCGGTTTAGCTTTTGTCGAACAGCTCCGTGTCCGTCTACCTATTCCAGTAGCTCGTCGATGAGGGCCTCATTGCTGTCGGAGATGTCTGGCAGTCGTCAAGGCTTTCGGCCAAAACCCACGTGAATCACCAACCTCAAAGCACCCAACTGTCTCACTGAAAACTGCTTCTCTTTAACAATCGATACAGGAAAGCAATTGATACGTCCAAAGGCAGGAGTCTAGATTCAGGGCACCGGGTGCGACCATTTTATAAACAAATAATCATGACAACGACAAGTTTGACGCATGGAAGACCTCGTTTCGTCCTGCCCTATTCATCGCCTTGAGTCACGTTGACAACTGATGAAGTTAGCAAGCAGGCAACCAGGTTGTCCTCTCGTCGTATCGGCCACTACGTCGCAAAGATGGTTGTCCAGCTAACTAAACGATCACGAGAGCAAAGTCAAGCTAGCAAATATTTGATGTAAACTATTTGATTGAGTTACTACTTTTTCTCTTTGTAGTTACGAGTGATTGGATCATCAGTCTCTGAATCCGTAAGTCATGAATCTGATTTGGCCGCCTCCCATTACTACGATTGCTGGCCCCCTACCCGGCCATTGTTGATCCTCCTCCTCCTCCTCCTCTTCATCATAAAGTATGCTGCTAGTTTTAGACAGTTCATGCGCCTGCTCAAACGCTTCGTTGTGTTTAAACGGAAAGCAGCCCAAGCCTGTCCCGATCGCGTAGCCTTTGATAGGGGAATCATCATCGACAAGCTCATCCTTGGTAGCTCCGTCCCATCGCTCCCGCGTGGTGCCGGCCGCAACGTGCCTCATCGTCCGCGCCATGCCGTTGAGACGCGCCCACGGCTTCTCCTCCGCGTCGGGGCTCTGGCACTTGCCCAGGTTGTGGTAGGTGGCCAGCTCGAAGGCCCATCGACGCTCGGTTCTGCTGATAGGTATGGCGTAGGTGTAGTCAGTCCAGCATCGCTCACACGACCGGGACCACGGTGGAGGCTCAGCGAAGCCTGGGTCTCTCCAGAACCGAAACGTGCCCTTCGTAACCTCAGGGGCGATGTCGGGCAAAGTGCCACGGGAGGGGATTCTCCCGATATGTCCCTCTGTAGTAGGGCCCCTTAGGGCGAAGAGCGCCTTGGGTCTGTTATCTCTGGAGTTATCAAGAATGTCCTCACCATCGACGGGCGACCGAGTGTAGACATGCCTACAAATCGGCAGTTCTAGGTCATGTAAGAGTCTGGTAAAATCTTCGGTCTGGAGGTTTTGCTCATCCGGATCCGAGCTTATCACAGGCCCGGAGATTAGGTGCCGGCGATACACGAAAAGGTCCCCCTCGAGTACCTTGGCATCGTATTCGTGTGTGAATGTCCATAGCGTTCCGGCGGCAGCATCGGTAGCTTCATGGTTATCTGCCTCTTTGACACTCGTTGGCTTTTTCTTTCCCTGTACTTTCTTCTCTTGACACTCTTTGAAAGATTCGGTAAGCTCGGTAGCAACTTCGTCACTGAAATGGTCGCTGAAGTCCAGATCATCGTAACCGCGTAAGTTCAACCGTTTTTGGAAATGAAAGCGGCGTTGCAGCACACTTAAAGGTAGTCCATGGGGCTCACCCAGCTGATGGCGCTTCAGAACCTGGCGCGCCTCGTGAAAGAAGACTTCTGGTCCCTTGATACGGGGCTGCCAGGAAAGCTGGCGGCGCTGGACGGTTGTGGGGCGCCATCGAATCAGCTTCGCCTTCGGATCATGAAAATATGGCCCCCAGTTCCTAGGTTCTCCTCTTCCGATGAAGTACTCTTGGAATGTTTCTGGGGATAGCCTCAGGGACTTTGGGATCTTAGGAAGAACATGTGGTGGACGCAGCAGCTTGTAGCTATCCCACCAATCCGTTTTCGTTCCACCGCATTCCAAGTAGGAGGGATCCTGGTCCGCCCAGCCTTTAGCTGCGGAGGGACGGAGCGGATGTAATTGCTTGCAAGCAAAACAGTAGAAGTAGTTGATCAGATCCTTCTCCAACAACAAAAGTAAATTTTGTTTATCGGAACTGGAAAGAGTTTTGATGAAGTCTCGTGAACCCAAAAACTGCTGCATGGTTTTACATGTCAACGCCACCATCGCCCGGGTCACTTTAGGGTTGGGAGTTTCATTGAAGATGTTGTCGAGTAACTCAATGGGAAGCAAATCGAGAATATGCTTACGAGTAAGCATAGTCGCATCCTTTAGTGCCATCGTATATCGATGATTTGAGGTTCTTTAGGGAAATAGGACAAGTCGAAGAAGCTAAAACTGAGGTTTAGTAGGCAATGAAGGCAAGGGATGATGCAGATCGGCGTCCTCTTATTATAGGACGATGTAGAACGAGCTGCAATCAAAGCGGCACCGGACTCTTTGGTAAAGCAAAGAGCACCTCGTTTTGCATCATCTGGCTTGAACCTGGCTTCTTTGTTCGTCTTCTTGGTGAGATGATCTTTATCTATCCCACAGACTTTGTTATGACAAACCATAACTCATATGAAACTAATGTATGTGATGCGCTGTCCGAAATTGAACTAACCTACTCGAAATGGAGCAGAGACCTTACCGGAAAAGGACGATCAAAGACCACGACTGCGGTTGAAATAAGGTTGCTGGCGTCCTTCCCACCAAGACGTAACGCGCGCCAGGGCCGCCTAAAATTATTGGCGCAGCGGTTGGTGATTGGCACGCCACTAATTCTCATTTCGAACCAGGTCTTCCCTGTAAAGATCCACTTAGGAGAGGTCCGGATCTTGTTGTGATTATGTTGAATTGCGAATTCAATTTGCTCCAACTGTCTAATCAAATGCCTGCCTTTTGAAAGGAGCAGGACGATTGGAGCCGTCGTCAATGCTATTAAAATTACATATCACCAGTTCAATATATCTGACCACCGTAGGCATGTATGTAGTAATTGTTAGGGAACTAAGAAGAGAATGGACATCGAGAAGCTTGATCAACAATCAACTCGGTCAGAAGAATGTAGATCTGCTAAGTAGGGGGCTCAGCACTTTGAATACTGGAAGACAAGGGTGTGGCTCATAGAGGGGGTAATATTCCATATTGAGCGTGAAATCAACTATACTATTTCAGGCAGAGTTGAGACACCCGAAAGAGCATGGCCGTTTCTTTCCTGCAAGCTTGATTGGGTAGCGACTGTGAGACTTATGCGCAGCATAAATCTTGGAAGAGTGCGATATATAGTTTGAAATTATGTACATGCGAACCAGAATGATTCTGTAGTGTTTACAGAGAAAAGTGTTGTTGGTGGAACCATTGCCCAGACCGACTCGAGCTCAGTCATCGTCATCAGACTCATCACCGCTGTCATCATCGCCACTATCCTCGTCTCCGCTGTCACCACCAGATCCCCCCTTGGTAGTGTCAAACGGCTTGGCACCAGCAGCTCCCGCCACCGGGGGGCCAGCTAGAGCCGCCCAAGTATCGAACTCCGGCCGCCTGGCGAGGGCGAGGTCCGCCTTGAAGCCGCCCTCGCCGATGTTGTGGAACGCTAGAACGCCGGCCGAGCTGCCCGGGTTCCCCACGGGCTTGTCCGACAAGGCCCAGCCCATCTCCACACCGCTCCCCTTGCTCTTTCCAGTACCAGCAGTGTTCGGGTCGAGCCCAAGCTGGGCACCGAGACACCCCTCGCAGAGGAACGTGTACGTCAGGAACGTGTTGTTGACCGATGTGCCCTTAGCGATGGGCTTGACGGAGAAGTTGCCCGTGACCTCGGGCGGGTTGTCTTTCTCGTTGGCAGCTTGGCGGAAGGACGAGACGACGCTGGCGCCGTCGGACCACGCGGCCATCAGGAGGGGGCCCTTCATGTCGCCGGTCAGGGACCAGCCGCCCCAGCCCGCGCCGTTGTTAAGAGGGAAGGTCAGCTGCCCGATGAAGGAGTTGGTCGCTGGGGCTGTCGGGTTCGAGGCTGCCGGGGGGAGGGCGATGCCGAAGCCAAAGCCCGACTTGGCGCCGAAGAAGCGCTGCAGGACGATGCCGGTTGCGGGGTCGGTGAATTCGTTGGTGACCTTCTTCTGGCCTAGAGCGCCAGGTGTGGAAAGGGCAAGTAAGGTCAGGGTGATGGCCGGGACGCGGGAGTGGTTAGGCGCCATGGTGTAGATGAAGACGGAGCAAGAGTATGATTATTGTTGTAAAAGTTGGTAAGACCTGTTGAACACTTCTAGTGTACTTGGCTGTCAGCTCATCTGAGGTATAGAATGAAAGTAGCTTGCTGGTGTGATTCCAACAATAGCTCATAACATGAACGCAGCATCTTGCGTTTATATACACATCCTTTTCGTCTCCCCTTTTCAATTCACACCAAGCTGGCCCAGCAGGAACCAGACCCTCGCAAGAGGCCTATGGGCTTAGTACGACCTAATGTGTCACGAAACATTCATCCAGCTCCAGTGTTGACTGGCAGCATCTCGAGATGAGGGGATAGGGTGTGATTGACGGGTCCATTGGCACCAACATAATGATGAATGGTGCCGAGTTGCCGTCTAAAGCAGCCTGTATTGGCTCGGGAATTGGCCATGATGCTATTTTGGTGAAAGAAGAAACAAGCTAAGACCTTAATGTTTATTTTTGGGAAAGGCAAGTTTAAGCCTAATCGACGGGACGCTAGGTTCGTCTCAGATGGAGCAGATTCTGCAGTTTCACCCACAGCGATGACAGCGTGTCGCATGCTCAGTTTCCCCATCGGGAATGACTGGGACTGGGAGGGAAGATGTGAATGGGTGCGGGATTGGGGGATGTTCAATGGGGTGATGTCGTATCTGGGGTTTGAGGACAGGGATCCAGGATGTTGCTAAACGGTGGCCCGGCGGGTTAAACTTGTCGGCTTGCAGCCTGTCAGATTCGGGCACAGCACATGGCGCGGAGCCGCATGCAGTCTGGCGGTGTTTTTTTTCCTGGTCAAGCATCTGTTCTCCATCCGCCATCTGGCGGTATGCGGTATGCGGTATGGCAGATGCAGATATCGACTGTACTGTGGGGTTGCAACCCAGCTGACAGGGAATGCTGGTCGACAAAATGTAGCCAAGTTTAGAAACCTGCAGTCCAGTTTGAAACCTCGTTCACGTTCCAGGGCGCCGGCAGCCAACCGCTGGACTGGTCACCAATCAACAGCACCCGTCTCGCCTGGTCATATCATCACCATTCGATGCATTTCAATTGGTGGTAATACCAATGCTTGAAGCAAGCATTGGGGAGCAACGAGCTGGCCCCTGTCGCAATTCCCAAGTTCTATGCTTGTGTGTGCAAGTGTAACCGAAAATGAAGCTTGAACATGGAAGAGTAGCCTTGTCTTGCTTGTTCATGACAACGCAAAGCGGGCCCTAGATTTCCAGTTGGCCAGGGGAAGGTGGGCCCCTGTTGGGGTCTTTTGGGGTCTTTTGGGCCCCTAACGGAAGGAACTGGCGAGGGAAAAACGTAGCTCCGGCGCAAACCAATCAGCCAAAACAACATGGCATGGCGCACGGGCTGCGCTTGCCTTGACACTATCGTATCGTTCGACAAGGCAGCAAGGCAACGAAACATTCTCAACCAAGTCGCCGACCCAACATCAATTCAGCCTTGCGACCACACTACAAGCAGGCAGACTGTACGCTCATTACCTACTTATGCTCCTTTCACACTAGATTGCGGCTAAGGGACGCCTGTCCCAGTCCGAACCATTTCTCTTTTTTACCCTTACCTTTTCTCGACCAACAAATAACTACCCGCCGCCATGGGTGTCTGCGCATCCTGCCTTGGCAACCGCCGCCAGGAAACTTTCGACGAGGTGCGTTCTGTCGCAATTACTGCCATGTCTACGCCTTTACTGAACCTCTGCTAATGCTGCCGCCGCCAGGATGACGTTTCCCGCCTGCTTATCGACGACCCGAACAACTTCCAATATGGCAGCTTCAGCGACCAGAATATGAATGCCCAGGCAGACCCCCTCGAGTCGCAACGCGAAAACGAAGCCGTTCAGAAAGTCGTCGCGAAAACATCAAAGTACGTCATACCATAACATTCGATGCGATGCACGAGGTGAACGCACTTGGCGCATCTGGCCTGCCAGCTAACAAGCCGTCTCCAGTAACCTGGTAGATATTTTCGAGATTGCTCCCCAGGAGACACATCAACCACCACATGCAATGCTCTCCGGACAAGATCTGAGACTGTCCCGCTACCAGACTATCTTGGCCAAGCTATCTAACGAGGACGACTTCCAATCTGCCCTCGCAGTGCAGAGACAGCTGGATTGGACCAGCGATGACGACCTGCCCGAATTGCAAGGCCGAGCCCCCAGTATCAAAGATGACGATGGAAAGCCTCTGGTGGGAACCTTTTCTGATGCCGCGGCCGCTGCGTGAATGAAACAGGATATCGCCATCACGTGTGCTGTCGTCGTCATGCACAAAATCCCTGCCGCCATATCGCAAAGAATTGCCCCAAAGCGGCTTAATTAGGTACCATCGGTAAGGCGTACACTACGCTACGATTCAGGAATTATTCAGCGGGTCGGTCGCTTGCCCAGATACAGCCAATTGTGGCTGTCTGCTGCGGCCCGGAGTGCTGGTCGATGGGGTTGCGGATGGGGCCGCTCCTCTGTGCGACACACGGGTCGAATTGGATGGATCTATGCTGCACTTTCACCGCTGACTGGCCATCATACAGCCAATCATATCTTGTTCTCCTGGGTCTCTCTGGCCGTGAGATCCATTAAGTTGTAGCCACGTGCCCGCTTACTCCCCTCCTGAGGATGGTGGAGTTGTATAAAGGGACAGGCAGTTCTAGCGCACATTCTTCTCTGTCAATATCATCTTGTTCCTTGGAAAAAAAGCCGCAGCGGCCTGTTGTCCGACTCCGACTGTTCGGCCTGATGTCTGCACCATGTGTACAGCCGCGGGCTCATTTGCTTACCGCTGCAAGATTTTGTACGCACAGTACTGCTACTGACAGGAAAGGCGGTGCGGGAACCCTGCGCAAGCGACGGGAATCGACCACTCAGGTGGAACCTCGGGTGTCCCCGACCCATCGGCGTCCACTCTCGTCCACTTTCGTCCACCTTTGTCCACTTAGCCGCAGCTTCTCACACCACCGAATCTTGCGAGTCGTTCCAGGCTAGCCCAGAGCTTCTTTGGTCGACTACCTGCTCAGTCTGGCGACCCCTCCGCTTCATGTCCACGAATAGGCGGTTTCCTTGAATTCTGTGCATCTGCTAAAGAATTTGCAACCCTAGCAAGTGTCCGATCTCCCCTCCCCCGTACGCTGGTCGCCATGGGCTAGGTCTACCGCGGACGATGCCCCTGGGAAAACTGTGCAGAGAAGCTTTTAGGCCATTTCCCCGCTCCTCCTGCCACAATTCTGCGCCTGTGGAAGAGGGAAATTCTCTTGTTACCTATGGAGGTGTCGAATGAGGCTCGAAGTGACGAACAGTAACGATCAGTGGCCCCCTTGGCAGAAAGCGAAACATCCTCGGCACAGCGACGACAGCACGGCAATCAACCCACACAGATTAGGCGTTTGGTATTCATATTGGGAAAAATGAGAGTTCATCTACTCGTAAAAAAAGACCGTTGTCCCGAATCGAACAGCCTTTCCAAAACCAAAAACTTGACGGCGAAGGGCCAACCCTGTAAGTTCTTACACATCTCGACTCTCCCTTTCTTTATTTTCTTGACCTTTATTCTGCCTCATTTTCCCAAACACTGACTGAACCACGACTGCTTCGACTTCTAGGAAACTTAAAGCGTCTCGTGTACTTTCTGGTAGTGTTGCTGCTCCAACCCCTGAATCGCAGTCTCCACGTCCATCAGATCTCTTTCGGCTCGCTCGATCGTCGCACTTCGATTCCCTTCTCTCTGCCATCGATATATGTCGCTCTGGAGCTTGGTATATTTGCGCTGCTTCTTCTCGATGTCTTTACAGATCTTGCATCGGTCTTCTTCGAATGTGGTCTCGTACACCAACTTCATGCCGCAGGTCTCGCCCTACTCGGCACAAGATGTCAGTATTCCTTTTCCAACTCCACGGCACATGGCTAGCGACGGCAACGCTTCTGGATAACGAACCGTACGGTATTCCTTCGGGCACTGCTGCTTAAAATGGCCCCACTTCCACCAGCCACACGCCCATCTCGTTTGTTGAAAGTAACACATCGTGTCGCGTGAGGAGTATAGTGTTGGCTATATTGGTCTGTCCAAGTCAGTCTATACTTAGCCCTTATTAAAGTGGGGACGACAGGGCGTATATACTAACTGGAAAGTCAACCTTCAACAGGATTGATTGACAGGATTCTTCTTCGTTTCACGCCACCCGTGGAAGTTCTTTTGTTGATATCCAAGGTGCCGACGTTTCGAGATGCTGATGGTACGATATCCGCTCAACAGACAGGACCGGGAAACACCTCTATACTTATAATGCGGCAGCTTCACAAACACCCCACGTCGCTGTTGGTTATCCCCAGAGGCATCTTTTCGTGAGGCTTTCTTGATAATAGGCGTTTGGCTAAAGACTCTCATTTCTGCCCTACCCAACATATTCAAGGAGGTTCGAATGGTGGAGCAAGCCGAATTGGACGGGTCTGATTGGGTTGCTTAACCTTTGCCCAATTTGTTCCCCCGGCCCAGAAGAGAAACCCCCTAATGAAGTGCCACGTCTGTCCAAGCCGGGAAAATGCCCCACCCTGCCATCACCGTCCAAGTCAAGCTGCGGGTAGTAGGTTAGGTATAGCAATACCTTTCTTGTACAAGGAACTTGAACGGTGCCCACTTCTTTGTACATTGCTAATCCCTCGCTTCGTCCTAGAGCTTCCTACTATGCGTCTTTGCCGCCACGGTCCACTTCGGATCAAGACATGGTGTGCGCTTGCTTCCTTGTACCTGCCTGTGGCATGCATGGTTAATCCCGTCCGATCCTGTGGCCCCTTCCCTCTGGACCGCGTTACACGAGGAAGCCATGTAAGCTATCGAGCTTAGACGCGGTTCGGACCTTACCTAGCCTGGCCAGGAGTGTGTTGTCACGAAAGGGCATGGCACGGAAGTCACGGGATGAAAGCCTTTCAACATCACCCCTTGCCCCTAGCAGCTACAGACATAAATTTGTCTTGATACCTTTTGCTGGACAACTACGACGTCGAAAAGGTATCTGCCGACTTGTGTTTCGGAACCTCCAAGACGCCTGAAGTTGGTATTCCACAATACAGGGCCCAACGCCGGCAGTGTCACTGTATGGCGTTGCCACCTTGGATTTGGTAAGGAATCCTCTTCCGTGGAGCCAGCGGTAGATCTGAGATATACTGGTCATTGCCCTGTGTGCTGTCCACTTCAGCAAGCCACTTTCGGAACAAACAATATTGTTCTTGATGCAGTCGAAAAGAGACTTGCAGCCAACACGGTTACAACACATCTACAGCAACGGGATGTCCCATATCCGCAATAGCCGTCGACTCCATCGCTCGCAGAACAACATCCATCGAGACGTATGTAGCGTGTGCCCGTACGATGCCAAATGACAACACATACACACATACAATAAACACCTTACACACTGGGAACTTCTGCATTAGCGACCTGGTCTGCTCATGCGCGGTGACGAAAGTCAACAACCCCTGACTTGGAACAACAACAATCAGCCTTGTATTCCCTCGGCCACCACCGGAGGTCCAGATAAGGTTCATGTTCCCCTAAAGGGGCACTATGAACCGTTGGGGGATGCGGTACATTGCATTTCACGTGGGCAACAAACACGACCCTTTGTGCCTGCCCGGAGGTTCCCTCTCCTCGATCTCCATCTCAAATCGTCGAGGTGGTGATGGGAGATGAACGGGTTGAGTGGGATCTTCAATGAATCCGGTTAGGGCAATGACCAACGTGGCCGAATGGCCCATTCGTGAGACCTTCCCAACTCCACCCATTGTCACTCGGGGAGGCGTATTTTAGGCCGCATCAGTCGTTGGATGGTGGCGCGCCCGGTATTTCTTTCTTCAGGATTTCTATTACATTACATATGTATGTTTCATTCCTGGTAATCCTGGTACCTGGCTCACACGGACCAAACGCACAGAAATACGCACATTGCGTCACAGCATACACCTACCTATCCGGGACTGGATGACCGATCAACTACTTTCCTGCCCCCTCTTAAAACGCAGCCTCGCCTTCTCGGTGACGCAAAAATACCATATCCGCCGTCAGCCGGGCTCTACACCGCTTCTCAGCCACGGTGTGACCTGGCTATTCGATATACATGCAATGAAGTCCAGAAATTGGGGGCTGGTCCCTCAGCGAATCTCTATCCGGTGTTGGCTAGGGATAGATAGGGCTCTGATTGGGCTCCAAATTCCAAATAACCTCACTTCGCTACCTTGCCATCGCACAAAACAACTGTTCCGTTATTCTCCTATTGACTGCGCGGAAGAAAGCCAGGCTGCTGCGGTGGAAGCACACCGGGACAGCCGTGGAACGTGATACCATGACACGATTCCAGTGCATATGCCGTGAATCCTTCGTACATCCGGCACACGAGCCCGCAAACCGGGATCTCCCCATGGAAAACGCCATATTCATCACAACATAGTATATGTCCTTCTTCTACAACAGAGTCTAGATGCAACTGCTGTGTATAGGAGCAGCAGCTCCCTCGTAGTGAGGCTCGTGCTCGGGGACAAAATTGTACACCACATGGAAATGGTGCCCAACTATAGCCCATCATGTAATAATGAAGTGATTTCAGTCTGTTAACCAAACGACGCTCGATCAAGTATACGAATCTCGTCTATTGTCTACAAACATCCCTTTTCGACAAGAGAGAAGGAAAAAAGGGACCTTCTCCTCTTCCACCCTCGGCCTTTTCATGGGCTTGGCCCGCCCTGGGGCCTGTCAAGACACACTCATGGCCGCTGAAACGGGCCATGGCAATATTGGTTTGGCCAGTCAGTCAGCCTAATCTGGCAGACAAATCGGCCAGTCTTGGCCATGCGTGCAGGTGTTCGAGAACCCCGTATATTCTAACCTCACTATGAGTCAAGCGCGTACATGTGTCTCTCTGAGGGCCTCCATATCAAATGGCTGCGGTTCTTGGTTTGAAACTATTGACGACGCCGTTCGGATATTATATCCACCCGACATCCAATCCAACGACAACTAGACCAAGATGCACTGCATAAGCCTGGCTAGCTAGCCAACGACTCCAGTTTGATATCGAGTGACAAGCGGGATACTTTCTGCACGGGATATGGAGGGGTATTTTCCGCAATTCTGTTGCAGATGCTCCATCATTCACCCGCATCCAAGACCCCGTCCGTTCGACGATGGGGGGGGGCAGGCATCGTTCAATTGCCCAATCCCATGCAATCTACGTACATCCAGACGGCCCCTCTTTTTGCTCTACCATGGCAATGCTATCAATCAAGGTGCTTATTGCGTCCTTGTGAACGGCAGGCAGGTTAACCCCCCTCCAGATGGTGTGTAGAAGAACTGCCTACAGCTTGAGAGGAAAGCCCGCGGACTCCACTCACACCCCCCTCTGCGAACATGTTCGACTGTGCTAAGGGCTAAGGCCGCTATGTAGGACGTGTTTTTGGTTTCAAGCCTCTTCACACGCACAAAAATCCATTGGACAGCAGGGATGGTGTACACACACACGCACAATTTGGGGCCGCTGCGGGATGTGTGCCAGGGGGGGTCCCGCCCCGGTCGACCATTTGCGGCCTCGACAGTGACCCCTTCTTGTGGAGCCCATCCATCCACCCACACACCCACACACACTTACTACGCACACTCTGACACAGACACATTCATCGGTGCCCTCCCAGAAATACACACACATGCACATGGGAATACAGACACACACCCATCAGAATAGGAGCCGACCGATGAAGAGAGGCAGATCCAAGAGCGTAGGCCACTTGGAATCATCGGAATACTTGCCGGAGAGCAAGGGAAATTGTTGAGCCAGTGCTCGAGAGTGAACACAAAACCAAAAAAGAGCCAAGCCCGTGCTCTGGACTTGATGCCGTGTCACCACACAACTATATTTATAGTCGACGTCATTCGCTGAATAGGCCCCCATGAGAGAGCCCTTTGATGGTCAACACGAACTCTCCCACCAAGCGAAGAGGGCTCTGATTCCTTCGCCTACAGCACCTTGGGACTTGCTCCCCTCCTTCCTCGTAAAACTCACAAGCCAGCGGCAAAGTTCAAATCTACCTAAATTATTGCTGGGGGACGATGTCCCCGAGCAATCCCCCAGCAAGGGAAAGGGGCGTGGACAGCAGACTACGTTGACACTGACATCGACTGGTGACTGGGTTCTTTTCGGCTCTTGTGCCTTGATTGCCCCATCTTCCCCATTGCCTCGACGGCGTTGATTGGTAGGGGATGAGTTGTCCATGGAGAAGGACGACGTGCTTCTTTTGTCTTTTTCGGAGAGAGCAGGGCTGCTGATTGGAACGGCCACACTGACGGCTGTTCTTGACTCCTCTTATTGCTGACTGCTACGACAGAGGCTGCCCTGCGCTTGCCAGCCGAAGGAGGGACCCAATTCAACCCACCCTTTCCCTGTATGGGATAGGCATCAAGGATGATGGATGCAAATCGAAAGAATGAATTAAAAAAACAGGTATGTACAGAACCTACTATCTTTCAAACTCTTTTTTAGCCTCCCACCCTCCCTTACATAGGTACACACGATCCCTGTCTGCCTGGAGTAGTTGAATTCCATCTTCGGCAATGTACCCCAAAGAAAAGTATTACGCAGAAGAATAGGGCACGATTTCCGGCTTGGGTAAAGCCCATGGAGAGAGAGAGCCGCACCCCGATGGCTTTCTGTCCTTCGATTGAGGCCCAATCGAGGAACGAAATTCCTTCCCAACCTCGTCTCATCGGGCGCCTATTTTTCCTCACGGGAAAGGATTTTGCTTCTTGTGCAGGTTGCTAGTTCAGAGAAAACGGGGTGGCAGGGGGGGAGGCGGAGGGCCTCGAGATATGCAGCCTCTTAATGCGACCCCTTATTTGGCCCGTGAACCTAATACCCTCACCTGTGGGCGCTAACATCTAGCATCGTAAAGCGAGCCGCCACTGAAGAAAAAAAAGAGTTCACAGATGCAGACCAAGGAGGAGAAAGAGAGAAGATAGCAATTGGACCATGCAGAGAAAACTACCCAAGGAACATTCTTCTTTTTCTTCGCCACGCGCGACGCCGTTACATACATGGCCCGCCCTGCACAGGAACCATGACTCAACCAAAAGTGTACGGTACTTGGAACCTGTCAATATGTAAGGCACGTCAGATAATAATCCGGTTAATGAAGAAAAAAACAGGCGATGGATGAGCAAGTTGGTAGCCAGGACCCAGATGTACAGCTTTATACCTTGTAATTGTGCCCTCTTGAGGCTGACCGGGAAAATCCTTGAAGGGGGGCATTTTAACCATAGACTGCCCACCCGTGTGAGACATGCATCTTAGGGTGCCAGTTGAGTGTGGTGATCAGTGCTTTCTTGTAGGTTGTCGGATCAGGGGGGGATTACATAAGGCTTATTTTTTTTTTTAAATAGGGACGGACAGACGATCCATTCTATTCGCATCACTCGCTCCGCGAGCGCGGTCGGACACTTACATGGGAGGAGACACTTCAATCACATTATGTTCTGGAACTGACATCTTGACCGGTACGCCCCTCAGTCGAGTCGATGAAGAAACTGCGCCTCGCAACACGTAAAATTCAAGGCAGGTTCTGCTCATAGATGTACACTGAACGACTTGGAGGTTGAAATGCATAGTGGCAAAGCACTGCCGCTCGCCAAAGACGGCCAATGGACGCAGGCGGGCAACACACCACATCAAGCGACATGCCTTAAAGCAACGTAACCCCGTGCCGAATCTCCGATATCCAGAATGAAAACAGGCAAAACCCGAACGGTGGTAACTGAGCTCATGAAACAGGAACAAGAGGGGTTAAAAAAAAAAACTAAAAAACTTGGAATTGCGCCACCTATATGTCTTGCGTTTCGCGGAACCAAAAGAACAGAAAACTTCACGGCCTACACTAATTCCATGTGTGTGGTGGACCTCTGGTCCGGAGTACTGGGGTGGAATTGGGCAACTGCGTTTCCCACTGGAGCGGCAGCGCCCGCTTGTGGAAAGATTCCCGCCCATGCCCATCTGACAAATTGACAGGCGGGGACATCCCGCTTTTTTCCCCTACCCGCAACTGCCAATGTCCAATGTCTCGTGACTTTGTAGCAAGACGACGGACGACTGACTACACGCTTACATATATCTCTGCCAAGCAATTGACGCGCCTCGTCTCGCGGCCTCTTTTTTTTCAAGACAAGACAAGACGGCGGAATAACGGTTTGGGGCGCGCGCGGCTGGCTAAATCGTCCCTAGTCGCGCGCTCCACCGGCAAAATGGCCGGACAGTTGGTGGTGTCTTACCCCAAACTGAGACATTGAGACAGACAGACAGACAGACAAGCAGTCTACTTGCCTTCTTGACAACAACTCCTCAGATGAGTGTGCTGCTGTTCTGCTGGTGGAATACGTACAAAGTCATGAGGCTCATATTTCATACTGACAAAAAGGCTAACCTAAAGAAAGAACAATAGGAAAAGATGATCCGAGGTTGAAGCACCCGGTAGAACTAGCATCTGAAAAGGGCCAAGGCCTTGAGTTTCGAGTTTCATACTACGGCCAGTCGGCCAATTGGCCTTGACTTGCGCAACCAAGAACCAAGTGTGAAGTGAGTCGCCTATCTGTGCACTGTGCTTTAGCTTCATAATGTGCCAGAAATAGCAGGCAGCCGCCCAAACGAGCCCCACCAAGCTCAAAAACACAGTAACTAAATTACTGTGCTAACCTAGATATTCCTGGCGGCAAGAGCCAAGCAGGTGACTTGGAAGTTCCAAGTTGGAACAGTAGTTCGAGCCTAGAAGCAAGGCAAGTGCAGGGGACTTGGCAAGTGCAGGTGGCCCTGATTCAGTCATCCACCATCCCGCATCCCGCATGATCCCTGCCCACTCACTGATGGTATCAACGGCTGAACCTGTGACGCACTAACCGTCTGGTCTAGTCTCGACTCTCGACTCGACAAGACGATTTGCTTCGAGTGTCCACCAAACCTTCTTCTTTTCCTTCTACGGTGCATACGTACGCATATCCATCGCCCTCAACCGCTCCAAGCGTCAAGCCACGCTATCTACCTACCTAGCCTGCCATCGCTGAATTGGTCTACGGCTGGTCGGACTGATTGGGATGATTGACTGATGGATCTGGAATGACAGCAAGGCCGACGCCCGACGACCAGCTTTGCTCCATCTTAACCGCGCATCTTAAGAACAAGCATCATCTTGATGCGTCATTCTCGGACTTCTTCAAGGCTTCACCCCGCTGCCGCGTCTCGACCTTCTGTTTTCAGCTGTTTACACACATGCGACACACCTAGCTGCAGCTTCATATCCGCATCCATTCCTGCTTCTTTCGCCTCACTAAAGAGGTCGACATAGACCTAGGTACGGGCTAAACCTTAGGTACCTTACTGACATATACGACGACATTTCGCGCCCCCCATCCACACCTGACACCATCCACACACCTTGATTTCACCGACAGGTGTTTAGGTGTCAACGCAGTACAGCTAGCTGTCTGCACCGCTGCGGCGTATGCGCTGTATGCGAACGAACTACTGACCGTCTTGGCAAGCAGGCCTCGGCAGACGCGACCGTCGCATCTGAATCGTGGTTGCATTTCCCCTCTTTGGTCTTGCGTCCTTTTTTTTTTTGCCGCCATCTGCATATGTCTTAGCAGAGGCCAGCTGGCGCTGCGGACCAGGGTATTTCAGGTCAACAGCCACTCGCGGATATTGGAAAGGCTCCGCCGGCGGAGATAGAATTCCTAGACGAGACACGAGACACGACACGCTGTCGCTTCTGTCCAAGGTTTAGCGCTTGCTCGGGCATCATACCCTCCTTCGCGCGACGAACCTACCCCCCTTTTTGCCCTTGTCGCGAGAGCGCGCGCCTGCTCGTTCCATCTGGCTCATTGCCCAACTTTGGAATTGCTATCAGCCGGCCTCCCCTAGGTGTGTGAGACCACAAACGCGATCACTCCGAGAGGCCGATGAAGAGAGCTCCTTTCGCCCTTCATCACCGTGCAGCGCATGCCCCCATCTCGTCACAGTCACGGTTACTGCCACGGCTGCTGTCACTGCGCATCGCAACATCGGTTCGCAGCCAGCTGACTGCATACCTAACCCAGAAGGGAATACGACTTCCATCTCGATATCCATCAATCAAGGAAGGCCTCACAGCTCATCGACGCCCAAGCCCAGGGTCTCCTAATCCGCTACTCCGTCTTCCCCTGGTGCCGGCTTTTGATTCCGCCAGAGGAAGAAGTCGAGATCGTTAGCCATGACGAGATCAAGACCCTCATCGTCATCGCCGGCCTATTCTGCCAACAGCGATAATGCTACCCCACAGCCAGAAGAAGTTCATGGTGCTGAACAAGATGCCCCCCTGAGTCCTGCTACGAGTAGCGATACATCAGGAGCAAATCCTCCAAGTTCCTGTACTTCGGGGGGTCAATCCCCACCGTTCCTGCCAGGTCAGAATATTGGCGATCTGGGCCACAGCAGGCCGCTGGCAGCGATCTCCAGGACAGACCGAGGTTCTCCCTGGGAGGACCTGCGGGCAGGAACGGGCCAAGCCGCGGTCACATCATCGATGGCTGTTGGATCGGTTCTTCAAACCAATGCACGTCGCTTGATTTCGAGTTCAGACGAAGACGCCCATACTAAATCAGGCGCAGTAACGGGTAATTCGAAAGTCGATATGCCGACAACTGCCATGCCTAGTGCACCATCCTCACCATCGTCACCATCCTCGGCTATATCGCGAGTGGTGGAGATGAGTCTGGTGGCGGGAAGACGGAAAAGCGGTAGCAGCATCCCGCTCGAGCTGGATAGCTTGCCCAATGAAGTGCTTATGCATGTCCTGAGCTATCTCGAAGTGTGCGATCTGCTAGCTACATCGAGGGTAAGTTGGTTCTGGACGTCTTCTCTCCCCATAATTGCTGTGCTTGTGACGTGGTCGACTCATCCCTGATTTTCTCTCCTTTCAACTTTTCCGAGGTTCGAGCAATCCCCATCTGTTTGTTTCCCTTCTGATACCTGAATACCTTGCGCGTGTGAAGGTGTGTAACTTCGCAGATGATGAGCAGTGTCATTCCGTTGCCCTGAGCTTCTCAGAATCTACGCCCTGAGTCATTTTTTGTGAAACCCCTGTAATGAACTTGAAAGGCATCCGTACCCCTATCTTTTGGCTACTTTGGCTGCGTTCCAATTGCACGATTCGTAATCCACCATCTTGGAGCATTTAACGCGAGGTCGTGACATTTTGATTGAATGCTGACACTCAAGGAAATTAGACTAATCGTCACCTTCGCGCTCTATCTCTTCATCCGCTTCTCCACAACCTTCGCCTGCGCCGAGCCCGGGCTTCACTCCCTCCACTGTTGTTCTCGCCATCGCGGCCGACCCTTCGCGACCTCATTGCCAAGCACATCTTCCTGACGCATACGACGCAGATCTCGCGGCGGCTGGCGCGCAACCTTGTCGCGATCCGGCTTTCACGACGCTTGCCGTTGCGGCCGTCGGCGGAGACGCTGGTGCAGCGCGGGGTGCTGCCGGGTGAGTGTGTACCCCGACGACAAGGGGCGGGGGTGGTGGTGGTCGCGCCGGGTCTTGTCGCCAAGAAGCGGGCCGTCGAGCGCGAGAGACTGAAGGATGGGCTTCGGCGCTGGGTCGGTGGAGTCTGGACAGGCGAGGTGCGGGAAAGGGCAGAGGGGGTCCGCAGGTGGGAAGAGAAGGCTGGGGTGGGAAGAGTGTGGCGTTTGAAGAGGTTCTGGGAACGGGTTGGGAGGAAGGAGGGTTCGGAGGGGACGCCGGTCGCTACATGAGGGCTGGTGTTGCTTGCGATGAATATGGGTTACGGGGGGTACCATGGATACCACGGATGCAAGGTCTCGAGGAGACTGGTTCTATCCGGGGCAGCAAAGCCTTCCTGACTAAGGACTACTACAGCTGCTTACTTTTCTGGGCGGCAGGTGAACATGATGGAGTCCGAGGTTCATCGAAGGAAGGAAAGAAGGGGGCTTGTTATGATATTTTTACAGGTGGCCTCGCGGGACTGTACTGGGATAGGGATCAGGGGGCGTTCATTGCAGTTTGGGCTTGGCAATTTTGGGGTGAATTACTGCGGCATCTGGGACTGGATCCGGCTGCACTGGCAAGCAATATGGATGCTATTTTCATTTTTAGCGAGCATGTTGTTGGTATGGGTTTAAAGTTGTATGATATGTATTTACTCATGTCACGATATTTGAAGTCGATTTTCTAAATTATTATTGTTGTTGTTCTAGATGCCCTGCAGAGAGAGGAGCAGGACAGCCAGTTGTCATTTGGTTGTTATTGCCCGCTAATTGGCTGAACCCCACAGACGGGCCACAGAGCTACCACAACAGCAGCTCTAAAGGAAGCCCCACTGGGGGAGAGAGCTAAGGGACTTGGGGACTAGGCGTCACTAGGCGTCACTAGGCGTGGCCGACCAGCTCCAATTTCGAGATTCAGCGTCACTGCTCGCTCTCAGCTCAGCTTTCCAGAACTGACATCAGCTCCATCCGACACTTGACGCCATCCCCATTTTTAAAATGAAATGAACCTCCATAGCAACCGAGCCACGACCATCAACAATTAAAACCACACGACGATCCGGACTCGAAACCGAAGCAAGAACCAGCCAGAGCACTGCCTCTCAACTTCCTATCCAATTTGGAAAAAAGCAAATCCATCCATTGCAGCCGACCAAAACCGAACCGACCCTCCTTGTCTTCATTTCCCAGAAACTTCCGACTGCCCAAGTTACAGGTCCCACGTGGGCGATTACCAGCAAATAACTGCCAATCCCTGCTTCATACGACACCATCCCAGCACCAGATAAGAAGAAGAAAGAAAAACAAGGAGCTGCCCATCATGTCGGACGCCCGCTCGCTCCTGCGTGCCCATCGCGCCGCCAACCGCATCGAGCATCCCCATGCCGCCTACAGCGACGCCGGAAAACTGCTGTGCAAGCTATGCCACGAGGCTGTCAAATCAGAGACCCTCTGGGACACCCACCTGCGGTCCGCGGCTCACCGACAAAAACTGACCGCCCTTCAACAACAAGCACAGCAGTCCCAACAACCATCCTCTTCCTCTTCCTCTAGCAGACCCGCTGCGGAACCCACAGAAAGCGAACAGACCACGACGTCGACGAATGCTGCTGCTGCGGCTCCTGCCGGTACCACAACGACGACGATCAACCACAAGAGGAAACACGGCGTCGATGAGGACGATATGGACATGGAAGACGTTGCTGATGCTGGCGAGGACGTCGGTAACCGGAAAAAGAAGAGCAGGACCGACGGTGGAAACCGCACACCCCCCTCGCTGACAAGGCGGTCATCAAACCCGCCCGGCCAGGGCGTCGAGATCGCGATACCGTCGCGGCCCGCCACGCCGGGCGTAAATGGCCGCTCGCCCCTGATCGGCTCCGGTTCCGACTCGACGTCGACGCCCGTCACGTCTGCCCCAGGGTCCTTCACCGTCACCACCACAGCAGCTACCGCCCCTGCCGCTACGTCCACCTCGAAAACTGTAGACGAAGACGAATGGGCTCTCTTCGAAGCCGAGATCGCCGTCGCCGATGAAGACGCCCCGGCAGAAACTACCAAACCTGTTTCGGGTTCGGAAGCAGTCATCTCGGCGCCCGCCTTGACCGCGGACCAGCTCGCCGCCAAGTCCCAAGAAGAAGAAAACGAGCGGCGCAAGCTCCGGTTTGACGCCGAGCTCGCCGACGAGCGCGAGGACGCGACGCGCGCCCTCGAGGACGAGTTCGACGAGATGGAGGAGCTCGAGGCGCGCGTCCGGCGGCTCAAGGAGAAGCGCGAGGAGCTCCGGCGCGGGAGCTTGGCGAATCTGCGGGCTACGGCGGCTGGGCAGCCGGATGGCGGTATGAAATCGGCCGTGACGGCGGCGAAGGGGAAGGAGAATGGGGCGGTGGCGGAGGAGAGTGAAGAAGATGAGGAGGAAGAGGACGATGAAGAGGAGTTTGATGATGGGTTCCGGTTTCGGGTTTGAAATGTCAAGTCGTAAAGAGCTTGTGACTTGACAGACTGCGGCATTTGCATTGAACGGCTGTTACTTTTGAGTTATGCAGCTTGACGGGAAGGAGTATGCATCTTTGCCGAACGCTTCGGGACCGTCTGGTGATGAGACGTGGACTGTTGCGGTTGGCTACTTGTACAAATAAGGCGAGAGAGAATCAGATAAAAGAGAGAAACTCTGTATTCTCTTCATGACGAAAGGGGATGCTTTTCGTATATAATGCTATGCATACATCACACATGGGCTGGTCTGTCCATTTGGGAGTACAATCAGCCTGACAGTTATACACCGGAGCGATTGTTTTCAATATCATCATTGCATCAGTTGCAAAATGCGGCTTTCGCTAGTGGAAGTAGAGATTTTGCCACCAAAATGATGATAGTAGTAGCAGTAAGAAGAAGGAGCTATTGGTTAGGTATAGACAGCGTCTGGCCTCAAGCCTTATTTAATCCTCCTTGTTTTTCCAGCTTTTAAGATAAGCTATGTTATTTTGTGGATATGGATACCTCAGTCTGTTCAATATGTACTAATTTAGGAAAACAGGATATAAGCAGTGTTCCTTCGGTCTCTGCAATATATGCATGCTTGCGAGAGAGAGAAACACGATAACTTCATGGTCCAGCGCAACTACATGAGCTTGATCACATGACTGCTAGCGCATGCGGCCTTGTTGTGGGTCACCGCAGAGACTCAAATCGTCGAAGAATGTATTTCGAGCGAGCAACTGTGTTTTTTGGAAGTTGAAAAACGGGCTCAGGGGCCGCAAACTGTCACAGTCCAGTCGCCCCTTTTATTTCTCGGCCATATTCATGTCCCAGGACGGATCTGCAATGAAGTTGAAATAAGGTCGGCCAGCCCCCCAAGGTTCCCCACGGTGGGCGCTAGCTTCCCTAAGCTGCGCATGCAGTCCGTGCATTTGCTCTTTTTTCCCAGACGAGTTCGTCTCGTTTCAATTGCTGGCTGCTTGCCTTGGCTGCCCCCCTCCACCTTTCAGCCTTTCTCAGCCTCGTACCTGCCATACTTGGCGGCATGCGAACCAACTGCCTATTGATGTCCAGCATATTGGCTCAATTGTGATCGTTCATTCCTCAAGAAGCGATGCAGCTTCATATATCCACGCTGCTTTGCGCTCTTTCACCATAATTGAGAACTACCACCTTCAACTCTCCCAAATATTTGACTGCGATCATCGACTTTCCCTCCTCTACGATACCCGATTATCTACGAACAATAAACAGCACCTCTCTTCCTGCTTATCTTTCCCACTACCGCCGTCGCAATGGCCGACCAGAACGAGAACCAGGAGATGGAGGACCTGGACCAGGTCACCTCGACCTGGCCGCGCCCGCCCCCCTTCTACAAGGACTTCACCGCCACCAACCTCGCCCGCCTCGCCGACCTGAAGCGCGAACACGCCGAGACGACGAATCCTCCCTTTTCCTCCTCCTCCGACAACAATGCCACCAAGAAAGAAGACGACGACGAAGACATACTATCCCAGAGGCTGACGGGCCTGCCGTCCAACCTCCGCAACCTCCAGCCCCCGCTCCCGCCCGACGAGGGCGCCTGGCGCGTCTTCGGCGACCCGTACCGCCTTGTGCAGCCGCTGCCCAAGCTCGAGGAGGGCGGCGAGATCCGGCCCGTCGTCAGCGGCGGCGGCCTCGCTTCGGCGGCGGACGGTAGCGGCGGCGAGGATAAGCATTTTGACCGCGCGACGGTGCTGAAGCGCATCGCCAAGAGTTTGTTGCTGAACTTCTTGGAGCTCGTGGGGATCCTGAGCCAGAATGCAATGGATGTAAGTTTCTTGTCTTTCCTTCCTTTGGCCCCATTCTACGGCGTGTATCTGTATCTAATGACGAGGGAAATAAAACAGGCATCCGAAAAAGTCAAGGACATCCGCGACCTCTTCTACAACTTCCACCACCTCATCAACGAATACCGGCCCCACCAGGCCCGTGAGTCCCTCATCGCCATGATGCAGGCGCAGCTCGACCGTACGCGCGCCGAGACGACGGCCATCCGCGACAGCAAGGAGAAGGTCGAGCGGCTGCTTGAGGGGCTGGGCAGCCTCAAGATCGACCACCCCCATCCCCCAGAGCAGGATAGTACCACTATGCCTACCGATGTTGCTACTGCTGCTGCTGCTTCTCAAACAAATGGCCGAGGCATGGGCGAGCTCGAGAAGGAGATGTGGAGAATGCTCGTCGAACCTGCCGTCTAGAGGCCGCAGGACTGGGCGGGCGGGCGCAATTACAATGGGCACTATGGTGGGAACCCTCGGTTCGATTACCACGACGCTTTCGTGTACTTTGACATGGGGCTGCTCGAGACACAATTTCCAGACCCAGTGCAGTAGACGACGAGAGGATAGGGCGGACAAGTGAAGTCAAGAAGGGCCAGGATATTATTGTTACTTGGAAGACCTGCGTTTCTTGGGGGAGGACGGGAAAGAGAGAGGACTTGATTGCATTGCGAGGGCGTTTTATTAAGGAACATGTCGTTTTTCTCTTTTTGGCTCTGGTATGGGCTACGGCACGCGCAAAGAGAACGAAGATATTTTTAGTTATTGCTTGGTGAATCAATTTCACTATTGACCTGCTAATCATGCGTGGTATATCTATCTTCTCCCCTATGCTCGGGACTGGTTCGTGTTCTTGACGTCAATTCGTATGCATTCCCCGACCGTTGAAACCCATCCGCTCCCAGTAACCCGAGTACATATATGGT
The DNA here is from genome assembly GCA_039105305.1 of Apiospora arundinis. Taxonomy (NCBI): domain Eukaryota; kingdom Fungi; phylum Ascomycota; class Sordariomycetes; order Amphisphaeriales; family Apiosporaceae; genus Apiospora; species Apiospora arundinis. The sequence continues at coordinate 376,252 of JAPCWZ010000006.1, forward strand.
GGCTTATTTTCTTGGTTGGACGGGTTTCGTTTCTCAAGCGGTCATTGCCATCTTCTCCTCCATCGTCATCGTTGGGGTTTCTTCGTAGGTTTGTTTCTTTCGTTGGGTTTGGCTTGGCCTGGTGTCTGTTTACATGACGGTGCAGGGGATGGGGATGCAGCAGCACTCGTAACCGTCGCACTCGATGCACTTGGTCTTCTCGCCGGTGGGCTTGTTGACGATGCTCTCGATGGTGGACGAGGCGGCGCTGCCGGGGCCGTTGCGGTTGACGAGGCCGGAGTGAGCGGATGCGCAGGCCATTGTGATGGCGTTTGGTTGAGTGATTGATGTGGAGAGGTTGGTTGTGTCTGGGTGCTGACCGCCAAGTTTCTGGTTAGTTCACGGAGACTTGAAGACAATAGGAAGATGTCGGCGGCATACCAGTGAGTGGGAGTTGATGAGTGAGTGGCTATGGATTGATGGATGTGATTAATGGGAAAGAATTGAAGGATCTACAGAGAATAAGAGATCTGGTAGATTAATAGAGATCAAGTTGTTGGGTTGGGTTGCGACGCATTGCCATTCAAGATTCAAGGCGAATGCACAGCCCCCCGGAAACAGGTTGTCGTCATAGCCTGCGCAAGTGCCGCTGGCGGCCAGGTGGGGAAGCGAGACCTAGACGACTACTAATGCTGACTTGCCGGGGGAAGAAAGAGCACTAAAACGCCAAGGCCCAATCCCATTCACTCAAGGTCGTCAATCGGCAACAAAAACAATATCAACCTCCGGATTCTCTTCACCGCATCGAGTTTGGAATGCTTCCCGGGTTACCAATATGGTCGTTCATTTCTCGTGAATAAGTCCACTTATTGATACCTTTACTGTGTTTTGCGATTGATCTGTCTGAAAAATATATACTTACGATGGAGCTGTGTCTAAACATTTCTTTTCTCTGCCGCCTCCCCTCAATTGGGAGCCATCAGTATCCTGATGAAGGATTGGCTTTCCCTAATAAGCTACCATCATTCTGAGTGGCTGAACACGCCAGCGGTCAGACCTTTAAGGGGCCCAGCACTTCGCGATGAATGCATTTCGGGTCAACCAAGCTTCTTTCTAGCTTGGACACGACACCATGCGACTTCTTCACACCAAGGATCTGACCCTGAGGGAGTTCATCGCCAGTCCACCGGCGTATGCAATTGTATCGCATACTTGGGAGGAGGATGAGGTTCTCTTCTCAGACATCGCAAACCTCTACCAGGCCAGAACCAAAGCTGGATTCGCCAAAGTACAGCAGGCATGCCGAAGAGCACTCTGTGACGAACTGGAATGGATCTGGATTGACACCTGTTGCATTGACAAAAGCTCCTCGGCCGAGCTTAGCGAAGCTCTGAATTCCATGTTCCAGTGGTATAAGGGTTCCGCTGTCTGCTATGCCTATATATCCGACATGCTGCCTGATGAGGATTTGTCCCATGGATTGAAAAAGTCTCGCTGGGTCACTAGAGGATGGACCCTCCAGGAACTCATCGCGCCCAAGGAACTATGGTTCCTCGACCGAGATTGGCACAAGAGGGATGGGGATGGAGGAATTTGTGACATAGCCCAGATCGATTCCGACGTCCTTCAGGGTCGACGCCCACTCTCGAGCGTACCCGTGTGTCACCGGATGGCGTGGGCTGCGTCGCGTGTCACAACAAGGATTGAAGACCGAGCGTATTCCCTGTTGGGCATATTCGAAGTGAACATGCCAATGCTCTATGGAGAAGGTGACAGAGCCTTCATTCGTCTACAGCATGAGATTATCAAGGCCACCAACGATCTAACAATCTTCGCCTGGATCCCTAGGGGCCCAACATTTCGGGGTCAAGTACCATTCCCTGGAATTGAATTACTAGCACACGGGCCCGAAGTCTTCACATGTCGCCTGCCGTTGAAACGACTTCCCGGTGCTCTCAGCAGTTCCGAGTTCTCTGTGACCAACACTGGCATCAAAATCGCGGATAAACTGAGACTGCACCCAGCCACTCTTGATGGCCAACGTTTCTACTTTTTAAGGCTAGGATACCATATCCAGGACAAAAGCAAGATCTGGCTGGGTGTAGATCTATACCAGTGTGGACCAAATTTGTTTGCGAGGGTACCGCGCCCAACATTGTCTCGCCTTGAATTTGCTGCTGCTAGAGATCAGGCCACCGAGTAAGTTGATTTCCCTGTTCCGTAATGTTGTATCTGCTCGTGCCAGACACTTCTCGACAGATTTCCTGAAGCGGCTGCGCATGGTAACTATTGACGTACGAAGCAACTTCATCCCAATGCCATCTCATAATTGAGCTAACCGGTCACTCCACACAGAACTATTGCGATGTTCTTACAGCACCAGCCTCCCACTCTCGAGCCCACCTACATCGTGGCGGACCAACGTCTGCTCATGGCCCAGTGGACACGAAAAGGTTCATTCCATTTCAAATTCTCGTCGGCTTTTGAAGAATTATTCGCACCTGACGATGTGATGGCTCAACCGAAAGCACACTATGATCGTGCTAACCATCTCTTCGTCACCCTCAAACGCCCGGGGTTCGTGGGCCTTCTCCGTCTACCACAATCCCACGTATTTCCTCACCATGAACCGATTTCTATTATATGTGCACAAAGCTTTGGCTCTAAACTCTGGTGCGCAGTCGGCAAGGGAACAGACCCGATCGTGAATGGATACTCCAACCCAATCACCCAGATGCTGGACCGGATCTTCCTCGGCAATGAAGACAACAGCGCGCTCCGGACCAACGTCGTGGTCCTGGCCCGAAACGGACTTGACGAGTGGCATGAGATCACGGTCAGCATCTCTATCGAACCTGGCACGTTCCCCGGGTTGGGCGACGAGCCCGTGGCGCAGGTCCATGTCGTGCATGTAACTGCAGAGTGGAGTGCTGCCAGGGGCAAATTAGACGCCGGTAGGTGAAGGCTTGATTGAAGCTTCCCCACACACATGGCATGGAGATATGATCCAGGTAGATCAGTTGATATGCACTGCATGTTTTTCTGCTCATTCGTTGAAGTCGAAGGCGGTGGTGACATGTTGTGTATTTGAGCTACTGATAATGACTCCTGCCAAGTCCATCCCCATCACAGCGAAAAAGTGGGCAGGGTGTATTTTCAAGGAGGCGCGACAGGACTACTGTCAACGCTGCTTAATGCCATTCTTTTCGCATTCGAATTCTTGGCCCGACTGTGCTTGTGATAGCAATGCGATATTGGCATTCGTGTCTGCGCTAGGCTTTTCGCATAGCACCGAATCGGACAAGCCAAATTTTGGCGACTTGCGAGAGATGAGGTGTGCAACCACAAATGTATCCATTTCTTGACATGGGATATATCTCAACGTAATCTAGTTCAAACTAGCAAGTGGCAAACATTAATTAACAAGGCCCTGTTTATGAGTCCTTGAGTTTTGATGTAGAAGATGTCTGCAACTGCGTAGCGGATAAACCCGCCGCTAAGCGGAACGACAAGCAACTAATTTTCTCAGCTCATGGCGCCATTTTCTTCTGCAATCTCAGGGGCGTGCCGTCCGCCCGGGACGCTTGTCCCCGCATGCCCATGCTTGTGAACGAGGAAATAAACTAGACCAGGGAGTCAATTGACTTAGATAGACTGGAGGGTAGATCATCTCATTCAGACTAGATTTGATTTCTTTTTTTCTCCGCTCCTTTTTGTTATCATACCAAGAGAATGCCAGACATGCCGGCCAGCGGCGCCATCAAGAGGGTGGCCGTGATTGGCGCCGGGCCTGCGGGTGCCATCACCATCGACGCTCTGGCGCAGGAGAAGGCATTCGAGACTATCCGGGTGTTCGAGCGCCGGGAAGCGCCTGGGGGCTGTTGGTAAATATCCCAATCCCCAATTGGTCCACAGTTCTTGGTACACATTTGCTGACCAGTTCACACGACCTAGGCTCGGCGACAACAATGCGCCCCCGCCTCTGCTCTCGGACTTCGAGAGCCTGGCGAATCGCACCGCCGATGCGCCCCTGGAGGATATCCCAGCGTTCGCTGCCGATGGTAATGTTGGGAAGAGCGAGGTGAGTCCTGTGCGGACGGCTAGACCCAAGCGCCATCGCTGGACCGAGCCGCACATCTACCCCTACCTCGAGACCAACGTCTCGGACCTGGCCATGCAGTTCAACGCCGAGCCCATCGCGGCTGAGCGCAGCGCGCGCTCCGTCGCCCTCCACGGCGCCGACACGCCGTTCCGGCACTGGGACGTGCTGCGGCGGTACGTGGACGGGCTGGTGCGCCGGCATGAGCAACAGTCAGGTTGTAGTGTTTCTTACAACACGACGGTGGAGCGGGTGGAGAAGGTCGGCGGGGAGTGGAAGGTTACGCTGCGGAAAGAAGAGACAGGAGAGGAGGAGGACGCTTGGTGGGTTGAGTGGTTTGATGCTGTCGTGGTCGCGAGCGGGCACTACTCGGTGCCTTACGTTCCGGCGGTCGAGGGGCTGGAAGAAATGCAGCGGGCGAGGCCGGGGAGCGTGCTGCATAGTAAGCATTACCGGGGGCGCGACGCTTACCGGAATAAAGTGAGAGACACTCCCACTATCTTCGTTATGCTCAAAGAGGACTGGAAGGCTAATGGAGTGGGTTTGGTATTGACAGAACGTGGTCGTGGTCGGAGCTTCGGTTTCGTAAGTAAATCAACCATCTTTGATGGAAACTGATGAGGTTTCATTGAGCTAACGCTGGGGCAATTCGATGGTCCTGTGTAGTGCAGCAGACATCGCCTTCGACCTCGCTGAAGTCGCAGCGTCGACGCACGCCGTCATCATCGGCCACACGATGAACCGGTACTTCGGCGATGGCGCCTTCCAGCACCCGCGCATACACCAATGCCCGTCGATCAAGCGGGTCACCACGGTGACGAGGGGCGGGATGCCCGCCCCTGAGGTGCAAGTGGAACTCATCGACGGCACCGTGATCCCAGACGTCGACCACATAATCTTCGGCACGGGTTTTAGCTGGACCCTCCCTTTCTTCTCCTCTCCCTCTCCCTCCACGTCAGAGGAAGAACCAAAGGTACCGACGGTGCGCAACAACCGCGTCCCCGATCTCTGGCAGCACGTCGTCTGGCGCCACGACCCGACGCTGCTGTTCGTCGGCGCCGTGGGCGCGGGGCTCACCTTCAAGATCTTCGAGTGGCAGGCCGTGCTGGCGGCGCGGCTCCTCGCGGGCCGGTGCTCACACCAACTGCCCTCGTGCGAGGAGATGCGGCAGTGGGAAGCGGACCGCATCGCGTCCCACGGCGACGGGCCCGGGTTCACGCTGGTGCACCCGGAGTTCGAGGCGTACTTTGAGACGCTGCGTCGGCTGACTCAAGGTGGCGAGGAGGGGGAGTCTGGCGGCAAGGGAATAAAGGGGAGGCAGCTACCTCCGTTCGATCCGGCGTGGTTCGCGGCTTTCATGGATGGGCACGAGTTGCGGAAGCGCATGTGGGAGAGGCTCAATGCTGAGGCGGCGGCGGCGAAGGTGGAGGAGAGCTCAAGTCGCCGTCTTAGTGCTGCTCACCTATGAGGAAATACCCTGTCGGGATTGGAAATCAAGTGCATTTTGTGATCGAGCATTGATTGAGTATAAACATAGACATAGAAGAAACAGGAAAGACAGAGGTCACAACCCCAATGCAGTAACCCAATACGCCGTACCGGATCCTCCCAATCCATGCATAATGCAAGCCACTCAAGTCTCATTCCATCACAACTCCTCCAGTTCAGAGAGGTCCAGGCAGGTGCATAATCATGCCATGAAAGCCTTCAGCGTGGCCGAGTTCATGATGCCGTCCTCGGTCATGCGACCCTTCTCGACGACCTTGCCCTTCACCTGCTCGAAGCGGGCCAGGGTCGGGACGTTGTTCACGTTCCACTTGGTGCGGAACACGTTGTTGCGCTCCCTCCATCTGCCATGGCCATTAGTATTAGACTGGAAGTAACTATTAAGGAGGAAAGTAGATATTTTGGTTATATACGTACTCAGGCTTCTGCCCGACTTCGACGAAGGCTACTGTAGGCGCGTCGTTCGCGGCAAAGGCAGCCTCGATGTGCGGCACTGTATGCAGATCGATCATTGTCAGCAAGATCTGATAATACCAAGTCATCGAAGCGAAATATATACGCTATACTTACACGAGGCTCGGACATCGGGACACCACGACTGGCCGGTGGCGGGGTCCTTGGATGCGATGAAAAGAAGGAAGACGGGCTTCGGCTCCGAGAAGCTCAGAGCGTCTGGCGACTCGGGCAAATCGAAAGTTCTGAGGATCGGCATTTTGATATGCTTGTTTCTGTGATTCGTCTTGGCGGTCTTGGATGTCTTGCGTTATTGTAGTTTTTCTTGGTGTTGGATCCTCCTTTCTTGCATGTGAGTATTTGTCCGTCTGTCTGGACTAGATACACCGCCGGCCGCCGTCGAAGGAAAAAGTGGACTGAAAAGAAGGTTCTCGTCAATTCTTTCCTCCACACAAACAAACTTAGGCAAAACGAACGATGATGATGCCAACCCGTCTCTCCTCCCGACAGGCAAGAGTGCTCTATATTTAAGTTTAAACGTTTGCTTCTTTCTACCTGCCTCAAACGTCCAACTCGAGTGCCGTTAGTTTGCTGGTTCGTGAGAGTAACACCCGATTGCGTCTTTCCCTGTTTAGCCAAGACACCAGGACACACATGCACCTGTTTTCCCAGATTTGATGTATCTGCGATTGGCCTTTTGCGGTTTTCCATTGGCTCTCACGATAACACCTTCTTAATCCAGTAACAATTGGGATGCCGATTCGGGGCGCGATTGAATCAGTGGGAGTGGGGTTTGATTGCCAATTGGAGGATCTGCCCAGATTGCGCTGCAGCAAAAAAAGCCATGTGGTTCCCTAACTCCCTGGAAAAACGACCCTAGAGCACCTAGAACCGCTAAGCTTAAGGGTCCCCTCCCCTGTCGGCCCTCCTGTTTTCGGATGCCGCAATTGGAAGGAAAATAAGAAACCACGACAGGCCCTGTGACCAACCAACTGCAGGGAGATTACCACATTCGACCATGAGGTGGCTATCGCATCTCCTGATTGCATGGTCTCGACTGTCAAATCATGCACGTAATCCCAGACAGATCCCAACAGATTGCATGGATTCCCTCTTTCTTCCGAGGTGAACATTTTCGCTGCGAATGGGAAGTGAAAAGAGCCCAACGTGTCTGAGCTGACATCACCTTTCACTTGCCAGGCGACGGCTGAGTGTCCCGAAAGGACAGTCGTTCATTTCCTCTCCTCAATCAGCTTATCGGCGCGTCGTCGGAGAGCATGCGGGGCCCACTCCCGTAGCCAAGCCCCCGGCGTAGGGTCCGTAGCATCTGGGACCCCTGACTGCACCATCCCCCAGTGTGCGAGTAACTGAGGTCTGTTAAGTAAGTTAGGTGGTTTCGACTGGATGTCAACGAAACCGATAGCGTCTATGCGATATAACTTGGGTCAGAGAATCTGGTATGCACGCCATGTCAATCCATCGTTAAAATGGTTTGTGCAGATGATCTATACAATGGTGAACACAGACTTGAACAGTTTACGTTGGTCTTTTGAGAAGTAAGATAAATATGACAGAGGCTCGCATAAAATGGAAATGTTCCAGGGCTGCTTGCCAAGGTAGCACACCTACAAACACATTTGCAGCCCGACGGGCCAAGCAGCCCGGGACGGGGTTCGAACATCTTGAGTGTTACAGTTGAACATCAACTACGATTCAGTTACTGCAACGGGATTTGTCAGGATTGCTACCAATCTTTCGTGTGTCAGACTGTAGAATCGACATTTGACTATAAGACAAGGCGTAAAAGCGCTAGAATACGAACTTGTTATTTGCTCTGTCATGATTTAGGCGCTGTTCCCGCCACCCCTGACTGCCTTGGCAATGTTCAACCTCTTCAACACACATCTACATGTGCTGTCCCTATTGAGTTAGACGCCTTCTATTGTAGGAGATGAAGCGTTATGGAGGTAGGTGGTGAGACCATGCTCAAACGGAATGCATGTCATTCGGTTTATGTAAGGGCCCAACTGTCGTGTCTTCTAAGCCAATACCGAGTGAGACGAATGCTACAAAACAGATGGCGAGAGCCGAACGTGGCTTGGCTAGGATCAATGTATTTTTAATACATTCATCCAATCAACTTCTCGGGGTATATTGATCGGACTATCCCAGTTGTTTATACACTTGCATATGTCGTGAGGTACTGGGTTTGCAAATCTGGATTTATATTTGACTCTTCCATTCTTGCTACAACTCAACTTCTTCTCTACCTCGAATACTCCCGTTCCGGATCACAAGTCATAACAGTTTTTTCCCCAAACCCAAGTAATTCATAATAATGAAGCATCAGCTCCTTCTCCTCTTTGCCATTCCCACGGGATTCTCCGCAGCGGCCCCGGCCCCGATCCTGCTAAGTCATCCTGCAACCGCCAAAACCGGAGGAAGTGTAGACTGCGACGACAACCCACCACGGCCCGCGAAGTGCAAGAGTGATACTACCACCACACCACACCTACGGCGCCCACTCCGGCCGTGATCCTGACTTCGGATCCCAGCGCTGCTATTATGCTCACAGAAATTACTGATTAGGGCTTACCGGTTGGGCGGAAGTGATACATACTGTAGGAATACCAATACATGAAGCTTTTGCTTAGTTGCTATTCACGTCTGAGGCAGAGCTTCTGCCACCCCTGGCTGTTTATGATACCGCTCCGTACTCTAGTTCGGAGACGGATATACCGCTGTTATTGACGTGGAGGAGTAAAAAAGCGGCCGTTGGTGAGATGGAACCCTGCCAATGTCCGGTAGAATAGGGGAATGTATTTCGGCTAAATGTGAAGAGTCAAAACTGTCGCGCATCTTGAGACCGATACCGAATGAGCAATACTGCGACGCAATTGGTCGGAAGTATCGAGCACGGTGGAAAAAATTCACATGGGTACTTTGTTTTAAGAAAAGCAGACAAGACAAATAATGAGGTAGGATTTCACTGGGCAAGTATAGTGTTAAAGAGGCATTTTACTTTGATCGTGTTTGCTTATGTTGACCATTGCCGATACCGAGATATAACATCCATAAACCCAATGGACGCCGATCTGAGTAAGTAATCTTTGAGCCTATTGTTTTCTATGTGCAACTATCAGCACCCTTCTTCCAATCGTGAGAGCCCTCATAAGAAACCCGACGTCACCCACCACGTCGATATTGCGCAAGTAAGTTGAACTAGGGCTGACAGTCAGTCTTGCTACTTCCCATCTGAAACGCCCCTCGGCGCAGCCGCCATGTCATCCGCACAATGCCACAAGAAATGAAACCTCTCGATCAAAACGTCATGGTCCGTGATCCCGCCGCCCCAACGGAGCTGCTGCTCCTGCGAGAACTTCACAATCTTCTGTGCCAGAGGCAGGTGCGCCGTTTCGTACGCCTTGGACGCCGCCCGGAAGACCCGTGTGATATCGGCATCCGAGGCGTCGGCGGCTAGACTCTGGATCCGGCTGTTCCACTCCGTGACAAACTTGGCGACGCCGATGATGCCCGTCGACATGGAGCCGGCCATGTGGGGCGTCATGGCGTTGGCGGCGTCGCCGAACGTCGTGATGTTGCCATTGGTGAATGCGCCTAGCTCGCCCAGGTGGGAGAGCTCGAGGCGCTGGCATGTGTGGTCAATCAAGAGCTGTATATCACGAAGGTACACAGTCAATTAGCCTTCCGTCCCCTTAGCGGCCGCTGTCCAACAAAAGAGATTGGCCTTACGTTGAGCAACGTATCTACCCTCTTGCTCCTCCCCGGAAAGTACGCCAGCACCTCCTCCCTGGTGGGCTTCTGGTCCCTCCCAAAGTTCTTCTTCTTCGGCTCGGGCTCGAAGCAGAATGATGCGATATTGACGCTGCGCCCCTGCTCGATGGGGAAGGTCAGGATGTGCCACCCTTTCGTCCCGATGAACATGTACTGCCCGCGCACGAACTCGTCGCCGACCCCCTGCGCCACCAGGTCAGCGGGCGCCTTGCCTCGAAACGACAAGCCCCCGCTGTATTCTGGGGGCTGGTAGCTGGGCCCCTGAAGCATGCGGCGGCAGACGGAATGGATGCCCTCGCAGCCGAAGACGGCGTCGACGCTGTCTGGCGTCCCGTCTGTGAAGCGCAGTTCGAGTCGACTTCCACAATTTTCCGTTTCTTCGTCTCCACCAGTTTCGACTTCCTGGATCTCCAAGAGCTGCTTGCCGTATTGCACCGGACCTATATTGGCTGGCATGTTCTCGCCGAGCAGGTCCAGGAGCGCTTCACGTCCAATCCAGCCGTGGACCTTGGTCAACGGGTTGGGTTAACAGAACCCCATGATGAGAGTATACGGTATTCTGTGAAAATAAATAAGTGGATCAATACTTACCATGTCGTCCGGCATATGCACATCCGCCAGCAAGCGATCTTTGGCAGCGCCCGAGTGCCACCACGTCATCCACGAGGGGCCAAGCAGGCAGGCCTTTTCCAACTTCTCCGCGAGCGCGGCATCGGCGGCGCGCATAGCGCATAGCGCCTGCGGGCCCAGGCCGTAACCGAAGCCAGGACGGAAGGGCGGCGTCTCGGCCTCGTACTGCACTAGCTCGAGGCGCGGATGGCTCTGAAGGTCCGCGGTGCAGGCGATAAGCTTGCCGATGGGACCGGAGCCAATGATGGCGATGCGGTACTTCTTCTCTTTGGCAGTACCACCGCTGAGCTCATCGGTGTCTTGGTCTTGGGGGTTCATTATTGGTTCTGAAAAAATCCTGTAAAAGAATACACGTGGTGACGAATGGAAAAAACAAATAACGGCAAAGACCTTGAGAAGACTCTGGTCAGTCAGTGAGTGCAGCGAGGTAGAGAATGTTGGGTTATGAACATAAGAAAGGGGGGTCGGGCCTGGTGTAACGTCTGCTCGAATTGGCAGGGGGGCCTGCAGCGAGGTAGTACGGGGGCGGTCATCATGTCAGCCACCATGCAGTATCCTTGCAGTCTTCAGTGCTATCCATCGGTTAAAACATATTTCTGGCACGAGGACTGGGCTTACCCCCTTGAAGTCTGGCCACTGTAGCCTAACTCACCTGACTCACAGATAGAAGTCATCGGTAGTATTGTGTGTGTTCGCCTCAGTCAGCAACCAGCCTAGATGGGGCTAAGGTAGTGACGTATAAGTGCAACCTCCCAAGCTAATAGCTAGAAATATATTTACTCCAATCATGATTGGATTCCATAGATGCTGTTAGTTTCATGTAGATGGTGCCTTATGGATTTCACCAATCGCCCCGACGAGGAGAGCCTTCTCTCAACATATCGATTGATATCCAGAAGCTTCAAAAAATCCAACACAGACTATGGATCAGTGCACAGCTAGATTGAAATCCCCCTTTTCTGTCACAACATCACCCACGAAATGCCTTTGACCTGAACAGAGCATTCGCATCATCCTCGCCATCCAGATCGCAAACCGAATTCTTCCTCCCCGATGACACGGAGATCTCAGTCTGCACCTGTATCCGCCCCTCGCCGTTCTGCAATACCAACTCCAGGGATGAAACGTCGTCCTCTCGGTCGAAATGGGCGTAGGGTCCCGAGGGTTGAGGCCCGCGCTCGATCGACTTAAGGTGGATGTCCGCCGTGCGGCTACCGCTAGTACCGCCAGTCCGCTTCGAATTTGACTGCTGGCTCGTACCACGGAAGAAACTCCCTTCGAAACCCAGGACGTGGACGCAAAAGTTGATCCAGCCTTCCTCTATCAGTCGCAGCACCGTCGGGATGCAGGCTGCGATGCAAGCGAAGTTGATCTGGAGTTGCGAAACGATTTGGCCAAGGGACGAAGAATCTGTAGTGGAGGAAAATTATGAGATTACCATACGTTTACATATGAGGTTGTTAGCACCCTGAGTCACTTACATGTTATGTCAACGCTCGAGGCGGCCGCCTTGGTCAAGGTCCAAAGACGTACAGCACCCAAGATCGTTTCGCTAGTATCTGTAAGCAGGACTGTTCAAAAATCTCACATTTCCTTATTGAAGACATACCCAAGTGCCAAAACTGACATAATAGTCGCGATAACGTTCTTCCTCTTGTATTGAATGCTATCAATCCCATCGTTAGCAACCAATTTTTCCTTTTGCCAGCATCACGATCTAAGGGGGTCATTAGGGCGGGGTTCAATCAAACTTACGAAGCAAACAGCCACCAAGGGAGGCCAATCATGATGACCATGGCCACCATGTCGATGATGGCGTGCAGGTACCAGAAGGGAGGCAGGAAGAAACACTTGGACTGGTCCTGGCTCTTATCCCAGTTGCTCTCGATGTTGGTACCGCACTGAAACACGGCCACAAGCGACGTCGCGATGCAGTACAGGCCCATGTAGGCGGCGAAGATCTTGCAAAACATGTTAAATGCTCGCATCTGTGGAGCAGAGATGGCCATTAGGAGGAAGACGGAGGCCATCTTGGAGATGGCGGCGGTGAATTTGTATCTGGGGATCGCAGTTTCTTCATGTTAGACCAACTGCAAGATAAAGTAACTAAAGAAACCAGAGGAAGGGACGGAAGTACGAACAATACTTGGTAGATGAAGAACATCTTCAATACTTCGAGTCTCTGGGGCAGGCTTAACTGCTTCACATGAAGACCTTGACCCCATTGTACAGCTGTTTGGTCAGTCAGTGTGTGTGTGTGCATATTGTCGATTGCCAATTGGAGTACCCATAGACTACATACCATGGAACTGAACTGCTGCAAGTGCAACTGCATTGATCTAAACCAATGGGCTTTGGCTTAGAAAGAGGCACCCAAAGATAGGTCGGCGGATGGTGAACTTACATATGAGAACAGGATGGTCATGTCTGAAACCAGAATCCAGTATCCGGGCTCGCCGAGTGTCGGTTTGGTCGTCTGCCGTGGCTTGCGGTATCGGTATCGCCCCCAGAGGCGCATGGAAACGACTAGAGTCACCAAGGCCAGCATTACGGCGGCTAGGATCTCGATCGCATCTCCTAAGGGATTGCTGAGCGTTGGTGGTTTGCTTGCTGCTGCTTCCGCCATTGTTTGTTGTATCAGGTTCGAGTAGTGAGACAAGACACTAGAGGCTGCAAATTCACAGTAATAGTATTCACAGTTTCAATTATTTCTATCTTCTATCTTGAGGAAATATCTCACTATGAAGTAGGAAAAAGGCGATCCCGGTAAGAGAATCTATCGTCCCATGAAGCCCTTGGCTTTCGCACGTAAGTATCCATGACTGAGGTTTGCTTGCCCGTTGTATTATGAGGTATGATACGTCAGGGCACACGACGACCAGGACAACAAGAACCGGTCACGGCAGTCGTCCCCCGGGCGGATTATGTACATGGTTCGGATGTGGCCCACTGCCGGTCGGCACGAAGTCTTTCCCGATGCGGATCATGAACACAGCCCATACCTATACACACACACATGAACGTTTCGGATCAGGGGTGGTGGGTGTGGTAATGCGGCACTCGATTGAGCTGACGATTAGAGTTGGCAAATGGAACCGGCCGAGCTCAGATTCTGTGCCAAAATCTCCGACCTCGCGTTCCCATTTGCCTATCATACCCCTCGTCCATGTTGGGAAGGTGATCGTAATTGTAGGGTTGCATCGAGGGATATTGTTCCTAGAATGTAACACAAACATGGTTCCTGAAAGTGGCGTTGCTGTCATATTCCGGCTTGCCGGGGTGAGGGGAAAGAAGAAAAGAAAAAGACAAAACTGACAGGAGGCTAGTGTTTAACCCTATGCACCGTAGCAAACATGCATATATGACAGGTTGACAGCTTGGCAGTGGCTTGGGAATTGGACTTCAGGGCTCAAGGGTCCCCCCCATCGCAGCTTGGCTTGGTCAATTATGTTCGTGTAGTATTAAATTTAGTAGGTAACTTGCTTGCCTCTCCGAATGAACTTGAGCTATTCATAGACAATTTGTCAACCACGCGTGATAAGTGTGTCCGACCGCCAGGGGCCATCATGCATCCCGGCCGGGAGTGGCTCTGGTGACCAGGATTGTGAATTGGCTCTACCGAAACGTGGCAACGATGGAACAGCCCTTCTGAACAGCCGAGTCGAGATCGCTGCCGCCCCTTGCTTGAAGACCAACTTTGTTGTTGTATATTTTCCGAAACCAGGGGTCTCCTATCTCCCGATGGCCCCTTTCCTCACGAACCCATTGGCTAAACATTGAAGTCATGTCACTGACAAACCCGGTTTCCGGTATGCACCGCGAATTAATTGCCGGATCGGGTACTGAGAGCTATGCAGACCTTGGGATCGAGCGCGATGGAAGCAGCCAACCGAATTGCTGTCATCGGAAAGTGACACGGCATGCATGTAACGTCGCCACAAGTAAGCATCCCGCCTCTCTTCATAGTTCCGGCGGCGCATCTACTATTTGCTGACATACAGTAGGTCGCACGCCGAGCGTCTGACAGGTTTCTGGCATAGTGACCAAAGGTCTTTCTCGCACATATATCACTTTCAACCCCTCACTCAATTTCCCCAACCTCATTAACCCTGTGGCAATTGATCAATTCGACTCAAGTTCCAAGTTTCATCTTTATTGTCTTTCTACCGTTATGGCGACCGCAGAGTCGCACGAAACTTCGGCAATGGCAACTGAGAAAAAGTCTCTATCGGTAGATGCCGCTTCCTTGGATTCGCCCACTGCCCCGGCGGAGGCAGCTGTTTTCGATGCGAAGTTATGTGCCAAGCTGGACTTCAGGATTCTCACGCCCATGTTCTTCCTCAACTTTTTGTCGCTTATGGGGCGCACCAATATCGGCGCGGCTCTGATCCAAAAGCTGCCGATCGACCTCAAGATGGACGCCATGAAGACATTCCTCGCCATTTCAATGCCCGTCGTGATGCTCATACTATTTGAGGTGCCGAGCAATCTCCTTATGCGGTGGTTCGATAAACGCTATGGCTTACCATACATGCGCTACCTCAGTCTTATCACCGTTGGTCTCGGTGAGCCATACCCATTACTCTTCTTATTGACGGGCGGTATCATTGCCAAGGTACTCTCACTCGATACTGACAATTGTGAACTATCAAAGGGGTCGTGACGCTGGGCCAAGCCTTCGACAAGTCGTACGGCGCCCTCCTCGCGACGCGCTTCCTCGTCGGCATCTTCGACGCCGGCCTCATGCCCGGCTGCGTCTTCGTCCTATCGCTCTACTACCCCTCGGTCCACCTGCAGTGGCGCCTCTCCATGCTCATGGTGTCCAACATCATCAGCAACATCATCTCCAACATCCTGGCCTTCGGCATCGCGCAGATCCGTAACACCAACCGCACCAGCGAATGGAGTGGCTGGCGCTGGATATTCCTGATCGAGGGCCTGCTCACCATCGCCATCGGCCTTATCTGCGTCTGGTCCGATGTGGGGCGACCCGAGAGAGCCCCCTTTCTGTCTGCTAACGAGAAGATGGTCATTGACGCGAACGTCGAGTCCCGCAAGTCGGCCATCGGTCTGGCTGCCGAGGTCCGGGTCTTCTTGGCGAACCCCCTGAGCTACATCTGGACCGCTCTTTACGTCTTCACGTGCACGACGCTCTACTCGGTGGCCATCTTCGCGCCCTCGTTCATCAAGGCGTTCCATCGGGAGTGGACCGTGCCGCAGATTCAGGGACAGGTCGTTCCGATCTTCGTCGTGGCGGCGGCGCTGTGTCTGGTGATGGGGTGGGCGGCAGACCGAACCAACCACCGCTGTGGGTTTGCACTCTTCGGCTACATCGTGACAGTAAGTAGATATACTGTTTCTTTCCTTCTTAGCTTTCAAGTAATCAACCGATATACTTTGTAGCTGACCACTTCCTTTAGATGACCGGTTATGCAATCCTACGAGAAACTGATCGATTCAGTCCCAGTGTACAGCTCCTCGGGCTTTACTTTGTCTGTATGGGCACATACACGTCGCTCACGATGGTGTGGGCCCTCACCTGTTTGAACTCAGCAACGCCGTTTCAGAAGGCCTTCGGGTCCGCGTTCGTCATTGGCGTGGGCAACGTGGGCGGGTTCATTTCGGCCTGGATCTTCCGCTCAAGCGAGGCGCCGCACTACACGGCCGGGATGACAGATGGGCTCATTCTAACTTGCGTCGCGGTTGGATTGACTGTCGTCGCGTGGTGTTATATCGTATGGCATAATAGAAAGAATGTATTGGGGGCTAAGGAAAGTGGTATTGATAGTTTAAAGACAGGCAAGGTCAAAAGGCTTGTGTTGTGAATACTGAGTATCTGGCATATAATTTCAAAATACCACATATTATAATTCCAATTCCATTCTACAAAGGCTTCCGGTCATATTGCAGCAATGTTCAATGCGATACTTATATGCTGGCTAAGTCGCAATCGATGTAGGATGCACACACAATGACCGTGCCATTGCTGAGCAAGACACTTGGGCGCTCCGAAGATGGGAAACCGGCACCTCACAAGAGCCGAGTACTCGTGGTTGAGGTGCCGGACTCCTGTTGTTGCCGTACGCCCATTGGCTGGCGAGCTTTTGACGTGATATTGCACCATACTGACGCTGATCAAGATAGCGGGGGTTGCGGTTGGGATGGGTTGCAACACCCCCAAAAACAACAAACAGGGATTATTTTGGGAGACTCAATCACGTATTCTTCGTTCAAAAGTCGTTTCCATGTCGAACTGGCAGAATGGCTTGCCAGATGAGCCGTGTCGCCCAGGAGCGATTGGCCGAAGTGTGGTACTTGGCATGGCATCATCGCAGTCTCGCTCCACACGCCCAGATCTAGGAGATGTCCATAATCAATAAAACCTGCATGTAAATCAAGATAAGAGAGAAGACATGGAATCAATCCGTTGGCCTCGGTTGTTTTTGGTGTACACTCTCCCACGACCCTGCGGGATAAAGATGCCAACCCTTGACGCCACGCTGCATGAGAAGGAGGGTCATGATATACTAGTGCATTGAGGAGGAACAAACCACATATAAATAACAAGTAGGCGCAGGCCCTGTTCCTGATGGTTGGATGCGATCAGTCCTATCTTCCCTTGCGACCTACCTTGCTCTTATCACGTCAATCGTGTCACCGCTGCGATTCGATGTGCGACCGACCGTTTTCGATTCACCACAGACCGAAACCCCTTTACAATGGCAGACGACCACAAAATTCCGCGAAGCGTGGCCTCTAATAAAGGAACCGACTCGGCCAGCGACAAGACGCCCCTTTCATTGCGCACGGGAACTAATAATGAGGCATTCGCCGAAGGGGGAGACATCCGATTCTATGAACCCATTCCCGAGTACGAGGGATATCACCGATATGACCCGAAAGAGACATGGTCGCCACAAGAGGAGAAGCGTTTGGTTCGGAAAGTAAGTTGACACTTTCATTCCCCCATCTCCAGCTTCTATGTCTTCCTCAACATGGCCCTTGGATAAGGAGTCTGATCTGCGTGCATTGCCCCCTATCCACACGGTGCCTAATATGATGAACAGCTTGACTACAAGATATGCTCCTGGGCTTGCCTAATGTTCTTCGCTCTTCAATTGGATCGAGGCAATATCCAGCAAGCTCTGTCTGATGGTATGCTGAAAGACTTGGGCCTTTCAACTAACCAGTACAATACCGGGATGACAATCTTCTACCTCTGCTTGTGAGTGAACTTTCAGAATTTTTGAGTGCCCAGAATTTCAATTGAGATCTAACATCGTCTGCCATAGTTTGTGTGCAGAACTGCCGTCGCAGATGATCTCCAAGAAGCTCGGCCCGGACGTCTGGATCCCCATCCAGATGACCTCGTGGAGCATCGTCGCCTGCTGCCAGAGTCGACTGACGGGCGCGTCCTCATTTTACGCGACGCGGGCTCTGCTGGGCCTGATCGAGGGCGGCTTCATCCCCGACGTCATACTGTACCTAAGCTACTTCTACAAGTCGCGCGAGCTGCCCCTCCGCCTCAGCTTCTTCTGGGCCGCCTACATCTCCACTAACATCGTCTCGGCCTTTCTGGCCTACGGCATCCTCCGCCTGCGCTATGTGACTGATTGGGCCGGCTGGCGTTGGTTGTTCGCCCTCGAGGGTGGCCTCACGGCGCTCATTGGGATATTGTCGTGGTTCTACCTTCCGCCTTCTCCGACGGAGACGGCGAGTTGGTTTAGGGGCAAGGACGGGTGGTTCACAGAGCGAGAGGAGAAGATTATGGTGAACCGTGTTCTTCGAGACGACCCAGGAAAGGCAAGTTCCGCTCTGCACTATTACGGTCGTGGGTGCTATCTTGGAGAGGAAAATACTAACACGACTTGCTTGTGAAGGGAGGCATGCACAACCGCCAAGGCCTGACCCTGAAGCTGCTCTGGGAGGCCCTGACCGACTACGACCTGTGGCCTATCTACATATACGGCTTGGTGTGGAATATCCCGTCGACGCCAATCACTGCATACCTGACCATCAACCTCAAGACGCTGGGCTTCGACACGTTCCAGACCAACCTGCTGACCGTGCCCGCGTACTTCCTGTTCCTGCTCCACGTCATCTTCTGGACGTGGGTCTCGGAGCGCATAAACAACCGCTTTATCTGCGTCCTCTTTACGCAGATCTGGTTCCTGCCCATGTGCGTGGCGCTGGAGGTGCTGCCAGCCTCGGCGAGTCCGTGGTCTTGGTATACGCTGAGTATACTGATGATTGGGTAAGATCTTACTCCCATCACCATCCGTCCACCTAAAGAAAGCGAATTGTACTGACGCGGGAGTGCACAGTCACCCTTACACCCATGCTATCGTAAGTTGAGAAGAACTGACACCCCTTTTCGTCTTTCTTGGGCGCCATGTCCGTCCGTCTAATACATGCCTGTGCTAACAAGCATGAAGCTGGTCGCTCTTACGTCACGTAACGCGGGTACCGTCCGCACCCGAACGATCGGCAGCGCCATCTACAACATGTGCGTTCAAGCTGGAAACATCATTGGATCAAACGTAGGTAGTTTCACGCTACCTTTTCATCCTCTTCTTCTATATAGTTGGCCTTCATCTTCTTCCTGTCACCATGAGCTAATCACCGAGCCCTACAGATCTATCGAGAAGAGGATCGTCCCCTATACCGAACGGGCAACAAAGTGCTTCTGGGTCTCGTGTCTTTCAACATTGTCTGGGCAGTTGGGATGAAGTTTTTCTATATTTGGAGAAACGAGAGCAAGGAAAAGATATGGTCTGCCATGTCGCGTGAGGAAAAGAACGACTACTTAAACACCACCAAGGACGAAGGCAACAAGAGGTTGGACTTTAGATTTGCTCACTGAGCGGCACGTCAGAAGCTCCTTATCAGAGTCCTTGGATAGATATAATATTTTGCCAATATCAATTCGAGAATACAAATAAAGAAAAGCTAGACGGTGGTAGCTTTAGGGGAATTCCGGTCTCTGCTGACGGAAGACGGTATCCGGATACCACTTACTTTTAACCGATCAAGCCATCTACATTTGGTATGATAATAAACTGAGAAGGCTCCGAGACATGATCATCATGGTCATTCATGATATATTTGTTTGTCTCACCACCTGCAGACGGCTAGTGGCATAGTCACTCGCGCAACCCGATATGGCTATTGTGATAATTCGAAGGCTGACGGTGCAAGACGAAGGAGCTAATCACTTGTCCTTCCATAGGAGTACCAAGAAGATTTCATTACAATTTTGGATTTCGGTTTGGGTTCAGGGAGTCACACTAAGTGACTGGCGACATTACGGTGTTGTCAAATAAAGGTCAAAGAATATAAACAGGTTGCATTCATTAGTTACTAGATGCATTATCTGCCTGTCTATCTCCAGTCGGAACTCCACCGTGTTCCTACAATGTGATACAACCAGTGGTAGAGTCGTCTTGGAAGATTCCGCCCAAGAACAGGGCCTCGTTGATCCCCTCTTCCTGTGTGCCGTTGAACAGGAAGTTCTCAATGTTGGCACCCAGCGGCCGCTTCTGGAGACCAAAGTGGGTTTCACCCAGTGTGGTCGGCGCCTTGCCCGAGATGTTGTTGAAGGTAGGCGGTACCACCACCTTGAGGGGTTCGTCATTGATGCTGTACAGAACTGATATCATGCTGCAAAAGGGGGGGTTTTACGTTAGTAAACATACATATAAAAACAATAGAGATCACGCAATACGGAGTGGAAAGCAAGACTGCATTTTTCCAATAGGTAGGCAGCAGCCGGAGCATGCGAGGGGGTGGAGTTTGGCTTTGCTTACTTTTTATCAAAGTCCAAGTCGATGCCGAAGTTGTGCCACGCGTCGTCGGTGAGCGGCGTCTCGAAGAACCGCTTGGTCGGGACGTCCCACTTGTAGCCCTCGACGCGGAACGTCTTGCGGGGCGGGGTGTCGACGGGCGCGCCGAGCTCGGCGCCGGCCTTGATGCTCCAGAAGTCGGCCTGGAAGTCCTGGGCCTCGTGGAAGGCGAACAGGTACTCGTGCGTGTAGTTGAGGGGCCGGGTCGGGTCGGTGCGCACCGACATGTGCCAGGTCTTGTGGCCCGAGACGGTCGGGTTGTTGTTGTTGACGAGCAGCTCCGCGCGCCGGAGCGCCGTCTCCAGGCCCTCGGACCCCGACAGGAATATCGACTTGTCCGACAGGCTGAGGCCGACGGGCTTGGTGCCCGCCTGGGCGTCGAAGCGCGACGCCGGGATCCCCTGCGGGAACTCAATGATCTGGTCCCACGTCACGTTGGGGCCCAGGACGTAGCCCGGGTTGAACGGGCTCTGCTTGGAGACGAACGTCTTGGCGGTGGCGTTCTGAGGCACGCGCCCGTCGAAGCTGAGGGTGCAGGCAGCTGGGAGAGTGGCCGCGCCAGCCAAGCCGGCGAGCAGAACTGCTGGTGCGAAAAAGGTTGATGCAGGCATGATGAAGGAATTAAATGTTATTGTTGCACGAAGAAGCAGTGTGGTCCGAGTCAAAAGCAGAACTATATGAGAACATAAGCTGTCGTATAAAAGAAGGTATTTGGTAGCAACGCAACCAGACAGTATTTAAGAGCGAAAGATGCTTGTTCAGAGACAGGGATGGGTTCGGCAGTTATAGTATAGGGGGATTAGACTTCGCTCTCGCAGCCCCTTGCGCTATGCTATATGAGTCGTATAATACTACACTATATCCTCGGGCGCCGCTGCAACCGGGGGATAGGGCCATTTAGTTCCATCGTGGGAAACCTTGTTTTGCGGGATTTCAAGACGGAGATTGTCAATATGTCAAGGGGGGGAGTAAAATGCTTACTTGAAGCGGCGATTCCCGGGTACGCCCCGCAATCATGCACCATGCTAGCCCAAATCATGGCCAGATCGATTTGAGGAATAAAACAGATCCTTGTCAGTTAGGCCCAGACCAAGAACCAAAGACCGTCTAGGCGGGGAACCAGCCCACCCTGGAAAGAACGTTCATGCCAAAGGCGGTAAATAAATGCCAATCTTGTAATGCCGGTAGGTGTCACTTATGTGCTGATTCTTCTCCTTGATAGACCATTCCTTGATTCTGTAGTTGGTTTCAGAAAATAGAGAGGGAAGGAGGTTATATCGTTTATGAGCAGAGAACACTTCCTTTAAAGATGATGAGTGATTCGGTTTTGCTGGGCTAGCTCAATATGATCCGGCAGGAGAAGTGATGAGCAGAGAACGCAGATGCATATTTGCAGTATCATACGTGGGATTGATATTTGAACTAGATTCCTAGGCCAATTGAGAATGTGTCATGCAATTGTTTTCCAAACATAAACTCGCTTCAAGGCGACCATACTGTCTAGGCGACTTGCCCTTTTCACAACCGGAAAGCAGAGGTAAATCCAACATCTCTCATTTTTATATACACCCATTAAATACACAAATATTTACAACTGAATATCTTCGACTTGCTCCTCCCATAGTCGTATCACCTAAAGGCACTGGTGATACCAGTCATTCTGCTTCTGGCAAGTGTACGGCGCCTCGCACTCGACCGGCGTAGCCCCCTGCCCACCGCACTGTCCAAAATGGGTCTGCTTCGGCGCCGAAGCGGAGGTGGTTGTGTCGGCACGCTTAGAAGTAGTGCTCGTCACCAAAGTAGTGGTCGGAGCTGGCTTGCTTGTGGTAGTAGTAGGGGGAGGAGGGGGTACTGAAGTCGTGGTCGACGGATCAGGGCTTGGGCTGCTTCCGCCACCCAACGAAACCGTGGAACGGAAGGCGCCGCGTCCGTTGGTACCGACGTAGACCAAGCCCGCCACGTTGCCGCTGCCGGCCAAGCGGCCGCTGTCGACGGTCCCGAAGCCCTGGACGTCGCCCTGGATGTCGGTCCACGTCTTGCCGCCGTCGCCGCTGCCGTACAGACGGGCTCCCTTGTCGCCATGACCGAAGGCGTAGACGTTCCAGTTGCTTCCCGCTCCAACTCCGAGGGCGACTTGGAACGTGTTCGTCAGGCTGGAAGAGGTCGCCGTGAACGTAGCACCGGAATCAGTCGAGTGGAAAACACCCACATCGGTCGAGACCCAGACCTCGCCCGCCTTGGTCGGGTGTGCTGCAATATCCCTGATCGCCGTAGCACTGCCCAGCTTACCCGCCGCCGCCACAAAAGAGCTGCCTGCATCGGTGCTTACGTAGAACTTGGCGCCGGCCCCGCCGTAGAAGACGGATCCCTTCTGCTTATCAGAGGCTACGACAGCGCCTGCCGCGAGACTGGCGACGCGCGAGAAGGCACCCTGGTCCTGCGAGCGCAGTACACCGCCCGCAGCCGCGGACCAGACAATGACTTTGCCGTCGGCCGATATCGCGACGGTGCCGCCGTTCGCGTTGGTGTCGGCACCGGGGTGCTCCTTCCAGGTGTCGCCGCCGTCGGCCGAGACAGCGATCTGCTTCGTGCCCGCCGAGTTGCCGATGCGGACGACGTTCTTGTTCGCGGCGCCGGCGTAGTCGACGCCGACGTTGGTGGCCCACTTGGGGCCCAACCAGTTCTTCTTGGGGGCCGTATCCAGGGACTTGGCGTCGGCGAAGGTGAAGCCGCCGACGTCGCCCGTGGCCGCGAGCAGCTCGCTGCCGCCGGGGACCGAGGCCACGTCCTGGACCGAGGTCTCCTCGATGCCGTCGGCGAGCGACTTGATCGTGACCTTCTCCGAGGCCGTGTCCCACTTGGTCAGGTCGTGGCCGCCGAACAGGGTCAGGCCCGTGCCGTAGAGCCAGTGGTCGCTGTCGTGCGGGTCGATCTCGAGGGCCTCGATCATCCAGCCGAGGTCCTTGGTGTCGATGTCGAGGAAGCCCGGGCCGATCCAGGGGGCCTTGGAGACCTGTAAGAAGGAAAAGATTGGGAGATTAGCAAAACCATCGCCATTTCAAAGATTCATGCACCAAGTGATCGACCACAGCCGTGCTTCAATGCAGGAAGTGTGTGGAATTGAAAAGAGGATATTGAAAGTTGGGGTCAAATTGCTTACGTCTTGCTTATACCGCAGGTTCATCTCGGGATATGCCGCCCACGTCCAAATCGGGCTCCACGTCGCACCCGAGTCAGTCGACCGGAAGATCTGGGCGTCGGGCCACCACGAGTTAAGACTCGCCACGACGAGAGTCCCAGGCTTCTGCGCATCGAGGGCGAGGCCACCGAAGCCGAAGTTGAGCGCGCCGTCGCCGGCGGGCTTGGGCGTGATGTCCTTGAAGGTGCCCGCCGCGATGTCGTAGCGGTACACGGCGCCGTTGGTGCCGTCGTAGGGCCCCGTGCCGTCGGCGTAGGAAATGTAGAGGGCCTTCTCGGCGGGGCTCAGTTTGCCCTTGTGCGGGAAGAACTTCTTCGGTTGGTTCTTGATCGCGGCCCAGGTCGCGCCCGCGTCCTCGCTGACGTAGAGGGACGCGGTGCTGTTGTCGGCCGTGCCGACGAAGATGCGCGAGGTGGCGCCGCCGACCTTCGGCGAGGTCGAGTCGAACGTGACGAAGGTGAGGCCCTGGATGTCGCTGTTGAGGCCCGTTGAGTCGCCCGGTTGCGGGGCGTACGTGCCCACCCCCGTGAATGAGGCCACCTTGGCGAAACTGGCACCGCCGTTGGTCGACTTCCACAGGCCCTTGCCTGAGCGGGCGCCGAAGTACAGGACGTCCGGGTTCGCCGGGTCGACGGCGAGGCGCTCGCCGGTGCCGCGGCCCGGCATGTTGCCGCCCACCTTGAAGGGCAGGTCGGCGAACGTCCAGGTCTGGCCGCGGTCAGCGGAGCGGCCTATCTGGCCGTTGCTGCCGTCCCAGCTGTTGGTGTAGAGGCCGAAGGCGGCGTAGACTTTCTTGTCGTCAGCCGGATCGAGGGCCACGGCATCGACGCCCCAATTGTGCCAGCGGGCGTGGTCCGTGATGGAGTCCGTCACGGCCGCCCACGAGTCGTCGGCCGCATTTAGCCGGTACAGCCCGCCGATGTCAGTGCGCGCGTACGCGACGCCCTTCGTCGCCGGGTGGAAGACGATGCCCGGCACGAAGCCGCCGCCGCCGCCGAGGCGCACGTTCTGCCACTGCGGCGCCGCGGCCTGGACGGCGGTGGCGGCGAGCCACAGCAGGGGAGCTGAGGCGCTCAGTAGCTTTTTCATTGTGTCCAGAATTCTGATTTTACCAGCTTTGGAAAACGACTGTTGCTGTGCAAAGGACCAATGGGCGTCGAGAACTCCAAGTAGAAGAATTGATGATGGGGGTTATATCACGACCTTATATGCAATTTCCTTTTCCGCTAAGCAGGTACAAACACCTTCGCGACCCTATCCAATCGACCCATTTCCGTAGTCGCATCGGATGGGAGACGCGGTCCGGTGGTGCCACCACCATTAGGACTGAATGGCCGTGCATGCGTGCGTGCCAGCAAGCAAAGCCCGCCATGGTTTCAAACACAGTGGTAGCGAGTCCTCAGTTGGAAAGGGGGAAAGAGGCCGGAATGGTCGGACGAGGAGGCATTGTTGGGTCGGGCTGGGGTCAGCAATTGATTTTCCCGCGAATCGGGTGCCCTGGTCCTCTAGGGGCGCAAAGAGGGGCTTGGATCCCCCGTACTGGGCCTGGAAGGCGGAGCGACGGATTCCGTGCGGCGTTACTTGGCTACAGCGACAGACAGTAGTAGGTAACTGCAGAGCCACAGAGTTCCAAAAGCAGCGTCAAGAGAACTTATCAAATGCATGCATGCATTTGGGTTTTATCTTTAGTTTCAATATTTTTCTCACCAACTTCCATAATGATATTTCAGTATTGTCAGTATAAAATTACTCTTATATCTGTGATATGTCAAGGTAGTCGTGGACAATACAATCCAGGACATCATGGGGAGTTTGTTGTGGTTGTTTTTAAGAAACACCTTAACCTTAGCGTCTGCTGCACTGTAGCGAACAGGCGACCTCGCTAAAGGAGAGAGGGGCAGAGGGTGCGTTCGCTAAAAAATGGAGACAGCTGTCACTAAACTTCTCTGGATCCCAAACCAGCCGGAGATGAAATCCTCCAGCTTTTCCATCATCTCCTGGTAGCTTCACCGCGACCAATTAATCCGGAAAACTTTAGCAGACTGCTTTCCCATCGGGCCGCCTCTCATTCTCTTACTCGCATGTTGGTATCTTCCGTTTTGGACAGCACACCACACGCGACTCCCCAATCGCCATGACGCCCCAAAACGTATTGGGTCACTGATAACCGGCCGCGAGCGATGCGGCGATGTACCCGGCCCCGCGGAACGTCCGCCTCTTGACCTCGCTCAGCAGACTGTCCACCGACTTCCGGCCCGCCATCATGAGCTCCTCGTCCCTTTCCTCTTCGCCTCCGGTCTCTTCTTGTATCGGTGGCGGTGCCATGGCCATGGCGTTAGGGACTGACGCCCGACCGTTGAAAGGCGGCGGCGAGCACGCCATGCACCCGAGCGCCATCGCCGCCTGACTTCCTACCTTTGACCGCGCACACCTACAGAGCCCGTAGTTGTTGTTATGTGTGCTACTGCCACTGCTGTTCTGTAAGGCGGCCGCCAACTGCCGCATCTCGATGAACTCGGCCTTGCTCCTCTCAAAGTCGTCGACGCGCCGCCGTCGTAACTCATCGGGTGTCACCTTGGTCGTCTTCTTCTTGATCTTGTGCATTTTTCTCGCCTCGCGCCTCTCCCTGATCTCCTCTTCGTCGTCCATCCACATCATGATATGATTATTATCATCGTCATTATGGGTGTTGGGGTCGTATACGTCTCTTTCGTCTTCGTCTCGGTCTTTGTCTTCGTTGGAGTAGTCCGAGTCGGAGTCGCTCACAAACCGCCGAAACTCGTGGCTGTGGTCGAGGTCCTCGCCCTGGCGCAGCTCCTCGTACAAGAGGGAGCCGACGCGGTCGCTGAGCACGGGCGCGTTGAACAGGCGGCGGCACTGACGCACTCCTGTAGCCACGTCCTCCTCGTTGCCGATCATCTTGATCTCCTCAAGCGTCTTGGCCGTGCGGATCGTCACCAGGTCCCGGTGCTCCGCAAAATGCACGCGCAGGAAGTCGGACAGGAAGTCGTGAGCTTCCTGAATCGAGAATCGCCGTCGGAACTCATGCTCGTGCTGCAGCTCCTCGAAGTCTCGTTGCTGCAGTATGGGCGTCGGTGAGGACGGTAGTGGTGGCGGCGATGAACATGACGGCCGCTGTTGTGATTGCAGTGGCTGCGGGGCTATTATGGTTGTTGCTGTTGTTATCGTGGGCAGGGTATTGGTGCTCGCCGAGGTCTGCTGGAGCCTCGAGTACTCTACCATCGTTGCGGGGTTGCTGTGCTGCCGCCTCGTGTACCGCGACAACCTCTGAATGTCTTTCTTGATCTCCCTGGCTTGCTTCTTGAACTCCTCCGAGTCAGCCTCAAGAGTCGGGTCGGGTCCTTTGAGCGAGATGCGTATGTCGGTGGTGACTCGGTAAAATTGCGGCTCCTGCAACTCCTCCACCGGCGACGTCGGCGGGCTCCAGAAGGAGTCGGCCCCGGCGTCGGGCTCGATGCCGGCAGTGTGCGTCGAGATGTGCGTAGGGCTCTGCGGCGCTGTCGCTGCTCGGTTCCGGCGAGATTTCTGAATCCTGTCCCGGGGTGCGGGAGTACCCATCGTGGCAGTATTGGGTCTTGGAGCCACCGTGATAGGCTCGAGCTGGGCGATCCGGCTCATGTGGGCCAACCTCTGGTGATTTGCAATAGCCGACATCGTGAACGAAAGCTGAGTCGAAGAGTTTAAAATCGAGGTAATCGTATGTTGGGTTGTCTTGGTAACTGATGCGCCCTATCTCTGTTGAGTCGGGGGCGAATAGATCCTAATGCATCTCTCCTGGATAAGAAACTACGAGGGGAAGAGAGAGTGTGGGGGAAAGGCGAGAAGTCACGAAATGGAATTGGCAGATGTTCGTTATTGACCTCGCAGGGTCCTCTACCCTCGCTCGTGAATAAGCGAAGTCTCGCTTAAGGGAGCCATGGCTGAAAGGTTATTTCTTGCTCTTGACAGTGTAATGGTGCAAAGGGCCTCTCAACCTAGGGCGCGACAGCGGTCGTGGCTGCGGGTGTAGTTGCGCTTGTGGCTTGGGGGCTTGTAGACTCGCCGAATGCAAGAGACAGAACGGGTCATGTATGGGTGTCTTCAAAAAATGTTGCTTCGCGTCTTATTGTCGATTTGTCTCTGATATACGACGCCCATCAGTAGGTGATCCTCTCGTGCCCGTCGCGACATGATGGCCAGAGCATCTAGCGGAACTCGTTGCAGTCAAAGGCTCAGCGATGCACATTCCTTCAATGATTCAATTTGGCGGTCTCAATATGTGGTCTCAGGGTATATTGACGCACGTAATTCACTCCTTTGTGGCTATCTCATTGTATATGAACTTATCTAATAAGTCCAGTCAATTTGAGGTGAATTGTGCATACCGACAAACTTCCAAGTAGGTTTACAGCACTCAGCTAGCTCACCCACCCCACCACCATTCACCACTTCAACTGGGGTTTCTCTACCTGGAGCCTCAACAACACCATTCATCGGTCGGCTTTCTGCCACACACGCCCAATCCATCAGGGTTCAAGGCTACGATAGATATGCAAACTAGATATAATATTTAGATTGTACGAACGCAGATAACCAACATTCTCCGTCTTCACGCATTGCCCGACCGTTGCTTCTCCTACGTAACACTCCATTCCGACTCAAGCTCTCTGAGGTCTTACCTGCCGGTGCAGAAACATGAAATAGGGGGAAAGGTTCCCCATGCTTAAGTCGCCCGACGGGATGCCCCCTTTCAATTCCATCCCACAGTACTACGTCGTATGTCTCTGGCTCACTTAGGCTGCAGCTGTCACTCCAAGCCTAACCTTAGCGACTCGTTTAGCTTGCGCTGACGAGTCTAGATGCGCATTAGTTTGGGGAAGCTTGAGTTGATTCGGGGTAACTGATAAGCAATACCTCAATTGCTTGTTAAGCTGCCTATCACTCAATCCTACCCGCTATCCTCACTATCTATGCGCCATAGTTTATTTCACAGGTGTTCATTCTGGTCGACGCGTTGGCGTGCCCAGGTTCTGCCACTCCAAGTCGTGGAACGGGTGTCGTCGGTGTCGTACCCGGCGAGTCAAGGTTACCTGTCGGAAAGCCCATCCTTCCTGTGCTTCGTGATCATCAGATTGGGACGCCTGCAAGCCGGCCCTGGCTGATTGTGCCACAGAGTGACGAATCTCATCCAGGTTGCGTACGTGTTCCTTTCCCTCTTTTTATAATTTCAAATCACATCACACCCAGACAAGTAATATGCATAAATCAGATAAGTAGGCAAATAACCAGTGCTGCTGATCAAAACAACTGCCATCGGCATGATGTGACTTGCGAGTACAACAGGCCAACAAGAAGAACGGGCCAGGCGGCACCAAGAACGCCGCCACCCGGACCGTTTCCGAATCCGGCCAGCCTCCCAAGTCTCAGCTCACTGCCGCCGTCGTCCAGTACCGGCCACAGGTACTGGGAGCTCCGCGCCATCCACCTCTTCGCCGTCCCCATGAGCGCGACGCTACCGAGTCATGACGCCACGGTGCGCGACTGTTTCGCCGTCTAGGTCCCCATCCTGGCCCTGTCCTACCCACCGCTCTGAAACGAGATGGTCGCCCTGGCCGCGCGGCACCTCCTGACAGAGGAGTGTTATATGACGACGACGACAGACCCATGACTCCGGGAGTTTTGGGAGGCAGCCGTCGAGGCCGCGCTGCAGACCTACTGCCCCTCCCTCAACGAGCTGGGTCCGCACAATGCCGACACCGCTGGCTTTACTACCATCTTTCTATTCATTGACGCCTTCGCTACGCTGCGGGACCGGCCCCGGACACGGATCCACGATAACGATGGAGATGAAGATGGTGGTGGCGAATTCGTAAACTCGTACATATCGCCAATACAGTGGCTGCGCATCGTGCGCGGGGCCCGCGCCGTCCTCGAAGCGGTTCTGACCATGGCCAATGCCCGGGGCGAGAAGGGAAACAGCCAAAACGGACAGACGATGGCCCCGACAGCGACGAAGCCCATGAGTATCTTGACCATTGTCTCTTCGTATGCGAAAGCTCACTACATCCCCTCAACACCGCCGTCGGTGTCAACATCATCACCATCAATGCCGCCGTCAGATGCAGCCGCCGCCGCCGCCGCCGCTTAACCCTTCATCCATCTCCTCGACCGCCTTTCCGACGAGCCCCCGGAGTCCTCTGGTGTCCTCGACGCCTGCGCTGGAATGGTGTAGCAGCTGCAACAGATCCAAGCCGTCATAGTACTATACTAGCCAATGGCGACAGCGACCCCTCAATGGTCAACAGCAACAACAGCAACACCACTGCTAAACAACAGCCAGAGCCATTACTGCTATGCAGGGGTATGCTATCATTCCCGTGCCTGGTGCCGCCGCTCTTCCTCGATCTCTTGGGGCGGCGGGATCCCTGGGCGCTCGCGACGCACGTCCGGGAGCTGTGGTGGGTCGGCGACACGCCCGGGCGCGAGGTGCGGGCGATATACGCGGGGCTGCCGGGACGGTATCGAGAACTGTTGCGGGGACGTACCGGCGGGTAAGATTTACCTAGCAGTAACAGGCAGGTAAATAGTGCTAGAGAAATAAGGGTTGTTGTAGCTGTGAGGGGCAATACTGAGCTAGAGCTTGTGTGGATAGTTCTCACCAAGCCCGGTAGAACGCGCGTGGAAATATGTGATTATAGACGACTCAATGTATTGAAAGAAAGAAATGTAGAGCAAGGTTTCCATCATGACACGAAGGGCCACACCCTTATCTGTCTGAGAGGCAGCTCATATCCGGACACTATCAGCCAGCTAGACAGGTTTGCTTCATGTCAGCATTTATACTATGCATCATAAGAAATAAACTTCCCTTTATACCCAGCACAATGCGGATATAAAAGTAGGAAGTAGCACGGGATATGGATGTGTCTACAAGAAACCTATCATATATTCTACCCTCGTGACAATGAACATGCAGTAACTTCCCCTGCACAGGACTCCAAGACCTCCCTACGATGGAAGTATTGTACTTCCGCCACTCTCCCCCCATGAACATTTCAACAGTGCCACGTATCTTTCAGCCTGACAAGAAAAAGGAGAAGCTCTTCTCAAGCCGAGCCGGATCGAACAATGCGCCGCGGCCACTTTTTCCCATCCATCTGCTCCCGTACCAACGCTGCGCCTCATTGAGTCCGAAATCCGAACACGACGAAATTCAAAGCGGTGAGGAGCTCAGGCAGGAAGCCTAGCAGCACTCAGATCGCGAGTACTCCGTCGACTGGGTTCGCTGAAACTCTCAAGTATAAATGAATATAAGGGCCGTGATGACAGAGCGAGGGGTATGGTGTGGAGGGAAATGGGGGGGAGAGGATGACGATAGATAGTTTTGGCAGAGCGAGGAGGGTTTGGACTTACCATATGGCTTGCGTGTGGTCAGGGCAACCAACACGTAGAATACGCGGATACCAACGAAGGGGAGCGAAGGCGAAGAGGTAGAACCATCCGAGCACGCCGGCAGGCGCGTGGCTGACGATGAGGTAGAGGCTGGGAATTGCCAAGAGAGTGTAGATGGCTAGCTCGGCTGCCGCGAGACTGTTATTTTCAGTGGTCATCACGACTTGATATCGCTATGCTGCGAGTACGACGGGGGAGCGTCTCTCGGCGATTCGTGGTAAGGGAGATAATGGACAATCTCTTCGTCCTGTTCTTCCTTGGATCGTTGTTGGTTAACAACGTTTGCTTGGCGCTTCTTCTTCGAGAGAAGGATGAGATCCACGATGGAGGAGACGACTAAAGCCAGTACACGCATAGTAAAGAGATAGAGATGTGTAGTCAGCTGTGGTGGTAAGTCGAGAAAGTGGGAGATACATGAAGGCGATGGAACGAGGGAATTGGAAGGACCTGTTTTGCGCTCAATGCATGCATGACACTTGGGGATGCTTATACAAGCCCAGGGAGAATCTCCAAATCTCATCGTTTTCGGCTGCGGCGTCATTGACTTGTGTAAGTACGTATATTCGTATCCCTGCTTCCTTTGTCGTATATTGATTGGTCCGTTTTGTCTAACTCCAATGCCCATTTGAAAGCAGATCAAACGATCTCGACTTAGATCCATTTGCCTCGTAGAAGCGTCTCCTAACATACATGCCTATACTTCCTGCAAGTCTGCGCGTCCAGCATGTATTTTCTGCCTGTGGCAGCGGGCGGCCTCCAAGATTATGTATGTGCTTATCCCCCCAGCCAGGGATTAGGATGGAGCGACAGTCAAGAACAGGTAGATATAGCAGCAAGTAAAGGCGGGCGGACAAATTCGATGTTGTGGTAGGCGCGTCAACATGTAATCTTCCCTTATTATCATCACTATGTACCACCTGAGCATACATAAATGTACGCCAACTAACCGATATGCTTGCGTCAGCATATAATGAGTTGCGATGAGACAACTTGTAGTTATGACTGTGTCACCCAAAGCCTGATGCTGTAGCCAATACCCAGAAGGATAGTCGCAACTGATTTCCCGACCAAGTCCAATGTGGACCATCGCTGGCCAAGCTCTGACACGACCCACTGATTCCACCGCTCATCCTCTTCCGGGTCCTGTATCAGGCGCAGCTCGTGATTGTCCAAAAATGCACCCAGAGAAGAGACGAGCCAGCAACCCGCAGCTGTTCTTACGATCGTCAGAGCCAGGCGCGGCAGCCAACGACGGGTAATGGCCATTCTCTCCAACGCGCTTCTAATGCCGCCGCCGCCGCCCCAGCGCGAAGGGACGATTTCTCGTAGGAGACGAAACAGGCTCCCTTTTCCCAGAGGGAGGAGCAAGAGTGGCGGTAGCAGATGTCGGAGTCCCATGGTGAGGATCTGGGTCCTAGCGCAAATGCCAAAGTACATGCGAGTGCGTGGCAGCGTAGAATAATGCCATATCTGGCGAACAAACCCTGGGCCGCACGAGGAATCCAGCGGCAATGCTAACCAGTCCCGACAAAAGAACAGACTGTGAGCGACGAAGGTGCACAACAAATTGGTGGACATGTCGACCCACCCCGTGGCAGGGTCGAAGATGCGGCGGTAGGCGGTCACGCACAGCTGTCCGTAAATAATAACGACGAACCCGAACTTGAGCAGCCGGTCCGCGTCCGCTGCTCTCAAGGGGAGCTGGATAAAATGTAGCGTCATCGACATGGTGGTGATGGCATAGGTTGATCCTGCTTTCCAGGTAAAGTTTGTTCTTGGTCTTTGTCACCCTTTTCAATCGAGAAATTCGATGCGTGAATGCAGAGAATGCGAAAAAAGAATAACACAATGCTTATGTACTTTGTAGAATTCAATCGGAGAAAGACAACACATGTATTGGGTGCTGATGAATGCAAATCGTGATTGGAGAAAGGGAATATTATCGAGTATTGATGGATTGATCCCCTTATCAAGACTGGAGTCCCCACTGTTGTGCATATTCATGATCTGGGGAAGGAATGAATGGGTGCCTCTCGCTATCTACCTACTTGGGTACCCATGTGCTGCCATGCCCATCTTCGATGCTGAACCTGGCCCTTTTTGTGTACGAAGTATCCCATTGGTGATTCACCGTTGAATTCCTGCCGATATGGCAAGCACCTGCATTGAATGCGAACCATATGGAGTAGGTTTGCAGGGACCATGACTCCCTCCGGTGTGGTGCAGTTCTGCCTGCCGATCTTCCAGTAATTCTCGGTTCCCCAGAAGACCATCTATGACACCTTGATGGCTTGCTATAGTGCATGGCATGTACGTCCCAGTCGGACAAAACTCAGTGGACATGAGGTGATTTTGGTGGTGGGTGTATTTGGCAATTGCGGTAAGAGGTAACCACCTCCCTGGTGTCCGAGTTGCGACCATGGGAATCGTACGCACATGCCCTCGGTGTCTAGAACACCATTACCTAGGCAATGAGAACCAGAAACTTGACCAGCGGACCTTCCCTCCCCTTTTCTCTTCTTTTCTTTTCTTTTCATTAGCTTGAAATTTCACAGATGGCGAACGGTCCTCTCAGTCCTCTTTCCTCTCAGTGACGGGGTGCCAATTCAAATGCAGGTTCAATCTTGGGCACGATCCCGTCCTTCCACAACAATTATCTGTATATATCATCAGGGACAAGAGTGACAAGTCCCACATTCCCTGCTTATATCAAACGCGAATTGAACCAACTGCTTCACCTTGAGGTTGCATGAAAAAGCTATTTAGGTATTCAAGGCCGTTATTTCGTACCAGAATGGAATTATATAAATAAATATTCTTTGAATAATTATGGAATGTTAGCAATATTTTACAATAAAGGTAGACAGCCTATAGAATAACCGTGGTAGTATTTGTTGATACCACTTCATTCGCATAGAATAGCGAGCGCAAACATGTTGAAATTATCTGTAGGGTGACCTGACTTATTTCCCGAAATTCATGAGTATGACTTGCCTTAATCTCCCAGAAGACCCTTCTTACCTTGTGTATTATCAGTATTCCCAGGTCGAGATGGCTGCTTTCCGGCAGCATCAAAACTTTCTTCTTTCTTTCTTGATCTCTTCCCCTACAATCTCGAGCAGTTCGAGCTCTACCCGTCGAGCGCTGCCATCCTGCCGCCCCTGCAGCGGTTTGATCTTTGCCCCCCTCGAGCGGTTCAACTCCTGCCATCTTGGCGTGCCCTCCAGCGGTTCGACCTCCCAGAGGGTCCGGATCCCTCTCACATCTCATATGGTCCTGTTCATCCATCTGACACACCATGGAACGGTCCGGCTCTTCCAGAGCGTCCGGCCCCCTCTCACACTTCAGGCTTCCGATCTCTCTCGCAATCCAAGGGATACTGTCCACACATCAACTCAACCTTCGACGGCTAAATCTTCAGGCGATCAAGCTTGAAGCGTTTCGATCTTTACCCGAGGGCTCGGGCCCCTTTTTGATTTCAGGTGGCGGTACCCATCCATCCTCCTGGGCCTTCCAACGGTCAGATACCTCTCACATCTCAGCATTCCTGCACGTCCAGCTGACCACTCAAACCGGTCTTCGAGCGGGTTGACCTCAGCCCAGAGGGCTTTGCCCGCCCTGGACGTCTTTTGAACCCAATTAACGATTGGAGACATTGATCATAGTGTGTGGGACGTATATTGAAGTTGAGTGAGTCTGGTAGGAAGATGCTTGTTGGTTATCGCCGAAACATGACTTCAAAGCCAGCGGTCGCATAATTACATGTATTTATGATCCTAGATCTACACAATGAAAATTCTACCATATATCTCTGGTTTGTATTTCTCTCTGTGGGACGAATCACACTCAAAATGAGCAAACTTTGCCCTCGAATATATGACTGTCTTACAAATCATTTCTGATTTCACCTTGAACATTGTGTGCCCTAGCTACTCTGCTGCCATCATCATCTAACATTACTGGATTATCCGACATGAGGGCTTGTGAATGTTTGGGAAGCTGACTCGATGAGAGCCCGCGATGTGGGTGCGATCCCGGACACCTACTATTTATGCCTGCTTTACCTCGCGATCGACATGGTTGAACAATGCGGTAAAATGGTCAGGAGTTATGTATCATGGTATACTTACTATGTATGCAGAACTCCTATGGCATGCTCGTTCCTTTGTCTAAAATCCCGCGGCTCGTGAGACGTAGTTCTGCGTTGTTGGCCCGTGAAAGGTCGTAGCCCATTGTCCGCGCCACCTGGTTGCCTGCCAGGAAGCATCTGGAAGGGTTACAGTTCCAATTCCAGTACTATAGTGGGACAGGTCATGTACCCCAACCTTGTCTGCTGCTAACTAGAGAGCCGGAAAGCTAATTGGCGAAGTCCGTAATACTCCGGTCGAATCGTACTCCCGTACAGTTATGTGTCCAAGATATCTCTCTCTCTACGCATTCCGGACAAACCAGGCTGGCCCAGCTAAACTGAATCACGCATGAATATGCCCAAGGTATACACGGCCAAGCCGCTGACGTGTTGCTAAGGCAAGAAGTACTATAATAAGTGACGATAGGTATTCCCACTGGTGAAGGCCAGTCACATATACTCCGTAGTGTGTGGAGAATCACCTGGTGAAGATGCAGAGCATTGACGCGGGCACAAGAATTCGACAGAAGCCGGAAACGATTATTGACTTTTCCCGCCTATGTACTTGTACATGCTGAGGGTGTAGCAGGTAACAGTTGGACCTTGTACATGCCGGAGAGTTGGGTTGCGGACAACAGACATCGGACAGGAAAGTGGGGCTGGTATCGTGTGGAGGGTATCCAAACCCAAAAGGGTTGGTCGGCCGCTCACTCATTTCCAGTTCACATGATCCAATGCAACTTTCCAAATTCTCGCAGCTCCCGCTGTCACTTGCGCTACTCGATGGTGATGATGATGACCCGCAATGGCTAGGGAATGAAAATTGACAAAATATATCTGTTCACATTCATAGTTGCTTGTAGACCTATTGGTCCTCCTATTGGAGCATAGAGTTTGGAGTACAGAGCCAAAGGAGTACGAATGGCGTACGACGGCTGAAGAGAGCGTTGAGTGTAACAAAACTCCAATTTCCATTATTTTTCATATTTTTCAATGCAACTTCCCCCGAAGGTCGATTAAGTACCCTCACGTCAACGCTCTCTTCAGCTGTCCGTACTAGCGTGACTAGCGGGCCAGGGCGTAGAAGAGCCCGGTTTCTGCCCTCACGCCATCAGGACCGACTTCCCTATCTTCCAGGACAGCACAAAAACATCTCATGACACGCCGATTGGAACCCGACGCACGAGCGGTGGGACACGGCAATGGACGTCCCGCACGGCAGTCACCGCATCTCTATATGCATACGGTATCACCACGAGGACGGGGGCGGCAGCCCGCCCGCACCGAGTCTAGCTCGACGAACACTGCACCACCCGCCGGGACGAATACAGGTGCCTAGCCAGCACCCATGTACCCCGAACATGGGGGAATGGATACATTGCTGCAGAGAGCTATACGTCGGAACATTCGGGCGGAGGCCAGAAGGCCCTTGACACCGATTATTTTGAGACGGCCACAGCAATACAAATACTCTCTCAGAGTGGAGGGAAACGGTATAAAACTACCGCAAGCCGTCAACCAAGGAAGGATTGTACAGAATACAGCGAGGGGCGTACCAGGCGGTTACATGGACTACAAGCGCAAGTTCCAGCAGGACATATTGGCGATGAAGATGATGGAACTGCTGGAGGACCTCCGGCCGAGCCTCAGCGGGATGCAATTTGGGTGAAGACGTGACAGAATCTGATACTTAGACAACACTCTACACACTAATGTTGTCTCTTCTGGCTATGCCTTCCTATTGTCAGTCTCATGATGTTTCTGTTGTGGAATATGACGTGCGACGTACAGCCCATTGGCTATTCATGTCGGGATAATTTCGAGGACTTGCAGGTAGATGGCAAACATTCCCAAGGATCCCTCCAGCTGACTACCCTTAGTATTTGCACTCTTGTTTGTGTGGCTCTGTTCTTTAACCCCCACCCCTCCATACAGGCTTCGTGCCATCCCTTGCACTTCCCTGGTTCGAGGCGGCACTGTGCGGAACTGAGAATGAACTCGATTATAGTTGCTTCTACTTAACCTAGCTAAGGTGATCCTCAGAGAGCAGTGAAGAGATTTCTATTCATCGGCATGCAACTGGCAAATCAACAAGAAAGACGGACTATCTGTCGGGGCCTGTAAGGACAATCTCATTCAGTGAAACGAATGCCATAGAGACAAGACAGAAGATTGAGATAACCATCACCGTAGCCACGTCATCATCCATTAGACTGTCGCGTGATACAATCGTCGATATCAGTCATATAGACTTCGTCACCATTACCTCGCAAATGGCATTATCATTGGCGGGAGACAATTCAGGTGTGTACTACGTAAGCTCGTGATAGATCCAAATTGTTGACTGTGTCAGTGTCAATGCGTATGTAGATATCGAACTTTAATTCAATCGGGAAGCAACCAAAAAGTGATGGGTCTTTTCGTCATAGAGCAGTCATTCTATATGCTGCTCAATAGAAACACCCAACTAAAGAACCCTTTCTTTTGGCTCATCCGTTCTTGAGGCGACTTCAAAACACTTTTCACCGTCATCAATTTTAACCCAGTCATTGAAGCTCGGCCCTAATTTACTGCAACCCTATCCTCCTACATAACCCCCCGGAATTACCACATAGACCCTGCACAGGCTGGAATGCGCTGTGTGATGTGAGAATGACAAAGGCATTGACGTATATAAACTACTGAATGGATGTCATGGAGTAGACAGTAAGAAAAATGACTGCAAGACTGTTTAACATTTTCTAGGGTTTAGCTATTCATAAGTCATAATTATGGAGTAATTACGTGTAAAGTTTCTTTATTAACATTTTTCACTATTGTACTCAAGACTCCCCCTCTATAATAAGTTGTGTATCTAGAGTTGATTATACCTATTATTCAAGTCTGAAGGATTAAGAATCGCCATTTAATTATGTTTCAATTAATAAAATCATACATTTATCAAGTCTTGAGATTTAGGAAGTATCGTCCAATTATATTACGCAATGTCTACCTTGATGACCTTGACCCTGTCTATAGGGCCGCTTTTTTGAAGTTCACAAAGGTTGGCGGTAGTGCTGAGAAGGTATGATACTTGCTTTTCTATTGACAGCACATTAGTAAAAGATATAACTAACTTCATCTATAGAAACTTGGTGAAATACAAAAAGTGTCTATACTGTAAATTATGCAAGAGCTATAGGGGTGAGAAACGATTTGCTGACAGTAGATTAGTGAAAAATTTGGCCTACCCATTCACCCATCCAGATACAACCCTAATGATCCCGAGGAAATCATATGTGCCCTTATTAAAGGATCAAAGCGCACTAGGAGATGCCATATCTACTCAGACGGAACCGGAACAATTAGTAAATCTGACACGAGGTTTTAAGAAAGTAAGCAGTATGGGATGCGCTGCCTAGGCATCTATCTATCTATCTATACATTGTCTAGTTGTCAATATAATCCAGTCCAGTACCGTATCAAATTTAATGTTGACCAACCTTTGTCAATTGCCGCTTCCAGTACAGATCCGACACCAGATTGCGGGCATGGTGACACAGGTATTGGCAGCTCACATTGGCACTGTTGTGGGTATTTTCGCTGTAGCCCTGACATAAGATTCTTGCGCATGGCGTGTCAGTCGGATGCAGATCGTGGAGCCAGTGGATGCTATTTCGTGCAGTCATGTCGCATGAATCATGTCGCCATGTGTCACC
Organism: Apiospora arundinis; assembly: GCA_039105305.1. NCBI lineage: Eukaryota > Fungi > Ascomycota > Sordariomycetes > Amphisphaeriales > Apiosporaceae > Apiospora > Apiospora arundinis. Next base: position 415,034 of record JAPCWZ010000006.1, read on the forward strand.
CAAGGCTAGATCATGCCGGCAGATCGGATTATGTCAGACTCGGAATCCATGAAGGGCAGTAAGTTCGGCGTATTTCCGAAGAAGGAATTCATGTCCTTTCTGGAAGAACTTCTTCCGGAGAGACAATCGGACCAACATGCGACTGACATGATTACTACATGGAAAAGATGGAGTTTATTAATCATATGAATGTGAATGTTACGCATATTATTAGAAGTACCATACGAGCCACGCAGTGGTGTTTCTCCATGCATGAACCAGTTAGAGTTGATAGGTTGGTCCAAAATAGAGGGAGGTGCATGCACAGGGCAAACCATAAGCCAGGTACTTACGAGATAAGGACATGTGAAAAAGCACTGCCAATATGTATGCACATACTATGTGATATTATCGAAGCAACATCCTCGACCAAACTTGGATATATCTTTGAACAACGTCTATTTGAAGGAAACAGCGCCAGGCGCCCTTTTCAGTTTCCTCCCCAAAGTTGTCTACAAGATGATACATTGGAGAATAATTGTTTGCCTGCCAGTATTCAGCAACAACAGGCTGAACTTTAGCATAAAGTCTATTGATGGTGACGTGATACAGCGTGGCTCAGGAGACTACTGGTTTGTTCCAGTGGGAGGATAGTGATACCCTGTGGCTCCCGTTGTGCGTTTTCCCCCTGTTGGGGACACAGAGCCTCGAGCCCAGGGACTCTTGGCGACCGGAGTGCACCGACACAACGGTCCAGCCGTGCATTTGACCCCCGCCGGCTAGCGTGAAGGAAAATAGCTCCGGCGCGGCCCGAAGGCGACCGACTGTTCTATTGACCGGAAATATGACCCCGTTGGGTTTTCTTATCTATAGATAAATATATTTGCTTGATAGGCTAACCATTCCAACCTTCTTGTATGCGTTTCTCGAGTCACATGGGCCCGAGGTTTTGTATTATGTTGCTGTAGCTGACGTGAGCTCGCTCGCGTCTTGGATCGAACCCCATGCCAAGTTCTTCGCTATTTTCCGGTTTACGGTGGGGGTGACTAATCTGGGCAAAAAGCCCCGACTTCATCCCACCGCACCGATACTACTCTGTTTTGATGCTTCTTGGACGTTTGAAATTACACGTGGCCCTCCACAACACCAATCTGCTAATAGTGCTGAAAGGGATGGCTGCTCCCCGAATCCCCCGGCTCCTTCTTACCACCAATTCCTCCGGCAAGCCTCAAGCCTGTTTGTAGACGTCCCTTAGATATTCGAGACGACTCGTCTTACTGTTGCGTTATCAAACTTCTCGGTGCAAAATCAGATCATTGGCTCGGCCGTTGGAGGGATGGTGGTGGTCAGACTAGCAAACAATATCATAATCAGTGTGGCTGACTGCATGAAACCAACGGCGTGGTTTCTGGTCAATCACTCGCCCGTAACAGACAAAGCTGACTTGGGGTTGGGAATAACTGTCCTGAGTACCGATCGCAATCGAAGCGGTGTCTCTTTACATAAAACATTATGTCCGGTTTTCTTAGTTCTGTGCCTATTTGCGCCGACAGATCGATGATCTGCGAGAGGCTATTTGAATCTGTCTGTATAGCGCAAAGATGAGTCTTCCTCGATCGCGGAAACATGGAGGTTGGTACAATGCAACCTTTAGACTAGACTGTTACCCCCTCGCAGCGTCATTGTTCATGGCTGATATACCAACCAGGCTCGCAGCCTTGCAGGTCCGCAACCCCAAAGAGACACGATCTACGAGCCAATGCTGGATCATTTTGGGACATGCGAGTTGCCTATGGTACGCTTTTTACTTTAACAAATCGTGTTATATATTTTTCCTTTCCTCTTTTCTTTCTCTTTGTTTTGGGTGGTTTCAACTCTTCTCCTTTCCTTAATGCGTCATGTCGCTAACAACTTCAAGATGAGCTCGAGGATTTCTTGTTCCAAGATAGACCCCCGCTGCCGCTGTTGCCCGGTCTCATGGGAATGGCGCGACTGCCTCCACATTCGCACCGTTCTTCTGCGAGTGCCGTGAATATAGATTCACGTTCCAACACGGTCATTGGCGTCCCACCAAAAAGGCAGGTGCCCATTAGATATCCCCGTCTATCTTCATATCCCACTTACCGCTTGCCGACATATAGTAGAGAGTACCATCCCCAGGAGGATGATTCCATGCAGCTGAATGCAGAATATCTCAACACTCCAGTACACAGCAGTCCACTCGATTCATCCTCCGACACTACTGCCGCCTTTGATTTTATCGGAATGCTTGACGATCACACAGACTCTTGGTTGTTTGAGCAATCAGTAAGCAGGGCCAACGTGACATCACAACCAATAGACTCGTTTCCCGAACCCGTTGACCACTTTGGCGTGGCTGCCAACGCACATAGGAATGATTCAACTGAGTCCCATAGTCATTGGGGCCCCTTTCACGAAAGTTGGAGCCCATTCAGCCAGTCAACAAGGTATTTAACCAGCAACCTACCCGTCAAAACTATGAATCTTAGCTCCTAACTATTGAGAGCATCCAGGGCCAGTAGCAGCGGCTTATCCACGCCTTACACTGATCCCCACGATCTCTTCGACTTCAGCGAAGCCTACGGCGACATAACCCCTGCAACCGAGCAATCCTTTTCGCGGGACAAAACGCCCGATTGGGAATTATTGGACGAGATCGTGGCGAGGCCGGAACCTTTTCCTGGTCTTCCCCCAGAACAGACAACCCGCAACAACTCGTCGCATAGCCATACAACAGACGAGGACAACACGTCACTTTGTTGCTGGGAACACGGATGCAACGGAAAGCAGTTCTCGACGCGAAGCAACCTCCAGCGCCACCAGATGGAGAAGGGCAAGGCGCGGCCCAATTTCAAGTGCCCTACTTGCGGCGCCTTCTTCAGCCGCACCACGGCGCGGAATCAACACGTGGCAAAGAAGAGCTGCAACCGGGTTCGGCGGTACTCGAATGGGAGAGAACGGCCTGGCGTTCGAGTGATAGACACGGACTGAAACAGGACGGCCACTTAACAAAGCATAAGAAGGGGATACTAGACTACCAGACAGAGATGATGATATTGTACGAGTTTCCATATGGTTTGGTAGATTAGATTAAGCGATTCGCCTTTGCGCGTTGTCTGCGCTACAGTAGCATTGTGAGTTAATAAGTATAATGGTTGGCTCGGAGGTGAAGAGGAAAAGGGGGTAAGTCAAATACACCTTGTCATAATTTGTTACAGACTTAAAAAAACAGAGAAAGAATCTCATGTGGCTAGAACTTAAGGCCCAATGATGCACATAAGGTCCATATATAGGTTGTCTTGTATAGATGCGGCGGCGCTGTGATAGAACACATCTGATAATCCCGATGAACGCAACCAAGAATCGACGACACATAGCACACACAACATGTGTCTTCAGGGATTATGACAGAATACTCTAATAGATCTATACGCAGCTCTATAAAACTGCTTGACTAACAATTAATGCCCTGAAGTTCGTTATATGTATATATCTCGCGATACCCTCATGATACCAGCGCAGTCGTGCTAACTCAGGACTTTCCCCCTTTTATCGCATCCAGGGACGCTTTGCGCCACTGATAGCCCCGCTTGTAGACCAGCCACAGCGGCGGCAGCGCCAGGATCCAGATGGCCGCCATCAGGGTGGCCGCGTACCCGATCCCGATGCGGTTGATCATCGGCGTGATGGCCGCCACGCCGCCGGCGGCCATCAGGCAGCGCACAAGGTTCATGGCCGCGCCCAGCGACGCCCCGTTGCCCACGTTGATGTCGGTGAGCAGGGCCGAGGTCGCGACTAGGGCACCCGTGAGCATGTTGGCAAAGAGGAAGCCCACGACCAGCACGGCGGCGAGGTGGGCCTGGTACTGCATGAGCCATCCGAACGCGACCAGGAAGCCGCTCATGGCAAGGATCATGGGGAACGCAATGAGGAGCCGGACTTTTTCGACGTCGTGAATTGACATGTCTTGCTTGCGATTCTTGACAATAATCACGCCTATCAACTATTTAGTAAAGATAACAGTGTGTTTCTTAGAGGGGTGAGGAGAAAATCGAACCTTGCCTTTGAGCTTCACGTTTAAAGTTCCAATCAATTAGCTTACCCACTGTCCAGCGGGACAAGATACTTCCAAAGCCGAGAGGGAGGTAACAAAGACCTGCTTGGACTTGGTTAAGATGGTAGCGCTCGTCGAGCTGGGAAGCGAAAACACCCGTTGTGGCCGAGAAGCCGGCGAACAGCAGTCCACCGTAGATGCAGAGAATGAGGTTCTCCCTGTCGGCGAGGATTCTCAGCGACTTGAAAGGATTGACTCCCGTCACCTTTTTCTCTATGCTCATTGGATTAGGGGCTAGACGTCCCTTTTGGAATAACTGCAAAAAACTCCGGTTCCATCGCTGCGGCGGGTTGGAACCGTCGCCCACGATGGACCGGTTGGTCTCGGGAAACAGTATTGCCACGAGCACCATCAGGACGCCCCCGAAAATGAGGAGGAACCAAAAGATGCCTCGCCACCCGAGATATTGCGAAAGCAGGCCGCCGATAACCTACAGCATGAGCCAGTGGATGTCAGCAAGCAAACAAGCCTCTCGATCCCTTGGGGCAGGTAACTATGAGATGGACGAATCGAACGTACCGGTCCCAACGCAGGTCCCATGATGAAGCCAATAGACAGATATGCCATATACTTTCCACGTTGCTCGCTCGTGGTCACATCGTCCAGGACCGCCTGAGCCAGCGCCACGGTTCCGCTACTGCCACTGCTTTGCAGACACCGGAGCACCATCAAGGGAGTATAGCTATTCTGGAGCGCCAGGCCCAAATTCGCGCCGAAGTTGATGACGAAACATATTATATAGGCGGGCCGGCGACCATATCGATCTGAGAAGGCGGCCGTGACTGAGGGCGCCAGACCCTGGAAGATCTGGTAGACACTGATGGTCAAGTTGATGAGGGACACGGAGACCTGCAAGTCGCGCGCCAGAGAAGTGACGGCGGGGAAGTAGGTGGTGCTGGACGCCGGGGAGATGGTTGCAGCACAGGATGCGAAAAAGAGGAGGGTAGCTCTCTGGCGATGCGTGAGTGCATTGTAATCGGAGGAGATATCTTCTGCCGTAGGACAGGCCTCCTCTATTTTGATGGAGCTCGCATCTCCTTTCGATAACGACGATGCTATCAGTGGTGTAGGTAATGTGGCATCTACTATGAGTGGCTCCTCAGTAATATGCACCTTCCCAGGTGAGCCTGAAGCAGTGGCGCTTTCGTTGCTCATGGCTGTTTTTTTTGGATAGGAAAGCGGCTTCTGTAGTGCTGTACTGTGACTACGTGGAAGACAAACACCATATCCATTGAATGATCTACTCTTATGCATCTCTCCTTGCATCGATTGACCCGTCGGCGTTTCAGTGGAAATCTCCGGCATCTCTAGCTTTTGTGTGGCTTGCATTGAAGTAAATGTACTTTTGTACTTATCTTGGGAGCCCGGAATGAAGGAGGATGCAGGGGTTCTGGTAGGGCTGACTGGCTGGACCTCCCTGCCTTTCATTCTTGGCCTCCAATCGGGTGCTCAGCGAGCCATGTATTTGTAAATTCGCTCTCAAACACCTCACAGGACACAGCTCGGATACGTCTCGAGTAACAAATTTCATCCACCCAAAAGAAATCAAGGGCCGGACACCTGGGCTAGGGGTAGACCCGAAGGTGGCATGGGTAAGATATCTGCTACCTCTCGGTGTGCTTGGTCACTTCAATGTGTTGCCCGGGGTCTATCTACTGTAACAGGCGCATGTGATTATCACATGCAAAACGTGTCTACCTAATCCTTGGGTTGGTTGGTGTGGCTCTGGTATTGTTGGCCGTCATCACCCATATCTGACCCCGACTCGCAACCGAAGGGGGTGAGCTGCTTACGGTCCCACTTCCGCCATTCATCCCGCCATCCCTACTCCCATCAATTACACCGGTTCCCGATCCCGTAATCATATCATCCTTCAATCCTTTTATTCTTGGCATGTTTGGATGATCCTCAATGAAGATGATGTTTCAACAGCATATTTGATTACCTAGTGGACATAGACGTAACACTGAATAGTAAATTTCATTGCAGTTATTCCGATTTTCATGTTGATGCCCTAACTACGTATCTATGCTCTGATCTGTGTTTACCATCTAAAAGAACACCAAAGAGCGTACCTCGATAGATCGGCGATCAGGGGCATCCTCCGGTATACTCTTGTCCCAGAACGCACTATGAGGGATAACATATTTGGGATCCGAGTCAAAGGAGCAAAAGACTAGGCATTCCTAATGAAAGAAAAAATAATACTCGTTAATGGGAATGTCGCAAAAGGGGGGAAAGGGCCTCATATATACAAAAGAAAATCTTACCTCCGGTCTCAGGCTACTAACGTAGTAGTAGTCGTAACGCTCGTCATGCTTGACCACGCAGTCGTAGCTCTTGCCACCACGGCCGCCAACCCCCCGAGGGTGGTTCCGTGAGTAAACACGGCCAGTATAGGTATCATAATTCCACTCCGGAATGCGATCATGGTTCATAAAGCATAGAGGCCACATTATGGCGGGATTACCTGCCATTGAGTATTTTCTGTGAGCCTCCACATATTCCGCTTATGGGATGATGGGGCCGGGGGCGCATAAGGCAGAGGCTGTTTGCTTACCGATTGGCCTCCATACGTTGACCTGGGCCCAGCGGTGGTGCTTCGAGAGCAATTCCTGGGCTTTCTCCTTACCTACCGTCTCTTCCAGGACTTCCTGGGCAGTTGGAGGATCGCGGTCGAGATGTGCGATGGGACGTGGAGCAAATCGCGCCTCGAGACTACCGAGCTTGTCTTCGGTGCTCTTCTTATTCCCCTTCTGCTCGCGAACACGGAACGAAGTGGGTAGGATCAGACTGGCGCTGCCGGCGACTTGCTCGATGATCCTCTTGCACTCCTGAAAGTACACGTCCTCGATGTACGCTTTGCCTTCGTCCGTCCTGTTCGAGGCCAGGAACTGGTCTTCGGTCACGGCGGTGGGAATGTCCACAAGCTGGTAGCCATTGCCCTTCAGAGTTGGCTTTGGGGACAAGAGACGTTAGCAGCGGTTTTTAAGTTTGGCAAGGCATCACAAGGTAAACCTACTTACTTGGGAATCGAGTTTACGGATATCGTAGACCTTGATCTCGTACTCTTTGGGGTTGTTCAAGCTCGATACCCCCGAGGCATAGTCTGTGTATAGAGGAATTGATTAGTTTCTGCGTGTATGGGTGACAGTAGGGGTCGTTTGTGTTTCTGTACCAATGTATCCGTCTTCCTCGCCACCCTTGGTGCCATCCCACATGCCCAAGACTCCAGTGGTGGAAAGGGGGGTATCAGTCGCCATGATACAAGACTACGTCTGAATGCATTACCGGCCAAAGAGGAATTTGAGAGTAGCTGATAAACCGCGCATTTGGGGGTAGAAGAGGATCCTAGACGAAGTTTACCTTCTTGTCGAAGAGTTACACAAAATGCTCTGCGGGGCCTTGGCAATATGATGATGTTAGCCATGAAAAGTAGGTCAAGGCAAGCGAGATGGATTGTGTGACTCGAGGATTATCTTGAATCTTGTTTGTTGTATTACAGATACAAAATGTGCCTTGGAGGATGCGACCCCGACTTAGTATTTGCAGGTCATGCATGCAACGATTGTGCATACATGAATGAAAGGATTGTGACCTCCCTGCGGAATGGAACAACCCCCTGATCCAAAGCCAGGACGTTGGTAAACAGAGCATAGCGGGATAACATGGCGCGTCCAACGTGGTTTCTCTATCATTCTAGAATAGTTGGAATGGGTTATCCCATGTTGAGTACCTGTGCGTTTTTCTCTTTTTTCGAGGCCTCCCTGTCTCGATTTCTCCATTGCTACTGAAAATGGTGGTCTAGGGCTGCGACTTGCGGCAAGGCTGGAGACATGAACCATGTTATAAACAGGACACTTAGGAAGACATCTATGTAATATCGAGTTCAAAGCAAAAGGGTTCTATCATTAAGTTGAGAAGAAATGTCTAAAATAATATAAACTAGTTACTTTCATAATGCAGGACTTAGAGAGACCATGGCGATATTTCCTTCTCCTTTCTCTCCATTAACACAATGAAACTTCATGGCTTGTATTTCTGCATCGGTCTCCAAATCTTGATTGGGTTGCCTTGAAGTTGGTGGTTAGCTCCTTTTCTGTTTATAGCATGGTTAAATATGTTGTACTCACTCATTGTCTCTCTCCAGTGTGCCATCAGTCCACCCGTTCTGGCGATGGCCGACAATCCCACAACCATTTCCTTGGGTATTCCACTGCACGACGGTTAGCCTGGACCTACTTATGATAGCCAAACTCAAGGAAGATCCTTAGAATACTTACAGTGCAATGTAAATAAAGCAGGCGTAGAAGTCGGCGTTCAGCTTCAGCTTCCGCTCGACAAAGTACGGGTCCGTGTTGGCCTGTCTGTCGATCTCCATGGCCACCTGCAGCAAGGGGTTGGCGTTGACGAGGTCGTGGTGCTCCTCCATGAGCTCCTCGATCAGCGTGGCGCGAGGGTCCTTGGTCTTGTAGACGCGGTGGCCGTAGCCGAACAGACGGAACTGCTTGGCCTTGACGGCCGCGAGGTAGGCCGGGACCATGTCGACGGTGCCGAGCGTCTCAAGCCCCTGGTAGCAGATCTCGATGGCGCCGGCGTGCAGCGGGCCGGAGCCGGCCGCGATGCCCGAGATCAGGGAGGTCATCGGGTCCGTCATGGCGGACGCCGTGTGCAGGAAGGCCGCGGTGGAGCACGAGAGCTCGTGGTCGGCGACCAGGATCCAGAGGCGGTCGATGGTGCGCGACACGGTCTTGTCCGGGTCCGCCATGCCGATCATGCGGAGGAAGTTTTCCACGAACGTCAGACCTTGCTGGGGCTCATGAAACGGCACCCCCTTTATGTGACAGTAGCAGAGTGCGATGCTAGTCGCTATGTAGGCAATGCATCGAGTGATTGCATCGTCGGTCGTCTTCATGTTTTGATGGTAGGTCAAGGCCGGTTGATACCGTGACCTGGACATCTCTTTGTCTGCTGTGATGTATGCAGATACTGCGATGAGCTGCATGGATACAAAGTCCATATCCCGTCTAGTAGATAGTCGAGTAGTTAGTTTCTCAAGTCCATTGATTATGGTGGCATTGCGCAAGTATCAGAACTTACGGCAAGTTTCCAACGACATCGCGCACAAGCTGCGGGGGGCTCGCAGCCTTGGCCAGCTGGTCTTCAAAGGCCGCCTTCTCTTCGGTGGTGAGCAGGTGACCCCAAATCAGGAGATACAAAGTCGTATCGAAGTCGTGTTCGCGAAACAACGTCTCGATAGAGACACCGCGGTACCGCAGTTCTCCCTTCTCGCCATCACTAGAACTGGTTAACAATGTTTGCCAGCAGCAAATGTAACTTTATAAAGAACCCCTCACATAAGTGTTATGGAAGATTCCTTGCATGCCGTATGCTGGTAGCCAGGGTCGAGAACCGCCAACTTTTGAAGACGTTCCTCGTTACCCGCCACTGGTGCGGTGATGGCACTCAAGTCGGACCCACGGACGAAGCCATCTGAGACCGGGACGTTGTAGGCCTTAGAAGTTCGGGAGTCGAAGATATGGAGGAATTCCGATTTCTTGGTATCGGGTAAGTCGTCCTGCGCTGAGCCGGAAAGACTCAGCTTCCCTCCAACGCCGTTAGGTGTTTTCATGGCTGAGTTGGCAGTGATACTCTGGATGATGATGATGCTAATGTCGAGATATCTTGAAGTGCCTTGAACGACCTGATTGTTTGACTTCTGATCCAATCCAGCTTCACTCGGTCCTGATCCCGTATATAAGTCCCCTGATTCCCGTGATAGTGCTGGGCTCCAGTGCCGTAATTCTTACCCCTGAGTAGTCCGTCGGGGTCAATTCCTACATCCCGTAATCCTTCCATTCCATCCCGGTTGGAGGGCTGAAGAATAGCCGAGATGAGAATGGGCAATCACAGGCAAACGTCCGATGCAAAATATGATGTGAGCTGATAAACACGGAACGCTTACCTATGTCTTTAGCTCCTTCAAGCTCTAGGAACAGAAAGTAGTTCCCACCGACAGCACACTTCGTTGGCTCGGGCGGGCTTTCAGCTGTCATCATCAATGCCCACTTTACACTCGTTATCGCATGGGGCTACCAGATAGCTTCGGGGCAGCAATCTATGACCGACTAAATCTTCCCGAAGAGCGTGTGAGACATCTTGATTATGAAGCACTATTCCAAACAATAGGAATTTTTCACGTGTAAATCGTGAAACCTCTTCGTATCGGGGGACCTACTGCTTCCCTATTCGTCGCCATCAGCGGGTTGTTTGGAATCTTTACCCAATGATATCGCTTCCTGATATCCCAGAAACCAAGGACCATAAAATTCATGATGTGACAGACAATGCAGCATGAAAGACTTTGCGTGGCGGCTGCAATAAACCCGGTGAATCCCGGTATGTATGTATCCCTTACGATCTAAGGTGGTTAGGAATACCAGTTTCCATAGAAGCTAAACTTCAGTGTCACCAGCGACCAAGAGCAAGGTGATGGTGGGCGGGAATTCCTCTCGTAAATGCGTACATGAGCCCTCAACTGGGATCCAAATTCGCCGTGGCAATGGCACATGTCAGGGACCCTGAACAATTGATCTTAGTAAAGCGACAACATATAGGCAGTTTGGTAGCCTCCATGTTACGAAACCAGGCGTTCGCTGAAAAAACAATAAGATTGAAGGCTGGTTAATCGTTTGAACAAACGGGTACGTTGGTTTGATTGCCCTCTACAGAACGCAATCGGCGAGACGAGTCCCACTGGAAACCTCCAAGCTACCTAAAGATTGGCAAACATCGAGGCGATCGAGTCAAACATGACCTTTCGGCTAAACTGGTCAATCCTGGCGGTGATCCTGCCAAGGCAACGGGAGTGGCGGAGGGGAGCTGATGTGGGATGCGTGATGCCAAGTCCCCCTTGCATTGTCATATCATCCTGCAATCCTGCATTTCTGTGGTGTAAGCAGTGACCAGTAACCGCCAAACGGTGTCACGTGGCGAGTCCAGTTGTTTCGTCAACCACTCGGCTCTTTTGACGAGAGATTGTAGGCTGTCAAGATATTCGCCCGACGGTCATGTTACGATCCTCCATCGAACGAATTCAGAAATCGTCACCGGTAATAGCCGACCATGATGGCCAGCCGCCCGACTAGCGGCAAAATGCCGGAAGAGGAGAAGACGACCAAGGCGGCCATAACTGCATGCGCCTTATGTCGCAAGCGTAAACTGAGATGCGACGGAGTTCGGCCGACTTGCGAGACTTGTAGACGCCTCTCGCATCATTGCACGTACGACACAAGGAAGAGGCGTGGTCCGAAGAAAGGGTATATCCAGTCACTGGAGTCTCGACTACGTAAGCCTTCACTTACTTATCTTGACTGCCCCGTAAATCAAGTTGGGAAAGGTGATCTGACTTATTTCGAGCACGGTTTAGAGCAACTCGAGACTCTTTTGAAAGCCCAAGAGCCGAGCAATCAGAACCATGAGACTGGCCATCATGCCCCCTTACCACTACAGGAGCTCCCACTGCACGCTTGCCTGGATTGCGATGCTACGGAAGTTGATGATGCAGACCAAGAAACAAATTTCTTCCCAGAGTCCGTCACGGTAGAAGAAGAGCCTCACTATTTGCCAGATGTAGGGGTGGGCTCAGACCAGCCACTGCCATCTCGAGATGATGTGGATGAGCTGTGAGTATAATGATTTCGAAAATACCAGCTTTAAAATGTCTATGCTTCCTTGCTGACATTACTTTCAGGTATGATTTGTTTTTCACAAGCGTCTACCCGTCGTTTCCGATGATCCAAAGGTCGCATTTCCTGTCCAACAAGGACTTGGTCCCCAAGTGCCTGCGCTACATCCTGTGGACGCTTGCGGCGTCGGTGACCGACAAACACGAGGCCCAGCAAGATGGCTTCTACCAGAGCGCCAGAAGACACGCCCAACTCGATGAAATGAAGGAATCCTTGGGCGAGTCCTCGAGCACCCTCGCGCATTGCCAGACGTGGATTCTCATAGCCACGTACGAAGTCAAGCAAATGTACTTCCCGAAAGCCTGGCTCTCGGCTGGCAGGGCCATCCGGCTTGCGCAGATGATGCAACTGCATAAGCTGGACAGGGTTCATGAAATAGATCCAATCACTTCCCATCCCAAGAATTGGATAGAGCTTGAAGAGCGGCGGAGGACGTTTTGGATGGCGTTCTGCTTGGATCGATACACCAGTATTCTTGCCGGGTGGCCCATGACCATCGATGAACACGACGTAAGCCCTTCAGAACGTGGACGTAGCAATGCAGGCTACATAATAGTGCAACTTACCGACTAATATAATATGGCAGGTCTCGACAAATCTGCCCTCCAGCCAAGAGGCTTTCGAAGAGAGCAAACCAATACACACGGGGTCTCTCCATCAAGCTATGGAGCCCAGTCAATCGGAAACCCTTCAACCTTTCGGGGGCGTTATCCTGACCGCGGCCCTGTTTGGTCGAATCTTTCACCATCTGCACCGGCAAAACCCAGACGATGACGAGGATGACGGTTCCGGTCTGAACGGTGGCTTCTGGGTCCGTCATCGCGCCATCGAAGCAATCTCGCTCAACGCGGCGCTGTGTCTCCCCGATCATCTCCGGCTACCCACTGGCCTACGGGAGCCGAACGTCGTGTTCCTGAACCTGAGCCTGCATACGTTAGCCATTTGCCTCCACCAAACCGCCATCTTCAAGGCGAACAAGCAACAGCTGCCAGTCCATATTAGCAGCGAGAGCAAGGTTAGATGCGTGACGGCTGCGGTGGAGATAGCCGCGCTGATGAGGATGGTCAGTCATATGAACCTAGCAACTGTAAGTCGCAATACCGCAAGTCTTCTCTATGATACTTTGGATCATATAATATGAGTTAACTAACTCGCATATGTAGATGAATCCTTTTTTATCCTTTTGCATCTATGTGGCGGCGCGTGTATTCGTCCAGTACCGAAAGACCCGACCCAAGGACCACCAAATGGAATCCTCTCTCCAATTCCTCCTTCTCGCCATGAAGGCTCTGGGTGGGAAGAGTCCTCTTACCCAATCCTTGTTAGTACAGTTGGATCTAGATGAAAAAAGTAGTGGTGGTCTTGTGTAGATATCTAGATTGACATACAGAACCTCAAAGTGATATTGGTTGGTGGTAATGAGTAAAAGTATATGAGTATTTGGGTAGGTCCGCCAAGTCGCTACTACTATTACTCAACTATAGCATGCTGTACCAGAATTCATATAGTATACTTAATACTAAGCTTACTATATGGCTATACTGATACTATACGATAAAAAGATACAGCGAACAGCCGAAGGTACAAAAGACAAATGAAATCCCAGTTCAAAGGAGTAGCTCATGGCTCCGCCTTGGGGATGAGGATGTTTGTGTCGTGCTCACGCTGCTGAGCCTTGATGCTCACAACCTCATAGGCCTCCTTTCCTGCCTCATGGTCCTTCCTGAGCTCGTCCAGATACCAGACTCGGTCCGCGCCCTCGGTGAGCTCCGCCCTGGCGAAGCCGTTGCCAAAGTGCGCAAACCGGTTGCTGCCGCAGTACACGACGTCGAAGTCCTCGTAGCGCGGCTCCTTCATGATCTCGTAGAAGTGGCCGCGGCTCCCCGCGTAGACGGCCGTGACGGGGCCGTGGTCCTTGCCGCGCTTGAACCAGCTGTGGCAGGGGTTGGACAGCGTCAGCCGCTTCATCAGCTCGTGCGTCCAGGTGTAGTACTCCTCCACGGCGGCTGCGCTCGGCGAGAAGGCCCGGATGTCCGTGCGCTGCATGTGGGCTACCATCTTCATGGCGTACCGGACGTAGCATTCGGCCATGGGGAGGAAACTTCCATGGTTGACCGGCGAGTTGTGGGAAACGAGATCTCCAAAAGAGAAAACACGGTCAGCATAGGCAACCATCGGATTCAGGCGATACTTACAGAACATGTTCGGGAACCCATCGTGCATGATGCTGAGGTAGGATTTGCCAGAGTCTATCTCGGCTGCCAGATTTCTCTCGTTTCTCCCAACGATGTCATAGATGGGAACAGACGGGTGGAACCCGGTTGCTAGGATAACAACATCAACTTCCCGCTCTGTACCATTTGAATCAATGATACCGTGTTCTGTGAAGCCAGCAAGGGACGCTCGGACTGTTTCAACATTGTCACTCTGTAGGTGATGAGCAAAGTCGTGTACTGGGGCTGATCTACGGCAGCCGAATCCATACCCAGGAAGGAATTCCTGTGCCTTTTCTTCGCCAAAAGCGGCGATAGTGCCCCCGTGTAGCAAATCTTCAAGGGCTTGGTTGATTTCTCCACCGACATGAGTCTGTAATCGAACATCGTTAGGCTTCACTTTGTGTTCCTGGAGAAGCGGGATTTACTCACGGCACTATGAACAAACGACAAGTCGTCTTCAAGATCTGTCGCGTACTGCCTCAAAAGTCCTGGGTCGGTTCGAAGTGCCTCCAGCTGCTCCGGCGAATAGGCAAAGTTCTTCATCTCAGGCCCGGTGAAATGGGGAGCGCCGGTGCCCGGAACGGCCCAAAAAGTCGATCTCAGAAAGACAGAGAGCTTCTTCACTATAGGCTGAATGGCCGGGACAATTTGGACACCGGTTGCGCCACTGCCTCCTACCAAAGCCACTGTCTTGTCCGTAAGATCCAGGTCTTCAGGCCATCTAGCGCTGTGAACTACTTTGCCTTGGAATTTGTCCATTCCTGGCACATTCGGCAACTTCGGGTTACTTTGAAGGTTGGAAAAGTCAGCAAACAGTTGAAACTCGGAATCCATTTTCAAGGGGGCGACAGAGTATCTCACTTCAAGCAGCCTGTGCAACTGAAGACAATTTCGGCTCTATCAGTGAATGGTAGTCCATTTTCTGTGCTTCCTTTGATCTCCCAGACTCCTTCAGGCTCATTCCAGATGGCAGACTCCACGGTGTGACCAAGCTTGACGTCTTTGATTACATCGTTCTCGGCAGCCCAATTCTTCAAGTACTGTTGGACTTCATGCCCAGGGCTCATGAATCTGGACCAATTAGGGTTGGGAGCAAACGTCCACTGGTAGGTGTGTGACGGGCTATCGATCTTGACAGAGATTTGATCATCAGCTTCATAGCATATATGTATTGTATCTCGTGGGGGTAATAGGAAATCTTACCTCAACACCAGGGTACCGATTGTCCAACCACGTACCACCTACATCGTTGCTTTTCTCGTAGACGACAAAAGACACATTAGACAGTTGCCGTGCAGCCTTGTAGGCCACCAGGAGACCTGATGCCCCTGCTCCGATGGCAACGATCCGTATCTGCTTCTTATCGTGGACAGACTTTTCAACGATCTTGAAATCAGGATTGAAATCTCTGTACCATGAGTTTGGGTGTGTGCGAACTACCGGCTCAGGCGCGACTCGCGCCTGACCATCAAACATACTCATGGTGAGAGACTTGGTGTGAAGTAAGCTGTTTTATAGAGCAAATTAAGGGTGAGATGGACGTGCGGTTTTTCTCATTCAGCTATCTACCTCTCAACGTGTTATGCTCATTATATAGTATATCCAAATGCAAAACGACTTGAATGTCGCGGATACCTCAGCGCCCATATTCACAAAGAAGCGGAGCTTATGCTTATTTGGCCAAGGAAATACCAAGAAACACCAAGATATACCAAGAAATGCCAAGAAATACAACCCTGTAGCTGACCGCTCGCTATATATACACATTGACCCCGATAGTTGCATACCAAGGGCTTTGGTGGAGTATTGTAATAACCGATATGTACACTTATACCTAGCTGCATATCCTTTGTACCCAGCAGAGGTACTGGGTACCTTCGTGTTTGACCCCTGTATTAATTACCTACCTCCTGGTTAGACGTCGTGTCGGGTAGGGACCACACACGCCTACCGCTGGGTTTCACGAGACAGTTCCCAAATGTATATCTACATTTGCATATATTTATTGATTATTTTCTTAAATTGAAAATGAACGACTTCTATTAGAATCGCAGCTCTGACACTTGGCCCTTTTCCGCAAATAGCCGTGCATGCACGACACCAAACTCCCCCTTCTGTTCTCATTCTCCCACACTGACAGCTATCGTGCTTAATTTAAGCCCAAAGTAAAGGTCCCTTTAGCAGATCAGTGAACCTATCGTTCCACAATGGAGGCACTGACAGCTTTCATTGCCGGCCGAAAGGCCAAGAAGGCCGTGCTCCCACGCGTTCCAACAGATGAAGTCCTCCCTGTCTTCTTCTTTGACGACACGCCCATGCTTCGCAATGCCATCATGTGCTGGACGATGCGATTCAATGACGTCCTTGATGCCGAGAAACTGCATCACAGCCTTGCACGGCTAGTGTCGCGGGATGACGGTTGGAGAAAGCTGCGTGGACGCATCCGTCTAAATGTATGTAATCATCAGGCCCATTATAGTTTTGGAGGACAACCTTCAACCCATACTAATGTGACGTCGGATAGGAGAAAGACAAGTTGGAAATTCATGTCCCACAGTCAACAGACGTCAAGCGTCCTGCTGTCAATTTCTCTTCTGTCTCCTTCGAAACAAGCATCGACGAACACCCGCTTGCATCCCGGTTGCCTCGGCCATCCGACTCGCCGTCTCTGCAAGCCAGTCACGGAGACTTCAAGGTGTTGGGCATCTCGCCTGACGCACCACATACTCTGGATGACTTTCTCACCAGGGATGTGCCGCAGCTTACCCTTCACATTGTCTCTTTTACCGATGCAACCCTCGTTTCGTTGACATGGCCCCATATCGCATGTGACGGTGTTGGGTTGCGTGATATCGTCCATGCTTGGAGCTCAGTTCTCGCCGGACAGGATGACAAGGTCCTGCCCATGCTCGCCGCTTCCAACGAAGACCCCATGAAAACCGCCGGCCTCGACCCCCAGTTTCAGGAACCCCATGTACTCGAGCGTCAGCATATGACGGGCGTGCGCATGCTTTTCTGGTGTCTGCGCTATCTTTTGGACATCGCCTGGTGGCCCAAGATGGAGACGAGAACCGTCTTCCTACCACGGAAAGCGGTGAAGCAGATGCGAGCCGATGCCATGGCATCTCTGCAAGCCAGTGCCGACCGAGGCAGCAACCCCTCCGACGCGCCGACTCCATTCGTCAGCGACGGCGATGTTGTGGCGGCGTGGTTGTCGTGCATGGCATCCAAGCAGCTCTCGTCCTCGTCGTCTCGGAGCGTCGTCATCATGACCCCGATTGACGCACGCAGCCGGATGCCCTCGGTTTTCCCCGCGCGCCCGGATGAGGGCGTGTACATCTTAAACGCGTCCCCGATTCTGTCGGTCATCGTCAACGCGCAAGACATGGCGGCGTCCGGCAAGGACGGCATCGCGAAGACGGGCAGGGCCATTCGCACGACGCTGCAGACGCAAACGTCGGAGGGCCAGATACACGCCCTGAACCGTTTTGAGAGGGCCTCAATCGCTGAGAACGGCTTGCCCGCTTTCTTCGGGGACACCAGCAGCTTCATTATCATCATGACCAATCTGACCAAGGCGGAGTTCTTCGAGAAGCTGGACTTCGGCCCAGCCGTCATTCACCCAGGCGCAACAAACAGCGGCGGTCGTGACAAGAAGCCATGGTTAGACTCATCGGGAGAACCTAATGTGCCAGGTAGGATGGTCTACTATCATGTACAAGGATTGGCAGGAGAGAACGTATTTGATAGAAATACCTTTTTCCTATTTGGAACACGGGCAGGAGACTACTGGATCAACGGAAGTCTGCCTCCTCAGATATGGCGCAAGCTGGAAGAGTCATTTGCTGATATGAAACCTCGCCTTTAAACGCCGCAGCACTCGTAGCACCTAGAATTTACATCGTGTCATGGGGACTTCTTGACACCTTTATGGCTGGTAATGACATTTGCATACAACAATAAGGGAAGACACATTGGCTATTCCGTAGACCAGTCACAATAGATAATAGCCGTCTGGTACAACTACTTTTATTGACCCTGATCGTGAAGAACCTTCCTTTAGGAAAGCCAACGATACTAAGAAGCATCGTCAATACTTCATGTTTTCTAGTCTACGTTTCCCTATTGAGAGGCGAGGTAGTATTCCAATTTTCTTATAAATATCTATACCTATTCAATTTCCCTGTCTATACTACTGCGTCTCTGAATCCGCTCCCATCAGCGTAACGACCTCCTCTGCCAACCCCTCAAACGTGAGCGAATGATCGAGAAGACTCATGAAGGGCACGTTCGCCCTGAACTCCTTCCACGCCCAGCTCCGCAGCTCCGCACTGATCA
Organism: Apiospora arundinis; assembly: GCA_039105305.1. Classification (NCBI taxonomy): domain Eukaryota; kingdom Fungi; phylum Ascomycota; class Sordariomycetes; order Amphisphaeriales; family Apiosporaceae; genus Apiospora; species Apiospora arundinis. The sequence goes on from JAPCWZ010000006.1 coordinate 433,450, forward strand.
TGCTGTCCATGCCGTATTGAGACAAAGGACTGGAGGGGCTCATCTTGGCCACGGGCAGCAAGACGAGGTTGGAAAGCTTTTCCATGAACAGCTGCTGCACGACTAACCTGATGGCTTTGTCGCCATCGCCTTCGGTTGCTGCGGCCTTCAGCCTTGCCGTGACGCTCTGCGACGAGGAAGAAGAAGCCCCGCCACCTTCCGCACCACTCTTATCGTCGCCCAGGGCGAGCAACAGGTTCCGCAGCCGGTTGTCACCTAGCCACATGCCCTTGCCACCAGCACGGGTCACGCGGGTAGGGTCCATGCCGGTGACAATGTGTGCTTCAGCGCCAGTGTCATATGATCCCCAGTGGTAGGGCAACGGTGTAGGTGCGGACTTGTTTAGAATGCCGTGGCCAGGGGAAGGGAGTTGACGTCTTCTGCAGCCGGCCTCCATGGCATGTATATACTCAGCGACTCCAATGCCGTACATACCGTTGCGCTTGAGCGCCGTCTCGACCTCGGGGTGCTCCTCGACATGGCCGACGTCCAAAATCATGCCGAGAGCCACCGATGTGGCCTGAAGCCCCATGCTCTGCCGGTGCCGCGCCATGGCGTCTAGGAACGCATTGGCTGCTGCGTAGTTGCTCTGCGTGGCAGCGCCGATGGCGCCCAGCACCGACGAGCACATGACGAAGAAGTCGAGGTCGTGGTCTTTCAGGAGCTCGTGGAGATTGATGGTGCCGGCGACCTTGGAGTCGATGACCTGCTTCCACTGCTGGAGAGTCAATTCGGTGAAGAGAAGTTCCTGGTTGGTATGTTAGTCTCCGGTGCATCGAAATAAGGCGCGTACGCATAGAGTATCAGAGTGAAGCCTACATGGAGAACCATGGCCGCCTGGACCACGCCCTTGATGGGATGCCTCGCTTCGGCGATCGCGGCGGCGACGTCTTGGCGCTTGGTCACATCGCCTCGCACAATCTGAATGGTAACTCCGGCCATTCTCCTCAGATCGGCGGCTAACGCGGCCGCCTCGGGCTTGTCCGCGCCACTCCGCGAGAGGAAAACGAAGTTGCGAGCCCCTCTCGAGATCATCCACATTCTAAGAGTAGTCAAACGACGTTAGCTATTGTCGATACTAATTTAATAGGAAGTCGGGTGCTAGTTAAAACCCACGTTAAGCTACGCCCAAGGCCACCGAGACAGCCAATCAGTAAGTATGAAGCACTACTGTCAAAGGCCAAGGGGCTCGGAACGCTCTTGATGGGCACCATTGTGGTCCCAGGAGAACAGGTGAGCACGGCCTTTGTATCAGTTGCAGAGACGGATGCCGCCGCTTCAGCGAAGTCGGAGAAGTCGTATGCTTGCGATGGGACTGGCTTGATGGTCCCGTTGCTCCACGCCCGAAATGTTTGTCTTAGAGCCCTGCAATACAACATGTTAGCAACAATCAACATAGCAGAAGTCTTCATCCCGAACCAGCATTCAGCTTACTTTGAAATATCGTAACCGGAAGATGTTATCTGCATCAGATCATGGTAGCTCATCCTCAACCCTCTTTCTATCAACGTGCTGGAAAGTCCTGACAGATCGGTAAATGCGCGGCCGGCCAAAAGGGCCAAGCGACTACCCCGGTCGGCAATCCTTCTCAAAGGCGCACCCAGGTCAAGTTTTCCGTTAGTCACAATAATGTTATAGGAAATTTCTGGCATATTAGAGAGCTCGACCAGTTTAACTCCGGGGAGAGTATTGAGCAAGGCCTTCTGTTCAGGGGATGCCCATGTGGTGTGAACGTCGGGCGTCGTGAGCAGAGCGACCTGCGCGACAGCAAAGCTTAGGCCAGGTGAAGTGATATCCACCAGGACTCTGCTTCTCTCGTCGAGCTGACATGCCTCCCTCAGAGTATGGATGGCGAACGTGAAGGGGATTAGCTGGCCCACGATGCTGGAGAATTGGGCCGTGGGCTCAATCGGGAGACAGAACTGTTCTTGCACGGCCAGCGTGGTTTCAAAAGTGTTGGGTTTGAGGCAGACGACGCTGTCACCAGGCTGGACGCTTCGAACTTTCTTTCCCGTCTTCAACACGATCCCGCCGACCTCTGTTGAGAAGAAAGAGTGGCTCTTCTGACCCTTGGCAATAGCCACGCCCTATAGGATGAATTAGATACCATTAGTAGGGTGGGCATATGGGGGAGAAGGGCAGATTACTCACTGTCTGATCAAACCCAAAGGCTCTGGATTCAACGATAATCTCGTCATCCTGCAATGGCTCGCCAGTGGGGGCCTCAGCATCGCTGAAATAGTAGCTGCCCAAACGTCCGATCTTGTCGAAGCTCAGGGACAAGTCCCCGCGGATGGGTGCCATCTTTGGTTCTGGTCTGAAGGTCTGGGCATACTCGGCGTTCCCGACCTGGTCCCCGACGTAGCGGCTCGTATAGACGATGCCGCGCTTCTCCACCAGCTCCGTGTCCATGCCCTTGACACCCCGTTGGAACTTGGCCTCCATGTCCACCACCAGCCTCGCCGCCGCGGACAGCTGGGCAGGTCCCGTCGCGTCCGGGTCAATATCGATACTGGCGAGGCGGAACGAAGGCTGCTCGGTCATGATGGACTTGGCTATACCAAACACAAGCGTCTTCTCCGGTTCGCGACCGGTAAGAACGTCGGAATTGGTCACCCAGACCGAGGTGCTGGCAGTTTGGGTGTAGTGCTGCATCGCCTTCATGTCCGCTTCCGACATGCGTGAGAGCAGCGGGGCTTCCAGTTCAGCGAGCATGATGGTGCGAGTGATACCAGAATTGATGGCTGGATAGTCCGTGAACCGCATGCATTTGGTCGGAATCGATTGTTCTGCGTAGAGTTTCTCGATTTCATGGACCAGGGGATGGGGCTCGTCGCCGTGGAGCTTGTTTCCATACAATCAGTATCGATGGACAGATGTTGAAAAGAAGACTCAAACTTATTAGGGAGAAAAGACTCAACTCACAAGTAAGATAGGGATCGCATCCCCTTCCTTATGACTTGGTACATCATCCACATGAGTGCCGTTGGTACCATTCGTACCGTTAATACCGTGGTTACCATTGACGCCGTTAGTACCATTCACGCCATTCAGGGGTTTTCTGTGTCGATTAAGACTCTTGTGGGCCAGAATGACCGATCTTGAGCTATCAGGCCCTGCGCCTTCCGCGATAATCTCACATGTATCAACGAAGCCGGCCTCGTCCAGGAATGAACTCCAGGATGACTTATTATCGGATTGCTCACTCGTAACAATAAGAATGAGTCGCCCTTCAGGCTTTAGCAGCGCCTCGCACATATTGACAACATCAGAGAAGCTCTCATGTGCAAAGATGTCCTGTGGCTACGGTTAGTTGTGTAATTCGCTGAGCATAACCAAAATCAACTTACAGTCGGGATGACTACGACATCCGAGGCGCCTTCGTTGAAGCCCTGGGAAGGAAGGTCTTGGGTCAAGTCCAAACTTCGCACCTCCACGTTTTTGTACGCATCGAAAGCGTCTTCAGACGCAGTGGGTGTTTCTGTGCCCATAGAAGCGAAAACATACTTGACATAGCTGGGAACGTCGCTCTTCCCCTGAAGCGCCGACATGATGGTCGGCGAGGGTCCCACGGCGACGTCACCGAATTCAACGATGTTGAGCCGGGGATCGCTGTGCGCAATCAAGTCCATCAGTCTTCCGAGGGGATCTTCATCGAGACCTGCCTTGGCCTGCGACGCGGTAAGGACAGCCTGCAGCTGGGCACCGGAAAGATGGTTAATGCTGGGCTTCCAGACGAGGCGGGAATACGGCTGGGGAATGCGGGTCTCCGACTGCGAGTTGATGCTGCTCTCTAGCGACATGAAGCTCAGACGGGCCTCCAGGAGAACGCCTCCGCCGTCACTGGTCAGCTCCACCATGGTATCGATCGATCTCAGTCCCTTTGGGACACCTCGGCCCCGGATGGCGGCGGTCTTCGGGGCCGATCGGCCTGTAGTTGACCCAAACACCGTCATCTGCTCTATGGAAACGGGCAAATAGGACTTGACCAAGTTGTCGGGGTCGCCCTTGTGCGCGGCGATGATGGATAGTTGCAAGCAGGCGTCGATTATAGTTGGGTGGATCGGGTACTCGGACGCATGCGCGAGAGCTGATTCGTCTAACTGCGTGTCTACATCGGCCACTGCCTCGTTCTCGGCAGACGTAGATCGGATATTGGACAGTGTCCTGAAGGATGGGCCATACACCAAGCCCACTTGGCTCATCTTGTGATACCAGCGACGGTCTTGTGTGGCTTGATTTACGCCATTCGGATGCGTGTGCAGGTGCGATCCCGCCGGTTGATTGGCGAGTATGTTTGCTAAACCACGAGTACAGAATTAATAACAGATCTCTGAGTTGTCTGGGATGTTTTACAGTGATTTGAGATAGACGTACGACTCGACACTGCGTGGACTGATATACTCCCGGCAGCATGAACCATCCACTTGCCGACCGTGACAGTGCTTACGGCGAAGTCAAATTCGGTGTTGGGGCTTTCCAGAGCCTTGAGGTCTACGATCAGCTCGGTGCCGACCCCTTGCTTCAACACCATGGCCGACTTGATTTTGACGTTGCGTAGAGTGTACGAGTCTTGGTCGATGGCCATGCCAGAAGCCTGGCTCGCCGCTGCAATGGCCAAGGAGATGTACCCCGCGGCAGGGAACACGATGTCTTCGCCAACCTGCATGCCAGTTAGAATCGTACCGCTTCTTATCAACTAAGTTTCGTCAAGACTCATACCTTGTGATCACCAACCCATGAGAGGTCTTCCAGCTGTATGATATTTCTCCACGAAGGAGATACTTTGGAACCGCCAGGCTGCAAACTACCAAGCAGGTCGTGGCGAGGGTGCTCTCGGAAGCGAATCTCAGTGCTAAGACGGCTTTCGCTCCAGTGCAGTTCATCGTAAACCCACTGATACCGGGGGAGATCTGTGATGTAGCCCGGGTTACCACGATGCGCGTGGAGTCTGTCCAGTGCGACGGGATATCCGGAATTGTATAGAGACCCGACAAGGTTAAGAATGCTCTCGACACCATTGCCATTGCGCTTCAAGGCTGAAGCATATTGTAGACGGTCGGCAGCGAGGCCTAGGCTGGATCGTATCTCCTTGATGGGCCCACCCAGAGCCGAGTGGGGGCCGATCTCCACGAGAATGCGGGTGTCGGGCATTTCCTCGATCAGGGCTTGGACGGCCTGGGAAAAGAGCACTGGGGATTCCAGGTTCCGGCGCCAGTATTGTAGGTCAGGCCCAGAGGTGACTTTAGATCCTGTGACGGAAGAAAACATGACGGTTCTTGAAGAACTCGCTTTTGGTGCATCCTCATTGGAGAGATTCTGGAGCAGCTTGTTTTCGTAGTCGATTCCCGCGACGGACATGAGCTGGGAATGGTATGCATTGCCGGAAGTGACCAGCTTGCGACTGAACACGCCTAGCCGAGTGAAAATGCCGTGTGCTTCGTCAATAGCCCCTGTCGTTCCACTAAGTGTGACGCCGTTTGGTGAGTTGTGACAGGCGATGCAGATACCGGTCAAGGGCTCAATGAACTTGGATACCTCGGCAGCTCCGAGACCGACGGCAAGCATGGCACCCGGTGTGTTGTTTTTTGCAACAGCCTGGCCACGGAGATAGGCGATTTTGATGGCCTGACTCACGGTATGGTCCCCAGAGGCAAAGGCCGCAGCAATTTCACCTAGACGGTGCGGTCTCGTTAGGATAAAGATAGTGACAAACTACTTCTTAAAGGGGGGCTTACCTGAAGAATGCCCGACGCTCGCCGTAGCATCAATGCCCCAAGATCGCAGAAGCAAGACAATGGCAATTTGCAAAGCTGTGCAGACGGTTTGGGACCGGTCCGCGTCGTTGATCTTGCTGGTCATTTTTGACGCCGACAGCGTCTCCAGTATCGTCCATTCCGGTGGCTCGGGAAGCGCCGCGAGTATGTCATCCATTTCCTTAATTGACTGTCGGACTGATGGATACTCGTCGATGAGGGACATGCCCATTCTGGGCCATTGTGCGCCCTGACCAGTGAAGATAAAAGCCAAACTGTGCGTGCCGGAACTTTGATCCATGGTTCTCAGAACCGTGTCAGAAAGCAAATGGCCGGCTGTTCCATCTTGTGACTCATTGACCACGGCATAGCCGCGCACGCCGAGCGAGCTGCGGCCGCTGCTCAAGGTGCGCGCCAGCTTGTGAAGGAGTAACTTGTCGGAGACTTTCGATATGGCCTCAAAGTTTCTCTTCAGTGTCTGTTCGTTGTGTGCCGAGAAGGGTAACAGATAATGGGGTTGCGCAGAGTTCCGAGATGTCGGGTCTTCAGGGGACAGGAGGCGATGGATACGTGTCGGCAGGTTGCCGAGGTACGACTCTGCCGCATCCAAAATAGCATGGGCATTGGCGCCACCATAACCAAATGAGTTCACACTGGCGCGGCGGTAAGTTTGCTCGATCGGCCATGGGGTAAGCTTTTGCACGATCTTCAAGCTGCCTCCGTGGAAGTCGAGCTTCGGGTTGAATGTTCGAATGCCGATTGTGGCGGGTATACTGGCTTTCTCCAAGCTCAGCACAACCTTGATCAAGCTAGGAATAGCGCTGGCCGCCTCGCCGTGGCCCAGATTCGGCTTGACGGAACCGACAAGCAGAGGCGTCTCTGGTTGCCGAAGAGATCCAAAGACATTTCCTATGGCGGAGAACTCAATAGGATCTCCGGTTGGAGTGCCTGTACCGTGACTCTCCAAGTAGCCTGTGTGTTCGAAGCCCAGGCCAGCACTGGTGTATGCCTTGCGGATCACTGCCTCCTGATCCACAGTGCTAGGACGATTGATTCCCAAGCCTCTTCCATTTCTGCCATTATTCGATCAGTGTATGAACTTGACTTGGATTTCATTGAGTAATCGTGGATTCTTACGTGTTGGTGGCTGTTGCCCGTATGATGGCGCGGATAGGGTTACCATCCCTGATTGCATCCGAAAGTCGCTTGATGTAAATCGAACCAACTGCTTCTGCACGTGCGTAGCCGTCGGCAGCCTCGTCAAATGTGTGGCATATGGATGTTGGGGAAAGAGTGCCGAGTTTCACGCTGCCTATCTGTTGTTCAACGCCAAAGATGAGGTTGGTGCCACCAACGACAGCGGCGGAACAATCTCCTGCCTTGAGACTTTTGCAAGCTAGATCAAGTGCATACATGGTACTTGAGCATGCAGTATCCAATGTCAGGCTATGGAAGACAGGATCTAGGTCAGTCAAGGTCCCTGTTATAAGAGCGGTGTTTGTTTAATATGCATTAAAATATGCATAATTAGGAAGTAAGTATTACACACCTTGGGCCTTTCAGATCGAAGACATAATTGACCCTATTGCTAAGTATTGTCAAGCCACCGCCCTATGATGTCGTTAGTTGCGTAAAGCCTAGGGGGTCGTTAACGATTCATCGTCAGTTACTCACTGTCATCTCATAAGGGGCAGTATAATCCACATCCCGTGCATGCATTTGGCCAACATCCCAGGTGAAACTACCGACGAAGCAGCCAGTATTGGAGCCAGCTACATCTTGGAGGCCGAGGCCAGCTGACTCGAAGCTCTCATACACGACCTCGAGGAGCTTTCGCTGTTGAGGGTCCATGCTAGCCGCCTCCAGCGGACTGATGCGGAAGAAGGAAGGGTCAAAGTGACGGAAGGAGTCATCGTCGCTCAAGAAGTATCCTCCCTTCGTAGAGATACTGCCTGGTCTTTGGCTGTCTGGATGATACCAAGAGTCAATGTTTAATCGATTCTTAGGAAAATCCGACTGGCCGGACCGCTCCTGAGCGAGAAAGTCCCATAGTTCAGATGGGGATGACACATCGCCTGGCAGACGGCACGCTGGAAAAGGGGGAGCGGTTATGTTAGCTGTCTTTTCTCTTGACTTAACGACGAACACAGCTTGACAGAATACTTACCCATGCCCACAATGGCAATTGGATCATCGGTGCCCATGGAACCCATTATGATAGCCTCCTTCTGTAAGTTTACGTTGAAAGTAGTCTGGTGAGATAGAAACAAGCCGAAGTTCACACACTTCAAGTCACCTTTTCAAATCAAAGCTTCTTCTTATGGGATTTAAGTAAGGATGTTCGAGTTTCTCATCATGGTTCCTAATAGTTCATCTCAGTCTAGTCTAGATATATCGCAAAGCTCTCTCACCTCGTTGCTTTCTTCATTTTACAGAAATACATCGAAGCAGTCCCACTCCGACGTCTACCATCGTTTATTGTCTGAATCATCAAGATACTGTTACCCCTGTAAGTCTATTCACAGTAACATTATGCTCAAACCCTTCTTTGCAATGATCGGAATATGCAACTATCCATAAGGTACCTTTCGAGGCCTCATGTATATAGTACATTGGAACATATCCGAGAAGTACTCTACAAGAGTTGACAAGTATTATGAACCAGTTTCAATGTACTGGTGCTTTGCAGAAATTACTTGTTTGAGCGAGGAAGTTCGGGACCATGTTTGGTTGACTAAAGTCTTACGTGCATATGTGCAGATACGATAATACCACTAGGTGTAACACAGCCAAGAATGGCTGAAGATATGGGCGGTATAGCGGTCCACAGGTGTGGACGATGGTTAAGTAATACAATAACACACTAAATTATTACACGCAATAGTCGGTCCGTTCCGGAAGGCTGTCAATGCTGGATATACTATAGCCAAGAAGAGCTGATATTCGGGCAACGCCATACCCCGTGCTGAGTCAGATCCGACACAGGTAAATCCTGGGGTTCGAGCAATTGCGCCTTCTTAAGTCATACCTAACACCGAACGTTCGTAAATCGTACCCTCGGTATAGAGCAACCCAACTACAACAACAACCATTCTGACTCAGGGACTTTTAACCTCAACCAATACAAACATGCCTTTTCTTTGGAGACTAATTTTTCCCCTCTTCTTTCTTGCGGCAATAGCCCTTGTATGGGCTCCGTTCATCCTCAGTGGCGGACTCGACACCATCAACGACGCCATCGCCCAAGGCCGGTATCCAGGGGGTGAGAAGGGGGTCACTTCCTTCACCGGTGTCCCCGCCATTGACGACGCCCTCATGTCACTGGTGGCATTCAATCTTCCTGTCGTGAATGCGGACTTCCTGGTGGGCCGCATCTTCATGGCCCAGTTCCTCGCCAACGTCTCCGTCATGTCCTTCATCCTCCTCGTTGAGGCGCAGCGCGGGTCCAAGCAGGCACGTCTTCCATGGTCGTAAGCCTACCCGGGTTTCCCATCAGCTCAGCTATCTTACCGAAGCCTTTCTGACTCATTCTAGTTACCTATCCTGGGGCCTCTTCTCGCAGCTCGCAACAAGTGCATTGGCCATGCCGCTGTACTGCTTTTCGCAAACCTTGCGGGGTCGAGATAGCCAAGGGCCAAGGCTGGCAAGGCTCTGGCTCCCCCTCGAGTCTTCCATCGCCGCACTACCCAGCCACATCATCGGATTTATCGTTCCTGCGCTTATGATGTTCGACCCTCTTCGCCAAGGCCCTTATGCGAAGTCCCTTTGGACCCTTGCTTTTTCACTTTTTCCCATCACCGTCACTGTCAGCTACCAAGTCCTATCTCTCGTGGCCAGACTCCTTGGCAAAACCCAGGCACCTCGTACCGTCCCCCACTCGGAGGTCGGTCGAACATCCTTGCACGTGGGATACGCCTTGACTGGTACTCTGGCCGCTACTGCTCATGTGTACACGGTTGCTTTGACCATCACCCACCCAGACAGCCTGCTCCATGGTCTTCTTTCCTTGGGGTATTCGTCTCCACTGATCCAGGAGAAAATACTGACATTCCTGAAATTCGATTATCTCATCACCTTTGGCGCCCTGCTGGCGTTTGGGCTCGGCGAATTGCGCACCCTTCATTACGGGGGGTCACTGAAACTAGCCATACTACTCATACTGGGCGTAATTATGCTTGGTCCAGGCGGAACTATAGCGATTGTATGGTCTATTCGGGAGGATGGTCTACGCAAGATGAAGTCAAAGTCTAGATGATCGGATTGTTATTGTATTCCTGTTCTTGGCGTCCTTTCTAGAAACAAATTCTTCCTCTGGTAGTCATTAGATTGCTATATTAGCCAAAGGAAACATTGGTAGCTAGCTACATCGCAATAAAGACACAAGTTGGATACACGTGTGCGACTTGGGTCCCTGGAAACCTGATCCGGGTACTTCAGATCCTGCCAGAAAAGGGGTGTCCCCTATCCGAACAAAGCTTGGCCATGTCATCCACCAACTGTGCCTGTAGCCTCGTCCCTTCCTCAGACTCGGCGAAACGTGAGAGCCTAGATCGCGTGGTAGTCAGTCAGCATTACGTGTGTCGTCAGGCCAGTCTCTAAACATAAAGAGAGAGAAAAGGTTCCATGGTGGCTGGCTTACTTGTTCACGTGGCCGTCCCGCATGTACTTTCCCGATAGTTGCGGCTCACTGCAGGTAGCAGCGTGGACGTGCAGGCGGCCCCCTTGCTCCGCCGACCGGGCGTGGGCCATGGAGATGAGCCTGGTGAGCAAACTGGCGGAGTCGGGGAAGAAGTTGGAGGCGCAGAAGCCTGGGGTGGTGGTCACCACTTCCACGGATGAGGGGTCCACGCGCCTGGCCAGCTCGCGTCCAAAGAGGGCGAGAAACAATTTGGCTGTGTAGTACTCGTAGCTCGGGTCAACAGCAGCCGAGGGATGATGGAACTCGGCTAGTGCATCCCCGTGACTGGGTTTGTATGTGGACCAGGCATGCGCCTCAGATGACACCAGGACGAGGCGGCCTGGGGATGGAGGGGCGGTACTACCCACCACGCCTGGGCCAGTGGGGGGCACCAGGAGCGAGGCGAGGCGGAGGGCCAGGTAGGCCGTGGCACGATAGTTGACTTGCATGAGCAGGGACCATCCGTCATCGACGCGGCGCTGCTCCCGGGAGAATAGACCTGCGTTCAGCAGCGCAATGTCAAGCCGGCTGACGCCAAGGGTGCCAAGGCGCCGAATGAACCCATCAACCGAGTCAAGGGACTCCATCTGCAGCTCGGCGACGTGGATAGATGCGCCGGGCGCGTCGCCAAGGGACTTTTTGTCACCAAGGGACTTTTTGTCGCCAAGAAATTTTTGTTTCAGGGCCTCGGCCTTGGCCAAGTCTCGGGCCCCAATGATGAGCCGCGCGCCCAGCTGGAGGAACTGCCTCGCCGCCTCGTAGCCAACGCCTGATGTTGCGCCTGTGACTAGCACCGTCTTGCCGTGCAACGATAGATCGGGGGGCAGGGTCGGGGATCCGACTAGTTTCTGACGCGCCACGTAAGCGATGGGCCCATCCGACGTAAAGTCAAAGAGGCTGGGGTTCAGAGCGATCATGCGAAGGGGCTCGGGGAGGAAGGCCATGGTTGCTTCGGTGTGTGGGTGCCTTGGTATGGAAGATGGGTGGTGATGCGAAGAGTCGTTCTGGAACAAGACCCATTTAGCCATGTATTATATCGTCCTTCCAAATGCCAAGAGTTACATACTCTGGTATCGCTAGTTGCACCCCTCGTATGCATTAAACCAATACAAACATCCGACTGTGGTGCGGGGACAGTGTAAGCTGACTCATGCGTGAATTTACATATGTATGAAAAGATTTGGTAACGAATATCTTATTCGGCCGAAAAGGCCCAATGAGGGTAGAGCTTGGCCTCGGAACCGAATACGTTAGGTTCCTGGGTTTGTATGACCCCTGTGTCTGGTCGTTGATTCGGCCGGGGTCAAACAGCCTCACATCAGCCCCGAAGTAAAACGAACGGAGCCACCGCATTGGGAACGAACTGCAGACCAGCGGTTCATCGGATCTGGTTAAGTCAGACTGAGAATCTTACAGACAAGGATGCTGTGGAGCCGCGTTCGCCAAGTGTTGCTCTTGCGCCTGATCCTTGTGCCGATCATTGGAATGTGCAATCCCAAAACGTGTATGCTCGCATAATGTCGGCAGCTTCCGCTCGTGGTTCGACTATTGAAACATGTATTTGAACAGTCAGCATCCAGTATCACGCAGTCTATGAGCTGAGCTGACCTAAGACCATCTTTAGGTACTGCTCAAGATAGGACTAGGGGAAACATTTGTTCTGAGGAGCAAGTAATCAATAATACGATTATTGGTCAAGGCGAGTCCTATAGTATTAAAGAATATCTGGGGTAGGCTTCACTATTGTCCTGTACATGCCAATACCTTTTCAGGGACCACAACTCGACGAGTATTGCGAGAGGTTACGAAAATTTCAATTTGCAGAAGAATTTGGTCTACAGATCGCACCCAGACAAGCTCAATGGACGTGTACGAAGTTATTATCGTGGGAGGAGGTACGAAAAATGAATTCCATTTTACATTGCTATAGCACATAGAGGCACAATTCTCATACTAAATGACTGACCAACTGATACAATTACAGGCTGGTGTGGTATAATTGCAGCCAAGGTCTATCTGCAAACCCAACCGGGAGCCAAGATCCTGATCATCGACGGCGCTTCCACTATCGGGGGAACTTGGTGCAAAGACCGCCTATACCCTCACCTGGTTGCCGAGGCGCATTATGGCCTTTTCGAATACTCGGACCTGGAGATGAGTCGGGACAGCAGGTTCGTGAACGATTTCGGCCTGATTTCGGGCGAGGCCGTCCACAACTATCTCAGCAGCTACGTCGACAAGTTTGGCTTGCACAAGTATCTCCGCCTCAACACCAAGGTTGAGAAGGCATCGCGAGTCGGGCAGCACTGGCATCTGACACTTGCCGATTCTGGGGAGCAGCTGGTCAGCGAGAAGCTCATTGTCACCACGGGGCTCACTTCGGAACCGTCCATCCCCGACATACCTGAAACCGGGTTCCCCGGGCAAGTGATGCACTCCAAGGAACTGGGAAAGCTGGAAACCATCGACAAGATTGGCCATGAGAGCATCCGCACCGTAGCGGTGTATGGCGGCTCCAAATCAGCCTTTGACGCCGTCAACATGCTGCTTCGTGCTGGGAAGCGTGTCGAGTGGATTGTCCGGGGCGGAAAGGGCGGCCCCTCCATCATGACGCCCCTCACTATTCTTGGACGGCCCAGCTTTGGGCTCAACAACAGTCGATTGCTTGCCATGTTCTCGCCCAACCTGTTCGCGAAAGGCTGGTCCTCGCGGTGGCTTCATCACACAGGCCCGGCCTGGTTGACGCAGAGGCTGGTGCGCGCGTGGTGGCGCCTGATCACCTATCTACTCGTATCCGAGGCACAGTACGAAAAGAGCGAGAACGGCAAGTTGCTAGCACCTACAATGGGACTCGATAGCCTGCTGTGGAGTCCGGCAACTCTGGGGGTCATGACTCACCCAAATCTTTGGAAAGACATTCACCAGAGTGCCCGCGTCCATGTCCAGCAGAACACCATTGAGGCCTTTGATGAAAAGGGGGTTCTCCTGGGTGACGGAACCCATATTGACGCCGACATGGCAATCCTCGCTACGGGATGGAAGACCTTGCCCACCAACTTCATCTTCTCCGACAAGGATTGCCTGGACGCAGGCCTGCCTTCTCCCCAGTCGTTCGGCTCCAAGACGAGGCAGAAATGGGAGAGCCTCCGCGCCGAATCGGACTCCGCCGTCACGCAGAGACTCCCGCTCCTCAAAGCATCCCCGGGCTGGGCCCAGCACACGCCCCGGGTCGAGGACGACTTCCACCTCTACCGGTCCATCGCCCCGGCCTCGGCCCGCGACGACGACCGGTCCCTGGCCTACATCGGGTTCCTGAGGACCACGAGCGCCCCGGTCGTGTACGAGGCGCAGGCGCTGTGGGCCTGCGCCTACCTCCAGAACAAGCTGCAGGTGCCTCCCGCGGATGTCAAGGAGCGAGAGACGGCGAAGCACAATGCTTGGGTGCGGCGGCGATACCTGTGTGGGCGCAAAGTACCATTTGCGCTCTTTGACTTTCTCCCTGTAGGTGAACGTTTTGTTTTCTACTCCCCCTTTCCTTATAAATGCACCATCTAACACCAGCGGAAATAGTATATCGATGTTCTTTATAGTGATCTTGGCATCAACAGCAGGAGAAAGAGCAACCCCTTTTCCGAATTCTTCGGTATGTATAAACCGAGTGATTTCAGGGGGGTGGTAGACGAATTCATCCAGAGCAATGAGTCGAAGACATTCCATCGTGATGAGCACGTGCGTCTTTGGCCTTCGTTGGTTATAATTGGAGGGGCCTTCGCAGTTTTTCTTTTTGCAATGGCTGGATTCCATGGTAGCCACGGATTGTGATGAGGATTGCATTCTGAGAATAGTTGGCACCTGCTGCGTTGAGCTGGGTTACAAATAATCAAATCAAATCAAGGAGTATCTTAGCCATAAAATGAATAATCGTTTCCTTTGGCTTTATGAAATATATACTAAACGCAATTGCCTATAATGCACTGAGCTCAACTCGATTTGACTCTACATACTCAAGGTGTTTCCGAGACTCTGTAAACAAGCTTGTAACCGCTCACCTTCGAATCCCTCAATGCAGCTAATCCCTCCAAAACCCCCTCGAGTCCCCGAGGCCCAACTTGGATCTTGTGTGGTCTAATTTTGCCGTGGGCGATCAAGCGCTCCGCCAGGGCCCACCACCTCTTGCCAAACTCCCAGTCCTCCGGCACGGCGGGGAACTTCTGGTCGCCCATGCCCCATTCCTCGCCAAAGATGGTGTACGCTTTGGTATCGACGGCGTGCACGAGACCCGGCACTGGCGACCGTACAGGTTGCAGCGTGGCCAGTTGGCCACCACGCGACGACAGCGCGGCCGCGCAGAACCGCGCAGTCCACGCTGTCGACACCGTGTCCCAGCAGACCTTGAGGTCGTCATCTGTAGCTTCGCGGATCTCCTCGGCGGCGTCCTCGTCGTCTCCGTAGTCGTACGTCGCGCACGCGCCGTAGCTAGTGGCCAACTCCGCGTTGTGTGGCGAGCACGTCGTCAGCGGCTCGTATCCCGAGAGCGCCGCGCACTGTAGCCCCAAGACCCCGCTGGCGGTTGAACCGCCGTAGATGAGGATGGGGCCGCGCTTCTGTGGGTTGATGACATCCGCACCGTCGGGCACCGGGGGTAGGGGCAGTCCCAGCGCCTGGTACAGGCCTTGGCCGACGGCGGTGATGCCGACGCCAAACGTCGCGGCCTCCTCAAAGGTCATGCCGTCGGGCACGCGTGCCTGGATATCAGCCTTAACGACGATGTACTCGGCAAACGCTCCATCCTCGGGCTCGGTCGAGTTGCCTCCGTGGACGAAGCCCATGACGCGGTCCCCCTTTTCGAAGGGCTTGGAGACGCCGGCGCCGATCTCCTCCACGACGCCGGCGTAGTCGCAGCCCAACAGGAGGCCGGGTGTCTGCGTGAGCTCTGCGTGCTTCCAGTCCGTGGGATTCAACGCGACGGCGTGGGTCCTAACGAGCATGTAGCCGTCGCGAACTGCGGGCTTAGGTCGGTCATGAACTAAGCCAGCCTTTCCAGGAGCCGTGACGATAATGGCTTTCATTTTCTTTATTACGTTTCGTATGGACTAATAGGTTGAAGTTTTCGAAGTCTCACAAAATGTAGTATTGCACAACGCGAGTGAAGGAGGAAATGTTGTTGCAGCTAGGAAAGGGGGATGCAGTATACCCTGAGATTTAGGAAACTATCAAGGGACGACTGTGCCTCACTCTTCCGAACGAAAGCTATTCTAATTCATCTCATGGGAATAGATTATACTAGTTACTTGATTTGTGTACTCTGTTAATGTAGCCAGCAGCCTACCTCGCCGAACCGCCCCTTTTCCCTCGGGGGTCGTCAGCTATCACACCGGAGGATCTAGGAATTGGCATGTCAGATCTCACCTACATCATATCAGTTGGACATTCATACGAGTCATGAGTTCCGCCGGCTTGGGAACAATTCGCCAAGCACCAGATTAATAACTGTTACATCACCTGAATGGTTCGCCAACGCCGACCCGCAGCACCCCCACAATTGCTGACCGAACCGAAAATGCGACGCTGCTGGTTGAAGAGGGTAGGGTATAGCGTTTCAAGATGTCGCTTCTCTTAATTGCATATTAGCCGGCGAAAAGGACCATAGTACCTGTACATGTATGTGCACATGGACATGACGGGCGAAGGGGTCCTTTCCAGAGGCGACACAGTCAGCATCCACCGGAAGTTCGGTGACACATATGCATCCTTTTCCAGATTCATCCCATACTCGAGGCTAGCTGACCAGGATAAAGTTCTTGAATCTAGTCAGCTTGCTACTTTGCTTGGCATCCACAGCTAGATCCCAAGGTACAATGATGGTATCGTCAAAGGCGTCGTGTGCATTGCTGAGGAACGGGACAATGTCAGATTGTAGATGGGTTAAGAGGTTATCCCGACGCCCGCTCACCATAACCAAGTCATACTAGAGATAGCTTCTGTAGGCAGTTTCATTCCATGCAGAAGTGTTCTTCGTATTTTTGCAAACCACCACATACACAGCTTTTCAAGGCAGTGACCATGACTCCCCTTATCGAGCCCGAAAGCGCTGCTGAGGCGCAATTCCTATCCACGATAGACTCATGCGTCTTCCCCAGTGCTTCCACTTCCGCCGCCTTTTCAGTCGACAGACCTGTGACTGTGTCATGCCTTCCTCTTCCCAGCCACCTTGGCATCATTGCCAGAGAGCACCTCGAGTCTGTCGAGAGCCTGGTGCAGGTGGCTTGGGCACTCATACTCAGGCAGTATCTGGGTGGAAGGACGGCGTGCTTTGGCTATGTCGCCAACCAAGACAATTACAGCAGTCTTTGTGGTGCCTCTGTAACAGAGCATATCTCCCTCCAGCGTTTAGACGGCGTCTTCGCGGTGCTGGACCCGGATGTCACCCTCACTGTCACTTTGGGCAACTGGCACAGAGCCTACACCTCTCGACGTATCAAATCATCACATCTGGTAGAGATCGACCAGGCCTTGGTGTTCAACACGGCACTGGTTGTCGGAAACGGGATTTTGGTTGGAGGACGCTCGCGGTTCAATCCTACCCCTGAAGTATGACATTCTTGTCTTCCCATAGTGTTTCTTTGAAGTGCACGTGAGTATACGAGATATAACTAACATTACCGTATCGTAGTTTCCGGTTGTTGCTTTCATCGATCTTTCTGCAACTATCCCTCAATTGGCCATCTCATGTCAACCTGGTGCTGTTCCTCCGGAGCAGCAAAGTCTCCTCGCCCACGCCTTTCAGTCGGCCATATCGGCGTTCCTGTTGAACCCGAAGCAAAAGGTCAGAGACCTTAACGTCTTCACTGTTTGGGACCATCAACGGATAGCTACCTGGAACGGTCATGGCCTGGTTGCAGTGAAATCATGTGTGCATTCGGAGTTTTCCAAGATAGCAAGACGTATGGGCCAGGCCCCAGCCATTTGCTCCTGGGATGGTCATGTCAGCTATGAAGAGTTGGACCGGCTGTCGTCGGTGCTTGCCGCTACCCTCAAGGCCAAAGGCATCGAGCCTGAATCAGTGGTTGCATTGCGCTTCAACAAATCGTTGTGGGCTGTGGTTTCCATGCTGGCGATCCTCAAAGCGGGCGGAGCTTTCGTGTCCTTGGACCCTTCTCAGCCTGACCAAAGGCAAAAGACCATATTTGAGGACGCCAACGCTGCCCTGCTGCTCATGCCAGAAGCACCTTCCACCGAAATACCGCTCTGGGCAACAGAAAGGTTCTACATGATCTCCGAGGCCTCTACTCGAGGCCTTTTTACCCAGGACGACCATGGCTCAGCTCCCGTCATTGGGGTTGAGTCGGTCCGCCCTCAGCATGCAGCATACATAGTCTACACTTCTGGGAGCACCGGAAAGCCCAAGGGGATTATCGTCGAACACGCTGCGCTCTCTACCAGTGTCCAGGAGCAGGCCAAGGCCATGGATATTGGGCCTGACTCACGGGTCCTGCAATTTGCCGCCTACACATTCGACGTCAGCGTCGGGGACATCTTCACCACCCTCACACACGGGGCTTGCCTGTGCATTCCCGATGAAGCTAGCCGGAGAGACAACTTAGCAAAGGCCATCACCGACATGGCAGTAACGCACGCCTGCTTGACAAGTACCGTAGCCGGGTTCTTGGACCCTGCCGATGTGCCCACCCTACAAACACTGACGCTCGGGGGCGAGCCCCTTTCCAAGCAAAATATCACCAAGTGGGCCGGCAAGGTTCGGTTGAACAACATCTATGGGCCCGCAGAGTGCACCGTGTGGTGCTTTGTGCAGCAAGACATCAAGCCCTACGACAACGAGAGCCGGTTCGGGCACGGCATCGGAGCCAGGGGCTGGATCGTGGACCCCAACGACAGCGACCGCCTCCTGCCCGTCGGCGCTGTTGGCGAACTCCATGTCGAAGGTCCACTGCTGGCACGGGGTTATCTCAATAACCCGGAACATACGGCAGCTTCTTTCATCACGGACCCAGCCTGGCTCCACATGTTTGGGACGGTGGGAAAGAGGCGCTTGTACAAGACGGGCGACTTGGTTCGCTACGACCCGACTGACGGAGCCATGATTTTCGTTGGTCGCAAGGACACGCAGGTAAAGCTTCGTGGCCAACGCATCGAGCTCGGCGAGATCGAACACCATCTGCGTCTCAGCCTCAGCACAGGCAACGCCGCGGCTAATGATGTTGTTGTCGACTTGTTCAAGCCGTCCTCTCTGGGCGAGGCCGTCCTCGTGGCTTATGTCAGTATCGGCGCCTCGTTTCCTTCGCACCCGAACAAGACCTCCATGACAACCGAGGTCAAAGAATGCATTTCCGCCATCGCGGAAGTATCCAAAAAGGCCTTGGTCCAAGTCCTGCCGTCATACATGATTCCCACTGTCTTCGTCCCCGTGCAGCACATCCCCCTTTCTACGTCGGGGAAGACAGACATCCGGACACTACGGCAGATCTGCTACAGCCTGTCGTGGGCTGAGCTTCTCGAGATAAGCTCTGGCAGTCCCCGTACAGCTCACCGTAAAGGTGAAAGTGACTTTGCCAGCAAGACCGAGGCCGAAAGCCATATGGCTGACGCGTGGGCCACGCTTTTAGGGATGTCGCCCGACCAGATCGAGCCCTCCGACAGTTTCATTTCTCTCGGCGGAAACTCTCTCATGGCCATCCATCTTGTTGCGGTCTATCGGGAGCACGGCCTATCTCTGACGGTGGCGGATATTCTCCAACACCCCGAGCTGTCTGCAATGACCGCCTGCACAGTTCCCATCCGAACAGCCACTTCGGCTATCCCAAACCCTGCTGAGTTCTCCGACATGGTCACAGGACAAGTGTCTAAGAAGGCCTTGTTTGCTGACGCTGCACAGCAATGCGGAGTCGGTTCAGAGGATATCGTGGCAGTATATCCGTGCACACCGCTGCAGGTGGAAATGATGGATCTGTCATTGACGGGCAAGACTTCTCAGTTCGCCCACGAACTGTCGCGGCTATGGCCAACACTGGATTTCAGCCGCTTCAAGAACGCCTGGGAAGAGATAGTGAAGATACATCCCATCCTACGCACGAGATTCATACAGAGCAGTCACGATGGCGAATTGAAACAAGTGATCGTCGACGAGCCGCTGTGGTGGGAAGCTCCTCGAGACTTCGACGACTACATGGCAACCAATTTCCCAACCGCGACAACGAAGCTGGGCGATCGTCTCGCAAGATGGTCGCTCTATGAAGAACCTGTCGAGGGCACCAGCCAGGCCACGAATCACATGTTGATAATTAGCTTGCATCACGCCATCTTCGACGGTGTAGTATTGCATCACATATTCACCAATCTCTTTGCAATCTACACTGGGAACAACTTGTCTCATAGTCCACCCAACTTCGGCGAGTACCTATGGCGCACCTCTAAGGACTTGAAGGATAATCTCCACGATCATTTTCTATACTGGGGCAAGTACCTGGCTGGATGGGAGCAGGCGGGTGAGTTCCCTCCTACCGTCGAACCCCGCGACCGCCAGGTGCACGCTACGGGGGGGACGATGCGTTTCCTACCGTTTCCAGGCGGCGTCCGTCCAGAGCTTGGAAGTCTGACTCTGTCGACTTTTTTGCGAGGTGTGTGGGCTATCCTGTTGGCGCGCCGGACGGCCTCCGAGTGCGTGGTCTTCTCGACCTTCTTGGCTGGGCGCACCGTTGACATGGAGGGTATCGAGCGGCTGGTCGCCCCCACGTTCACCCACGTGCCGATCCTCGCGCGACTCTCGGCGTCGCAAACGGTGCGCGAGTTTCTCGCTGCCTTACAGGCGGACGCGATAGCCATGATGCCGTACGAGGCGACGGGCATGCCGCGGATACTACAGCAGGCCTGCCAGTCGGGATCCAATCCACAGCTAGGCGGCTACATGTCTCGAAACCTGCTCGTGGTGCAGCCGATGCCAAAGGGGGGTGGGACGCTGCCGGCGGCAGAGGAGAATGGTCAGCCGCTCCCGTTCCCAGGAGAGATCCTCTGCGGCCCTCGCATCGACCCGGCGGCCATGGGGGCGTTCAATCCCTTCCCGCTGTTGATGGAGATGACGATGCTGGATGAGGGTGTCGCATTCCGCGTCAGTTTTGACTTGGAGATTATGTCGGCGAAATTGGTAGAGGAAATGCTGGATGAACTGACATCCGTCATCCAGACCCTTCCCGGTCAGCTAGACCATTTGCTATCCGGGGTAGTTTGATGGCGGGGCAAGGGGGTGTTACCCAAGACGGTAGGCATCGCTTGGTGATTGGTTGGTGGTAACATGGCTTGCATGGGTACATGGGTACCCTGCAACCATGCAATATGCAGGCACGGTTGGATCTTGGCTTTGATCTGACAGATTGATTGACGCTTTTTGCTTTCAATACGAATACGAATACCGAATACAGTGCGCAGACACCTAACCTGTGGCTAGTTGACATTTATACGTACTGTGTAAGACACATTGGTGCATGCATGCGTACCTGTATCTACATGCGAGAAACCATTTCAAAAATAAATAAATGATCGATTTTCCTGTTTGTGATTCCAATGTTGTCCAGTATTCTATCCGTTTTCTTTGACCAAACAAGCTCAAAATGGCATCCAACATTCTGGGCTTCATTGCCCACATCGCGAGCTATGCTGTCGGTGTGTCGGTGCTTGCTATCACCCTCAATGTTCTTTGGCAGCAGCTCCCCCGCAAGAAGTCAGAGCCTCCCTTGGTATTTCACTTGATTCCTTTTATCGGCAACGCTGTATCTTATGGCGTCAATCCCTTCGAGTTCTACAAAGAATGCCGCCGGAAGCATGGTGACATCTTCACCTTCATCCTGTTCGGCCGAAAGATGACGGTCTACCTTGGCACCGACGGCAACGAGTTTATCCTGAACGGGAAACTTCAAGACGTTAACGCTGAAGAAATATACTCTCCCCTGACGACGCCCGTCTTCGGGAGCGACATCATCTACGACTGCCCCAACTCGAAACTCATGGAGCAAAAGAAGTTCGTCAAATTCGGCTTGACGCAAGCTGCCCTTGAATCCTACGTCCCTCTAATCGAGAAGGAGGTCCTCGACTACCTCAAATCCGAATTCAAAGGCCCCGGAGGAAAAGTGAACATATCGACCGCCATGTCCGAAATCACAATCTTCACCGCCGGCCGCACTCTCCAGGGAGCCGAGGTCCGCAAGAAGCTCACTGCCGAGTTCGCCGAGTACTATCACGACCTAGATATGGGCTTCAGGCCCATCAACTTCCTCATGCCTTGGTTCCCTCTTCCCCAAAACCGACGACGAGATGCCGCACGCGAGAAAATGCGGTCCGTGTACACCGAGCTGATCAACGCTCGGCGGGATGCGAAGAGTGGCAGTCAAGAAAACCAAGAGCCGGACATGATATCTCACCTGATGAGCTGCATCTACAAAAACGGCACACCACTCCCAGACAAGGAAATTGCCCATATGATGATTACGTTGCTCATGGGCGGCCAGCATTCATCTTCCTCCTCCAGCGCCTGGATCATGCTTCGCCTTGCCTCGCGCCCCGACATGGTTGAGGAGTTGTATCAGGAGCAGTTACAGGCTCTGGGCCCAGACACGACGAAACCACTGCAATTCGCTGACCTCGATCGACTTCCTCTACTGCACAACGTGGTCAAGGAGACTCTCCGGGTCCATTCCTCAATCCATTCTCTCATGCGCAAGGTTATGAACCCCATCCAGGTCCCCGACAGCGACTACGTCATCACGGCCGACAAGGTCCTCGTGGCCTCGCCCATTACATCCCACCTCGACGAGAAGTACTTCCCCAACGCCGAGGTCTGGGATCCGCACCGTTGGGACGACCGCGTCGAGGTCGAGCTGGAAGAGGACTTTGTGGATTATGGGTACGGCGCCATGAACAAGGGCACGAGAAGTCCCTACCTCCCGTTCGGGGCCGGCCGCCACCGTTGCATTGGCGAAAAGTTTGCCTACATCAACCTCGTCACCATCATCCTGACCATGGTGCGGAACCTGAAGCTCAGCACTGTCGATGGCAAGTGCTGGGTGCCGCCCACCGATTACGCCTCCTTGTTCTCTCGGCCCCCCTTGACCGCCGAACTCCTCTGGGAGCGGCGTCTGCCTGCTTCTTCATAGATCCTACGTAGACTTGGGCCAATCATGGACTCGCCCGTGTAATTACTTAGAGCGTTAGACTCCATCATAGATCAGAGAACAAACAACAAGATTGACTCAGTTCCAGTAATGATTGGGTACGTGGCCACAAGACCACCGACCAGTGGACGTATTGCTTACCTGCAGAATTGTAAGATCATAGTGTGTTGCGGGATTATGGAGCTGCATATCCAATTACGTTACATCTTATGCGCCCTGCATCTTGGCATCCATACTTTCTAACCGGTCCGAACCTTGTATGTGTACCTGAGTAGTTTATGCACTTAACCAATCCCAATGTACAGGGTGTGTCTTTATCATTCGATCATGTCGAGCTCGTTCCCTCGACATACCAGGCAGATGACCAAGATGGCACAGCGGTGAAGCCTCACCTGAATATATCTTGGCAGTTGGCTGTGGATATCCTATACATACATGTACTCCTCAACTGACTGCGAGTACCCTGAAGACCCATAGCATGTACACTTTTCGCTTCCGGTAACTTCTGTTTTTAAGAAACATAGGCTGGGTCCCTGAAAATATACAGACTGTTTTGGGACGGAGCTGACGTGAGGTTTTTGGCGGCTGGTTGTTAGCCGGAGCCATCGAGGCTGGAAAATCAGTAACATGGCCAGGAGAACACATCCATGCCTGCTATTGCTAATCGACATGCACGGCTGTGTCTTGGGTACTATATGTATAGCATATCACCGAATGAGTACTTCCTCTTCAGCTAGTATGAACGTATGAATTCATAGTACATGATAATTGGTCGAGTTAAGCTGCTTCGTTATATATCTTCAACTCACACCAGTCTACCTTGAGGCTATCATCAGCCTTCTTGACGGTGACGGGATTCATGTTGCATCAGAACACTCAGACCATCAATCTTCTTAGCCCCTGACGACTTATTCCAGTCACTGGCCAGCATGCAATCAACACGTCCAATTCCAATTGCCATAGTCGGCATGGGATGTCGGCTTCCAGGCGGCGCCGACAGTCCCGACAAGTTCTGGGAGCTTCTTCAAGATGGCCGCAGCACGTGGACAGACGTGCCCAGCGACCGCTACAACTGGAAATCCTTCAATCATCTGCACCACGACTCCCAAGAGTCGCACAACCACCGCGGCGGTCACTTTATACAGCAAGATGTAGCCGCCTTCGACGGCAACTTCTTTGGCGTTTCCGCTGCCGAGGCGGAGGCCATGGATCCCCAGCAACGCATCTTGCTGGAGACCACGTATGAGGCCTTGGAGAGCGGTGGCATCCCGCTGGACAGCATACGGGGGAGCGACACGGCCGTCTTCACGGCGGCCTTCAACCATGACTATGAGACCATGGCCCTGAAAGACACACAGAATCTCCCCAAATACCATCTTACCGGCAACGCCCCGTCCATCGAGGCCAACCGCATATCCTACGTCTTCGACCTCAAAGGGCCCTCTGTGTCGCTGAATACGGCATGCTCGGGAGGTTTAGTAGCACTCCATCAAGCTTGTCAATCATTGAAATCCGGCGAGTCTGGCTTGGCTATTGTTGGGGGATCCAACTTGATTTTGACACCCGACTTCATGTTTGGAATGAGTTTTATGGGGTATGTGATATCTCCTAAGTCCAATCTGCCATGTGTAATGAGGGCATGCCTATTTCACTCAAGTACTAACAAGGAACAATATTAGCATGCTTAACAACGAAGGCAGAAGCTACTCCTTCGATGACCGGGGCGCCGGCTACGGCAGGGGCGAGGGCGTGGCATCCTTGGTCCTGAAGCGCCTTGACGACGCCGTGGCTGCCGGGGATCCCATCCGCGCCGTCATCCGCAACACGGGCGTGAACCAAGACGGCAAGACGAACGGCATCACCCTGCCGAGCGGCGAGGCCCAGGAAGCCCTGACGCGCCGCGTGTACGAGCAGGCCGGCCTCGACCCGAGGGATACGGCATACGTGGAGGCGCACGGAACCGGCACGATTGCGGGCGACGGGGCCGAGATGCGGGCCATCCACAATGCCTTCTGCCCGGCTGGTAGGGAGCGCGAGCTGCTGGTGGGGTCGGCCAAGGCAAACATTGGCCACCTCGAGCCTACCAGTGGCTTGGCCGCCGTCATCAAGGTTGTCCTCACTCTGGAAAAGGGGCTAGTACCCCCAACACCAAACGTGCTGAACGTGAAGGGAAATGTACAATTTCATGGAATAAGAGTACGTATATCTTCCTGCAAATGATACCCAACAGCTGGCTACATTGGTAATGGTAACAGAACATAACTAACCGAAGTCACAGATACCCCATGTGGGTTTGGAATCGTGGCCGTCTGGTATGGTCCGCCGTGCCTCAGTTAACAACTTTGGGTTTGGCGGTACCAATTCCCATGTCATTTTAGAGGGTAGAAGCAGCGTGACCAAAGCGGGGAGTAACGGGGCTGTTGAAAACGGCCTGATACCAAGCTTCTCCAAAGACGATCGTTCTGAAAAATACCAGCTTTTCGTTCTAACAGCAAAATCCAAGACCTCTCTCAAAGAGAATGTCAGCTATCTTCGAAATTGGATTACAAATAACACACACGAATTTCGTCTGGATGATCTATCTCACACTTTGGCAAACCGGCGTACACCGATGTCATGGAGAAGCAGCTGGGTCGCATCCAGGAAAGAGGATCTTCCCACAGCCACCAGAGACGCCCCTCTGACCAAAGTGGCCTCTTCCAAGCGGCCCGTCGTGTTCCTCTTCACCGGCCAGGGGGCCCAGTGGTACGCCATGGGCCGCGAGCTTCTTGCGACGCAGGGGCGCTTCCGCGACTCCATACGGGAGTCCGACCGGATCCTGCAGAAGCTGGGCATTGCCTGGAGCCTGCGGGACGAGCTCTCCAAGCCCAAGCACCTCTCGCGCATCGACCGGAGCGAGATCGCCCAGCCGGCGAGCATCGCCGTCCAGATCGCGCTGGTGGACCTGCTGCGCAGCCTGGGCGTCGCGCCCGACGCCGTGCTCGGCCACTCGAGCGGCGAAATGGCGGCGGCCTACGCCGCGGGCGCGCTGACGCACGAGCAGACGCTCATTCTCTCGGATCGGCGGAGCCTGATCTCTTCGTGGTGCGACGAGGAAATAGAGGCGAAGGGCGCCATGCTCGCTGCTGGGCTAGGCGAGAAGGAGGTCCTCCTGTACCTAAAACGAATCCCGCACGAGGTAAGTCGTGCACCCTTTCTAGGAAATAGTGACGGTCGGATGGCGTGAGCTAATAGGTGTCATACAGTGCGGTTTAGTCAACGTTGCATGTGTCAACAGTCCATTCAGCACCACTATATCTGGAGATAAAATAGCAATCCATGCTTTGAAAGAGAGCCTTGACTCAACATCTACTTTTGCCAGAGTTCTAAAGGTAGATACAGCATATCATTCACATCACATGAAAGTTGTGGCACCAAGGTACCGAGAGAAGATCGGATACTGTAAGTGATACCATTCCCCTTTCAGAAAACTGCCGTTATTGGTGCCAATGGCTTACCCCTATTGTCGTTGATCCATAGTGGAGACGTCCGCCCCTCCGAAAAGCATTCGTTTCTTCTCGTCGGTCACTGCCAAAGAGAAATTATCGGATTTCGGAACCGACTACTGGGTTGAGAATCTGGTTTCTAAAGTTCGCTTCAGTGACGGTCTTGGAACGCTATGTAATGCGCTTCGCCAGCAATACAATGGCCCCGTTTCGCCCATCTTCGTCGAGCTCGGCCCGCATCCAGCTCTGTCGGGTCCGACCAGGCAAACCATAACGTCTTTGAAAATCGCTGATTTCGACTATGCATACACCTCTCCGTTATCCCGAGATAAAGACGCTAGAAAGACCGTCCTGGAGATGGCCGGTAAACTATTCCAGCATGGATGCGCGGTCGACATCACCGCCGCGAACCAAAGCATTCTTCCCATGGAGGAGCCTCATGCAGACAATATCATAGCCAAAATTCGACCGGTAGTAGTTAAAGACCTCCCGACCTACGCATGGGATCACTCAAAGACGTACTGGCATGAATCGCGCCTCAGCCGAGACTATCGTCTGCGGCCTTATCCCCACCACGACTTGCTGGGTCTTCGCATCATACCTGGCAACGACATTGACCCGACGTGGCGGAATCTGCTCAGTATAGATCGCATGCCGTGGCTTCGAGACCATGTGGTGGACGACTTTGTCATCTTTCCCGGCTCTGGCTACATGTGCATGGCCATCGAAGCCATGTGGCAACTAGCTCAGGGAAACGGGACAAGTACCCGTGTCGAGAGCTTCAAGCTCAGAGATATAGAATTCATCAAAGCCCTAGTTGTGCCAGAGCCGCCAGAGACTGTTGAGATACAGCTTGCCCTGCATGCTCCGGCTAAGGCCCGCGATACGCTAGGCGCGTGGCGGCAATTCGTTGTGGCGGCTCTCTCGCCTGAGGGACATTGGGCCGAACAGTGCCGCGGTTCCATTATGATTGAGTACAGGAATGGCTATGGTGATGAGGAAGAGGACATGGAGACTGCACATGAGACGGCATCACATGCAGCGGGACGTGTTGAGTGGTATCGAGACGTCGCGACGAGATGCAGCGCAAGCCTTTCCCCTGACGCTCTATACGATGCCATGAGGCAGAACGGAAACCACTACGGCGACACGTTTGCCTCCATAACCGACATCCGACTTGGCGATCATGTCGCACACGCCATCATAAGTACCCCTGACGTCCCCAGCGTCATGCCTGCCCGATCTATGCAGCCGCACCACATTCACCCTACAACGCTCGATACCATTGCCCATGCCAGCCTTCCCGTGCATGCGAGGCACTACAAGACCGGAGCGGTCATGCCCATCCGTATCGGAGAGCTTACGGTTCAAGCCAACATGCCAAATCAGCCGCGCCAGCAATTGTCTGCCTGCGTCGAGCTCGTACCGTTGGGCGCACACTCTGCGACAGCGGACACGGTCGTCTTCGCTGATGGGGTCGCTGACCTGTCACGTCCGTGTGTTACTATATCCGATCTGGAGTTGGTAGTCATCGGCGAGTCCAAGTCATCCGGTGTATCTGGTGCAGGACCGTTGCCTGCGCTTCACACAGATTGGGTCGAGGACAAGGAGCTTTTCCTAAACCAAGTAGAAGTCTCAGTAGTCAAGCAGCAACATAACGGAACGGTTAACGGGGTTAATGGTCATGGTACATCACATCAGCCTCGGAGACCACCAGTTGAGTTTCTCGCGCTACATCCGGACATGACTCATCTTGTAGACAAGTTGCAGGGAGTGTTAAATGGCACAGATGTTGAGACTTCCACATCTTCGTTTCCTGTCGAATCGGTCAGTTCCGACAAGGTTTACGTTCTCCTCGACAACGCGTCAGACCCGATTCTAGACAATACGCAGCCGCACCGATTCCAGGAGCTTGGCGCATTCCTCATGAAGGCAAAGTCGGTACTGTGGGTGACCATGGCCGCCAAGGCCGGCGAGGAGCCAGGGCCCAACGTGCATCTCGTGACCGGATTCACCCGCGTTGCGCGCCGGGAAAACGAGGGGATGCGCCTGGTCTCCGTGCTCGTGCCGCACAGCCACGAAGAAGCGGAGTATCCGCAGATTCTGCAGACGGTCGGCCGCGTAATCGCCGTCAATTTCGGCCGGTTCCAAGCGGAAGAAGAAGAGGTGGAGGACGGCTTCTACGAGTGCGAGTACATGTACCGAGACCGTAAGATATGGGTCCCCCGCCTGGCGCCGGCCGAACCCTACGAGCGCTGGGTGCGGGCGAAATCAGGTCAAACGCCTCCGACTGAGATGACGCCATTCAATGGAGGGTGCGACTTGGTGCTCGAGATCGAGCGGCCCGGCCTGCTTAACAGCATGCGGTTCGTGCCCCTAGCAAGGGGTCCGCTGGGACCGTGCGAAGTCGAGATCCAGCCGGATTGCTACGCCGTCACCCGGACCGACGCTTTCCTCGCTGGCGGTGGCACCGACGCGCGCCTGGCGCCGTCTGCGGGTGTCGTGGGCACCATCGCTGCAGTCGGGTCCGATGTCCAGGATACGTGGCACGTGGGCGACCGCGTCGTCGGGTTCGCCGCTCAGGCCATCTCGAACCGCCCGCGCGTGTCCTCGGTTCTGGTCCGCCGCTTCTCCGACACATCCTCCTTTAGTTCAGCCCAGGTCGCTTCTGCCCTCTATCCGCTCATCAGCGCCGCGTATGCCTTCACGGAACTCACGAGCGTGGGCACTTCGCACTCGGTGCTGGTCCACGGCGCCGACAGCGAGTGCGGCCAGGCGGCCGTGGGGCTGGCCCGCCATCTCGGGGCCGAGGTGTTCGCCACAGTCCACGACGCCGCGGCCGGGAAGCGGCTGCTCGTCGAGTCGCTCGGCCTGCCGGCGGATCACGTCTTTTCGCTTCGCGCGGGGACCTACCGAGACCAGATCCATCGTCTGACGCGGGAAAGGGGCGGTGTGCAGGTTGCCCTCAACTGCTCTGGCCTGGACGTCTTCCGAGATACGTGGGCGTGCATGGCCGACTTCGGGATATTGGTCGATATGGTACAGCCGGGTGGTGCGGTCTGCTCTACGCCGTCGCATAAACATGCTACATACGTATCTTTTGACCTGGGCACCGTGATTCGACACCGGCCAGAATTGGTTGGGCGTCTGATTGACAATATTATATCCTTGCTTGACCAGAAGCAGATCAAGTCAGGCTTTTCTTCGCTTACAACCAAGCCGATTACCGAAGCCCATGATGCCATCCGGCAAGTCCAGGCAGGAAAGGCTAGCGTCAGCACAGTGCTCGAAATTCACCCAGACGCTCTGGTCAAGTCTGCTATCCCACCCAACGTCGAGGAGACGAGACTGGTAGAAGACGGCACCTACGTCATTGCCGGGGGTCTGGGAGATATCGGCCAGGGGATGTGCCGTTTACTTGCAGCTCGCGGCGCTCGGCACATCGTCATTCTCTCTCGCAGCGGCGCATCAAGAGATCCGGAGAAGAAAGAACTGTTAGAAAAAGACCTGGCCGTCTCGGGAGCGCATCTTTACGCGATTGCGTGCGACGTTACTGACGTTGATCAGGTGGTGGCAGCAGCCCGGTGGGTTGAAGCCAACAACCTACCCCCGGTGCGCGGTGTGATACAGTCTGCTGCCATTCTTCGTGTAAGTGAAATTTCTAGCAAGCTTGTCATCAAGCTTGTCGATTCGTATTCATTTTGCCGCGTCTGTCTAACGAACTTTGGATTTATTAGGATCGCATGCTGGAAGCCATGGATCTAGAAACCTTCCGTAGCGCTTTGGGTCCAAAACAAGAAGGCACGCTGAACTTGATACAATGCTTCAGGTCAACATCGTTGTCCTTTTTCATCATGCTGGCGTCTGCTATCAGCGCTTTAGGAACCAAAGGTATACACATCCATCCAAATCCCATTATTCATATAGTAAAAGCTCAAGAACGTTCGAAGCTGACCTCGAGATCGTAACTATACAGGACAAGCCAACTACGCCGCCGGTAATACTTTCCAAGAAGGCCTGGCCCTGTGGAAGAAAAAGGGCATCTTTGATGAAGCAACGCACGCCGTGGCCATCAACCCAGGGCTCGTGGCCGGGACCGACGCCGACCTGTACAGCCCCGAGCGCCGGCAGATCCTCGCCAAGCAAGGCCTCGCCACCGTCCCCTTCGCCAGCGTCATGTCGGCCATCGAGTACGCCATGAGCGCCCAAGCGCGCGCCGACGGGCTGGCCCAGGTGATCCTCGGCCTCGACGCGGACCTGCTCGTGAAGCACGACGCCGCGCTCCACAACCGCATCTACGCCATGATCCTCCACACTGCCAAGGAGCAGAACAATAACAACACCACGACGGCGGCCGCGCGATCGCTCGTCCAACAGATCTCCGCGGCCGAGAGCCGGGGAGAGGTCCACACCGTCGTCCAAGACGCCCTCACAGGCAAGCTCGTGGAGTTGTTGGCCATGGATCCGGGCGACGTCCGAGTCCACGTGCCAATGGCCGATTTCGGGCTCGACTCGCTGGTTGCGATCGAGCTGAAGAATTGGGTCTTTCGTTCGTTCAAGGCGGCTATGCAGACAGCCGACGTGCTGGAAGCGGCCAGTCTCGTGGCCCTTGCTACAGCCATCCTGGAACGGTCATCTCTCGTGCCGTTGAAGGCGATAGAGACCAATGGTTTTCATAGTAGCTAGGGTCCAATGGACTGGCTACAAATTCATACCCCTAAAGCGGTCATCTAAGGGCTCCGTCTTCCTGAATCTTGACGCGTATCTTGATTCCTTCCAGAATAGTCTCACAATAGGTATATATTTTCTCATCCCTGATTTACGTGTACGTAGCAGGGCTTCGGCTTTCGGCAAAAATACACTTCTTAAATTGATTGTTTGCTGCATATCATTTGTGGATAGGTTCGTGATGTAAATAGCCGTGGCTGTGGTTCAGACACGCAAATAGAGGAAATTCAATAACCAAGGGCGCGATTGATGAGTCTGTGTTGTTTGCCGGAGTTCCACGTACTATGACATTCCCTCATTCCTTGATGGATTCTACAATGGCTGAAAACGGCTCAGGGGTAGATTAGTGGAGACACTGTCGACCCCTTTTATCGGTCGTGTGAGGCTCGTGCCCGGCTGGTGGTTGATTACCTAAGGCGTTTCGACTGATAATCAAAAGAAAGCACCCTGGCACCTGGGCTCTTTCCATAAGAGCCGCATGCTTTCTACAATGTGTGCAGCGAAGACCACTGCATCCATCCAATGAACTGAACATGTAGGACTGACTGCCCAGCAGAATACCCACTCTGCACATCTTCAAAACACTACATAGATTACCTATATGTAGCTCATGCAACTGACATGACCAATGATCAACCGTAAACGGCATGGCAAAGACTGTTGTAGGTAGGTCTAAAAGTCCAAATGTCCAAAGTGAATGTTGCTTTCATCAAATAATCTCTCTAGGAGTCAATAACACACTGAGCAGATACTCAAGCTCTAGTTTATGTTGTTACCTCATTTGCTTGACATCTGGGTAGTTTACTGGAGGAGACGTGGGGGTAGGCAAGGCATGAGGCTAGGGTCGGGTGTTGGTGCACTGTAGATCAATTGAGTAACTGCAGTTGTATGCCGAGAACATACGACCATAACTAGGGCGGCTGAACTAGTTGGGCTGACAGAAGCAAGCCATTGGAAGCCCATGGATTGACAAGCCGCCCATGTCATGGTCATGGTGCTGTTGGTGCTGGTCCTGCACAATGCACAATCGATAAAAGCAAAGGCGGTGCTGTCCCTCCTGCGCAAGCGTCGAAGTTGGGTGTAATCAGAGCTGCTGTGATTGGCCGGTGCCTGGCAGAGCTCCCACTAGTAGCCAATGAGCGACGAGGTAATTGGCATGACACCCAGGACCCTAGCCAACGGTGATGTAAGTCGTACTTTCCATATCCAGTAATTCCACACGCGAAGACTACATAAGAAGCATTCAATCCCCCAGTTACAGAGATTCCAGAGACCTCAACAGCACAAGACCAATCTCACAAGCTTCCACACTCATACAACTCCTACAACTTCTTGGACCCAATCCCACATCTTCCCAAAACAACTACCAAACAAAACCTACCAACCACAAACATCCATCAACAATTCACAATGGCCTCTACCACCCAAGCCCCCTCTACCTGCTGCGGCAAGGCCACCGGCGGAAGCTGCGTCTGTGGTAAGTCATGATCCATTCAAACCAGCAGACAAATGGCCATTTGGTGGAATACAAGCTAACACATTGTCTCTCTACACAGCCCAGCAAGCCAAGTGCTCTTGCGGCAAGGAGCAGGCCCTCAACTGCAGCTGCGACAAGGCCGCCACGGAGAACAAGGTCGCTGGCGCCCGCTGCTCTTGCCACGCCCGTCCCGCCGGCCAGTGCAACTGCGACCGGTCCGCCACTGAGAACGCCCCCGTCGCTGGCTCGTCGTGCGCCTGCGGCTCCCGCCCGGCCGACGCCTGCACCTGCGAGAAGTCGGACAAGTCTGGCGCTGCCAACCCCAACGAGATCGACTTCACCACCAAGAAATAAGCGGCTCAACCCCAACCACCGGCTTGCGCATGTCGATCTTCAAGTCACCAATTGAATGAGGAGGGAGGCATTGTGCGCCCACTTCTGGAATACATGCGCAATGGCGACAATACAATCACGAAGAACAGGAAAGGAAAGCATTTTTTCACCAGGCGTTAGGATACGGAATGAGAATTGATACCACTGGCTAGAGAGAGGGTGGCATTTGGTCGGCGTTGTTTTTGAGCAGGGTCCGACATGAGGAACCCGTAGACAAAAAGATTAATAAACTGCTGCGTCTTTTGGCGACTACAATTGGTGCTTCTTCGCAGTGATGTGACGTGACGTGACTACATCTTCCACAATCATGTGCGGTATGACTATGGAATGCAAAGTGACCGGATGCGGTGCGGGCCAATTGTGATGCAACCAGTAGGTCAGTACCTAAGGTAGCAGCAAACATAACTGGTTGGTGATTGGTGCTGGCCAAGCTCCGACATTTGTCAGCTTCTACTGATGCCTAAGCCTAAGCCCAATGCCAATCACTTTCGTTCTATAGACTTTGCTTTCTAATGTGCGATTTGCAATCGCGTTAAACAGTCAGCCTCACATTCTACTCTGATAGGCGATGCAATGGAAGTTTTTCCTGGTGTCTGGTGTCGCGTCACTCTCTGCCTCACGTGGAGAGACATGGCCAGTGTCGCGCCATGTTGTTGACCATGTCGCATGGCGTGTTGGTGATGTAAAGTAGGGGGTTCTGCCCGTTGAACTTTTCTTGTCGATAAGCAGTGAACAGCAGCACGATGCGGCAGGCGGTAAGAGCTTGTGTGGGGTCAGCTTCTGCTACTTCGGAAAGAATTGGGGCTTCAGTGGCTGCACTGGCCGACCGGTTCAGGAGCCCTTCAGGAGGTAGCTAATAGGAGCGCTGGAGGAATGTCGGCTTCTCCACTAGAAGACTGAACCATACCTAAACTGACCTGATTCTGGTTGATAATCCGCCGGGGCCCTTGTTCGTCAGGCCTGGGAATTCGGAACTAATAATTCAATCGCACCCAGCCAGCCAGTATTGACCAGCCTACCCTTGCTCCCAGCGCTGCACCGGAGCTCCTCTAGACGAAAAATATTACCTGAGGCGCGACTTTTACTACCGTAACCTACATCACTCGCACACACACACACACACATCCACACACCAACCAGCCAACCCAACTCCCATTTATCCATTGGATAAAATATTCCAAGTCTCTTTCCCGAGTCTTCCTACCTCTTTTGTACACTTCAACTTTCAACTGTTCTTCTCCAGGAATCACATTTGCGAGTCCCAAGGTCGAATTGACATCAACAATCAAGCGACAATCGTACGACACGCACCTGATTGCTTGACGTAAGACTCGAAAGTTTCTGAGCGCGACACAGCAACACCTTTGCGCCATCATCATCCCTCATCTACAGCACCTTTACCAACCACGCGCCCAGCGCGTTAACTTCCCATCAAAACACCTATCCTCACGTACAGAGTAGGTAGCTTGACCGCTGTCTGTATTTTCTTTCCCCTTCACACATCACAATCCACACAATGCCTCCCAGGAGACAAGCAGCCACAAAGGCTACGCCTGTGCCAGTACCAACGGTACCAAAGCCTGGCGCGAAGAGCGCCGCGCCCAAAGCTCCCGCGACAAAGAAGGCCGCTGCCAAACCCGCCGCGTCAAAACGCGCCGCTCCTGCTCCTCCTGCCGACGAGTCCGAGAACGACGCGTCTGAAGTCGACGAAGAAGAGGAAGACGAGGCACCCGCCCCAGCCCCTACCAAGGCCAAGCGCGTCGCTGTTCCCAAGAAAGCTGCCGCTCCCAAGAAGGTGACCAAGGCGGCCGCTGCTACAACTGGCGACAAGAAGACCGCCGCCGCCAAACCCAAGGCTGCTGCTAAGCCGGCGGCGAAGCCTGCCGCAAAGCCTGCTGCGAAGACCAACGGAGTGAAGCGCAAGGCCGATGAGTCTGAAGAGGAAGAGAGCAGCGAAGAAGAGCCCAAAGAAGAATCAAGGCCGGCGAAGAAGGTCAAGCAAGAGGCCGCGCCCAAGAAGGTCGCCGCTAAGAAGGAGCCCAAGCCTAAGCCTGTCACACTCCTCAAGCGCAACGCCGTCATCAACCAAGCCCCCACAACCAAATTGGACGTCTTCGTCTTTGGTGAAGGCTCATCTGGCGAGCTCGGTCTGGGACCCAAGAAGTACGAGGGCAAGAAGCCCATTGACGTCAAGCGACCTCGTATCAACCACCAGCTCGATGCTGAGAAGGTCGGCGTGGTGGCTCTGGCCTGTGGTGGCATGCACGCCGTCGCGCTGACACACGATAACCGCATTCTCACATGGGGTCAGAACGATGACTACGCCCTTGGTCGCGACACCAACTGGGAGGGAGGCACTCGCGACATTGACGACGAGGAGTCCGACGACGATGATGACGACGACAGCGGCATGAACCCCCATGAGTGCACACCTGGTGAGGTCAACCTGTCCGCCTTGCACCCCGACGCCAAGATCACGGCCGTCGCTGCGTGCGACTCCGCTTCCTTCATCCTTACCGATGATGGCTACGTCTATGCTTGGGGTACCTTCCGTGGAACCGATGGTATCATCGGCTTCACTGATCACATCCGCGTCCAGCCCACGCCAGCCCTGATCCCCGAGGTCAAGAACATTACCAGACTCGCCGCTGGTGCTAACCACGTTTTGGCCCTGGACAAGGACGGAAAGGTCTTCACCTGGGGTGCCGGTGGTCAGTTCCAGCTGGGACGCCGCACCATTGCCCGACGCGGCCACCACGCTGAGGCCGGCCTCAAGCCCGAGCCCTGCGGCAAGTTCACCAAGAAGCACTACGCCGTCGATGTTTCCGCCGGATCTTACCACAGTTTCTACATTGACAACCACGGTCAAGTCTGGGGCTGGGGTCTCAACAACTTCTCCCAAACCGGCCTTGGAGACCGGGCAGGCGACTCGGATGCCATGATTGAGCATCCTACTATGGTCTCTAGCCTGGAGGATAAGAACGTCAAGCAGGTGTCTGCTGGTGTGCACCATTCTATTGCTTGCACTAAGGACGGAAAGGTCCTCACCTGGGGTCGCATCGACGGCCACCAGACCGGACACGAGATGGAAGTCTTCACCAAAGATAATGCCATCTTCGATGACGACGATCCCACAAACGGAAAGCCTAGAATTCTCACGGAGCCTTTGGCACTGCCAGGTAAGTCATGATCTATACCCGCGAATCACTTCTCGTCAAGACCATAGTACTAACCCCCACTCTAGATCTCGAGGCCACATTTGTCTGTGCCGGTACGGACAACAACTTTGCGATTACCAAGTCTGGCACAGTTTACTCCTGGGGCTTCTCTACCAACTACCAAACTGGCCAAGGAACGCTGGACGATGTCGAGGAGCCCACCCCTATTGACAACACGGCGCTGCGGGGACGTACTGTCACCTGGGCTGGCGCCGGTGGCCAATACTCGGTCGTGACAGCACCCCACGACGACAAGGTTGTCAACGGCAACTAAGCTCAAGTGGATGTGTTGTGTATGTGTCATGCCTTTTTCCGCCTTTTGGCCAGTTCGCCATATATCAATCAGGAAACGGTTATCATATTGGTTGCATTATTACAGTCTGTTGCAGGAAAAGAAGCGAAGGTGGACGAATTACTTGCATGACGGTGTTGAAAATGAAGGGGCTGGCTGGATAAGGGCTTCTTTCGCCTCGTGCCAGACATAGATGGATGCGCATTTCTAGGAAGGTCATTATAGCGGACAAAGGGCAAAAACGTCGACGATCTTGATTTTTTGGGTTGTTGCAGGAAAGCGAACGTTTTTATCTTTGTTGTAATATTATTTGCATTTCACTCTTGCTGATTTTCATGTCTTTCTTGATGTCGCTGCTGTTGTTGCTTTATTCCTGTCTTGTCTTGTCTTGCCTTGCCTTGCCTTATCGTCTCTGATTTGATTGATTGATTGATTGATTGAAGCGCTTTGGCCGATTGATGGAACAATCGTCTCTGTTGGGGTTTTCGCCGTTCTGATGTCCATCCATTCTTACTTGAGAGCTTCCTATTACATCCCAATGCAATCCCAGAAGGAGGAACATGGCAGGGTCGCAACGCAGCAGCGGCTTTCCGTTCTGCCTGAAGTGGACGGCTACTACCCGATGTAGTCATATTCCGGCAGTTGGAGAGGATTCGGGAGTTACCCGCTCACACGTCCGCAGACCTTCACGGCCGGATGGGAATTCCGAATCACTGCAATGCGCCCTTGACCCCGCCTGTCTCCATTCTGCGAGATAAGAAGTCGGTCGCAACTGTCGTCACGTACATGCGAGATATATTACTTTTGGCTTTCCCCTCTTCGATTTTCCAGTCTTCATTTAGATAATCCAGCATCCAGGCTTTGGGGAGGGGTCGATCTCCAACGAGGAGCACCACGAATATATAGCTTTACATACACCTCGAGTTCATCTCTTACATCTGACTTATTTACCAGCGACACTTTAGTGAAGAAAACATGGCATTTTCCTTTCGCATGAACCAAAAGAAAAGTCCGTCCAAGAAGCGGCGGCCATCATCATGGCTGACCACCACCATCACGATTCTGGTGACAATGATGGCAGGGTTCGCCAACGCCCGCATCCACCACCTCTTCGTCGGCAACCACCCGGGCCCCGCCCGCCTCTACGCCCTCGCCTTCGACGACGAGCCCCCCTACCGGCTCGAGGTCACGGCCAACATGTCCGCCGACGCGAACCACGCCTGGATCGCCTTCGACGCCAACAAGACCAACGTCTACGGGGCGTCGCTGACCAAGCCCGCCATCGCTAGTTACGAAGTCGTCGTCACTGGTAATGATGGTGATAGTGAAGGTGGGCAAACGAAAAACGTGACGCTTGAGCTCCGCAACAGCGTCGCCGCGGCCGGGGCGTGCTTCAACCGCACCGCGGCCTTCGTGCTGCCGCACCCGGTGTACAACCGGGTGTACACCGGGTCCTGGCCGGGGCCCGAGGCGTGCGCCATGGCGTTATCAACAACCCCCTCGTCCCCATCACCAGAGGAAGGCGGATCAACCAAAGGCGGCGCCCTCCAAGAAGTCGTCCAATCCTGGCACTACGCCCGCAACAACTCGGCCATCCACGGCCTCGCCCTGGACCCCGACGGCATGACCATCTACTCGGCCGACCTGAGCGGGGACGCCATCTGGTCGCACTCCCTGTCACCTGACGGCACGGGCCGCGTCGTCGGGCTGCGCGGGTGGTACGACTTGCCGGCCGAGCAAAGGGGGGCGCACCCGCGGCACCTGGTCGTGCATCCCAATGGGCGCGTGCTGTACGTGGTCATGGAGGCCGCCAACGAGGTGGTCGCGTACGCGATCGACCCGGAGCTGCGGGTCGTGGCGCGCGAGCTGTCGCGGCACTCGCTGCTGCCCGAGGGGGCGGATCCGACGAAATATTGGTCCACCGAGGTGATGCTGTCTCGGCCGTTCGAGGGAGAAAAGGGGACGCCGAAGTACTTGTGGGCGACGGCACGGGCGTGGCCGGGGAACAAAGACGACGGGACGGAGAACGAGCCGCATCCGGGGTTCATCTCTGCGTTTAGGTTAGGGGGAGAGACGGGCGACCAGATCGCGGAGCAGCTGTTCCGCGTGCCCACGACCACCCTGAACGGGATCGCTAACGCCATCAGCCCGGCGCCGTGGTCGGAGGACTGGGCGGCCATGACGGACATCGGGACGGGGTATGTGCAGATGTGGCGCATGGAGCGGACCGAAGAGGGAGATGGGACGGTCAGGACGACGGCGCGGGACGTGGCGCGGGTGGATATAAAGGATGGGGGGTGTTGTGCCAATGCTATTTGGTATGATTAATCAAAGGAAGAGGTTGCTTTATTGGATACCACCAATTCCTACAGGGGCTTCTCATCAAATTCCAGCAAGTAACAAGGGGGAAAAAGTAAAATATACGCAGTTACAATCCAATCAATCTAATATACCATGTCTCATCTCAAATGCGTTCGTTACAAGCGTTCGTTCCAACATGACAAGGGGTTTTGGATATAACCCCCACGGCTGCTTCATCAATTCATCCAATGCCCTTTTCTCTCTCTCTTCATTGCGCTCTTCCAACTTCAGCGCAAAAACTTCCTTCGAGCTCTCTCTCCTCCTCCTCCTCCTCCTACGGCCGTCCGTCTATCGCACATGCCACTCCCGCATCCCCACCGACGCCCCCCGCGTCCGCACGGGCGGCGGCACAAAGACCTGGGTGCCCGAGAGCTCGCGGTCCCCGAAGAACTTGCGCACATCGCCCACGAGCAGGTCGGGCGCGTCGAGGGCCGCGAAGTGGCCGCCCCGGTCGTGGCGCTCGCACTGCACCACGTTGCCGTTCCGCTTGGCCCACTCGAGCGGGGTGCGGTACCAGAGGTCCAGCGGGAACTGCGAGATGGAGATGGGCTGCGACACGTAGGGCATCGAGTGGACGCCCTTGGTGGAGATGACGCCGTCCTAGAAAAAGAGATCCACGTATTAGCTTCTTTGGTAATTCGTTATGGGTGGGGAGATAGAGGATAGAGGATTTGCTGTCTTACCTTGCGTCCGTTCTTGTACAGGCTGAACGCCGCGTACGGTCCGGGGATCCAGTGCATCATGGTCCACGTAATGAGCCGCTCGGGCAGGAACGTCTTCTCGGGCTCCGCGGTGACGGCCGCGCAGGCGTCGTAGATCCACATGGCGAGGCCGACGGGGCTGTCGGTGAGCCCCGCGGCCAGTTTGAGGGGCTTGGTCTGCTGGATCTGGCCGTACGACCAACCCACATCGCTGAACCGGCCGAGGCGCGCCATGATGAAGTCCTCGTCCTCGCTCGTCTCGTGCCGCGCCCGGCGCTCCTGGTCCTCGGGCGTGGGCGGCACCACCCAGAAGTTGGAGTGGCCCGACACCACCTGCTCCGGGAAGTCGAGCGCCAGGAAGTGGCCGATGAAGTTGCCCGCGTCGCCGCCCTGCCACACGTACTTGTCGTAGCCGAGCCGGCGCATCAGCGCCGAGAAGGACGCCGCCGTCTGCCGGTAGCCCATGCCCGTGCG
The DNA here is from genome assembly GCA_039105305.1 of Apiospora arundinis. Lineage (NCBI taxonomy): Eukaryota > Fungi > Ascomycota > Sordariomycetes > Amphisphaeriales > Apiosporaceae > Apiospora > Apiospora arundinis. The sequence continues at coordinate 473,231 of JAPCWZ010000006.1, forward strand.
CCGGGGCGCAGGGGAGAAGCCGTAGCCCGGGATGGAGGGGGCGACGACGTGGAAGGCGGGCTGGTCCGGGCTCTCCGGGTTGGTCAGGGGCTCGAGGATGTGCTCCACCTCGAGGAAGGAGCCGGGCCAGCCGTGGATGAACAAAAGCGGGATGGCGTCGGGGCGGGGGGAGCGCTTGTGCACAAAGTGCAGCGGGATGGGGTCCCGGAACTCGGTGCCGGGGGTCTGGACCAGGGTGGTGTACTGGGGCAGGCGCGCGTTCAGGTCGGCCTCGACGGCGCGCCAGTCGTAGTCCTGGGCCCAGTACTGGGCGACCTTCTCGACGATGCGGCGCGGTGGCCCGTCGGTGGACTCGACGGGCTGGCCCTCATCATCGACCAGGTCGTCGATGAACCGCGTGAGCGACGCCTTGAGCCTCGTCGTGGTCAGGAAGGGCTCGTGGACGTTGATGGTGAACTTGGTCACGGCCTCGCTGAAGGTAGCCCGAAACTTGAGCTTCAGGTCGCGCTCGTTGAGGACGACGCCCGCGAGTCCTCTGTCTGTGTCCTGAGCAGCAGCAACATTCGCAGCAGCAGCATTCACAGCATTCACAGCGGCGGCCGCAGCCGCAGAAGCAGCGGGCGGTGGTGATACGGATGCCGCCATCGTTTTTTGCTTTTTGCGATGGATGCGAGGGGGGTATTTTTGCGGTGTGATGTAGAGAGAGGGGAGGGGTAGTGTGAGAGCAAAGGTAAGGTAAGGTAAGCTTTGGTCAGGGGCAAAAGAGAGTTGAAGTCGGGTTTGAGCGCAGGCTGCCCCACCCTGGCTCAGACTGGATAAGCCGGGAGGGTCGGGAAAAAAGGGGGGAGGATGGGTTCTGGGATGGGGACACCGCTTCCTGCATTGACGAGCAGTCGTATGGTGACCACTTCTTTAACTGGGCCTGATGCGCCGCCACTATTGGACCTGCATTTGCCAACACACCGCAGGCTCCAACTATTCGCCCAACCCGCCCTGCCGGCCTACCTGAAAAAAAAAGCTGATAAGTATTGTAGACGCCGCATCTCTCCATATTGTCATGCCGCATCCAACCAACGCCACACAGAGGTTTGGATCGGACCTCAATGGCTTGTCACATGCCAATAGATATGGATGCCCAGCAACGAAGTCTGGTTGTCAAGTGTGTCCCACGATCCCTAACGCGGACTTGATCACCGGGCCAGCTGTGTCATGCCATGCGCGATTCCCGAGAAGTTTATGTGAGGTCAATAGCAGGCAAACTTAGGATATCGGGTTGCTGTGATGTCGCATTCAATCGGCGGCATCAGTCCAGATATTGCCGAAGCCGCATGCCACTCGAACGGAGGGAACCCCGAAATACCAAAACACGGGCAAAACCGAGAAGATTAACGTCATTGGATGACGCGTTATCAAAAGAATAGGGCTGCGGGTGTCTTTTGGAGGCCTAGAACAGCTTCGACCATGGTCATGACATGCTGCTTCCTGATACTATCGGTGTAGTCCCGTCTTCTCGTGAGGCGGTGGAGTTTGGCCAAAGGTTCACATAGGCATCCGTGCGCTCCGATATCCACAACAGCGCTAAACACTCCTCCAACATACATAGCCCCAACGTCGAGATAGTTTTGGGAACCGCAAAGGTTTCCATCAGAATGCAGCAAACCATAGGCCTCGGTCAAGTAGGATACGGGATATGGCTGCTGAGACAGATGCATGTAGGCCCTTCTTTTCGCATACGAACTGCTCAAGCACCATGACGACATCGCTTGGCACCGAATATCACAGAAAGCTATACCGAAGGAGATCGTCTTTAGCTGGACTAGCACAGCTCGATCGAGTTCAGAGGGGCCATAAACTGGGCCTTGCAAGCCCAATCGAGATACATATACATTCATCTGGCGACTGTATATTACCTAACTTGCCTGGGGATTTGTTGAACTGCGTCTTTTGCGAATGCCTGTTTGGGTCCTAGCCAGAACCCATCTTTGAATCCCCGCTGGCTGATCTGTGGAGGTGGATCTTCTACCCTGTACTCGCACCCTCTTGGTCTCCGGATGATCCAGGTAAAACTCCTCGGTGCCACTTGGCGCGATAGCACTTCAACTGTTTCAAATCTCTTCTCAGCTGGTTTGGCTTCTGGAATAAGGAGCCCGAATCGACAAAGTTCCCAACCTTATAAGCGAGAAACTGGGCTGTTCTGTGCCCCTGGGTTGCTATTATGTAGAAATTACATCCGAATAGCCAATTTCTGCTACCATAGTCTGCACATTGTGAACTTCAGCGGCTCCGGGCTTTGCCTTCAACTGCCAATCCAAAATGCTTCTTGTCACCAAGCTTTTGATTAAAGCAGAAACGGAGTTGTGGAACATGTCATCCTCCTGCTCTGAAAGGAAATTATTTGCAGAAACTGAACCTTTAACGGCAGCTTGAATCAGTTCTTCTTTCAAACCCTGATGCAGCTGGAGACTATTGTGAGTAATTGTAAGCTCCCAAAGTAAGACTTCTTACCCGAATTCTCAGTTGTCATTGCACACTCCTTCGTTAAGTGTTCCTCATTCGTCCTCTCTCGGTTACCATCAATCGATAGTTGTACATCGATAAATAATGTCGGTGTAGCGTTTGAGGCAAGCAACAATACTTTAACTACGTCAATAGGAATAACTGGAAGAGGTTCGCGGTCATCAAGTGTCACACGGAAGTGAGCAGCAGAAAGCCAGTACACAGATAAGCTCGAGCGAAAGGACTAAGGTAAAGTGCTACCTGAAAGAAAGAAGAAAAGAAAATGACAAAAGGAATAACGCTGAGGTGTATATACATATGCAAAAGAGACAGTTACCTAGCGCAGCACGCTAGCCTCCACCAGGGGCTTGCCCTTGTCACCACTGCGACATCAAGGTCACGGAATTCCGAATCTTCCGCGGGATCTCTAAGGTTGGCGTCGGAGACATTGTCAGAGATACTCCCAATATAACGACGAGTCTCTATAGCTCCAGCATTGGCGGGGCTTGAGATATCTGGCGCCGGGAAATGCGCACTCGCAGTGGAACCTCTCCCAAACTCAACGGCAGCCTCGTCGGCTGAATTACACACGAATAGCGCAATGGAAACTTGGGGTTTGCTGTAAACTTCTTTTTGGAGGCCGCGACCAAATACCCTTATAATTCGGCCCATGGCTTCCACAAACTGTTGCTGGCCTGTTGCGGAGCAAATAATCTCAAAAATTATGTTGAGATCTTCGTCCTCGCTCCAAAAAGAATGCTGCCAGTGAAGAAGCAGCCATTTACGAGACACCGATTCCAAAAGCGCTGCTGATAGATGAAATAAGAGACTCAATGGGACGGGTCGAGATAGGGGGCATTTGGATGAGACGATTCACATATCGTTAGTATCCACAACTTCTTCGCTTGATGCGGAAGAAGCATCATCATCCGTGGCCCAAACTGACGATTCATCGTCTTCTATCACTCCATCTGGCTGGATTGTCTCACTGAGCTGCATATTCGGGTCCTCGCTATAATGCCCATCACTCCCATGACTGATCGACTCTCTCTCCGAATCTTTCCATTGTGATGAGACGTCATGTTCCTCAGATTCCGGGTCTAGGTCTACTCGTATGGACGTCAGGAGGTCCCAAAGGTGTGTTTGGAGGCATTCAAGTATAAGATGTAGCTCTGCAGTGCTTAGGTGTCGCTTGTTAGCCCGTAGATCGTCGATAATCAGCTCGTGAACCGATCCCAGCTCCTCGATGCTTGCTTTTAGCACCAAATGTCCTCCTCTCCGTCGGTTATAAAGAAGCACGAGGTTTGGAAATATAGTCTCGGTAACATTTTGAGAAGTTTCGAAGTGCAGGAATCTTTCGGTTTCGAGTGCTACACCACCCGAGTCTTTCGATGTCTCTCGCCCTGGAAAGCAAATGAATCGAATCGATCTAAACAGGAGATGAGAGTAAACTCTCTCCTCTCGTTTGTTTCTCTGATACGGTTCTTTAGAGAACCATAGACCGAATACATGCATGTAAAGGCGTGGGCTTGCACGGGCGACTTCGATAAACATCACCGACTCATTAATGATATCACACCATAAGTTCTTTGCCCATGGTTCGGATATAAAAATGAGCCGAGTGATAACCGTAGCGATGCTGAGTGCTAAGTGCTTCTCTACTGCGAGAGAAACGGGAGAATCCTTTCGGGCTGGGAAAATATCGTACGAGATGCCCCGGGGTAATTTGTGGCCATTCCATGCGATGCGTATACGATGTGTCGGATGCGGCTGAATTAGAATGTCGAGGATCTTCTCCAAAAATACTCGCTGGACACTGAATACCTCGTCACTAGCCCCGTTTCGCGCATGAGCGTTTATTCGCTCTATCAACTTACCCCAGATAACCCAGGGCAACCTATCAGGATCGTCGAGAATAGGCCCCCAACAGTCTTCGTTGATACAACAGTCCCAAAAGACCCAGTCAGGGGGAAATGTCTCCACGTTGCCATAATATTTTACGACAGAGACCATCTCTTCGCACTCCATAGCGCTGAGTGTTAAATGCAGGTTATTCATGGCTTCGCGAGTGACTGACGTGTACGAATCCGATAACAATCTCGTCTGACGGAGATATGCACTCAGTCTTCCTTCCGTCACACTTTGTCCACCAAGCATCGCTCTATTGAATGACGCAGAAGGTGCAGAACGGAGAAGAGCTAAGGAACCCGCGAATAGTTGTCGTAACACTTCGTCCGATCCGATTTGCGACAGATGCAAGTACTTCGCCACATCCGGATCACGAATAAAGTCGTAAGCAGAGCGGTGCACCCAATCGATTATCCTGTTTTCGTATTTCAATGTCGCCGGGTACCTAACCGTGAATGTTTGGCGCTCGCGGACAATGGATGTAGCGCTTTCAGATGTAAGCCAAACTTGTGTGGGGTTCCAATACTCCTCCGCGAAATCATCGAAACCCCCATCTTTGATTTCCAGCAGTCCCGCACTCTGAGCGATCACTTGAGTCTCCGTTTGTTTGCAAGCCATTTCGAAGTCCGTTAGGTGAGACACAGTATACGGGCCTCTAGTCGCAGTCAAGTTCGCAATTGACACCAAGCGAGATTTGATTTTGAAAATACTCAATGCTGTGAGATAGAAAGCGAGCGTCTTGAGGTGAACTCTTTCGATTCTGGCCAACATAGACTTGAAAAGTTCGTCCAAGCCCTGTGGTGTCGATTCGATTCGTTCCAGCAGGATATCTTCATCATCACCAGCGGCCACGCCCTGGACTAGAGATTTCGTCACCAAAGCTGCCCATAAAAAGACCCCTTGTGCTCTCCGAGCGAGGTCGTACTGGATATGGTGTAAACGAAGAATGTGGTTGACTTCAAGCTTAGATAGCTTAAGTTGAACAAATCGTTTAATATCAGGGAAGTTCAGGTCTTGCAAGCGTAGTGTCTTGCAAGACGAGAGCCTATTGCTCAACTGGGTCTCGGGGCGACTTGAAACGCAGAACTTGACATTCTCATGGCCCTGAAGTTCGAATACGAGATTGATAAGCTCATCGTAGTTCCCGTCAAACTCATCCAAGCTATCAACGAAAACGCAAAACCGACTTCCTGTGGCAATGCTGATAACTTCATGAAATGCTCTCTTCAGTTGTCTTTCAGACCACGCATGTATCATTGATGGCTCAATATTCAGCCGTCTCATGAGAGCGTTGATGCGTTGGGGTTTGCCATTGCAGATTTGATAGAGCAGGCTTCGGAGCAGTCCCACTATGTTCTTCTGCATCGTAGTGCCGGGACGCCAGAAGAAGTAAGATAGAGTGTAACAAGTATAGCCTTCGCACCAGACATTGAGCGCTTTCCTTGTGCGAGGATCTTGTACAATGTGGGACATCAAGGTGCTTTTTCCCGAGCCGGCTTTTCCGTTGACCCAGTAGACTCCGTTATCATTACGGAGCCACGCTGCCAGATCATCCCATTTCCTAACAGAAGCGGATTGGGTGGGGACCTCTTTCTGATAAGTCATGTCTCTACGGGCAACTGAGGTTTCCACCTCATCTGTGATATCGACATCTTCCGTCTCAAATATCCATTCCAGTGTGCCACTCTCGGCGTCTCGGATATGATTCTGTCGATCCAGGATCTCGGGGAAGAAGAGCGACTCAAGGAACTTTTGCGCATTGGCCTTTGCGTTCAAGTCTTCATGATGACTCTGAGCTTGTATCACCACTTGTCGGTGCCTCTTTGAGGCGAGCCTCTCGGCTCGCACAAATTGCGTTTTCGCTTTCGAGTCCGTCTGATCCAGACGTTTCGAAATGCTCAAGGTGGAAGTCTTGATTGCCTCGCCGGTGGCGAGGTTGATGTTGGCTGTTGACTCCCTGATTGTCTCCCCAAGGGCTATGTTGATCTGCGCCAATTGTGCTAGGATCTCCTGGAGCCTTGACTCCTGGTTCTCGGCCATGCGTAGTGTGTCATGTTGCAGTACCTCGTGCAGTACTTCTTTCTTCGATTGCAAGGACTTCTCGAGCTTCTCGATCCTCCGGCGGTCTTTGATGGCACGGAATAGATTCCTAGCCGCATTCGTGTTTCTTCCCGCACCACGCATTTCCTCCAACAGCTTGATAAGCTCATCGGAATCCTGCTGACATTTCGTGACCCATTCGGTTACACGACGACGAGAGGAGGACGGCGGTTGGCCTGGTTGAGGTTGAGCGGCAGTCGAGAGCTGACCCCGCACGTCGCGCAGTTCGCGGACAGAGGCCTCGAGGCTCCTGTTGTAGTCGGTCGCCGAGTCGGTATTGTCGCGGATCTGGCGACATAGTGCGGCCGCTTTGATGACCACGCCGAAGAACTGCACGGCGGCCGCGGCTACTCCAAGAGCGGCCACAGACTCCATCGTGTGGTTTGATCACGGCACTGATTGAAAGGAGGGAGACAGAGAGGGGTCTTTGCACATTCTGTCATTAGGCAGTGCTGGGCTTGGGGTGCGGGGGGCTGTGCATGAATCTGCCACACCTTATCCAGTCAGCCTTACACTCGGGCCGGCAATAATTCTTGACAATTCACATGACTTTAACAGTGCCAATGGCGCTTGGAAAGTCGTCTGGCCCGGCAGTAATATTTCAATTTCGCCTGGCAGTCAGCACTAGAGCGCCTGCTACCTGCATGCTTGCCTATCCTTCATTGGTTGACACAGCCAAGGCCCTCACCCCTGGTTCTGAATCCCGTATTATCCCATCGCCCCAAACAAAGAGTTCGTACACAACGGGCAAATGGGCGAGGCGCTGATCCAGGTTAGTGAGTGACCTGGTTTTGCGCTACTTCAGGTAATTACCGCGATAATATGCAAAGTGATTAGAGGATCAAACCCTTCTGGTTAGGATGGCCCAAGGATGTAGCTGACTCTCCTCTCCGCAACACATGGAACTAACAATACACCTCAAACAAGCGAATCTGTTTTCAGGTGCAAGTGTCATCTGTCACAAAAGTTCATTATGAGAATATATCTTCATATTCCCCATCCCCTCTTTATAATCGTGCGTGTCACATAATCAATCTACCGTTCGCCCCCTTTCACGCCCCGAACAGAACACAATGGTTAAGAAACCCCAGAAGCCACTAATAACACCCAGCCAACCCTCAAGCTCAAGCCCTCCCCTTCCCTTTCCCAACATAACTGTCCGCATACGCCTCCACCAGCGACGAAGCCAGCCCCAGCCGGTCCTGCATCCCCACCATGGCCGCGCACGAGATCACGATCCCCTCGACGAGCGCGGCCCGCCCCGTGTCCAGCGGTCGCAGGCCGTCCTCCCTCCGGTTGTCCAAGAAGATCTCGAGCCTGCCCCGCTCGGCGGCCCAGGGCGCGGCCCGCGTGTACCGGGCGAGGACGTGGGTCTGCTCGCGCTCGTCGACGAGGTACTGCATCGTGTAGGGGGTCCAGGTGTCGGAGAAGAGATTGCTAAAATCAAAGGGCTGTTCTGCTGCCGCCGCCGCCGAGGAAGAAGATGGAGTTGGGGGTTGATGTGGTGTTGTCGTTGGGTTACCGGCATTGTTCATGCCTTTTTCTGACATGTAGAATTGCTGCTGCTGCTGCTGTTGTTGTTGCAGCCGTGCCTTCTCGTCCTCCTGTGGTGCCTGACCTTTACCGTCGCCACCCCGATACGAAGTCTGCCACACGTACCGCCCATTCCGCATCACCGGCAGATCGAGGGCGTATTTCGTCGTCACCATCCCCGTCGTGTGCATGAACCGGATAGTCGGCGACGCATGCCGCGGGTTCTCGTTTTCATGCGGCAGGAACGTGATGGTGACGCCGCACGCGCTCGGCAGGATGAACTCGGGGTACTTGAACGTCGCCACGTTCCTTGGTGCTGGCGCTGAACTGGTGGCATCTGCTCCTGCTCCTAGGCGGTTCATCGTGGCCTGGTACTTGGACGTGTAGTCCACCTCCCACCGGACACCAGCATTGGCATTGGCATTGGCATCGGCACCGCCGGCATTGACCGGTTTGATGCGGATCTTCTTCTGCAGCAGCCAGGAGCTCTGGAAGGCGATGCTGAAAGTCAACGGCGTTTCTGATTGAGCCGGTAATGGTGACGAAGATGCATTATCGAATGCCCTGGCGGCCCTTTTCTCATCTGTCCATGTGGTGGTGGTGGAATCCGGTCCGGCAGTCCCGCTGCTCGGGGCGAGGTACGCTGGTGGGGGCTGCGCCTGACCCGTGGTAGCTTCCTGGTACGAAGGCAGTCCAGCAGCGACCGGCGGATGTTCGTGTTCTTCTTCTTCCGACTTGTTCAAGTGAGAAGAAGTCTTTTCGTCACGAGGATCCATATTGAGAGCAGCTAGAGTATTTTAAATATCAATTCAATTGTTTTTGAAATAAGCTAAGTATATGAAAGAATGTTTGTTTGTTGGCTGCACAGCTAACCGATGAATTGCTGCTGCCTTGCCTCAGAGGTGTGGTTGCATCACGTGATACCGCCCAAAACACACACAAAATACGCCACGCTAAGTAAGTGCCACAAAGGACCGCCCAGACCCCGACGTCACCACGTTTCAGGACACCGTTTTCCCAATGACTGGAGAACAGCGACCAAAAAAGAAGAACTAATGTACATCGTAAAATAAAAGTTAAGGAATTAACTTCATAATAGGTAAGAAGAAGCAAAAAAAAGTAGAAGAAGGAAAGGTCTAGATTCGACCGTCTAGGAGTCAAAGATGGGCCCGAACGCGGGCACACCCCGAGCCTCCAAATCGTACACCAGCTTCGACGTGACCTTGGCGTTGGAGATGATCGCCACAGCCTCGGCGCCGCTCTCCTTGTAGAGCCGGTACGCCTCCACGGCCATATCCGGGCGGCCCTGTTTCCGGGTGTTCCAAATCACGGCGTCGGGATCCGTCGCGAGCACGCCCTCGATGATCTCGCGGCCGTAGGTGGTCTCCGGGTTGGGTGTGGACCAGAACACGCGAACGGGGATCTCGCGCGCCAGGATGACGGGAAGGCAGGGGCCGATACCCGAACCTGTGGCGACGAGCACCACGCGACGGAACAAGGGAAGCATGCGGAAGACGCCCGAGGCGGGTGTCGTGCGAGTCCACAGGTGCGTAGGCGGGTTGTCGATCATCTGGCCTGTCCAATCACCAGCGCGAGAGACAACAACGGAGAAACCGGCCTTGCCGGGAATCGGGATGGTGGCGAATCCGTGCCACTCGCGCAGGGGCTTGGTGGTGAGACGAATACCCTTGCCAGGCTTGGGGGTGCAGTAGTCGAAGTGCAGGCGGATGGCATGCTTGGAAAGGGGCTCGGGACGGACGTTGACCTTGCGGAGCTGAACCCAGGGCAGGATGATGGTGTAGCTGATGACGGCGACCATCCAGAGGGCCGGGTTGTTGACGAGGGGCTTGTCGGGCGAGACGGACGCGTTGGTGACGGCGATGTGCGCCCACACCAAGGCGAGGGCCGTCCAGCCGCCGAAGCGGTGCGTCCACTCAAACTGGTCGTGCATCACCATGCGCACGCGCGGGTACGCCATGACGAGCATGGCCAGCAGGATGGCCAGGATGAGGAAGGTCAAAACCACCGTCGGCACGTTGACGTGCTGCAGCTCGTCCTTGCGCACAAAGTAGATGGTCGACTGCACCGCAAAGATGACCCACCAGCCCGTCGCGCAGATGGCGGCACCCGAGTGCAGGCCGCCCAGGTGGTAGCAACGCGCCATGTGGCGGCGGATCCATAAGGGAGCGGACTTGGGCACGCGCGTGGCCAGCCAGAAGACGAAGTTAATGCCGTACTCGTTGCGGATGACGATGGCGACGAGCAGGTTGGCGGCGACGGCGTTGGCAATACCATCCAGAGGGAGACCCGACTTCGCGCCTGCGGCCAGACCAATGAAGACGAACAGGTTGATCATGAAGATGAACAGGAACAGCTTGCGGTACGCGTTGAAGAGCTTGTAGCGCACGTAGCGGCCGCCGTGGAATCCGTTCTTCTGGGGTAGCTCGATGGCCGCCTTTTCGACCTCGATGTCATCGTAACTCTTGATGCTGGCGTTGCTCTTGGTGGGTGCGATGGGGGCCAGGCCCTTCTCCAACGTGTCGAGACTGGTGTTGTTAGCATGATGGTAGTCCCGGGTCATATCCTGGTTGTGGGGGTACTGTTGGCCGCTCTGGTGGTTAACATACGCAGATGGCGGCGTGGCCGGTGGGGTCGCGGTCTGTCCGGTGGCGGCCTTGGCGGCTTGTTCTTGTTCCTTGATCTCGATTTCCATGGCGCGGAGGGCCTTCTTGTCGATCTTGCCGCCGGGGGTCATAGGCATATCCTCTAGGCGCACGAGGCGCTTGGGCCGGGAGTAGTGGGCGAGGAGGCCCTCGAGATGGATCTTGAGGTCGGCCTCGTCGACGTGGCCGTGGCATGAGTAGAAGGCCCACAGCTGCTCGCCAATCTTAAGGGCGCACGCCTTGGCAACGTTGCGGAACGACTCGACCGACGCCGAGACGCCGTCGAGCTCGATGCGGACACCATTGATCTTGACCTGGTCGTCCTGGCGGCCCAGGGGCTCGATCTCGCCGTTATCGAGCCACCGGCACAGGTCGCCCGTGTTAAACATCATGCGTCCGTCACGAGTGAACTTGTCGGGACGATACCGCTGGGCGGTCAGCTCGGGCAGGTTGAGGTAGCCCTTGGTGACACCGAGGCCACCCACCCACATCAGACCCGGCTCGCCGATCTTGACGGGGCACTCCTTGTCGTCGAGGATGTAGACGTTGGTGTTGGGGTTGGGCCGGCCGATTGACAGCTTAGCGCCGAGCTTGTGCGTGTGTGCCGTGTTCAGGATCGATATCTCGGTGGGGCCGCAGACGTTCAGGAAGCGCACGTGGGGGGCCCACTCCTGTGCGAGCGTCAGGGGGCACGGCTCGCCGCCGACGGCGATGGTCTTGATGTTGGGGAACTCCTCGTGGCGGGGGAGGTACTTCTGGGCCGCGCTGGGCGTGGCGATGACCACGTCCGATCGGCTGAGACACGCGGCCCACACATCCTTGTCGCCGCCGCGGCCGCTAGAGCCGCGCAGGTTGAGACATCCTCCGTTCATCAGCGTGCCGAGAATCTCCCAGGCGCCTGCATAATCGCAAATGGTGTGTCAGTAAAAGGGTTCTCTAGCGAAAAATAAGAAAAGAGAAAGTGGGGTGTAAACAACGTACACATATCAAAACCAAGCATGAGAACGGACGACACATTTGTGCCAACTGTGATGCCGAGCTTTCCGGGCTCGTTAAGCAGGGTATTACAGGTGCCCTCGTGAGTCACGTCTACACCCTTGGGCGTACCAGTCGTCCCGGAGGTGTAGATGGCGTAAGCTCCGTCATAGGGACCGATGGGGATATCTGGGTTTCTGGTGTCGCCGCGGCGCCAGAGAGGATCCAGCGTATCGAGGGCGACGATGGTGGCGTCGGAATCCAGGGGCATGCTGCGCTCGACCTTCTCCTCGAAGCTGGACAGGCACAGGATGATGGGGGCGCCCGAGTCGCGGATGACATGCTGCAGGCTCTCCTCGACCATGACAGCGCCGTCGATGGGCACGTACTGGCAGCCGGCCTTCAGGACACCGAGAATGAAGATGGTCATCTCGAGTGACCGCGAGTAGACACAGACGACGCGCTGCTTGGGCTGAAGGTTGTAGTTGGTGATGAGGTGGTTGGCCACCATATTTGACCGCCAGTCGAGCTCTGCGTATGTGAGGGTCCTCTCCTGGCCGAAGCACTCGCGCACCGCCTTGGCATAGGGGAAGGTGCCCGCGATGGACTCGAACGCCGCCGTCACCGTCCGGTGCTGCAGGGGGATGGACGGCCCGCGTCCATATTGGCTAAAAAGATGCTGGTCCCCCGGGGACAGCTTCTCTAGTGAATGGAACGCCATTATATTATTTTTCGACAACGGAGAAGAGAGTCTCTGAAAAGAAAGAAAGACGAGCTCTCATCAAAATGAAGTCGAAAATGGCTGAACACGAAGAAACGAATGATAAGTGGTATGAAACGACAACACAAACAACGACACCTGGGGAAGAAAAGAGGAAGGAGGAGAAGGGGCAGGAAGAGCCGCGATATGGGCCCTTTTTGTGTGACCGTTGAGGATATGGGGATAGCTAGCTAGCGATCGAAAGCTACTACTGCTAGTATTGTGCCGTACGTCTGATGCTGTTACCGTTACTGACTAGTAGAAGGACAGACCCACGAAGTGCAAGGAGATCCCCGTGAGCTAGGAAATGAAGAGGAGCCCTGGTCCATATTTAAACTCCCGGGTCATGGTGCAGGAGATTCCATGTCGCAAATCCCAATTATTCCTTGTAAGACATCTCGACGGTCGAGACGGCGAAATTTCACGACGTCCATTGCCCCGACTGGAATGGAGCTCGTTGCCCCGAGTGCGTCTACGGCCGAATCAGGCATGTCATCATCGACTCGGAGATTGAGAATGAAGCAGAAGCTTTTTTTTCTTTCGTTCCTTCTTTTTGTTGAACTTGCTTTGTTTTTCCTCGAGTGCATCTCCAAAAAGAGAATGCGTGGAGCCGATGTGACTAGGGGGAGGGGAGGTGAGCAGGGAGGGGGGGGTGTGCCGTTCAGAAAGACGCTGGTATCTGCTAGGTCTGCTAGGTCTGGTGCGACAACACGAACCACGATGCCGCCGTCCCTGCATGAGTGGGACTTTTGTTCGCCCCTGCCCTGTTACCGGACGGACTACCAGACGTCTTCCTGTCAATTCTGTCGGTTCTCCGAGGCTTGGCCCAGATTCCTATGCCGTAATTGTATACTTCCACCTGTCTCCTTGCTTCATCCCTACTGGGGCACCCTGTTTCACGTCTCTTGGCTGCTGCTTATAACTTGTTTACCAACCGCCATCATGGCACGGCAGCCCTTGATCGAGATATCATTGTCGATAGTCGACCTGCCTAGCGAACCCCTCCTCCCCATATGTGACGAACTTGCAGTTTATTCGATAATTTGACTTGTTCAGGCAACTTGGCCCGGGAGGTATACGATGTTACAATGTCTGAGATTGCACGTGGGGATGCACCCGTTGTGGCAGCCGGTAATTAGGACATCTTGGACAGCTGGGCACGGCTCGGAGAAATCTGTGCTGGGTAGCAGCAGATCCGCCCGAATTAGAAAAGACCTCCAATGACAAGTGGCAGTGTCAATCTAGCAGTGAACCAGAACGTTCGGACCACAACCCTCGGAGCCCGGGAGCTGGGGGAACTCGTACGAATCTAAAAGGAGTCGTGCTTACTCTCCACGAAGGGGGTCCTAAATCATCGAGCCAGTTTCAAAGCCCCGCCTCCTTACCCGCCGGGCTCCACGGCCGAAGGAACGGTTCCGACGTCAGCCAGGCTGGAGGGCCTCGTATTGGGAGACAGATCTGCCCTGCTGGGTGTGGTGGGATTAGAAGTTTGGGAGAGGTCTCTAGCTCCTCTGTCTAGCTCTCTCCCCAGAAGGGCTCTCCTCGCTCTCTCTAGCTAGCGGCCGAGGTTGTGTGGGCCCAGGACCGGTGCAGGGTGGGGGCATTTTCCTATATCTGAGGCTCTATGCCTGGACCGCCGAGGGTAGCTCCACCACTTGGATCTGTTTTGGGACCACTCTGCACCTTAGGGGGGATCCAACTGTTCCAGCGACAACCGGTTCTGGATGCAAGCGAATACAACTTGTCTCCTTGGGCTTGGAAGCCATTCGAGAGGAGCTTGTCTTAGCGTGACGTCGTGTCGTACCACAGAGGCTGAAAGGTGTGGCATGTTCGGCACTTGGGGATTGGATCCCCGGCCGGAACTTCAAACAACCACTTCGTCATGCGCTAACAAGCGACGTTTGCCGATGCGATCAGTTTCTGCAAATCTTGGGGCCAGCCTCGCCTTTCTGATGAGGTAGCATTGCAATCTCACTGGAAGTGCCGATTGATACTGCGAGATGGGACCTGATGGAGTGCACATCAATCCAATTTCTTGGGAAGGCAGACAGCTCACAGACAAAAATATCGGTAAGACCTTCTGCTTTGAAACTCACCTTGGGGCCTCATTGCCGAAGCCAAGGTGACAAGAACCAGTGGTGAGCGTCATTTTGGAAAGATCGACATGTCAATTTGTTCTGCAGCAAAAGTTTTGCGCTGTTGAAACACAGGACTCCGTTAGTCAAGGAGGCCTGTACTGGCATGTGCCTGTTGGTTCTGGTTCTGGCAGCGCCGCGGCTTCGAATTGGTCGAGAAGGCAGTAAAGGCAGCAGGGTGATTTTTTTTTTTCACGTGGAGCAGGCAAGAGCAAAAGAGTGAAGTCGTTTCAAGAAACATGAAGCTAGGGTGGCTGCAGGTGATTAGGTTCAGTGTTTGGCTGGGTTTTTCCAGGGGTCTAGGCCAGGGGTTTAGAGGGTTTAGAGGCTGGTCCGCCGATGAATGGAGCGGATGGAGCTGGCTGGGGGCCCTGGGCTAACGATGTTTGGGGCCTGCCAGGCACGATAGCGCTCTTCATTGGCGGGTAGATGGCCGAACATGGATGAGCTCCATGAGCTACGGGGGCATGCGAGAGCCGCCAAGTAGCCAAGGACGGCTGCAAATACGCAACACAACATCGCTCGGCCGATGAACCTAATCAAGTGATTGAGACGACGTGTCTGGTCGCTCGTGAACTCAGAAAGTTAGAACGGCGCCAATCACTCGCTGCCGCAGCACCATTCGCGCAGGGCGGAATTTAGATTCAGGCTAGGATACCCCAACTTCAACGTCAACTGCGAATGCAACTTTACTTGCAGACTTAATTCTCAAAAGTTCCAGCAGAATCTGCCCGGCAACATCAATTGAATCGAGTTAGGCGACGTCTCAAAATAATTCTAGCGCGACTGGCAGATGCCATTGATTGAGACTAGTGTGCATAAGGTGCACACAGGTGGCCGAGGTAAAACAGATTCCGCTGTTCGCACAGACAGAACGAGCTTCTGGAACGAACATTAGTTCGGCTGAACTTCGAGAGCCCAGAGAAGACACCCAAAGTTTCCAAACCCTTTCCTTAGTCGCGAATATTAGACTGCATGGACTACGTGCACCACGTGGTATTGGCAACTGACTGGCCAATAGAGCAGAAATAATCCGATCCGCAACGTGGCACGATTGCGCTCAAAACATATCTGCGAATTGAGTCGTTCATTTACCCCGGGCGGGTTTGGTTTGCTGTCAGCTGTATCAAGAATAAGAACTCGCGTATCCCAAACGAGTGCCGTTGGGAAAATATGGGACCCATGGCAATTGATGAATCAGCCTAGTCGCGCTGCTTACCAAGGAGGGTCCTGCAAGTAACACACGTAACAGGAACATGTCAAGTCCATAAACAATCAGGCCGGCAGAGCCACCTTCCCTTTTACTCGACTCTGCATGCAGGAACGACGAGTCAGGGGGACGAGGAAAAGAGGGGGGTGGCAGTAGGTGGCAGAAGGTGGCAGACGTGCAGAATGCAGAAGGGGGGGCGTGTGCCAGTGTCAAGACACGGCAGCCAGTGCAACATTCAACCGAGCTTTCGGCCGGTTCATGCACCATGGCTGGCTGACATCACATGGTCCAAACATCAATGCCCTCAAAAAGCAATTATGTATTTACCTTGATCTGGCGCTCCCACGCCCCTAAACAGTGGCTTGCATACCTGAGTCTCCTAAGTGTGTAGCACATGTGTTCGTGGTGGGTGGGGATTTGGTGGGTATCAAGGGGGGAAACCGCTGGAGCCGCTGGGAACACAGTAGTAAACAGCACGAGTAAACATTGAGGGTCGATCTCGTTTCTCAGCCCTTGATGTGTTTAATTAGATTCCTGGGACCTTGAATCCATCCATCCATCCATCCACCAGAGCCCTTGAGCCCATATCATAACACCGAACTGCATACCAGTATTGGGCACCGCCGCTCCAGAAACAGATCAATACCTACTTACATACAACAACACCAAATCACAACACAGCCCAACAACAGCCAGTCTTCCACGAGTCAAGTATAACGCAACAGAGCCAAGATGCAATTGATTACCAAAATCAGCACCGACGATGTCAAGGTCTCGGCCAACGACCAGGGCGTCGCCGTCCTCCAGCTTGACCGCCCGGCCAAGCGCAATGCCTTCAGCCAAGCCATGATAGACACCATAGTCGTGGCCCTGCGCGAGCTCGACAACATGCCCGAGGTGCGCACCGTTGTCATCGCCGGTTTGCCCGAAGGCCCCTTCTGTGGTGAGTATTAGCAATCTCCCTTATCTTAGTATGCACATGCATCAACATGCATGCCTATACTCTTTTGGTCAAATACGAACGGTAGAGCTGATTGGTGGGATTTCTTCTTTATCGTTCTCTACAGCCGGTATGGATATCAAAGAATTGGTTGCCATAACCACGGCCGCCGCCCATCAGAGGAAATTCCTCAAGGACCTCACAGACGCATTTGCGAGCTTCTCTAAGCCCACCATTGCGGCTGTGGTGGGAGCCGCAGTAAGTTATACCCACCCGCTATTTTCGACGCATTGGTGGGCGAATCGGGATGGATGAAACAGTACGCTGATAAACTTTTACCCGTGTGTAGCTCGGAGGAGGCTGTGAAATCTCATTGGCAGTAAGTACAACCCCAACGTTTGATCTACCGCCGTCGCTTAGATCCGTCGAGTAACACAAAGATATATTTAGTGCGACATGATTTATGCGGCGGAAGATGCCATGTTCGGTCTGCCGGAGATGAAGATCGGTACCATCCCCGGCGCCGGTGGCACACAGCGCCTTGCCCGGGCCCTCGGAAAGCACAAGGCGATAGAGTTCATCCTCACCGGCGAGCCTGCCTCTGGAGCCGAGTTCGAGCGCCTGGGAATGGTGACTCGTGTTTTCCCCAAGGAGAAAGTCCTGGAAGAGGCGATGAAGTTGGCCACCAAGATTGCATCCTTGTCCGGCCCGGTGGCACAAATAGCCAAGCAGGCCGTACTGACAGGTAAGTTGCCATGTTTTTTCGTTGCTACAACTGTTGTATTGGAAGTAACTGGAACTGATATGATCCATTGAAATGTAGCGGAGTCGTCGACGCTGGAGATGGGTATGACTCACGAGAAAGCGCTGTACTACGCCACCTTTGATGTACAAGACTGCCATGAGGGCCAGCGTGCGTTCCTCGAGAAGAGGAAGCCCAATTTCGAACACCGCTAGAGCGGGAAGATTACGATTTCACGACCGTGTATGTATTTGGGTGTAGCGACAATTGTCTGACCTGCCCAGGTCCTTGCCAAAATGAAGCAAGCAATCTCAGTGTTTTGACAGTGACTTCTGTCTACTTCTTCCATCAGTGATTGCATTTGAGATGATACTGCTTTGGTGGCTGTCAGAACCCACTGATTCGTAATAGAAGTCCAGTTCAATGTGACATTGCTTCGCGGCTTTTTGTGATCATCATATCTCTACGAAACAGAAAATGGTAGCTTCAAACGAACATTAGTGTCCTACCACCAGTCACCTTGCCGCAGCTATGTCTTCGGATAGACAAGACCCAGGCTGTGTTAGCGAGAGATTGCTGTGATTCCATCATGCCGCCGAACCTTGGAGTCTCTTTCTATGTTCAGACTTCTTGTCTGGGCTACTTCTGGGTATTGACAGCTGCATTGGTATGCGTGACACTGAAGCCATCCGACTTAGTACTGTTTCTGTATCATCAGACATCTTGTTACCCAGCCCCTGAGGTCAATTGCTGAGTACTGAATGATAATGTGATAAGTGACAGATAGAAACTGTCACAGCTTAGTCCTTTGTTTCACTACTTCAGGCGCAGCATTTCTCATGTTCTCGGCGGATTGTACGAGACCCAAGATCAAATATCATACTTTAGCTATGCTGTAATATCCAAGTTATATGTGTGTGTCTAAAAGTCAATGACGAGTCATTGATGCAGTGAAACCCCCTCAAAAGGCTCTTACCAACCTCTGGTGTCATGATCTTGTTGCTAGTTTTGTGGTCATTTCGCCACTTGTCGCTCTCCGAAGTCATCTTGGCAACACAAGATGAAAGTGACATGAAGCAATTTAACACAAACATTATCCTAGTATGCGTGTATATTGTTTGCGTTTGAATGGGTGATGGCTTAAATCAACAACATCCCACCATCACACTATCACACATTGGGGAAAAGACATTTGTATCCTAATACACAGGGCAATACATAAGCTAGGAAGCCAATAAACTCGGAATGTGCTTGTATAATTCTCATCTATTGCAATGAAAGGGCGGTGATGGCACGGTGAGTTTGATACCTTGCGCCTGTACCTGTCCACACTTCCCCCTACCAACGCGCCAGTCCTACTTGATAGATCAGATGTATGCTTTCTCTCTCTCTCTTTTTTGGTCTGAATCAACCAGGCTGGCCCAGCGAGAACAATCAACAACAATACTTTCCACCAACCGTTCTTCCTACCAACTCCAAAATCTTCTCAAACAATTTGGACAAGTAGGATTTCCAATATTGCCTACAATTACAAAAGTCTTCTTCATCGTTGGGAACTTCCCAATGTCGCATACCAGCTTGATCGTCCAGCCGCAACCATGTCGGCTTTAAACCTCTCGAAGAAGTTGGATCCCAAAACAACCGTGATGATTTTGTTTCGGTACCAAGCTTCGCTCGAGTACCTCGGCAAATATACTGGACAGCCTTCCAAAAGCCATCAGAATTCACGCTCTGAGTTAGAGAAGAACTTTGCGAGAGGCGACGTCTTCCAAACGATGAAGTATCGCATCCTCGCTGTTGCATCTGAAGAAAGCATCGTGTGGCCCTGTATGCTTTACCATGACGTTTGCCCGCCAGCTTGTCAGGCAACGTTGGACAGCCTGCAGCCGCTCTTGTTGGATCAAGTAGGTGTCACCCCGCCTGTTGCCACTGCCTCCCTCGCAAGAGCTCTGAGTCAATATTGACATATTTTGGTAGCTTCTCATTAACAAAGTGGCGACCGGTTCCGTGATTGTTGTTCGGACTTTCACGAATCCTAATTACAATTGCTACTTATGCACTGCCATCGAGGACACACAGGGAGCCGTCGACTGTATCATCTTGCAAAACAGAGATCACGATTTGACAGCAGAAGAAACCTTACCCAAGGGTATCGTTATGGCCATCAAAGAGCCCCATTACGTCGTATTCATGGGTGGTCAACGTGGGATCTTGGTTAACCATCCCTCCAACCTCATCGAACTAGACATCTCGAGCAATCTTTACCCTACCCAATGGAAAGAAGAATTACTTGCCTGCTACCCAAAGGGCGCCGTCCAGCTCAAGGAAGAAGGAAACAACGCTGTCAACAAGAAGCAGTTCATGAGCGCCGCCCGTCTTTACAGCATGGCTGTCTCTGTGTGCACCGCCACTGAAGATGCTCTCAAACGTGATGTCTTTCGCAATCGTGCCTTGGCTCATCTAAGTCTTGGTCGTTTCGAGCAAGCCTTGAGCGATGCTCTTGCTTCGGTTCACCCGTCGGACGCAGAGAAGCTGGACGAAACAAGAACCTTGCACCAATTCAAGGCTTATTACCGTGCCGGGTTGGCCTCATACCAGCTTGGTCGCTTCGAGGTAGCCATGAGACACTTCGTGAAGGCACTATCCTTCAAACAGTCTGAGGAAGCAGCCTCTAGTAAATTGCAACTCGCAATGAAACGCGTCAAGGAGGAAAGAACAGGGACCTACGATTTCGAGACAATCAACAACTCCGTTCGACCCTCTCACCCACACGTTGATGCAGCCAATTTTTGCCAAAACACACAGATAGTCGACTTCGGTAAACCTCGAGGCCGTGGCCTAGTAGCGACCAAAGACATCTCTACGGGAGAGCTTGTGATGTGTGAAAAGGCTTACGCCATCATCTTCGATGAGGGGGACTCAGAAAAGGGACCTGTTAACGTGAACTGGCCGAATGTAAATCAAAAAGCAACATATGGTACACTGGCAAGATTGCCCATGATGCTTATGCACAAGATGCTTCACAACAATGCCGCAGCTGCAGCGGCATTTCGGTTGCATACTGGATCGAGGAAGATGCCGAGCAACCGGCCCGTCGACGCCCGATCGGTGGTTGATGGTCTTGCCGTCCATGCGGCGGTTACATCGAACGCCTTTTCGATGATGCGTCTTCGGTCAAGTGAATTGCATTCATGCTCCATGGGATTGGAAGGAGGAAATGATTCAATCAAGAAACTCTTCCAAGACGGATTACGCCAACACTGTGGGGTCTGGCCCCATGCCTCGACAATCAACCACGCTTGCAACGCGAATTCGAAGCGCTCCTACCTAGGAGATCTTATGATAATCCGGGCCACCAAGGACATCAAGAAGGGCGACGAAATTACAATCGCATACGTTAATTTGTTCGCCTGCGGTGACACTGAGCAGTTGCGAACAGCCCTGAAGCAAGACTACAAGTTCCAGTGCCAATGCATCATGTGCGAGGCCGATGATCAATGCCCACCTAGCCTCCTGACCAAGCGCGCAGAGCTGCAGGCGAAATTCTATTCTGAGTTTGCGGCCTTCATGTTCAATTCGATGACGCGTTTGATTAACATCGAGGGCTTGACACCTAGCCATCAGCCGGACACTCGCATGCTGCAGAAGTTCGAGAACTGTCGCCGGCTCGTGGAGTCGACATATCCCAATGGGGTATATGGAGCCAGCGGCGAGCTTGTTCCTCGTACGTCTCTGTCGGCCATCGACTTCGCCTGCGCCAAAGTCTGCGATGATTACAACAAGGGCCAGCCGAGGCTTCTCCTCAAGTGGGCGCTACGCTGTATGCAAGACTCTGGCATCAAAGTGGCGATTGACGAGACGAAAGGCAAGTTGACTTGGGACACGTCGGCCTCAATAGACACCGAATACAACGTGGAAGCTGCTCTGTACGCCTGCCTGGCTTTCAAACGACTGAAGAAACCGACCCTGGCTAAACAGTTCCGGGAACTGGCTCATCTGTTTTGGAAGATCAACACCGGTACGTTGGCAGGATTCAATGAGAAGTTCCCTCACGCTGAGATATGGAATTGATGCCGGTTCGCATCTAGCACAGCGTGGCTGTCGTGGCTGTGATATTGCAACAAGAAGTGCTTTTGGTGGTGGATGGATGGATCAATGGCTGGAGCCACCTGATTTGTAGAGTAGAGCAAACCAAAACCAATATTGATGATGACATGGAGCAACGTGCTCGGATTGACTGGCAGTAGGCATGCATGTTCATCGACGGCATCGCTGGTGATGGTCTAACTCACAGGTGTTGGTATATTACTTGTCATGATGGTGCTCGCAACACGTCTGGGAGTGTCGCTAACGAATGACCTTCCATGCATGTTTTCATCTTCCGATATGGCAAGCGCCGGAATAGCCCAATAGCTGCCAATGGCCTGTCCACCATTGACACTATTGCCGGCCGCTACGGTTTATGTGCATGATCTGATGATGATCGATTGAAGAAGAACTGCTGTGTCTCAATACGGAATGTCTGAGACATGGAAAGAAAGAAAAAAGGCGGAATTTGACTTCCAGTCCTCCGTACCGCAAACCGCAAGCCATCCAAGCCAATATTGTTTGGTTGGTTGGGCCCCCACAGTGGCTGGGCTGCCGAGCTGGGCAGCTGGGCAGCTGGGGTGCATGGCCCGAGCTCCCTCCCACTTAACTTCCAATATGCTGGCAGCCTTGGGGGGAAGGCGGGTGCCTGTCCAATGTCCAATTGCCTCTGACGACACTGTCGCCCATATCGCCCTTCAATCGACAACAGCTTCACCCGACGGACGCCCTTTACCCCCAAAAGCAACAAACTAACAAACAAATCATCAATATGGATTTGGGAGAAGCAGGCGACTCACCTTGGGGTGGTATGTCTCAACCCATTGAACCATTCCGTCTTCTATTGCCATACTAAACCCTGTCCAGATGTCCCGTCGCAATCCTCGAAGCCGCCCTTTGAGCAAGATGGTACGATGCAATCAGCCAAACTGACCCAGACGTATCGCCGACCTCGGACTAACGAAAGCGACTCGTAATCTAGATTCAGTATTGAAGACATCAGAGACCGATGCTTCCCAACCTTCGCAATCCAACGCCAAAGCTCCTGCCGCTCGAGGGCCGCGCAAGCCCGTCCGACGCTTACAGGCCCAGCCTACCTCCCTTCAAGCCGACGATCCCCTCGGTCCATTGGGCCCCCTTGGCGACAATGCTGCCCCCGGCGCGGATGCCCCGTCCGATGAGCCTCCCGTGCCGCCCCAGAAGGAGCAAATGACCATCCGCACCACCATGCCTGCCGCCGGCCAGCGGAAGGCTGGTCCCAAAGACCCTCACAACATCGATGACGAAGACGATGCCGACCTCCCCTCGGGCCCTCGCGCGCCCCCGCCCGTGCAAGCCGCTCTGCCCAGCCCGATCCGCACCACGACCCAGCCGAGCATAAGCCTCGAGCAGGCCGCCGCCAAGCCGAGCTTCCACATCAGCGTCGGCGACCCCCACAAGGTCGGCGATCTCACGAGCTCCCACATCGTCTACTCGGTGCGGACGCGGACGACGTCCAAGGGCTACAAGCAGCCCGAGTTTGAGGTTAAGCGACGATACCGGGACTTCTTGTGGCTGTACACCACCATGCATGGCAACAACCCTGGTGTCGTCGTGCCGCCTCCCCCGGAGAAGCAGGCCCTCAACCGCTTCGACACCAACTTCGTCGAGTCGCGCCGCGCTGCCCTCGAGAAGATGTGCAACAAGATCGCCGCCCACCCTACGCTGCAAAACGACCCGGACTTGAAGCTGTTCCTCGAGAGCGAGTCATTCAATGTCGACATCAAGCACAAGGAGCGAAGAGACCCGATCCCGGGCGAGAGCAAGGGAGTCTTCGGTTCTCTCGGAATTAGTGTAGGAAGCAGCAACAAGTTTGTCGAGCAGGATGACGTAGGTGCTTCTTGAACATTGCGATATTCAGTCATGTACTAACAGAATAATAGTGGTTCCACGATCGTCGCGTCTACCTGGATGCTCTTGAGAACCAACTCAAGGCTCTGATGAAGTCGATGGATACCATGGTCAGCCAGCGCAAGGCCATGGCTGAGGCCGCTGGCGACTTCTCCGCCTCTCTGCATGCTCTCTCGACAGTGGAGCTGAGCCACACCTTGTCCGGCCCACTCGACGCCCTCTCAGAGCTGCAAATCACGATACGCGATGTCTACGACCGCCAAGCGCAGCAGGACGTGCTCACCTTCGGCATCATCATCGACGAGTACATTCGCCTGATTGGCAGCGTCAAGCAAGCCTTCGGCCAGCGCCAGAAGGCCTTCCACAGCTGGCACAGCGCCGAGTCGGAGCTGCAGAAGCGCAAGGCCACCCAGGACAAACTGCTCCGCCAAGGAAAATCCCAGCAGGATCGCCTCAACCAGGTCAGCGCCGAGGTCGCCGACGCCGAGCGCAAGGTGCACCAGGCCCGGCTTTTGTTCGACGACATGGGACGCCTGATGCGCGCCGAGCTGGATCGCTTCGAGCGCGAGAAGGTCGAGGATTTCAAGAGCGCTGTGGAGACTTTCTTGGAAAGTGCGGTGGAGGCTCAAAAGGAGGTACGTTCTACTCACTCGCTGGCTGCGCGCCACATTATCCATCTGGTCTAAGTTGACGATATGCTAACATTGGGTTCCTTCTAGCTGATCGAGAAGTGGGAGACCTTCCTCATGCAACTCGACGCGGAGGATGACGAGACTGTCTTCTACAGACCCCCCGTCATACAGACGGCTGGGGACAAGGCGCGCATGACTGGCGATACGGCGGTGGACCGGGCACGGGCGACTATAAATGACGACTCTGATTAGGACATGGTGGGTAGTTTTCCGTAGAAGCTGGGTCTTATTGAATGTGTATTGAATACCCTCCCCTACATAACGCGTATCAAAAGTGAAGGTGATAGGAGTCGCTACTGCTGTAAAGCACTGGTGCGCATGCCCTCGAAAAGGGGGGACAGCAGGTAAGTTGGATTGAGCCTCGAGGTCTTCTCGTTCACCTTAATGACAACACATAAGCAAGTATGCTTTTGCAGATTACGCACCCTCTCCTTTGGCCGACTAGTCATGTAATACTCGGAGATATAGTTTCAAATCTTCAATGGTCTCGACGGTCTCCTTTCTCCGTTAGCTTTCTTCACAAGCATCTTCTTGCACAAAAGTTTTAAAAACCCACGGACGGGATGGGAAAAACACAGAAATATAGTAAGAACACTGGATTGTACCGTACCTATTTTATGGACGTTGAGTCGGAGAAGAAATCCGAATCCAGGATACATAATAAGGCTTGTATCCGTGACTGTTCACGTATAGTCTCATTATTTTCTCATCTTCAAATCATGTCGCGACTTCAGGTCAGCACAACAAAAATGGACAGCCCTCAAAAATAGAGGAAGCCTCTCTTCGATTACGTCACTCGTTTATATCTTGGTCTTTGTTTTGAATTTGGATTGTTGAACAGCCCCAAAAAGAAGAAAAAAGAATAAGAATAACGATCACTCACATCGCGTGCTCGCTGCATTTCTCGATCTTTTTCTCGAATTGAAGTTGCCGACAGACCCAAAAGAAAAAAAGAAGAAGAAAAAGATTCCTTCAGTAACGAAGGCTCGTCACTAAAGATGTGTTTTCCCAAGTTCAGTGAGCTGCCCACGGAACTGCAGCTCGAAATCTGGCGCTTCGCCATGGCAGCCGAGTCCCGAGACCGCGCCGTCCTGCTCCACGACACCCACGTCGTCCCGCGCCGCCAGCTCTGCAGCCCCTTCCTCGCGGTCAACAGCGCGTCCCGCGACGAGGCACGGAGGCGCTACACCGTGGCCCTCGAGGTGGTCAACATGCACATGTTTGCCGGCGGCGGCGGCGAAGGCGGTGTCCCAGGGACCCTCGCGGAGAGCTATCGCGCGGTGCGCTCCCGGTTCGGACACCGGCTCGCCGACGCGTTTGGGCCCCTGCATCGCCCGCGCACGAGGGAAGAGTCGGCGGGGGTCTTGTACTTGAGCCCGCACCACGACACGTTCGTCCTCGGCCTCGACTTCGCGTCGCTGTACGACCTGGCCCAGCGCGCTCGGGGGCGGCCCCTCCGCCGCCGCACGCCACCGCCCCCAAGCGCCCGCACGTCTCGGCGCAAGTCCCTCGTGGGTAGCAATACGTCGCGGTACATCACCGAAAGTCTCCCCGCCGAGGCCTGCCAACAGATTCGCAACACGGTGCTCGCGGAGCAGAAGCGGCCGGGCTTCGAGGACTGGCTGGTCCAGAACGGGGGGTATACCGACCAACAGGCCGAGCGCCTCTGGCGGACGCGGACGTTCCCCGGCGCCGAGAAGGGGAGGCATCTCTGGGTCGAACCCTCCTTGATGCGGCCTTTGACATGGGGCTTGGATTGGGAGTTGCGGGCGTCGGGGGTCGCGATGCTGGAGGCGCTGGAGAATACGCGGCGGCGGGACCGGGACCGACAAGACGACATTGAATCCAAGAACGAGAGCAACAACAACAACAACAACGACAACGAATGCAGCGGAGGAGGAGAGCTCAGTCGGTTAAATATACGCCAGTGGTACAAGACGCCGGGACCCGTCCTTGACTCCTCCGGAACCGGAGAGCGATACACTGACGTGGTGTGCGATCCGGACGAGCTCCAGAAGGCCGTTTCCTTGTACTGTTTCTGGCTAGGGGTGGAAAGGTGCGAGCACCTACTGAGGGGCCCACTGATCGGGGTATGGCTGATCAATCAGATGCTAAAGAAGTGCTCGGAACGGAAAGCTCAAAATTGGATATTAGCCCGGTAATTGATTGCTAGAGTTGGGGGAACTTATTACATTACGATCGACGATAGATGGAAAGGGGTATGAAATTATCCTGGGGTACTTCTTGCCGGCGAAAGTACATCTGGGTATGGGATATGCGTTCATGTTGGCGCTGGCCGCATTTTGGTACGATCATATATCCAGGCTCGGGCTGTGAAGGCGTTTTGGGTCTCATGAAGGCGTCTTGGTGTTGCATGCATAGCGTTGTTATTCGTGTCATAGTTGTGGCTTGTTCTTTGGGTTTGGAAGGCATTGGGTACGATAGCTTCTTTTTTAAGTTAAAAGATTTCGTGTCAAGATAAGGAGTGAGTCGGTTTCGCTGGGCCAGCCTGGTTGATTCAGACGACCTAGAAAAGAGAAAAAGAGATGCATAGCGTTGTGGCGTTGCATGATGTGGCATGGTTAGATCCCTTGAAAAATATATATAAACAACTATTGACACATAATTAATTGAGAGAATTGACTCGAAATTGTAATCATTGGTGGATATACGGAGTTTTGCCAAAGCCGCCCCTATGCAGCCCCTTTTTGGTATTAAACCCTTCTCTGCAGAGGACGATTACTTGGCGCAGAGCCGTATTTTGGTCAGCATAGGCGAAGGAGGGGTTATTTACATTGCAATACTAAGTCCGCGTTTTTGCGAAGATCAAATGCAATTACTAATAAGCACCTCGCTTGTTCCTATTGCAGGAGCAAGGTGTGACAAGCCTCATCTCGGCCTGACTGTTACGGGGATCTGACAATCTTACTATATCTGTCTTGCGGGCTTCTGCCTTGCTTGGTTCTGCCTCGAACATGTCGGCAGATGTTTGCCAAGGAGATAGGTGTGCTTCATTAGGCAGACCGATTGCGCCGGCAATAGTTTCAAAGGGGTACGTCATCTGCATGCATGATACAGCCTTGGCCAGTAACATTGCTTGGGGGCCAATTCGTGTGACGTCTGCCCGAGCCGCTTAAGGAATGGCCTCAAAGCCGATCCAATAACACATAGAGCTTGACAATTCATGTGTATCTTACTGAGATGCATCCGACAGATGGCTTAGTTATACCACCACCAGCTCTTTGCGGAATGGCCTCAGATGGATGACCACTATATTTAAAAACCTCTTGTCTCAATTACAACGGGCGGAATGAGAACCCAAGCCGTTTTCCCCGACAACCTAAACAATACCCACGAAGGTCTTGTGACCATTATTACATGCATCATCATTAGAGGCAACCCGCGGGTTTTCATGCCCGCGTAAGCCCGATTTCCCGTCAAGAGCATCAGTTTCATGAACCTCTTTTCCACCGCGACGATGGGTGGCCTCGCAACTGGACACATGCTTGGGTGGACCTCCCAGGTTCCCCATGTCCGTGGCTCCTTGATGACTACAACCCAGTCTTCGAGGAAGCTCCCTGCATCGATCCGCGCTTGTTGATGTTGACATCACCAACCACAACTACGTACAATAACCCCGTCCAGTCGATTATAGATGAGACATCTACTTTCACCATGATATCGGAGCCATCGACACCAATCTCGATCTCCTCTAGTGAAGAAGCTCCGTCATCATCTTCCTCCTCCTCTGCGGACATCTCCTTATTCTCACCTATTGCAACACCATTCATACTGCCATCTCGACTTCATATTTCTTCTCTTGCACATCACACATCCGCTCATCTACTCCCTTCTGCCACGGCCAATGACCAACCGCGCCATTTTCGTTGCGACGAATACCACCCGGGATGCCCGGAGGCGTTCCAGTCACATAAGGACCTGAACAGACATCTCAGGTCCAAAGAGCATCACCCCGAGCTTCATGGACCTAGCAAGCAGCAAGCGCCAGAGGAGACCAACCAATGCGCTTGCGGCATGATGGACACCCGTCCCGACAATCACAAGCGGCATGTGAGCAAATGCCACGCTACTCCGATTTTACCCTACCGATGCGCTGAGGGGCATACCTTCGGGAGTAAAGGGCGGTACTTGGGGCATTTCAAAGACAGAGAGACGGGGTGCGGCAGGAAACGTGGTCGTCCGTCTACTAGAAAGTAACGCAGGTTGTGGGTCGGAGGTTTTGGAAAGGTCATGATGGTGTATCAAACATTAAATATATATATAGTATAATGATTACTTTTTATTCAGTACTGATTCATTCTGTTATCTGTAATGCGAAATTCTTTACGTCAAGGTTTTAGATGGAATGATCGACACTGTAGTTTACACGTGCTGAGTTCTAAAAGCTAGAATAAGATAGTCATCACAATAGATTGCGAAGATGGTAGTGTAATTGTAAATATGTAGTATACTCTAATCGCTGTCAAGATCATCTACATCAGGAAAACAATAGATGCGAAACAAAGAACAAAGAAATACGCCTTACCGCTCAGCTGATCAAAGCTGTACATACTCAGCACTCTCCTCAGACTCCGCGTCCCCAGTACTGCCGCTCTGCTCCTCGGACTCCTCGTCGCCGGGACCCTCATCCGGCGCCTCGGCGCGCGCAAGCATGTCCTTGGCGTCCTTGACGTCCTGGTCCCCGATGTGGCTCGTGATGGACTTGAGCGTCTTGGCCGCGAACCGGCCGAGCGGCACCTCGTAGCGCCGCGTCGCGACCGTGCGCTGCCCCTTCTTCTCGAGCAGGAGGTCGGCGCGCACGCGCTTCGCCTCCCGCTCGACGCGGACCGCCAGGTTGTCGACGTGGAACTCGAGATTGGGGATGGCGCCGAGGACCGCGACCAAGGCTTGGGCTCGCGGGTTGATTTTCGGTTTTGTTGTTGTTGTCGCATTACCTCCTTGTCCCTGCTCTTTTGGTGTCTCCTTCTTCTTCTTTCGCTCTTGCCGCGTGATCGCCGCTGCCTGGTCCCAGAGCTTGGGGTCCTTGAACGCCAGGATGCGCCGCCGGAGATCTTCGCGCTCGTTGTCGCGCTTCCCGATGAGGCCCTCGATCCGGTCGAGGTGCTCGACGATGTCCGGGTCGCGGCGGTCCTCGCCCTTTTCCGCGTCGAGGAACTTCTTCTCGTACTTGGCGAAGCTGTCGATGTACAGCTCGCGGAAGCGCGCCTCGATGTTTTTCTTGATCTCGTTCAGCCGGCGCAGCGCGCGCTCGCGGTCCCCGATCTTGGTGTCGCCGAGCTTCTCTTCCGGGTTCTTGTTGCGCCAGTTGCTGAGGGCGGCCGCCGTGCTGAGCTTGGGGGCGCTCTTGACCTTCTCTTTGGCGATCTTCTTTTCCTCCGAGGAGGAAGAAGATGCCGATTTCGATGTTGAAGGGGCTTTGTTGGTTTTCGGGGTGGTGACCTTCTTGTCGATGGAAACGGTGACACCCTTAGGTGAAGAGGTGACGATGGTGACAGTAGGAGAGTTCTTCTTCTTACCTTTGGGCTTCTCAGGGGGTGGCGGGATTGCCTTGCTCCGCTTGGAGGCCTTGCCTTTGTCTTCGCCCTCATCTTTTGCGTCCCGCTTCCTCTTGGGGGGTTCTTGGGATAGCTTCTTCACCTTCTTCTTTTCTGCACCTTTGCTGTCATCTATCGATCGTTTCCTCTTTGGTTCAGGGGCGGGAGTTTCCTTTTGAGAGAAGGTGGTCTTTCCGCTGCTGGTTTTACCTTGCTCTTGCATATCGCGGGGACCTACTTCAATTTTCTGGTCTGTAAGCGGGTTCTGGTGGCCCTCTTTTGAAGTGGACTCAGTAGTAGTCTTTTGGTTTTGTTCGTCCTTCATGTTGGGCAGGTTGTATATATGCTAATGTTGATTGGTTAGTTTCTAAGTTCAAGTCAATGTAATGTGTAGGCGTCTACTTCTGTTAGATTATATACTCTGTTCATCAAAAGACACTTTCGGTAGTACTTATTATTTCCTCTAAGATTCCTTTCTTTCAACTTATACAATGCCCCTTGTGAACTCGATTCCTCTTTCTTCTTTTGTACAAGGAACAATTAATACAGAAAATGTGCTCTTTGTTCAGATCTTGCCAGCTACCCCTGCCATTCATGTGGCTTCATCATGATCTTACGAAAACTACCTGGAGCTTCCTAACACAAGAATATTATTGGCCAAGATAGGGTCATCGATGATCCGAACGTACGTGGCGACGTCGCACCCCTCAAGCGTTTTCCATTTTGTCCGTCCCAGGCAACGGGTGCCATGATCCAAGCCGGTTTTACTCGAAATTGAGTACACAAGAGATAATTATGGATTGCTTAACTGGCCGGTGTCCTTTTTTCCTGAGTATAAAAGTTTTGAAAATCATATCACATCCCACATAGACATTAGAGACCAAATCCAAGCGAATCTCGTCACTACAAGCAACTGTTGCGGATGGGACTTTGCGTCAACGGTCAGTGGAATTGTTTTCGAGAGTATTGTGGCTATTCAGGGGTGGGAAAATCTTCTTATCGTCCGTACTCCATCCATTTTTCACTTTCCAGGTTCTACTTGGCAACCTTAAAACTTTAAATACACAACATCCTTGGTAAAATGAAAGCCTAGTAGAAGCCTCAAACGCAAAGGGGAAAAAAAGTGAAGCTTCCCTCCTTTTCCTTTCTCCGATTCGTTCGCTTGATGGTAGTAAATAAGTATTTAAGGGATCACAGCGCTAAACATTCAAGGATGTGATATGGAAGGGAACCCAAACGAGTCGACTCAACCACTAACGAAGTACACTCTCTCCATATATCTCGCACTGCAGATTACATACGACCCTCATTGTCTACCGCCGCCATCATGTCTGCTCCTCAAGCTACTAATCCGCCTAGCGGTGAGTTCACAAAGTTCACAGAACTTCCGAACGAGCTTGTCCTCTTATTGGCCCACTACATGACCATACGTTCCCTGCGCGGACTCTCCGTGGCGAGCAAAAGATATCGCGGTCTCCTGGGTGGGAGATTCCAATACCAGGAAGAGGTTAAGGACGAACGGCTCTTTGAGGAGGCTCAACGCCGATTTCGGCACCTCTGCCAAACGAAGGGTCTCCAAGCCGGAAAAGAAAAGAGAAGAGAAGCCGGAGAGCCTATTCAAGTACCTTGGCCGACATCCATATTTGTACTACAGCCTGTATCTGACTTTGTACATTCACGCACTCCACTTAGCGAGGACGACTATGCGCTCCTGCATGACAGTGTTGGCCGGTGGGGTAGAGGCGCACTTTTTCTCATCCCATATCTTAACCCATTAAAGATATGCCCGACTTGGAGCAAGTTCAAGGCTTTGCACCATGAACTGCCTGTGTCCCAGACCAGGAGAAGTCTGATTCAGCGAGCCATTGAGAAATGCTCCGACATCAAAGTCCTTGAGCAAGTCGTCGATGCCTACCTGAAGATGCACCCCGCGTCTTTACAGGGTACCACAGGACGAGACCCGGTGCCGCGCGTCATCAACAAGGACCGCTCCGTCAACTTACCCCCGGTATTCTGGGCATGCGTGCATAATCGAGCCGACGTGTTGGAACTGCTGCTCAAAAAGAACAACGAGGATGGCAGAAGGGCCGAGGACAGGGTAAATTTCAACCTGGTATTAGACACGAGAGAGCACCTTGCGGTGCATGATAACATGACGGCCGGGCTTCTTCAATACTCCGCCTCCTTTGTTGACCTGTGGAAAGCCGCTTTCTACCACCCACGGGTTGCCTCCATCGTCTCCCGGCGCTCATTCTATGCCAACGACGACGTATGCCTTTGGCTCCTTGACAAGAACCTGGGCTTCGCGTCTCAAACCAACGGCAACTCGCTTCGTTATCTGAGCAAAGCCGCCGCCTTCAAAAAGGCGCGAATCCTCCGCGCTTTAATCCCGTACTTTGAGAGTCGAATGGACCCGTGGGACTTCCAGCGCGCGCTGGCGAAGGCTCTTCGCACCACTACAATGGTCAGATTTGAAGTCGGGTCGCTCGGACTCGACTTAAAAAGTAATGGCCCCGTGCTCGACGGACACGAAGAAGTCATCGACATCCTCGCTGGGGCCGGCGCGCCCCTTTCCATCCCGCACGGGGTGTGGCAGAACCCAGAAGGAAACAGCTTCACCAGGGGCTTGGACGAGCTGCTGGAGCAGGCCGTCAAGTCGTCCCCGCGCAACGCCGTCCACCTCCTGCGGCACCAGCTGGCGCAGGGAGCCACCGACTACCTCGACCTGAGAAGGGCCTTGAGAAGCTGCATCCAGCATGCCAACCAAGATAATGAAAGCGGCTACAACACGTGTTACCGCCTCGAGTTCTTCCGCATGGTGTTCCCCGGGAGGGTGCACCTTCTGCACCCCCACGATGATTGCCAACACCCGGAGACTTGCTATGAGGTGTACAAGTACGAGACATTCGTGCGCCGCCTCGCCAGGGACATTCGGTGGGAATTTACTTACAAGGTAGCGCCAGGGAGCGAGTTTCACCGCCTGGCGCTGTACCTTGTGGAAGTCGCAGGCCACGAACAGGAGGTGGCGGATCTCGTACCGTGGATGCCACCCATGGATGGCCGCATGGAAGCATGAATGCTGGCTACTTCTCAGAGGATATAGTATATAGCTAGCACAAGAAGGGGCATCAACATCAATAGATATTGCAAATAAAAACATATTTACAGCAGGCTATTGGAACCGTGATTTACTCTTGTCATATCAAAATCTAGATACGCCAATAAGAACCCAATACCACCATTTCTACTTTCTTTTATTGCGTATGGGTATCCTATCAATTCCTTACATAACTACAAAACTACACAACTAATTATACTGCGCACCCCCTGCAATCGTAATGGCTACACTTGAAGAGCAACCAAGTCTCAAGCCTTTGTCCTGCCCAAGCCGTCGTCCTCAGGAGCATCGCTCTCCTTCACCACGCTCATGAACACGCGCTCCATCGTCGCGGCACCAATAGAGTAGCAGTTGATCCCCAACCGTGCCTTGTTGTTCTCCAGGACATCGATGAGGTATCCCGTCAAGCTCTGAGTATGTCCAGCTGCAGCAGTGCTTCCCTGTTGTTCTTCTGTAATGGGCGAGACGACTCCGTCTTCTTCTTGAGCATCAACTTGAGATCGGTCTACCGTCCCCACTGGTGAATCAGCCGGCAAGATAAACCGGACCTGCCCGCCCAGGTTCATCCCCTCAAACCGCGCCCTAGGGAACGTGTCCGTGACCCACCCCTCCACAGCCCGCATCTCCTCGTCCGACGACACGGGCGCCGACGCCAGGACAAGGTGAACGTGGTACTCGTTGCTGTACGCCTCGCGCAGCTCCGCGGTCGTGCCGACGGCCAACAGCCGCTTCGACAGGATGGCCGCGCGCGTCGCGAGCGTGTCGGCCTCCTCCATCGAGTGCGTCGTCAGCAGGACGCTGCGGCCGGGCGCGAGGCGCTGCAGCGTCTTCCAGAGGACCCGCTTCGCCGCCGCGTCCATGGCCGTGCTCGGCTCGTCGACGAGCAGCACGGGCGGGTCGCCGAGCAGCGCGATGGCCAGCGACAGCTTGCGCTTCATGCCGCCCGAGAGCTTGGACGCGGGCTTCGCGGCGTGCGCGGCGAGGCCGACTTGCGACATGGCGCGGTCCACCACTTGTGGGGAGTGGATGCCCTTGCAGCGGGCGTAGAGGTCGAGGTGCTCGCGCACCGTCAGCAGGTCCAGGGCGTCGAACTGGGGGCAGACGCCGATGTGCCGCTGCGCGGTGCGCAGGTCGCCCCGCGCGACGTCCGTGTCCTTGTCCAGGAGGTAGATAGACCCCGCCGTGGGCGCGACCTCGCCGCGGATCATGTTGATGACGGTGCTCTTGCCGGCGCCGTTGGGGCCGAGGAGGGCGAGGATCTCGCCCTTGCGGAGGCCGAGAGAGACATCGTTGACGGCGGGGGAGTTTGTGGAGGAACCGAAGCGCTTCGTCAGGTGGACGAGACGGAGCAGGTCGTCGTTGGTGTCGACAGCAGAAGATGAGGATGAGGTGACGCGCACCATTTCTTTGTCGACGTCGGGCCGGCCCGAGAGGGCATTGCCCGAGTCCTTCTTCTCCTCGTCTTTGGGTTGGGGTGCTTTGTCTCGACCGAGGACCTTCCCGATTCTGGAGAAGAGGCCGGTTGATGTAGTTGATCTGTCTAACTTGATCAAGAGGAAGAATGCGATGATGGTGTAGACTATAAGCAGCAGAATGGGGCCGCCGTAGGCTTCAATAGAGCCAGGGTTAGTGATGATGTCGGAGCCGCGACAGCGGACTTTGTTGTTGTTGAGACTGAGCGACACGGCGCGGATGACGTTCTCAATAGGCAATATGAGGCCAAGACCATAGGTAATTCCGTTCAGGGTTTTAGTATCCTCGGCACCGACAATCTATAGGATTGAGATTTAATTAGCAAGTTGAACTATATGTTAGGGCACCAATAGAAAGGAAAAGGGTGATCCGAGGTTATTCACTTACCATAGCAGGCACGAGTGCAGCGATGAACTCGATCAACATGATCAGCATGGCCAAGGAAAAGGCCATGGGTTGCGAGCGGACAAGGGTCGAAATCATGTAGACGGTGATGGTGGCCGCGATGCCGTAGAGCGCCAAGATGAACCAAAGGTACCCAACTCCCCAGTACGGCGCTTGCGTTGCCATGATGGCTGTGCAGATGATGGAGATGATTAAGACGGAAATGAAGTCGAAGAATAGATGAGACAGCCAGAGGGGCATGGTACGAACGCCCTGATATCAGAAAGTAGAGGTTAGCTTTGCTCGCAATCGAGAGAGCCATGCATGTTTGATGAGACTATGTGAATGGCCCGTAGAGGAAGATGGGCATGGGCACGGGAGAAAAGAAAGAAACTCACATTTGAATACTGCAAAGCGCGCACCCCTGACTGCTTCTCATACGTCGGGTACAGCGCAAAGAACAGCGGGTAAAACGTCATCATCG
Organism: Apiospora arundinis; assembly: GCA_039105305.1. Lineage (NCBI taxonomy): Eukaryota > Fungi > Ascomycota > Sordariomycetes > Amphisphaeriales > Apiosporaceae > Apiospora > Apiospora arundinis. Next base: position 508,375 of record JAPCWZ010000006.1, read on the forward strand.
CCGCAAAGATGATAACCCAAAGGGCCGCGCCGCCGCCGCCGCCAGAATACCCACTTTCGGAATGGAAAGTGAGGGTGCCGGAGTTCATGGCGATGGGCGTCCCCGTCCGCGCCGTCGTCATCAGGTTCATGAGGGACATGCCCGACGCCCCGCTGGAGTACCCGGTCGAGATGGCCAGGAGCGGCGGTTGTCCGTCCTGGCTGTTGTTGTCAAGATAAATGCCGCCGAGTTTCGACACGCTCCTGCCCCGCGTGGTCGAGTTCCCGGCGTTACTGGCAAAGTAGTCGTAGAACCCCTTGCGGTCGTTGAGCAGGACGGCCGGGACCGTGGTGACGTTGCTGTTCTTGCTATAATAACTATACTGCGGCGAAACGCGAAGCGCCATATCGTAGCTCGTCCGCGCCGCGTCAACCAGCGTGCTGTTGAGTGACGGAGGCCCTACAGCCAGCGTCGTGATATTGCGCGTGAAGACGGGCGAGGCCCCCTTGGAGGGGACGATGCGCACCGTCACCTGGTCGCAGGTTGGCATCTTGTACTCTTTGTCATCACTGGTCAGGCACTTACGGCCCGCGGCGCCGACGACGATGATGGGGACGGCGAGGAGGATGAGGTAGAGGAGCCACTGGGAGCGGAGGATTAAAATGCGCTTGTGGACGAGGGCGCGCATCTGCTGGAGGAAAGAGGGGTCCTTTCTCGGTGCTGCAGTATCAGCGGCAGCGTCTCGGGGGCTGATGGGGTTCGCGGCGTTTTCGGCTTCGGCGGTTTCTTCGGCGAGCTTGGCTTCCAGGACCGCGGGGTCATCGGCGGAGACGTGGAGGAAGACGTCTTCGATGGTCGGGCCCGTGATGGAGAACCGGGCGTTACCGGAGTGCTTGAACGAGCCTAGTACTCTGGCTGCAGACGAGGGGTCAGGCGTGGTGCAGATGTAATGATCGCCATGGTCCGTGATGGGGTATTCGATGTGGGTGACCGACTCCGTTTTCGGGATATGGACGCGATACCCGCCTCCGTACTGGTGCTTCAGCTCGGCTGGGGTGCCTTGGCACTTGACGGTGCCCATTGAGAGAACGACGATGTTGTCCGACAGTACCTCGCACTCGTCGAGGAAGTGCGTCGTGAAGACCATGGTCCGCTTAGACCGTTCCTTGAGGATGGCGTTCCAGATGACGCGGCGCGATATGGGGTCCATGCCTGACGTCACCTCGTCCATCAGGCACACTGAGCTGCCGCCCACTAGCATGCATGCCAGGTGCAGCTTCCGCTTCATGCCGCCGCTGAGGTTCTTGGACTTGCACGTCGCCTTGAGCGTTAAGTCGCATGTCTCTATGAGCTCCTCCAGCGCCTCCAGGCTTTCGGGGGTGTCCTTCAGCATGTTCCAGAGGGCAACGTGCTCGCGGACCGTCAAGTCATCCCACAGGATGTTCTTCTGCGGACAGATCCCCACTGAGTAGGGCGAGGCGTTGATAGCGATGTCGCCCCTGGTGGGGCGTTGGAACCCGGCTATCATGTCGAGCGTCGTGGACTTGCCAGAGCCATTGGGACCCACCAGACACAGGATCTGGTTCCTCTCGGCGGCAAGATGCAGGCCATTGACGGCTTTCACGGGCGGGTTTCGGGCCCCACAGCAGCAGCAGCAGAATAGCTTGCGCCAGATGGAGGGATGGTAATGTTTCTCGAGGTTCGTGGCCTCGATGGCGGCGTGGGAGGCTTTCGCTGTCGGATCGTCGTTGAAGGCGCGGTGGTGGGGGCTGATGCGATGCAGGTAGTGCTCGGCGACCCAAGCTAAAAGAGGGAATACGATGATTTGCGCTACCAGCTCTAGCCACTGTGATTAATCGATACCAGGTTAGCAGTTGAAGCATGTGTAGAAAAATCGCCCTGTTGTATATATATAAGTGAATACGTACCAAGAAATAAGGTGCCACGTCAGTCGTCCAGCTATATGACGCCCGATAATAGGACCCCTGATCCGCGACACTGCTAAGCGGCCGCGGGCTCGCCAAGTCGAGGGGCAGCTTGGACATTTGCATCTTGCCCAAGTAGTCGAAGAAGAAGGTGTAGTTCATGGTGGGAAACAGGAGGCCCAGGATCGCGACCAGGGACACCGAAGGTGGGTTATCGCGGAGAGAGTCTGCATAGGCGGCCAGGATCGAGAGCAGGTACGACAGCCCCGCGACGACGATGGTTCCCACAGCTGCGCGCCGGAAGAAGGCGGCCGCGAAGATGCTGGCGTGCGTCACGGCCCAGCCCGTCAGAATCTGCCAGAAGATGGTGATGGCGGGGCTTGAGTCGGTGGCGAAGAGTTTCCAGAAGACTAAAGTAAGTAAATTCAGTCAGTACACCGGTGGCAAGCGACAACGGCTTCAAGCGTGAGAGATGGAGATAGAAATGAGATAGAAAAGAAAGGGGGTCTGCTTACTACATCCCAAGATGATCCAGAGCGGTAGGTACAGCAGGTCGAAGGTGATCATGTAGCTGGCTATTCTGGACCAAGCGGTCTCGGGTCCGCCCATGGCGTCCATGAGCTGTGAGAGTCCAGACTCGCGTTCCATGACGATCATGCTGCTGACATGGTAGCACATCATCGCCATGGTAATGAAGAAGACGTAGGAAAGAGCTGTCGGAATCATATGTCAGTAGTTGTACTGGGTGCGTAAGTGGTGCAAGGAGAAAAGGGGAAATCAAAGTGTAAGGGTGTATAGTGCGAAAGTCAGTCGATGCATACTATCAGTCGTGGTGGTGGCAAAGGCCTTTCTCTTTTTCTCCGCGTTTTCTTCTTGAGTTTCTTCCGTAAAGGCAAACACTTCGGGGACAGTGGTGGAGTTGGTAATGGCATTGTCGATGGCCAACTGGAGAGGCAATTCGAATCCTTCAAGCTGGTTGTCATGAACGAAGGGGTTGAAGGAGTAATAGCTGCCGCCAGCAATGGGTGCCACTTTGACCGTGTAGTTCCAGGTGGCGTTGGGCATGCCGCTCTTGGGCGAATCGTTAAAGAAGATGGCAGCATAGCAGTTGGAATCCCCGCGGTCGTTGACGTCGCATGCCCGCGGCAGGTCGTCTTCGTCGGACGCATGAATGATGCGCTGGGCGTCCAATGGCGCCGTCAGCTTGCTGAAAACATCCGGGAAATCGGGCCCAAGGCTGGGACTCTGGATGACCACGAGCTTCTTATTACCGGCATTTCGCATAGAATCTACCAGGCTTGCGACTTTGGCGGGCGAGGCGACACCGTACTTGTTGGGATCCGGGATCAGGTTTGGGATCTCGAGGAGAAGTGTCAGAATTAGGATTGGAAGTAAGAGCGCCTGGATGCATGTTGAGATGGGGGTGCGAAAGATGGCAATGGTGAAGTTCTTTCGAGTGAGTGCCCATGTCTGGGACACCAAGCGGTTGAATTGCATCTTGACGTTGCTGAAAGACAAGAATTACTGCATCTCTTATGCAAATCTAGAAATGTGTCGAGCTGGTGTATTACACTGCGTAATCAGTGGCACGGCATCCAGCCATTGGAGGTGGAATGCAATTATTGAAAAGGAGGTAGACAGACAGTATGTGACGGACTTGAAGATTGAGTGATGGGCAAGTACTTAGGTAAGTAAGGCTTCTCAGCTCAAGGACAGTAACAAGAAAAGATCCTTAAATATACAGCTTAAACCCAAAATTAACACAATTGAAAAACTTTTCTAAAACCATGATAACCGAGTTCCCTTTATGCCTTACCCTCCCACCAGCCGCAGCAATTCTATCGCCAATTGTCACTGCAGGAGTAGCAGCATCTCCACTTGGTAATACGGTTTCCGGCAGTAAGGCTAGAAGACTTCCACGGCAGCATGGAGGTGTTCAAGGTTTGAGTGGAGGAAGTGACTTGTACCGCCCAGGAGAAATGTAGATCTTCCGAGAAGAGATTGAAAACAGTAGTAAGGAATTGGGGGAAAGGGACCGTCAAGCCAATCAATTCGCCGTGTTCTCGCAGCTTGTCAATTTGTCTCATGTAAGCGAGCGGTACGGGCACCCTAGGCAGCAGAATTAATCCAGGCAGCAGAATAAAAAGTCGATCTGCGACCCCAAAACTCCAACCCCGTGGAACCGACGTGTCTGCGGGCCGGGCTGAGCAGTCTTGCCCTCTGCAATTGGCCTATACATGCATGTATCGTATACATGCTCCGCGATGGCGTGCATGTTGTGCACAGCCGCCCGAAATACAGCACCGGCAACCTTCCCCCAACGGGATGTTTTTAGTGCATTTATGTGGGTCATATCGACCCCTAAACGGATTGCGGGGCGCATGGGTTTGGAATCTCTCTGTTTTCTATCCGGATCAACCAGGCTGGCCCAGCTAAACCGAATCACTCATTATCTTTAACCCCCAAATTTTGAACTTGAAAAAGCCATCGTACCCAATGCCTTCCAAACCCAAAGAACAAGCCATAAGTATGACTCCAATAGATAACGAAAACCTTGTTGGCAGCGTCTTACCGGAGAATAATGGATCTCATCAACAATCTCCTCTTCTGCCCCCTAAGTAGGTAAAGTGGCCGTCAAAAAGCTATTATCCTGGAGCTTTTTCTTAACTACTGAGGCTATCGATTTGTCTAGTAGAAAGCGAGGGATAGGCGCAGCGAATGTAGCTTTGGGTTTGCTGTTCAGAGAACTAGCTGGATGCTTCGGCGGAGTTCTCGTTGGACGACGTGCCACCGGTGGCCTCCTGGTTCTCCTCTACCTCCCAAGGAAACTGAACGTCGGGGAGCTCTTCTGGCTTGTAGATGACCCAGTTGTAGTACTCCTCCACTCGGCGATTGTACTCTTCGCTAGGCTCGGTCCAATGAGCTGCTGCGCCGCCGTCGCTTCTGTTCGACTCCGCAGTCTCCTCGTTATTGTTGTTGTCGTTGTTGACAGAAGTACCGTCGTTTTTGCGCCCGTTATCATTCTTCTTCTTCTCATAGCCATCGACGCCAATGTTCCCCTCCTCCACTTCCTCGTTGTCGGTTTCGTATTCATCATCCTTCTTCTTCTTCGTAGCCTTCTTCTCCTCAGGGTACAGATCATACTCGTCGTAGATCCACTTAATTAGGACGCTGCCGCTGGCGGCAACGCCGAACCGTTTTTTGACGTAGTACGGGACTTCATCAATAAAGGGGAAGAAGTCCTCCCGGAGCATTCTGCCTACTTGGAGCCTATTCAGTGAGTAGGCACTCGTCAGTCACGTTCATTGTAGGTAAGAAACCGACATCAAGACCTCCTTCAGCGCCTCGAATCTCAAGGCCATGGTTTCCTTTACCATCTGGTCGCTGGCTTGGCGCATCCATGCAAACTCCGGGTTAAGCAGAGCTTCGCTGATCTCCTAGTTGAGGCTGTACCAGTCCAGCGTAGTGACCCACTGTCCCTCGGAGCTACATTGTATGTTGGCAAAGGGGAGGAAGGTGGAGTGTGTGGTAGGTGGCAGGATAAGGGTTTGGAATGACAGAACTGAGAAAGGAAAAAAAGCTTACTGGGTTGATATCTTGCTGTGTGTGTTAGATCTTGCATCTGACTCAAAGAAAGTACAAAACTCGTCCCAGTCCAACACTCGACCGAATGGTTTACTGGAGTACGGCTGAGACAGCACGTCGGCACGGCAAAGACCCTCGGCCAGGCAGTTCTTCTCAGCGGTTGTCCAAGTTTCAGGCATGATGGGCCACGATCCAGGAAAGGTGATTGAGGACCGTGTGAAGAAAAATGTAGTTATTAGGGCTTGATGAAAGGGCGATGAAAAAGGAATGTGTGCAAGATGTTTCGTCTTTCTGGTTAATGCAGTCCTGAGTGTGAACCCTTGTGTTGAGCTCAATGTAGCAAAATCCAAGTTATTTTGGTTTCCAGAGTTGTTTTTCTTCAGATGTGTAAGGAATGATTTAATTAGGTATGGCTTCTAGGTTGACCAGCCTTTTGGGCGACGACAAGGGCCTTATTGTTTCCATAAGGTCGCCGACGTTGCTGACGTTGCACGGTCTTGACTACAGTTCTACGTCTACACTACTTGACTGGTTGCCTCTACTTGCGGTCTTCTATGTGTGATAACCTATTCTCTTTAGTGGTCTTCTATAGTACTATAGCTGTTCCCCTCGTAGAGGATGAGGTGCGAACAAATCGAGAGAATTCTGACCTTGACACTCATATTGCTCAGAGAAGTCTTCGTTGGGCATCATACCATTAGTGGTGCTTGGTTAAACATTTAGACACTTCATACGAATACCAATTTCATATGGGCGAGGCTGCTTCCATTCCATTTGCCTATTAGCAGGGGGTCTGGTGGTTGTCACAAGGCCCACGGCGGTTGAATATCCACTATCTACTGGTCCAGTCGAGCTGAGACCGCGTCCGGGGAAAACGTTCCAGAGTACTCGGGTCAGTTGGTAGGAAGAGAGCCACGAGGAAAGTAAGCTAATCTACTGCTCAAACAGCGCGGCAAATGTCTCGTTTTCCATCTCGCCATCGCCATCACCAGCACCCTGTTCCTGGTTATCTCCCTCGGCCGCCTCCTCATCCTCCCAAGGGAAGTGCTTGTCAGGAAGCTCTTCCTTGTAAGCAACCCAACTGTAGTATGCCTCGACTTGGCGGTCGTATTCTTCGTCAGGAACAGCCAGCTTGAATCTGTCGTCTTCGTTGGATTGCTGCTCGCCCTCGCCGCTGGCGGCGTCCTCGTGATCATCGTCGGCAGGGTCTTCTGGCTTCGATTGCTCCTGGCTTTCCTCAGCCTGCTGTACCTTCTGGTTCTCCTCGGGGTACAGATCATAAGTCTCATAGATCCATGAGACTAGTTGGCTGCCACTATTGAGAACGCCGGACGTGGTCTTTACATGGTCCGGGATCTCCTCGGACAAGGGAGCAAAGTCTTCGCGAAGCATGCGGCTGACTTCGTTCCTAATCAGGCGTTATAATTGTCAGTAACGATCACTCTGTTGCATGAGTAAATAGTTCAAGTGAAGATGGAAGAAGAAGGGGGGCTAGATATGGCATGACTTGAACAAATAAGAGAAGGCAAAAAAAGGGAGAAAAACATACTCGGTAGCGCGATGGCCACGCTGGAACTTCTTTCCAGGCTCGGCCTCCCCAGACATGAAGAACTGGTGTAGCTCCTCTCGGTTCTTTACGCGGCCGAAAGGGTGGCCAACGTAGGGTTTGGTCAAGACTTCGGGCCGGCAGAGACCTTCAGCGAGCCGTCTCTTCTCGGCATCTGACCACATGACGGGCGGGATAGGTACTCTGTGGATTTAATGATGGAATCTCACAGTAGTAGTGTTGCTGTGTGGCAAAAGAAAGCAAAAGAAAAAGGATGTTTTTACTGTTTCTAAGCAGGATCGCCGGTTCCAAACGACTGTTGCACCAGGTGTGGTCTGAAAACACAAGCCTGATGAAGCAAAAACAATACAGGAAGGAATTGCAGCTTCCAATTTTGTGGTGTGGTGTAGAATGAGCTCTGATTGAGGTGTATCTTCTACATTGAATGCAATGGGATTTCAGTGCTATAGGAAACCCCCAAAATGCTACTGGGCTTCTGGAATTCGCGCCCTCATTTCCTAGCTATGAGCTTTTGGGACCTCTATTATTATGGTCTAACATTGCTTGAAGAGGTGCCTGGATCACAGGTGATGATCAAGGTCAGGAGATGGTGTCTTCGGCGTGTCCAATGCCTCAGATTCGTAGGGGGTGGGTGAAAGGTCAAAATGCCAAAATCCAAAAAAGAAAAAGACAAAAAAGCTAGGCCGCCCTGAGTCAGGATCGAACCGTACGAAAAACCCCCCGGAAACACGAGCCCAAGGTGATTTTATCTGGCCACGTTTTAAACCTGTATACACGGCAACCAACTGAGTCATAAGCCCAGCTGGAGTGGCTGGGAGAAAGGTGCTGTATTTGGACATATGAATAGGTACCATATTGTTTGTTTACCTGACTTGCCAACAGCTACGCGTCCCCCACCAAGCTGTCGTTCTCAGCTGGTGGCCTCCCCCTTTTCCGTTGCCCACACAAACACCAGTCGATGACATACAACCTCTTCTGTAAAGGGTGCACCGTCATAGCACCAGTAGCCCATAAAGTATCTAAGTGACAACATCATAGACATTACAAGCTTGCCTGAGGCTTCAATCTACGCCAAGGAGTGATCGATTCAGCAAGCTCGCTTTATCAGGGTTTAGCTAGGGTTTGTTCTATGAGCTGCCAAGATACTGATGTAAAATCAGATTACTCATGCCAAGAGCCAGATCGATTGAGCCATTGAGACTGAGTTATATAGAAGTGCCGGCGGCCGGCTTGGAAATTGAAATGGTAAAGGATATTTAGACCGCTTGCGGGAAATGAAGTCAAGGTGACTGGAGTGCCTTTGTAGGTGGTGTTGTCCCTGATATTTTGCTTTGTTGAGCCTCATGGCTACAGGTCCTCCCTTTGATATCGCTAATCCTTTCACTCGCTTGCCACCAAGCACCCCTATATTTGGAGTCATGTGCAGGGAAAAGACAGGGTTTGGGATCTTTAGCCACTACACAAGGAGTAAATAGCAACCCTAGGGATACTGCTTCAACACCTAAGGTCCCTAGTTCCTCGTGAATAAATCATAATTATAGAAAAGAGGCAAAGGAACGTACTCAAGTCTATTTTCAGAGCTTCCTCCTAATCAAGAAACATTATGGCTTCTTTACTCTCTCCGACCCTGGTACTCTGCTTCCTCGTATTCGCCATCTTCAGCGGAGTCCAGGCCCAGAACCCGGCCCCGCCCGCGGCCTTCTCGGGCTACCCGACCGTCGGCTCCATCGTCAAAGACTGGAAGTTCCTGGGTTGCTCGACCGAGATCCCCGGGCGGGCGCTGACGGGCATGTCGTACTCGGAGGACAACATGACCATCGACAGCTGCCAGGAGTTCTGCACCAAGAACAACTATCCGCTCGCGGGCGTCGAGTACGGCCGCGAGTGTTATTGTGGGCGCTTCCTGCAGCCGCCCGCGGGCTACATCTACCAGAAGGACTGCAACATGCCGTGCAAGGGCAACGGCGACCAGATGTGCGGCGGCAACTCGCGCGTGTCCATCTTCAACAACACCAACTTCCGGGGGCCCTCGGCCATGAAGGCGATCCCGGACTCGACCTGGCAGTACGTCAGCTGCTTCATGGAGCCGCTGTACGGCCGGGCCCTGACCAACCTCGTGAAAGCCGACGACCGCATGACGGTGCCCATGTGCACGCAGGCCTGCCAGGGCGCCGGCTTCGCGTTCGCGGGGCTCGAGTACGGGCGCGAGTGCTGGTGCGGCGCCGACAAGTCCGACGACCTCGAGGACGCCAGCGACCCCCAGTGCGCCATGCAGTGCGACATGCCGTGCGGCGGCGACGCCAACGCCATCTGCGGCGGGCGCGGCGCCATCGGCATCTACAAGGACGGCGCCAAGACGACGGGCGGCAGCAGGAAGATGCGGAGGCACCATGATGGCGAGGGCCATGACGACTACCACGACTACGGACACGGGGGCATCAAGGCGGATATTGGCGCCCGCAAGGGCCGCTTCGTCAAGGTGGTCCGCCGGTCGCCGGATGGGACGAGGCAGGTGGAGCGCGAGGAGCGGGTTTCTTTGTGAGTGAGAGTGGGTGCATGACACACAAAGAGAAACGAAGAGGAGGTGGGTGACGGTTGTGTTGGGCAGTTCTATGGGGTTCGACGATTGAAGAACAAGGGGTTTGCAGATAGTGAGTTCGGGTCTCCTTTGTTATCGGCTAGTTTGTCCCGCGACGTATGATTGATGTAGTCTCTTCACGTATCAAAACGAAACACACAATACCTAATCTACGGCTTCCGAAAGAGACTGGTGTAAGAGCTGAAAAGTCCGTCCTGCATTTGCTGTCCTCTATGAAGAGTAGTTGACACGGCTACGGAACGAACTGAGAGGCCTCTGTAGCACTGCTTAGGTACTCATGTTCCAAAACGTACCATCGTGATTGGTAACCTTGTCTCCTATCGTTCTCCCAACACGATTACGAAGGGTTGTCGCACCCGGCTGTGCCGTCATCTAGCATGGTGCAAACCTGAGGGAAGGAGCACTTGTTGACAGTGACCCAGCTGGCTTGAGACGAGCACTTCTGGACATAGATACCACTGAATACTGTTAGAAGGAGAAAAGAAAACAAAGACTACGGCTCATCGATGGGAGCGTAAAGCAAAGATCAGCTGCTGGCGGAGAAAAAGAAAAAGAACTTACTCGCAGCCCCAGGTGCCGGGGACACAAGCCATAGTGACACCGGTGAAGATGCTGACGAGGTAGAGGGCGATAGCGGAGTGTTGCATGTTGGCAGTATGTGGTGTTTGAAGTATTTGGAAGTGTCTTGGATTCGAAAATGATTGTTGCTGAGGAGGCGGGAGGTGGAGGATTGTGTTGAGGAGAGAAATGGAAAGTCTGGAGAGAGAATCCGGCTTTTATAGGTCTTCTGGGATACGGATATCAGTGAATATAGCATTTACTGCAAGAACGTGTTAGATCCACCTGTTTGCTTCTAAGTCATGAGTCCCTTCAGGAATGACAACGTGGAATGTCAAAGCAAACGAATATTCGTCTATATGTCAATGCTGGCAGTAGATAAGCTGCTGGTCTCTCTAGTATTCAATTTGTACTATCCCAATACATGAAGTCCCTCTTGTATATGAGTCAGTTGGTGTAACAGAAAACAGACTAAGAAGATTATACTACCGAAGCACATAACACAAGTTTGCCCCGTGCAACTTCAAATGACGTATAACGCCATGTTGCCAAATTCTAAAATACCTAATATGCATTCGCAAACATAATTACTCAACGGAGAGGCTATGCCCAAGCGATTGCTGGGGTCATAGACTATCATTCTTGATGTGTGGGTAGTCAGGGCCTTGAGAGTCTACTCTACCCTGTCTATCAGGCCAAGTTGTGGAATGCCTGCCTCTCGAACAACACGGTGGCGCGACGATGTGACTAGCAGCTGCACCTCAGCGACTTTCAACTGAAAGGGTTCAGTGGTTTTGGCCGAGATTGAACTCGCCATGTGGAAGAACGGGTATGAGCTGGTATGCATGCAAGACAGGTTCGTGAAAGATGCCGGCCCCTGAGCTTCACGTACGCTAACGCCTCCCAGCGCTCAAAGTTGCATGAACTAAAAGTTGGTGGGTTTTGCCCGCCCCCCACACCGCTAGGATGCAAGCGCCATAGATTTCGCTAAGCGCGTACATACTTATTTATGTCTGCCTGAAGTACGGGGCAAGCAAAGAACGGGTTGCTTCAAACCTCCTAGGCAGAATCTGGAAATGTAATTCACCCCTCACGCCCCCTACTTGTTCATTTTGTAGTCTGCTGGCTAGGTACCTAGTCATCATCATGAGCACCACCCTAAATGCCGCCGCTGCTGTCTTCGATCCCCAGTTGAGCGCCTCCCTCCAAAATGAGATTTTGCGTCGCGGCTGGGAGGCACTTGCAACAGGCCTTCCATACGAGGAGAGCACTGCAACATGGTGGGAACTGTATGGCTTGGAATGCGATGCCACGGGGGTAACTTCAAGGCTAGCCCCCCAGCTCATCGAGTTCCTGAAGCAAGCCCGGCATGTCCGGCCCGGTCTGGGTGACCAAGTCCCGATCGACAGGAATTTCTTCTACTATTTGACCGACATATCTTCGCCCAGAAACCTTTTTAGTGAAGGGATTGGGTGGAACCCCGAGGAGCCAGACGCAGACCGCTGGATTCGCCTATACCATGCCACTTCGCTGATGAGCCACCCAGTCGGTATCCTGTTCGTCTCGCTCTTGTCATGTCCAATCCGCTTCTAAAGCTGAGCTAACTTCGTGCGTGCGCGCTTTGCATTGATTTAGTTTTGACCAGCACACCTTGAAGAGCCAGCTCCAGCAGTCTTTGACTATCGACGACACCATCGTAGAAGAGAGTCAGCGTCCATGGGTACCTTTGCAAGACATCTTTGCCGCCTATTTGGAGATGAACGACCTCGGCAAGATCGCCCTCGAGGATCCTGAGGCCGCGAAAGAGGAGTACATACGCGAGAATTACGATGCCATAATTGCCGGGACATGGAAGCCGAAACTATGGCCGTTCCAGAGACCGTGGCTCATGAAGCCCCACAGCCAAGCCATCTTGGATCGAAGCGTGGCAGCTTTTGGGAACTTGGTCGATGCCATCGAGAAACGGATGCCTTCTCCTAAATCAAAGGCCGAAAAAACCACTGATGTAAGGAGTATGGCTTCTGCGGCCGAGAATCTCGTTTCGACGGGCCAAGCCTCTGAAGAAAGCTTCCTTGTCAAATTCCTCCGCCAGGTAGATGGCCTTCTCACTTCCGCCCATCCAGAGCTTCTGTTCATCGCCCCCGGTCTGCGTCTTCCAATTCATGATGATCTAGCGACGACGCAGCCTTTCGAGGGAGTGGAGAACGAGCGACAGTGGCCCCCGATTCTCCTCTTCTGCGGCGAGCTCAGCAGCGGCACGGCCGCACTTACCAACTTCCCAGTCGGGACATGGAACCCGTTCTCTGCCCCGTACGAGAAACACATCAAGCAGACGTCGTCGGCGTTTCCGAGCGGCCTCTGGATCTCCCAGCACAACAAAGACAACCCCAACTACGATGATTCGTGCAGGCTCCTGCTGCCCGACCAGGTCGTCCTCAGGCCCCGGCGGCACCACGCCAAGACGACGGACGGGTTCTTGCTAGAGCAGCCGCCTGGCCAGGAATGCGAAGGCCTGGCCGCGGGTCTGTATCAGACGAGCTGTAACGTCTTCGAGGGGCGGCACGAGGTGGAGCTTTTCCGTGTCTTGGAGCACTGGATCCAGCAGGTGGAGGACGGGACGTGGGACGTGGACGAGCGCGGTGTCGCAGGCGGGATGGAGAAGTGGGCCGAGGCCGACGAGACCGAGGTCATGGCCGAGAAGTACCGGCTGCCCTATACATGGTGATCGTTGCGTCGACCGGCCGCGCCAAAGAGACGATGCTGAGTTTGGGCACGGACTGGGGGAAGGGTGCTTCTGCCCAGAGCTCGATAGCAATTAAGGTGTTTTCCGGATGACCCTCTGTCTACTAGGCCGAGCGGTGGCATGTCTGCTCTTTGAGCAGTATAGCGTGAGTCATATCGACAATTTCAGAAGCATTGTTTACCTACGCAAGGATTCCAAGGATTAAAGAAACGTGGTTGCGGTGGGAATTGCAAAAAGAACCAGTAGCTGGTAATACATGCCGTGCAGCTACACACTTTGTCTAGCTACTGTGATACCATAGAAATGAAATAGGGGGCGATAGATCTCAGTGGGCAAAAACCATGCTCTCCAAAGCAAGGCAACAATTAAATCCCTTTACTTTCTATTGTGTAAGCTCTAGGCAGCTAGGGCGTGCTTCTTTCGGCCTTTTCTTAGTGAAACATGCATTCACAGGCCTTATGCTCTGAGACTAACTACGAGCCTCCTTAACAAAGTATCTCAATAAGGCATTCAGCCTATCACCGCACTCATTGCCATTTCCATGGCGGAGCCCTTAAGTGCGAATGGTGGACATAAGGACTGACAACAAGTTGTCTCAGGCAGAAAAGTCCTGTCATCGTAAAGCACCCCCTATAAGATGAAGTATTTCCTGATCCCTGTCTGACCTATATCCAACCTCATAGCCCAGCAACACGTCACTCCTTCGTCTGATACCAACAAAAGAAGATCAGGAATACCGTCGACATATTGCGCCCAACATGGGTTCCTATCCGTGGTGGACCAATGGCAAGAAGAGATGGCTTGCGAAGTGTCTCAGCAGAGCAGACTTAGGTCGCCCCGTGGAAAAGTACCATATCGGCAAAGTCATTGACCGCATCGGCATTTATCGAGATTTTCTGAAGAGAGATTATTACCGTTCATTACGCGCCGTGGAGTAAGTTTGCCCATGTGTTTTCTTTTTCACGCACTCTCTCTCTCTCTCTATCTCTTTCTTATTCAGATCCCCGGGATAATTAGGGGAGAAAAATGACAGACCCATCAACGCTGACTGTTTTGTTCTCCTTCCTCTTTTTACTCTACGCAGAGATAAAATACGATACGTTCGGGTCGAGCTCGATGATTACATCGATCGTTTTATCGACCAGATCCCCCGCGATGTCAAGGACGCCAACGACAGTTGTCGACTGATCGATTGGATCCTCGAGGACCAAGGTTTCCTCGCGGATGATGTTAAAAGCCAAAGCAATGACAAAAAGGGAGAAGAAGGAGACAAAGAGGGAACCGTCAAAAGCAAAGATAGGGCAGAGAATGAAAAAGAAGAAGGGGGGAACGAACAGGAAGAAAGGACGAAGAAGAAGAAGGAAGAAACTCCCAATGAAGACACGGTTAACCAGCCTTCCCCGCGGCAGGGCCAAGATGCCCACGACCACGACAGCGTCGGCGGCGGCAGCAGCACCAGTGCGTCCCCCAGCGAGATCCAGCGCCGGAAGCGGCAGTTCAAGCAATTCGCTTCTGCTATGGCCAAGCTTATGGAGTATTTTGGCCAGGACTTGGAGGAGGATGATGAAGAAGAAGAGGTCGAGTCTCAATCACCCGGCAGCACCACTCACACCTCGCTCTCGCCAGAGGCAAAGGATGGCGATGACACTACGACAACTACGATGGATCCCCTGTCTCCTTCACCTGCTGGGAAGAAAGGAGCTACGACTTCTCCTGAAGTCGGCATGGGCGCGAAAGGTGGAAAGAAGCCTTCGTCTCCAAAGGATAAAGATGCAAAGAAGGGCGACACGGTGGCCGCCCAGCTAACACGTCGTAAGAGTTCATGAACCAGGGTGTGGGTTACGATGTCGAGCAATCTATGTAGTAGCGATACAGTGTCATTGAATGAGAGCGACGATGCTTTTCGGTCGTGGGCCGGAACGGAAACTTGGAGGGAACTTCGGGCTATGACTTGGGTGATGTTTTGGTTAGACAAGGACGGAAGGAATACCAATCTATTGGAGAACATCAGGGGTATTCTTCATTGACATGGGGAAGTTCATACATTAACAGACATCACACATGATTAATAGACATAGAGTTTCATGCTGCACATTGGCGTTTTGTTATTATTGCTGGCTAGATTGTTGCGGGTTCTGGCATCTTTAGCCAATTGAGATGTAGTCATGGCTTCGCAAGTCAGCTTATTACGACCATGTTCTTCCTCTTTCGGCGACAAGGCTTGGGTGATCAGATATGACAATAGCAGGTCATAAGCCCAGAAATAGAAGCTTGCTACAGGAGACGGTATCCAAGCCAGGAACTAGGCATTCTTAGATGGAAGAAAGCCCCTACACTTGAATCGCCAATCTCACCGATTGTAAGCGGATTGGCAGAGAACGTCTATGAATTTCCAGATCATTCTGAAGATGGTAGATTAGATGCGAGCCGCTCCTAGGAGCCCATGACGATGGGCTGTTGCCTCATCATTCTCCGGGATTTCCTTGCTCCAAGCATTTTGGACGAGAGCGCGCACAATGGGTATATGTAGATAACGCGGTGCCGGGGAAGACGCAGTCGACAATTTAGCAGACCAATGGTTGTTTCATTCCATTTGGTACCGGTGTTTATCCTAACCCAGGAACAAATCACGGCAAGCCTAATTTTCCCAGGGCTTGAAGCGGCCAAGATACACTTATGGAGTGAACCAGTCAGTAGCCAACCGCTAGGCATGAATATAGCGGGAGCTGTAGAAGGTCAGGGAGCAGAGCGGGTTTGCGACCAGAGATAGCAGGCCGTCAATGCAGAGAGGAAACTGAATTCTGCGAGTCCATGATGAAATTCGTGAATCGGAGGGCGCTCTCCCAAAAATCAATGTGTGCCTTTCGAAGCCTTGGGCTACGAGGTCATCTGGGTATCTTGTTCTTCTCCTTCGCCCGTAACGCCGCCATTCGGACCCTCCACCAATCCGGTCATGAGCACCTCGAGCTCGTCCCAGATCTCCGTCTCCATGTCGCGCTCGACCTTGTTGCTGCGGCTGTTGAGCCAGCCGACCTCGATGCCACCGATACGGCCCTGGCCGTCCGGTTGGAGGGCTTTGCTCTTAGGTTCACCACCACTGCTGCTGTTACCGCCGCTGAAGTTCACGGTGCCGGCTTCCTCGAGACCCATGACCTGGCGCTTGATCAGGACGTCGACGGAGCGCAGGGTGCGGACGAACTGGTCCATGGACTCCTTGAACACGGCCACGGCTTTGCCGTCTCCGTCGTCATCATCGTCGTTGTCGCCGGTGGCCATTTGGGGGTTTTCGCTGTCGGTCGTCGCGTTGGTCTTCGTAATGCTCTGCAGTGCGCGGCCGACGGTGGGCAACAAGCTCACTATGCTCTGTGGTTAGGTGTGAACGGTTAGTGGATAGATGGTTGGATGGACGACAGTTAATAAAAGAGAGAAAGAACGCGCGAGAAGCATACCTTATCGATGTCGGCCAGTTGCTGCATGCGCTCGGCCTTGGTGAAAGGCACGAAGGGCTCTTCGCCCCCAGTGGGATCCTGGGAGGGGTTCATGTTTGCGACAGACTGCTAGTCAATTTTCGTAGCTAGCTGTGACCCTTTCTTGGGGTTGAAAGGAAATGGCTAGAAGCAGAAAAAACGGGAAAGGTCGTCGTGGACCTCCAATCCCATCAGGCTCGGACTGGGAGTTCAAGTAGGAGGAACCATGGGTGATGGTGGACAGACGTGAATGCACACAATCAGTCAACACAGCAAAGAAGTGCCGTCGCAATGTGAGGTCGAGGTCCCTGTACCCTGGAATTCTGGAATTCTGGAATTGGAGCTGAAGGAGGGAATGAACGCATCTGATCGATACCCCACTGAGTGTGGAATGGGGTTGGCAGTTGGTTGTGGCTGAAGGTGGGGGAAGCTAGGTAGTGTAGGTACTTGACAGGTACCAGATTCTGGAGTCGGGCTGGGCTCGCCTTTCCGCTCACCTTCCGCTTAGCGCGTCGCGTCAATGCAGGTTCATTTCAGCCTCATCAACCACCAGTGATCCATTTGTCCATCCATCATTGATTGATCCATCCTTGTATCGACGACCTGTTCATCACCGAACATATCATTCATCCTTCCACCCCTTGTTTTTGGCAGGTTCAGTGTGCTCCAACACCCAGGCTCCGGTAATTCTTCTTTTCACTGCCGGCATGAAGGGTGGTTCATGAGTGGCTTGACATCAAGCTTTGCTGAGAAGGCGGACCTTGAAACATAGTTGGCATATATATTGTCATCTACATAACCCAGCAACACCCTCTTGGCTCACTGTGGGACTATTCCACCACTGGACGGTATCTACTTGAGAATGTCGTCGTCTAATAATGCACCTGTTGGCGGTGCAGGCGCCGGGGCAGGTGCAGGAGCAGGTGCAGGCACAGGTCCCAGCACCGGTACCAACTTCAATAACAATCAACAATCACAACAGCCTGCAACCACGACACCTGGCGTACCTGCAACTGCTCCGGCTACGACCTCAGCGGCGACAGCCTCAGGAAGTGCCAACTCGTCTGCGCCGGCCAACAATAACAACCTCAACCAGATTGTAAGTTCAGATCGCATTCATTTTCATTTTCATTTTGACTCAACATCGGCCTTGGTTACATGCGCACCTTCATCCCCACATCCTACCCATGCGTATAATATGAGTACATGCTCAAACAATCCCCTTGGTATGTTGGTCTTTATTGGTATGCGAGTACCGCAACAATCTCCAATCTCCAGTGCTTCTCCAAGACGCATCTGAATGCCATTGTCACCCCTCACCGTCCCCTCACTCTTGCACCGATGTCGTTCGTCATGGCGCCAGAACAGGCACCAGAACGGGCGCCAGAACGGGCTGTAGATCCGTTTGAAGTCCAAAAAACAAACAGGATGGCATGTTCACTTCAATCTTCCCCTGTCACCTCCCCTCGCCCCCTTTGGCTACACATTCCTCCTTAACCCGCCATGACCAACACCTGTCTCTCACTTTCCTGTGCAACCCCAAGAGTCGCCCCAAATGCCCCACGAAATGCTACAAGGCGAGCTACTCTGCCAGATGTTCATCTGCCAGCAGGCAGACCACAATTTTTGCCAGTTGATCGTGACACAAACAAACTGACTGCTCGACAGGTTACAGACTATCTGCTCAAAAGAGGTTACACCCATACGGAGGCAGTGTTCCGCAAAGAGGTACAGAACGTTGATCCCAGTGGCCGCCCGCTGAAGAACAACGACGAGATGGGTCCCAAGAAGTACATGCGCGCCTTCACCCACCTCGAGAAGTGGGTCGAGAACTCGCTTGATCTCTACAAGGTATGCAGTCTGCATTTGGGTGTTGATGCCTATCTATCTAACCCCTGGTCTAGTTCGAGCTTGGCAAGATATTGTGGCCTATCTTTGTCTATTCCTACCTTGAGTTGGTCGAGGGCAACGACCTCGGGGAGGCCAAGGAGTTCATCGACACCCTTCATGGCCGCTTCGAGAATGTTCATCGCGATGAGGTTAAGGGCCTCCAGCTAGTCACCCTCCCGGCCCACGTCAAGGAGAATGCACTGGCCAAGCTGTACCTGGAGAACAAGTACAACATCCCGCTCAACAAGTTCGTCGTCGGCACTTTGATGACTTTCCTCGAGAAGGATGAGGAGCAGGGCGGCGCTTGCCTTCGATTTCTTCTGAACAACTACTGCAAGATCGATGCCGTTTCCCGTGGCCCCATCGAGCCGTTCAGCTTCGAGGCCATTTACCGTCGTGCTCGAAACCTGGAGATTGATGACGTTGATGCCCAAGAAGGCATCCCCGGAGCAGGCACCAAGACAGGCGTCTCGAACCGCGACATCCTTAACAACAAGGCGGCTCTGAAGCTTGGACCCTTGCCCATGGATATGGAGCTGCGAACCGATGTCTTGGCTGAGCTTGAGGAGGAAGATAGAATCAACCCTCCGCGTGACGGCACCTCGACACTGGTGGACGAGTTTAACTTGCTGCAGCCCATTAAGAAGGAGTCAGCAGATTCGCCCCAGCGTACCGATATTCCCTACCCGCCTTCTCGAGCCAGAGACGTTGTCATGGAGGTCCAGAAGGTCCGAGAGAACCGAGACCGATTCCGTATTGAGGGTCGAACCGGCGGAGTCGGACCTAGTGTATCCGTCTGCATGTTTACGCTCCACAACACACTTGGAAAGTAAGTAGCCTGCCACGTCTATGCCTTATGGTAGGATGCAACCTGCTAACTGATTACGCGTGCAGTGTCTCGGCAATGGACTTTTCGAAGGACCAAGAGTTGGTTGCCGTCGGAACTACTGATTCCTACATTCGCGTGTGGACAATGGACGGCAAGCCTTTGACCTCTACCCTGCCTAGCGAAAAAGACCTCAAGGTCAACAATCGCAAGCTAATTGGCCACTCTGGCCCGGTCTACAGCGTTGCCTTCTCGGATGCTATTGCCAACCTCGATCGCAACATCTACGACGGCGAAGGTCCGAAGCCTGAGACCAACTCCAAGTTGCTTATCTCTTGCTCCGCCGACGGTCAGATCCGCCTGTGGTCTCTGGAGGTCTGGTCTTGCCTCTGCATCTACCGCGGTCACGATGGTCCCGTCATGAGCCTTCAGTGGGGCCCGCATGGTCATTACTTTGCCAGTGGCGGATGGGACAAGACGATCCGCATCTGGTCTCAGGATCACGCCTCGGCTCAGCGTCTTCTTGTGGGCCACGATACTTGCATTTCTACGCTTACCTGGCACCCTAACGGCGCCTACGTGTTTTCTGCTTCTGACGAGTCCGACAAGTCGATTAGAATGTGGTCTGTCAACGACGGCAAATGCGTGCGCGTCCTGACGGGCCATGCCGAATACATCTCCTGTCTCGAGTGCTCCCCCAACGGCAAGATCCTGGCTTCTGCCGACATTGGTGGAAACATCTTCCTTTGGGATATCGAGAAGGCCGTCCGCATCAAGCGCTGCCGTGGTCACGGTCGGGGCGGTATTTGGTCCATGAGCTTCAGTGTCGAGAGTAATGTGCTCGTCTCTGGTGGACACGACAATACGGTTCGGGTCTGGGACGTCGAGATGCCGCCCGAGGGCGTCAAGGTGGCAGCCCAGACCGACGGCGGCGCGGATGGGGCGGCCAATGCGGCCAACGGGGGAGCCGAGGCCAGCAACAAGGCGTCGGGCTCGAACCAGCAGGGCGCTGGTGGTGGTAGTGGCGCGGGTGCTTCCGGTGGCACTGGTAAGAAGAAGGGCAAGGAAGTCACCATCACACCAGACCAGATCAGCGCCTTCCCGACGAAGCGCACTCCTGTCAAGAAGGTTGTCTTTACGCGGATGAACCTCGTCATCGCTGGTGGTTGTTACGAGCCGGAGCTTAAGTAGCCCAAAAGCTCTTGGCTACATACCTGATCTAGGAGATGATGATTGATGGTTGGTTGTGATGCTTCCTCGCCGGGGGGTTGGATGAGATGCGATCATAACGAGCGTGTAATATGATCGCGTTTTCTTATCTACTTTTAACACCGCTGCCTCGTTATTGATGTGGTTGAGGAGGTGTTGCGGCAGGGTGCGGACATGGATACCCCTACGATCAATACATATCCTGCTTGCGCTTGCTGGCGGCTGGAGTTTGGGCGCTAATAGGATGGTAATGGCACGCATATCGCAGTTCTGCTTAATTGGTTACCCATTAAGGCCTCCTTGTAGAATAGGCAGATAGACAAGCATTGATCCCGAATTTGATTTTATCTCAAGTTTCTTCTTTTCTTGTCTTGCGTAATCTTGACTTTGGATTCGTGTCCTACGTTGCCCAGCTTTTTGGGCATTGCCGCGCGTTACAGGATGGATCAGAGTGATTATTAGTTCTCTCTATGGGTGGCATGCAAGTCGCGATTGAGGCCCTCGTGACGCTTGATGCCCCTGTGTTGAGTGGCTCTTGCTTGACAAAGTCGCTTGCTGCGTGATGGGTCTCGTGTTCCCAACCGGACTTGGCGTTTTACCCCCGATCCAACGTGCACATAAAGAGACTCTTGGGCCTGGCCTAATCGCGTCGATGCTATGTAGGTTTACTACAGGATATTTCCAACTCATTGGGATGCTAGTCCCATCCCCACCCAGTCTTCCAGTCAGCGCCGACTTGAAGATACATACACGGGAAGGCAGCGGCCAAGACAAGGTATACATTTCATTACTGCGAACGAAGAATGAAACACGGCAATTTATCAATATGGTTTCACCTG
Source organism: Apiospora arundinis (assembly GCA_039105305.1). Lineage (NCBI taxonomy): Eukaryota > Fungi > Ascomycota > Sordariomycetes > Amphisphaeriales > Apiosporaceae > Apiospora > Apiospora arundinis. Next base: position 529,562 of record JAPCWZ010000006.1, read on the forward strand.
ACTAGATATGTGGCTATGGTTTGGTGTCGCGGAGTGAAAGGTCGACCAACCGCTGAGGTGAGGAGCAAGGTAGCAGAGACGGAGTGGCTGGGTCGATCTAGTAAGAACAGGAGAGCAAATCGAGAGAATTTCTAAAGGGTGCTCACAGATGCACAAGCGAGACCTGAGGAATATTATCAGAAGAAATAAAAAATAAAAAATAAAAAAGTGCTCCGGACCTAGGACTCGAACCCAGGGTCTGTGACCTGGGTGCAGTATCACTGTGTTCACCGCTACACCATTCCGGACTTATCGACTCATGTGACCACCAGGATGTATTTTCGGACGTCAATCTGTATTGATCAACGTCTTGTAGATAGATAGGGGAAATGGGGGAAGGGGCATTGACGGTAAAGGGGGTCGAACTTGTACTAGATATGGTTATTCCACCTTTCCATACTTGTTATCCGGCTCAGTCAGTTGCTAAGTACCATTCGATCTCATTACACCTGTATATGGTAGGGAGATAAAGCTAGACAGGTAAAATATCATATCTTAATAAGAAAAAAGGGGTAGGCCGGGAGTATCGCCAAAAACATGTAGAAGACCGAGGTAGAAAAGTAAATACAAAAAAATGTTTCCGGACCTGGGACTCGAACCGAGGGTCTGTGATACAGCTAGGGAGGCCTGATTAGGCAACTCAGGTGCGGTACCACCGTGTCGACCGCTACACCGTTCCGGATTCGTATGTTGTTAAGGTCTTTGAAGATGTTGGATGTACATTCATTCGTTCAATTGTAATGATAAAGGGTCAGCGAAAGGTTTGAATATAAAGGGCTGTGACTATTGGTGAATCATCTGAGCGCTCCCGCATTGCCGTGATGATTTCAACCCACCAGACTTGCCACTCTGATTCACCTTAGTTGGCAGGCATTATCTAGTCTCCATTATACTTGCATTCATGTATATATCTCACCTTCTAAACACTTCAGAAGTTCTCCCTAAGTGCCTATGGCAGTTGGATATGTAAATGAACATCTAGGTTGATAGGTAGAATGCCGTTATATTATGGCAAAATGTGGGGGTCGGTTAAGAGGGAATACCCTCAAAGATCAGGAAACCCAGGTAGAAAAAAGGTCAAAAGGGCAAAAAGAGAAAAAGAAAAAAAAAGAATTCCGGACCTAGGACTCGAACCCAGGGTCTGCGGCCCCCCTTTTACAAGGAGGCATGAGTTCCCTCCTTCCTATTCAGGAAGAGAAAACCCAAGCGTCACCACGCCGTGCTACCAGCTGCACCATCCCGGATTTGCGCTTGGGTTGTTGATCGGTGGTAAATTGAGGGTCTAGCTGGAACTATAAAGGGATGGGATGGAGGTGGTGGGGTGTGTTCTTGGGACAACCTTTCTTCTCCAGTAGAGGATAGGGGAGAGAGGAGTCCAGAGTTTAGCCATGTCCAGTCCAGTCCAGGTTAGAGGCTCATTACATTGTACTATGGCTGCCGCTTTCGACACTTTATTAATCGCTACCTGCTCACTTAACTTGGAATATCCAATTAGGGCTCGCGCCTACTTAATAAGATATGTAGACAGAATCTACATAGGGCGGCTGCAAATAATGGTTCTGTTAACCAGCAGGCAACCCGATCAGCCTGACAAAAAGAAACCTTGCCAGAAGGAGTCGACCAGAAGAACGAAACCAAAAAACCATCCGGACCTGGGATTCGAACCCAGGGTCTGCAGCCCCGTGAAGGGAATTGGGGGTAAGGGCCCCAAGTTTTGTCATGCCGTGTTGCCAACTACACCATCCCGGACTTTCATCCCTGTTGCGTTTTCGTTGATGCATTATGGACGCCGTATCTAGTAATATAAAGCGGGTTGTCAAGGGTCCACAAGAAATTAGTACATGTAGCATCTTCCTTAGGATAGCAAAGGAGAAAAGGGGAAGCAATCAAGTCTGCTTGTGCCTGGATTGGTTATGGTCCTTAAGATACTCTCATCCCATAGGTAAGGTCCAGTTGCAGTCAGTCAGACCAGACAGTAAGGTCACTCGCTCATCTAGTCCCAAACCATTTCGCGTATCTTCGTGCTCCTGACAGAGCAGACAGAAAGACAGACAGACACATGCGTATATGAGATATGTAAGGAAGGTCTTTAAGACGCTTGTTGGTGGTGGACTTGAAGCACATAAGGAACCAAGCATGTGCGTTCCTAGCCCAGACCATGGGAAGACAACATCATGACAAAGGGAGTCAAGCGAGAGCAAAGGAAAAAGAAGAAGGAGAAGCCAAAAAAAGAAGAACTTCCGGACCTAGGACTCGAACCCAGGGTCTGCGCTTTTTAGTAAGTGCCATGCTACCAGCTACACCATCCCGGATTTAGTCGTCTCGGTTTTGTATATGTGAAAGTTCGAGGCCTGATTTGGCATTATAAGTGTAGGTAGTCCCAGGTACATGTAGGGAGCCAAGGCTTTCCATGCGTGGATATGAGTCACTGGGCTGGGGCAAGCTTTCCCCTTCCCTTGGTTGAGACGAACAGAACAGCTTAGGGCAAGTACGACGTTCGCTGGGCTTGTTACCTGGCTGGGTGGGTAGGGAATCCAGAAAGGGGCGCGCGGTGTGGATGATCAGACATAGCTTATGTAGTTGGCAAAGAACAGTACATGGAGCTTCCAGCTAACTGCTTCCTTCTAGGTATACATCTCCCAATCAAGTCATAGAAAACATGCACAATGGGCATGTCCTCTAGAGAACATCCGAGCCATACCGGTCATTCAGGGAGTGAGTGAGTACCTACTGTTCCTCAACGGTTGCCCCTTATACCCTGACAGTCCCCTCCCAACAAGAGCATGTCGTATTCCAAGGGGGCAACCAACCTAAGCTAAGCAGCAGGCGGGACGTCGAGGATCTGTCTAAAGCCATGGTGGCCCCGGTGTAAGTAAAAAGAAAACCAGGCTCACTCTCTGCACGAAACAGACGGTTCCCTACGGCAGTCGGGGTTTCAAGCCCAGAGCTCTCTCTCTATTTGTCTCTCTGTCTGCCAACCGAAGTCAATCATCTAGTACAAATAGCTGGCGATCCCAGTGATTGATTAGTGGTTGGACCCTTTACAACATGCGGTGGGCAAATGCTTTCACTCGTCCAAGTATATCAATCCAGGTCTCCCATACCCAAGGCATTGGAACAGAGTTCTGGGGTTTGCGTAATGAAGACAGATAGACAGATATTCAAAATACAAGAACCAAGATAAGGGTACATGCAAAGCCACCGTGGCTTATTCTTTCTCCTTTCGTCTATGATAGAGTTCACACACACACACACACTTTGATAGGAAACATGGGAATGGGAGAGTCTCCCCCATGATGCTTGTTTCGTCTTTCATTGCGCCTTTGCCACCCCCATAGGTCTAACCTATCTCTCCTTCCTCCCTTCTTTATCTACCCGAAACCAAACAGTCTCCATCTTCCGGCCATACCAAAAAGCGTACAGGGGTTTCAGTTCCAGCAGTAGTAGTTGTCAAACATTAGGGTATTCAATATACGAAGAGTGAGTTATTCCCCTAAGTTGAATTAATCAACCATCTAGATGTGATTTACAGCAAGTCGCGACGGACGAACTCGCCACGCATGGCGCGGCCGAGGCCAGCGGGGCTGCGCTCGACGACGACACCGGCAGCCTCCAGGGCCTTGATCTTGCTGTCAGCACCGCCCTTGCCGCCCGAGACGATGGCACCGGCGTGACCCATGCGGCGTCCGGGAGGGGCCGAGATACCGGCGATGAAGGAGACGACGGGCTTGCCCTTGCCGTCGGCGCCGCTGGTGTTGTAGGCCTTGAGGAAGTCGGCGGCGTCCTCCTCGGCGCTGCCGCCGATCTCGCCGATCATGATGATGCCGTCCGTCTCCTCGTCCTTGAGGAAGACGTTGAGGCAGTCGATGAAGTTGGTGCCGCTGAAGGGGTCACCGCCGATGCCGACGACGAGGGACTGGCCCAGACCCTCCTGGGTGGTCTGGTTGACGGCCTCGTAGGTCAGGGTACCGGAACGCGAGACGATACCGATGCGGCCACGCTTGTGGATGAAGCCGGGCATGATGCCGATCTTGCACAGGCCGGGGGCGATGATACCGGGGCAGTTGGGGCCCACGAGACGGGTCTTGGACTGCGACTTGAGCATGCTCGTTATCCGAACCATGTCTGTTTTTTTCCTTGATTAGTAAAGCCGGTCGCGGTCCAATCGTTCCCCCAAGCTCGGGAGCATGTCGGGGCAAAGGAATCACATACCGTGCTGGGGGATACCCTCAGTGATACACACGACGAGGGGAATCTCGGCAGCAATGGCCTCCTCGATACCGGCGGCGGCCAGCGGGGGGCTGCACAACCAAAACGTCAGCTTCTTTTTCTTGTATTTTCCTTCTCGGTGTTCTCCTCTTGTTTCTTTTCCCTTCTCTACATCCTTCCTCCTCCGGGTCCTGGGGGGCAAGCTTACGGAACGAAGATGGCGGTGGCGGTTGCGCCAGTCTGCTTGACGGCCTCACCAACATTGCCGAAGACGGGGAGACCGAGATGCTCGGAGCCGGCCTTCTTGGGGTTTGTGCCTCCAACAACCTTGGTACCTGTAGGATTGCGCGAAATCGTATTAGACGTCTGTATATCTATAACTTTGGTTCTCTCTCTCTTTCGTGGGCATCGGGCAACCAATTGGAGCGGGAAGGAAGCTAATGTTTACCGTATTCGATAGCCTGCTGGGCGTGGAAGCTGGAGAGAAAAGAGACTTCAAGTTAGCTTCGTGCAATTGGAAGATGGTTGAGGATGGGTAGGTAAGTGACGTACGTTCCCTGCTTTCCGGTGAAACCCTGGAAGAGGACCTTGGTGTCGCCGTTGATGCGCAGGTTCTCAATGGTCTTGGAGTAGGGCGAAGAGCCGGAGCTGTATGTGCGGCGAGCGGCCTGGCGCAGGAGAGCCGCACCAGGGCCTCGAATCTGTCTCGAGATAGCCTGCATCTTTTTTTGATTTCGGAGGGAGGGTGAGGGAAAAGAGAGGAGAAACTGGCGACGTGTCTACCAGGACAAAGATCCAGAAATCACCTGTTGTGGAGGAGAGGCGATTGTTGAAATGGGAGGAATAGGTGGTGGTGAGGGAGGGATATCTCGAAGCTGGATTTGATAAGAGGTTGCGAGTAGCTTCAATTTCAATTTGGTAGTGCTATATCACCTGCTTGGCTGGCTGTGGCTTGCTGGCTGCTGCTGCTTTTTCCCCAGAGCCGGCCAGAGAGCCAGCGTAACGTCAATTGAAACTGCACCACCACCTACCTGGAGCTGCTGCAAAGCCCGGGGTGCTGGGTGCCGCGCCCAGGTAAAACGGGCCCGTTTTTTCCTCTCCTCTTAGCTGCAAAGAAAAAAAACTGCTGGCCAATCCGACCAAGATCACCCGCTCCCCCCAAGCTTGCAGCTGACCCTGGTCTGGTCGGGTTCGACAGCGGGTGCTCGAGCCTGCTAAGCTCATTCGTCCGTTTTCTCCCGATCAACAAATCTGGTCTGCCAGGCCGCCGAAGCTTGCTTGAACAAAGCTTTCTCTGCAAGTGCGTGCCACCTGTCAGCAGCCACAGTGGCAGTGGTCACTTGGGCATTTAGTGCCATACCACTTACATCCTTAAAAGGAGGTTGTTGATTGCATCAGAGTGATAGAAAGATATAAGGTTATGCCATTCAATTGGAAATGGGCAACTTCAAATATTATAGCCATAACTTGATTACTTAACCATACATATTGCTAATCTCTATCGCCTACCTGGTGAAAATGTGAATATATATATACCAACATCCGCCAACACAACCTCACCTACCTACCTATTCAAGGTGACTGAGACAAATAAAGTAAAAAGAAAAGAAAAGTATGTACTCGCGCTATAGTCCGGAATCCTACCGTCAAGGACAATTTCCAGGTCTGAAAGGACGAGCCTTGCGCCGAGCCAATATGCGAAGCTGGGTCTGTCCAATACCGGCTGTAAAACCAGTAAGACTAACCCGAGCCAAGCTAACTCGACCAAGGGGGGTTTCTCTCGCGTTGACTCTTGTGATCTCAATGCTATGTGGAACGGTCTTTTTCTCTCGAAAAAAACCAGCAAGGAGACGTATCGTATCTGAACGCTGAATAATACATTTCACTTCACTTCCACCACATCACATACATCAATGGGATCTCACTCACTCACTCACTCACTCGCATCTGGTTGCGTAGTCTTTTGCTTCTTCTTCTTGTTCCGTGGCGGCCTTGGTGGGAAAGCCTCCCTTTCCAACCAGGCCATTGACCACCCGCCCAAGACAGATATCGTACATTTCGGAGGTGGGTATATGTTCTAAGTATCATACAACATGATGCACACGTAAAAAAAGTCGTCATCATCGTTCCCTTCCTTATTCAGAAGGAGCAGCAGCCGCAGCAGCAACCCCGTTCATCTCATTAATCGTCCATTCGGAATCGACCCACTCCTTCTTCTCGCCCAGGAACGCGACGCGCTCCTGTTTCCGGTCGAGGGCCTCGACAATGTACTTCTGCGCCACCTCGCGGACCTGGTCCTTGGTGACGTCGAGCATCTGCGTGCGACGGGCTTGCTTCATCTCCTCCGTGATGCCGCTGGCGAAGCGATCCATACCCTCCGTGTTAACGGAGCGGGGCGCGTCGACGCTCTTAAAGACCGAGATCTTGGCCTCCTCGAGGTCCTGGTCCTGGAACTTCTTGTCCACGGCCCAGCGCCCGGCGCCCCGCATGATCGACAGTGTGTTCACGGGGTTCGGGTCGCGGTACGAGTACATGCCGAACACGCCGTCCAGGCCCTTCATGTAGGCACCGCCGCCGTACGCGCCTCCCTTCTCGCGGATCTCGTGGTGCAGGTGCTTGTGCGTCAGCAGCTGCGACAGGATCTGCAGCGGCGCTCCGTCGGCGTGCGTGTACGACACGGTTGGCAGCACCAGGCTGCCGTAGTAGACCTGGTACGGCAACGGGTAGAAGGCCTTAATGTCGCGGCCCACCGACGGGGCCGCCTGTGCCTTGCCAAAGTTGACCGCCGAGGAAGACGGGCGGGTGGACATGAATTTGGCCAGCGCGCTCGAGTTGGCGCTGACGCTTTCCGGGCCGCAGGTCAAGGCGGTGCGGATGTTGGAGCCGGCCAGGGCGAATTGCTGGATCTGCTTGAGCTTTCCGATGATGTCCTCGTAGCTGTCGGAGCTCGGCCTTCCGGCCAGGCTCGTGATAAGCTTCACTTGGCTCAGACCAGAGACTTGTTCGGATAGCCAAGCTTCTCGCGTGAGCCCAGACTCTGCGGCTCTCATGGCATACGAGTGACCGGATGAGGCAATGTCGTTCACGACACCATCTGAAGCTGCCTCGAGTAGTTGTCTGATCTGCTTGGCCGCATCTGGGCTATCGAAGTTGGTCTCGAGGATCAACTTTTGTAATAGATTGAACATATCCGGCACATTGCGATCTAACGCCATACCGCGAAGAGCAATACCTTCGGTGGCTTGATGGAAATCGTGAGGAGATGCGGTGCTGGAGTAGCCGACAGAGACTCCTCCCGTCTTCAGCTTGATCAAATCCTCAAGCTGCTCCATGGTCATGTCCTTGGTACCAAGTCTCATAATGGAGTCTGTGAATAGCGGCAACAGAGCTCGGAGCTCATCCGGAAGGCCATCGAAGGTGTTGATGGCACGGAAGTATGTCAGACCGTTTGTGGGAGCTTCACGCCATTGGATGGTGGTGCCATGGGCAGTCTCGTCCCGCACCTCGATGCGTTCCTTCTCCCGCGGAATATCCTTAACGTAGACCGTTGGCAATATGCTCAGGTCTTCAGTGTTTGACTTTCCTTGTTCCACAAGCAGCTCAAGCTCGCGTTTCTCTAGGTATTTGTGCACCTCGGCCTCGCCCCCGGCTGCAACAGTCGCCTCCTTGATCTTGCTGGCTAGCCGCTCCTCCTCCTCGACCACGAGGTCTTTGCTGTAGGATTCAGACGGAGCCATCGTGAACGTCAGAGTGTTGTCATTCATGAAGTACTTCTCCATCAAGCCTTCAAGATAGTTGCCCTTAGCCATGTTGGCCTCGAATGCCTCAATGATCGAGTTCCAGGCAAGCGAATCAAACGGATCAACACCGGTAAACCATTTTGACTGAATGCGCTGTACAATTCCAAGGCCAAAGTTGGCAGTCTTATGCTTCAAGGCCAGCTCCAGTTGGTGCAGGTAACCGTCAATCTTTGATCGCTCGAACCCATTTTGACGAACTTCGGCGTACACCTTTTGTACCTCGTCCTTCAGCTTGGCCACGTCCTCCTTCTGGACTCCTGTGAGACCCACGGAGAAGATACCAGTCCGTCCATGGCTATCGTAGCCAGCATTGGGACTGAAATCTGTGCCTAATCCAGACTCGATCAAGCCCTTGTACAAAGGCGAACCGTAACCATCCATCAAGAGACTCGAAAGCATGGATAACGAGAACGACTCCACTACGTCGCCCGTTTCGCCCGTTGTCCATGAAACGGAGGTCTTGTACTGCTTGTCTTGGTCTGCCAAGGGGTCGATTGGGCCAAGGACCGTCACCTCCTTGGGACCACTGCTGAGATCTATGGGCGTCTTGTTTTCGGTGTCCGCCTTGATCTGCTCAAACACCGAAAGTCGAGCATCTACTTCCTTCAGGTGGTCCGCAAGGGGCATGTCTCCATAGGTCAAGACCTTGGCGTTACTGGGATGGTAGTGATCGGCATGAAACCTCTTGAGCTGCTCGTACGTCAGGTCGGTGATTTTCTGAGGGTCGCCGCCCGAGTTGTTGATGGCCGGGAACATCTCGTCCTGGAAGCGGATGTAGTACAGATAGCCGGCATCGGACATCTGCCCCTTCATCTCGTTGTAGACGACGCCCTTGAAGACAAGTTTGCTGTCCTCAGGCTTGGCTTCACCCTCCTTCTCGGCAACGCGCGGGTTCTCGGGGCCAATGCGCCAGCCCTCTTGCGTGAAGTCGGTCTGCTTCAGCAATGGGTGCAGGGTCGAGTCGAGGTAGACGGACATGAGGTTCTGAAAATCCTGCGCGTTGGTGGTCGCAAAGGGGTAGTAGGTGTGATCCGAAGCGGTCATGGCGTTCATGAAGTTGGACAGTGTCCGCGGCAGCATCTTGAAGAAGGGGTCGCGGATGGGATACTTCTCGCTGCCGCAGAGAGTCGTGTGCTCGAGAATATGCGGGACACCCGTGTCGTCCGGGGGGTTCGTCTTGAAGCCGATGGAGAAGACATTGTTGGAGTCATCTCTGGCGATGTGAAGATAGTCGGCGCCCGTCTTGTCGTGCTGCAGATGCAGTGCTGTCAACTCCAGCTCGGGGACGTGTTTCGTCCGGACGAGAGTGAAGCCATGGAGCTTCTCGCCGGGCTTGGGATAGCTAGAAAGCTCAGTCACAGCCTTCTTTGCTGCCCCCTTAGCCGCGTTGGCCGCATTGCGCAGCATCTTTATTTTCTTGTCTCAAAAGTCTATCGCCCGACGGTAAAAAAAAATACAAGTCTAGAAACGAAGAGATCGGAAGGAACCAAGAATTAGATGACAACTCTATAATGCCTCAAAGAAACCGGCACAACCATGGATGGCAAGATGTGTAATGTACACAAAGCGAACTGGTGCAGCAACAGTCAGTCGCAAGGTAGTGAGTGAGTGGATGAAATTTAGCTGGAGCTTTCCACTGCTTTAGCCACATGGAGGAAAAAGAAGTGGCATGGATGACGCAGGGTCGCCTTTCTTTATTTTAAGCATATCACCGATAGCCCGATATGACATACGTATATTTCCATTTAGGTGCTTATCAGCCAATGACAAATCAACTTTGAAATGGTCAGACCCAGCCCAGCCAAAAAGCCCAGCTAAAAGCCGAGCCCTACATGCAAATTCGATGCCCCCGAGGGAAGTATCGAGAATTATCGGGGGTCAATTGTCCTCGGGAGGCTAGAAGGTTAGGATTGGCTGCTTCGAGGTTGTTGTGTTAAATATCGGAAATCGAAATGTATGGCAAATGGCTTGTCGATTTCTGATAAGTCGAGGGTGCCTGAGTGCACGCACTATGACCGCACAGGCCCTGGAGATTAATCAATGTCATCGATGAAACCCCTCGGTCCAATCAGCAGCAAACACCCCACGGCTGGCAACTGGATGGGAGGAACAAGAACACCAGATCGCTTGTCCAACATTACATTACATGAAAGGAAGCACATTTGGGTTGGTGAATACAATGCTCAATGGCATAGGGTACGTTACATGGGAACGCAGTGCTGCATACATTGGTCAATACCTGGGTATAATATCGGAAAGCAGAAAACAGAAAAGGCCTAAGGCCTAATTTCTTCATGATCCACTGTCCCGGTTCACTGTTCTTCTTCTTGCGTCCAACGTATGCATCATGTCTTGAAAGTCATGTGCCTATTGCTTGGTTCCATTCTGTTTGCTGCGAGTGCATGTCATGGGTCATACGTATGATATCAATTAACAACTCAATTCAATGCCAAGCCAAACAGTATGAGCAAAGCAGGTTTTCCCTTCTGTACAAGCAAAGTCAGGACGTCGATAGATAGATTACCTACCTGGTAGGTTAGGTATCGACTTTCCATTTATGTTGTAACCGTTTTCCCAAGGGCTCGGTTAGGTGGGTGGCGCTGTTAAAAAAGCACCTCAGTAGGTACACTTGAGGCAGTAGTGGGATCCCAAGAGCCTGGGCTTGTAACCTTGTGCTTACTGGTTAGCGGTTCAATTTGATTTCGATCCAGAAGGCGCCTACGACGCTACAGGCTACAGGCTACGAGTGGTAAATGAACGAAAAAAGTTACCTGGAGCTGGCGGGAAAACAGCAGGCAAAGACAGGCCCCCCGAGACTCCGACTCAGGTTCTCTCTCTCGGAATCTCCACCACCACGTTTTTCTTTTGGCTCTTTTCCTGAGAGGTTGCACTACACCCAACAGAGATTTGACTACATACCCTACCTACATTACATACATACAGTCATACATTACAGCATACATACTTTTGCACTCTTTGCCTTTGATTGATGTTGCCCTCTCTGCATAACTACAGGCTCCCTCCTTCGATGACCTGACCTGGGTGTCGACCACCCCCCACGCCTGCGCCCGCCGACAGTCTCGTTGCACTATGGCCACGGCGAATTCGGTGACGCCAGCACCGCTGGCCGCAACAGCGCCTCCCAACGGCACCTCGAATTCTGCTGCGGCTGCTTCCTACCCGAGCCCGGACGATGCTGCAAACGGCGTGCTCAACGGACACCACCACCACCATCATCACCATCACCACCACCACGCCGACCCCCGCCCTGCTCCGACCCCGAATCCCGCCGCCGCCGCCGCCGCTGCCACCAAGAAAGGGAACAAGGTCAAAAAGATGGATTCCTCCGAGACGTCGAAGCTGCTTGCGGCTAGGATTTCCCAACTCGAGGTCGATACCGCTGCCGAGAGAGAACAAGAAGCCGAGATAGGTAGGTGGTTTTTTTCCCGTCATATCCCATATCCACGCAGATTGGCCATTGGTCGGTGCCACTTGTGCCTTATCCTCCTCCATGTCCCGAGGATCGTCGGCTTCCTCCGTTTGCGGCCTGTCACGCGACACATCAGCATGTCGTGTGCGTGTCGCCTGACCAATTATGTCCCTTTGCATGTCATGGAAGAGCTCTGGAAATCTTTTAGAAATGGATAGATCGGAGGCCATACCGGACGTGGGGCACCGTCCACCTCTTCATGGACATTAGCCGCCACAAGTTTCATATGATTAGGCGGCGCATCCGCGCAAGTCACTCTTCTATATGGATATGTCGGAGGCTAACTCGAACCGCGATATGCAGAGCGCGAAGTGCGGAAGCACACTCGGGACCTCAACAATTCTCTGAACAGTTCCTCGGGCAAAATGAACGATATAGAGAAGATCGATCTGCTCACGAAACGATGGTCTGAACTATTTGCCCAAATGAAGCGCCACGAGCGGGACAGTATAAAAAACAAGAAGCGCGCCGATCAGCTCCAGAAGGATAAAGACTCTAGTCGAACCGAGGCTTCCAAGTTGACGGGGCTGAAAGAGAAGCTGGAGAAACTATGTCGGGAACTCCAAAAAGATAACAATAAGCTCAAGGGCGAACAACGCAGCCTCAAGGACGCCCACGACAAGTTGCGCAAGGACTCGGACAAGCGCATGGAGGAGGTGTTCAAGACGCTCGAGGGCTACCAAGAGGAGAAGGACAATCCGCGCAAACAGGTCATGAATACCAAGGTGGAAGATTTGTACGTCCTATCTATCTTTCGGCAGGGAGAGCCTGGCTGCTTACGGGGTTTCTCTACAGATTCAAGAACCGGTTCAAGTCGCTTATCGAGCAGTACGAGCTGCGCGAACTGCACTACCACTCGCTCATGCGCACCAAGGAAATCGAGGTGCAATGGAACATGGCGCGCTACGAACAACAGAAGAAGGCCGCCGAAGGCGAAAGCGCGCGGTGCCGCCAACTCAATAGCCAGGTCCTCACCTTTTCCAAGACGGAGACGGAACTGCGCAACCAGCTCAACGTATACGTCGATAAGTTCAAACAGGCAAGTAGCGATCTTTCTTCCCTCCTGCTCAACCAAGCGCTGGGGTTGACCCTTAACTCTTCGGCCGTACCGCAGGTGGAGGATACGCTGAACAACAGCAACGACCTGTTCCTGACCTTCCGCAAGGAGATGGAGGACATGAGCAAGAAGACCAAAAAGCTGGAGAAGGAAAACGACACTTTGAAGCGCAAGGTCGAGGCTAGGAACCAGAACATCGTTAAGATGGCCGACGAGCGCCAGAAGCACGTCAAGGAACTCGACGACATCCGGAAGAAGAACGAGAAACTCACCTCCATCATCAACCAGATGCAACAACAGGGCCGCGGCATACCCCAGGGCATGCAAGGGACCGTGGAGGACAGCTACTGCGCCGAGGAAGGGGAGGAGGTGCACGACCACGACGCAGGCGACGAGCTGGAAGACGAGGAAGAGGGGGACGAGGAATCCGAGTACGAGTATGAGGAGGAGGAGGAAGGGTTCGGCAGCGAGGATGTGGAGTTCGACGACGATACCGAAGAGGAAGTGATACTGCAAAGTAATCTGCCTGGTAGTGATGGTTTCCAGCATCAACAACAGCAATCACAACCACAGACGACGACAGCAGCGCCGTCCGCACCGACCTACGGGCCCGAACCCCCGCCTACCCACCCGGCGGCGCAGGCGGCGCAGGCGGCTGCACCGGCGATTAACGGACACCGCTAGGAAGGTCTTCCTCTTCTTGCTGTGCTTCTCCCGCCACGTCTGCTCCTACCTCTGGTTACGCTCCGCGGCACGACGGCGGCTCCTCAGTCGGTCGCGGGAGTGGGGATAATCAATGCGCATTGGGGTCTTCGATCATCAGTTACGTCAACAACACCCTTCTCTTCTTTCCCCCTTTTCGGGAGTCGGGAAGAGAGGAGGGAGTGATGAGGATGAACGAACGACAAAGACGCAGAATCTGACGAAATTATATGAAATGCTGGATTGTGAGCATATAGGGGCTGATCTGCTGTTTCTGACAAACCGAGAGACGGAATGAGTATCTATCAAACGATATTTGGATCGTTTTCTTGAATTGGATGACGAACTTGCATGGTATACTACATACTCAGAGAGAGCATTTCTATGGGATTCTGCGAACCCCAAACACAATCAAGCGAGCATAGGTAGTTTTATTCTCACACACACCCAGAGAAAAGCTAAAGGGGGTAGGTGTATGGGGGAAACAGTGGGAAAGGGGATGAGCATTTGACAGGCAGGCTGAAACGGGGGGAAGAGCGAGCGAAAACCCCCTGTGGATGGCCAGTCCTAAACAACAACAGCCAACAACAAAGACAAGAAAGCGCCGTATTATTTTGTGTGTATGTGTATCGTATTGATCGATGTTTTATTACCCTACGCACGCGTATTCAATGCCTTTCTATGTGTGTTCGAAAATTCTAAGTAACATTCCATTTGTGTCGTTGTGTCGTGTCACCGTCGAGGATATGATAGTCAAGAACAACAAACAAACCCTCAATACGTACGTCAGCGGAGAATCTGTATACCTATTGTAACGAATATCATCAAAATGAGACCTCAAATTGGTCCCCCCTTACCGGTCTGTGTATACGTAATGTAGGTACTCAGTGAAAGAAAGAATTACTTGCTTCCATGGCCATCATTTCGAACTGAGAGGGCAAGTGATCCGGAGAATGATTAGCTTCTACGTTTTGTTGGCAACATCCCCCCTATTCTAAGCCCTTATTCTTGTGGCTCCAACCAGGCATTGCCTTCGTAGTTGTCGGTAGAGGTCAGATCAGAACACCAAACAACAGACAGATTTGAGCAAAAGAGTACTTTATACATATGGGAAGACAGCACCAAACATCACAACCGAAACTGCGCCATCTATTATGGTGTGTGGTATCTCATCTTGATTCATTTCTATATGCATGCATGTTTTGTTTGTTGAGCAATTTTGACTAGTTTTTGTTTCTTTAAGCCAGGAAATTCGTCCTGGCCTTCGCCGTCCCCCTCGATCCAGGCCCCGCCCCCGACGCCGCCTTGGCCGCCTTGCCCTTTATGCGCGCCGGGCCAAGCTCCTTGCGGATCTCGTCGAGCTGGTCGGTGCCGCTCTTGTAGCCGCCCTTGCGCAGGTACTTCTTGTTGAAGGTGGAGTGGCCGCCGAGGAATTCGTCGAGGACCGAGTCGAAGTCCTGGCGGATGGGGCCCGTGACCGTCGACATGTTGCTCGCGCCCGTCGCGCCCGACACGCCCGAGACCATCGAGTTGGTGTCGTCGTCCAGGGCGCTGCCGCCGTACCCGTCGTAGTCGTCGTTGTTGTAGACGGTCCGCTCGAGGTTCTCGAACCGCGCATCCAGGATGCCCAGCTGCTCGGTGCGCACCAGCGACGACGACGTCATCGAGTAGGACGACGGGTTCGTCAGGGCGCCCTTGCGCTTCTTCTTGCGGCCGCCGTTGGTCGTGGTGCTAAGGATCGACGACTGCAGGTCCGAGGCCGAGGGCGGGCCGCCCAGCTTGCGGCCGCCCGACTTCTTCTGGTCCTTCTTGAACTTGGTGAAGTCGGCCATCCAGTCGCCCACCTGGTCCTGGGCCTCGGCCGCCTCCTCGGGGCTGAGGACGGGCACCAGGTCGGGAACCTCGTCGGCGCCACCAGACGACACCTTGTACTCGTTGTCGGGCTTAGCGGTGCCGTCCGTCTCCCAGCCGGCGTCGTCTTCTTCGTCATCGTACCACTCCTCCTCGAACTCGTGGTCCTCTAGCTCCTGTCCGTCCTTGGTGAGGGAGGTAAAGATGTCCTCGTCCTCATCCACATACTCTTCGTCCTCGAGGGCCTCGAGCACCTCACGTAGGCGCGGGTCCATGTCTGGTTGTAATCCGCCAATGATATCGGGGACGTCTTGCATGTCTTGGTACGTCCTGCGGGTCAGGTTCTTGGAGGGCAGGATCTCCTCGTCAAAGAGCTGCTCCTTCTTCTGGTCGCCGTCGCGGACCTCGAGGCGCTCGAGCGCATCGGCCAGGCTCTCCTTCTGCTTGCCCTTGGCCTTGTCGTCTTTCGCCTCGACGAAGACGGCGCCGCCCGAGCCGGAGCCCAGGTCGCGCAGATGTTGCATGTAGTCATACTCGGTGTCGTCGAAGTAGACGCCGTAGGTGGCGGCCTCGCCCTCGTTGGCGCGGATGTGGTCGGCGTCGGAGCCGAGCTCGGAGGCAAGGTCGTCGAGGGCCTTGGACTTGCGGGCGGCGTTGGGGTTCTCGGTCGGGTTCAGGACCATGGAGGGGGCGGCCTCGTCGTGGATGAGGGGGTCATTCTGCGGACGATGCACCAGCGTGAAGTGCTGGGCCGTCTTCTTGTTTATCCACTTGCCGCGGGGCATCTTTGCGACCACCACTAATTGACGATGTGTGTAGTTTTTACGGTGACTGTTCACAGGGACGTTTCAATGGGATATGCCGAAGAGACGAAATATATGGGATTATAGGAGGTCAATTAAATCCTTCGCAATTTTGCATAGGCTGGTTTCTCCGTTGGGAATGAAGAAACGGAAGCGAATGGCTGTTGGTCGGTCAGGCCGCTGGTTCGAAGAATCAGATCAATCCAAAATCCATAGCACATGGACTTTCCCAAAAATTAATTGCCGTCGCACCCTTGAAAAGTTTTGGTGGGGTTTAGGCACTGGCTGGATCCCGCAGGGTGCGCAGGGCTTATCGACCACTGTTATCGGGGTTGTCTTTGGGTGAGTGACGCCAGTAGGTACCCAGTACTGCCCAGTAAGTGGACTGGAGCAAGCAAGAAAAAAAAAGAGAATTTCGCCCCGCGCCTGGCAGTTTAGTCGTTTAGGCAAGTTGGGTCAAAGAGTCAGAGTTGCCCCTCCATTTCTCTTCGGTCATAGTGGTGAATTAATTGGGCAAATCCAATTATTCAGCGAGCGCCTGCGAGGACGAGAAACCAAAGGGCACGAGATCAGCGAGTTTCAATCCAACACATTGAATCTTCTCCTCTCCAACTTTTTTCTTCGTTTCTATTTGTCGTCAACTGTTTACACGACAATAGATTTTGATAGTTATCTAAGAAATACAAGAACCCTGATATCGACTCGTCGTTGTCTCAAGTATTTGACTCCCCCAAAAAGAGATACCCGAATAACCCCCCACTACCACCCATCATGGTGTTGGCAAAGTCCAAGGGCTCCGTCGGCCTCGGCAACTCGCTGATGAACGACCGCTTCGGCAAGGGCAAAGGTTCTGATCGCAAGAAGACGGGTGTCACTCGAACCAACCATGCGACCGGCGAGGAGTACATCACCAACGACCGCAAGGAGGCATCATGGGTCAAGATGCGCTCCGTCACCCAGCAGTCGGCCATGGACGAGTTCTTGGCCACGGCCGAGCTGGCCGACACTGACTTCACCGCCGAGAAGATGAACAACCTCAAAATCATCCACGTCGACCAGAAGAACCCCTACCTGCTGTCCGCAAATGAGGAGCGCGCCGTCAAGAGCAAGCAGAAGGCCCACAAGGAGCGCCTGACCGTGCCGAGGCGGCCGCACTGGGACGAGACCACCACACCCGAGGAACTCGACAAGCTCGAGCGCGAGAGCTTCCTGGACTGGCGCCGCGGCCTAGCTGAGCTGCAGGAGAGCAACGATTTGCTGATGACCCCCTTCGAGCGCAACCTGGAAGTGTGGCGCCAGCTGTGGCGTGTCATTGAGCGCTCGCATCTCGTCGTGCAGATTGTCGATGCGCGAAACCCCCTCATGTTCCGATCCGCCGATCTGGAGGGCTACGTCAAGGATGTTGACAGCAGGAAGGAGAACTTGTTGCTGGTCAACAAGGCAGATATGATGACGACCAAGCAGCGTCGGGTGTGGGCGCAATACTTCAAGGACAAGGGAATCGCCTACCGTTTCTTCTCGGCCTCGCTGGCCAAGGAGATGATCGAGGCGAGGGAAGCCGCAGAGTGGGACGGTCCCCTCAACCAGCAAGCCGCGGATGCGAAGGGCAAGTTTGTGGAAAAGGCACAGGCAGATGAGTCTGAAGAGGACGGCTCCGAGGATGATGGATCGGATAGCGATAACGAAGAAGGCAAGACACATGGTGGTGCTACCTACCAAGAGTCTGATGATGAGGACATCAGGATCCTGACCGTGGAGGAGCTGGAAGAGGCATTCTTGGCACACATCCCAGAAGCTGACCCCGACAGTGAGTTTACCCGTTCGGATGAGATGAAGATATGAGCTAACATTTCACAGACCCAGGCGAGAAGTTGAAGATTGGTTTAGTCGGATACCCCAACGTCGGAAAGTCGTCCACCATCAATGCTCTTATCGGAGCCAAGAAGGTATCAGTCTCAGCTACGCCCGGTAAGACGAAGCATTTCCAGACAATCCACCTCAGCGACAAAGTCATCCTGTGCGATTGTCCTGGTCTGGTGTTCCCCAACTTCGCCACCACCAAGGCGGATCTCGTGTGTAACGGTGTCCTGCCCATTGATCAGCTCCGAGAGTACAGCGGCCCCTGTGGCCTGGTAGCTCACCGGATACCCCAGCCTTTCCTGGAGGCCATTTACGGTATCCACATCAAGACGCGGCCCATCGAGGAGGGCGGCAACGGTGTGCCCACGGCGAGCGAGATGCTGTCGTCGTACGCCAAGGCCCGTGGCTTCCAGACTCAGGGTGTTGGCCAGCCTGACGAGTCGCGCGCGGCCCGCGCCATCCTCAAGGACTACGTCAAGGGCAAGCTGCTCTACGTTGAGCCCCCGCCAGAGTACACCGAGGACACGGCCGACTTCAACCGCGACCTCTACGACTCGGCTCATCTGCCGCCTAAGCGCCGCGCTGTCCTCATGGCTGCTCTCGACGCCATGGACCACCCGGACGACGCCACCGTCGACACAGAGATCCTGGCCCAGCCCACGGGCGCCAAGAGCAAGCGGCTCGACAAGAACTTCTTCGCGCGCGACGCCAAGAACAAGGGCCACATGGCCATGCCCTTCAGCTACAAGTACACGGAGCAGGGCAAGGAGCAGTCCGAGACGGCGGGAGGACGACACCTGAGTGGGCGCAAGGCCCGCACCATGGTCGCGCTGGAGACGGGTATGGACCCCAAGGATGTGGTGCTGGGTAGCAGCAAGAAGCACTTCAAGGGGGGTGCTAAGAAGCGGGCGAAGAAGCCCGCGGCGGATGATGATTAGAGAATGAACAAAAGAAAGAAAAGAAAATAAAGGGGGAAGAAACAAGATAAAAGATAAGGGTCCCATAGGTCATTTAGGGAACTGGGTTAGTCTACATAGTCAATGAGACTCGGAGTTGCATGTTATGTCTTCTATGAATCACTGTCCGGCATGATACGATATCCAGTGGCGATGCTCTACCTTATGTATGTATCCAGCAAGTGCTGTGTGCTATTATACTTACTGATACAAGACAAGGGGAGCCAGCCATGAAGCATGCATCGCGGTTGCGTGTCAATACCCCGGTTAGGTCACTCGCACTTACTGGCTGACTGACCATTGCGGGACGTCAATCTCAAGGCATTTCCGTTTAGATGTCTATATCAAGTTGCATGTTCTTGTTTCGTCTACAATGGTACGTACACCCATCCCCTTATCTACGCCGATGTACTTGTCACCCCTGCCCAACCCCCACCTCCACCGGGAACAGGCAAGTAAAGGGAAAGGAAGGCTTAAGGTACCAAAGCCATGTACACATCAATTATCGTCTGATCTCGCAAGCCCTGGGCCCCTTGCCCATCCTTTATAATCTTCTATTGGGCTTCCAATTGCCACGAAGGAAGATGAAGATGAGTTGGTAGAAGACCGGGGTGGTGCAGTTGGTAGCATGGCATTCCACTGGAACGCAGACCCTGGGTTCGAATCCTAGGTCCGGAGTATCTTTTTTGTACTTGCTCTTTTCTTTTCGTTGAACTCCCTATTCCTGGCTGGGCAAATCAGATCCCGCGCTGGGTGCATGCAGTACAGGGTCGAGTCAAGCCCTGCGTTTTGCCAGACTTTGACCGTGGATGATAGGGACTCGTTGTCTAAGCTGGGCCGTGTATGGCATTCGGCTGGGTGCGACTTCGTCTGTTGTTACACAAATCTTGGACTTACATTTGCTCGCATTGCATCTTCTGGACAATCTATCTCTTCAAGTCGATACTTCAGGTAGGCCAAAGAAGCATCGGTATCAAAGGCCGAAGTTCCTGCCTTGTCACACACCGGCTGGCTACCCCAAAGCCCAGGCAAGTCCCTCCCATGTGGTGAGACCGGGGCAAAATGTCCAACTGCAGGAAAACACTGGCCGGGTCCGCCTATCCGCATCGCCGTCTTCACAAGTCTGAAAGGAAACCCAATTACTATGCGACAATGAACAAGCCGACACTAGCACGGCCGTTGCGCTCGTCGCTACTGAAGCCAAAGCCCCCCGACTCAACCGCCTAAAAGACCCCCTTTCCCAAAAACCGGAACTTGGGTTTCCAATGTGGAACACAACCGGAAGGTCTTATCGAAGTAGATCGCGAAGAGTCTGCCGAGGTAGCTGCCAGTGGTGAGCTAAGTAGTAAACCCATTTTGATTCCCGTTTACCAACAGCATGCTTTTGCAGTCCGGGCCAAGCAGAACGAAGTGTATAAGTGTTGAATCATACCACCCCCTTCGACATCAAATACCCGTCTACCATCAGTCAACGACGAAGCATGAGACAGCAACTTGTCGTCATCATCACTTCACGAGGAGCCGGGGCTAATCGATCAAGGACTTGCTTGAGGTGCCGGCGACACACAGGCTGGGGCATCGACAATGTCTTCCGGAGCTGTTCAAGGAGTCAAGACCCGCTCGCGAGAGTTCTAGAACTACCTATGTATGCCATGTACGAGTTACTGTTCAGCAGCTTACATCCTTTACTACATTGGCTACCTTGCCGAGAGTCGCAAAGATCATGCCATGTGGTCCGGGACGAGATGCAGACCATCGTCAACCTGTTTTCTGGGATGGCAAGGCGGGGAGCCTATGGTCCACGCTTTGCGTGCGGCGACGAGGGTGACTGCGACTACCTGGAGGACACGACTGTTGGTGGCGGCGTGGACGAGAATCATAGCGACTGGCGGCATTCAGTGGAGGAGAAGTTTCCAACCTGGAACCACTGGCCGACGAATCCAACGACTGGGACTTAGCTAGGATAAACCTTCCCGCTATTTGACATCAATTGCCACGGCATCAATATAGAGAGGGGGTGATAATACAGTCCTGAGAGATCCAGGGCAGACTAGGACAGCTTTTCTATAACGGAAGCGCTGCGACAAAATAAGAACGATTGACAATGGATAAGAGGCAGATATAGCATCATTTAGTAGGTTCATTATTCTATTCAGCAATAGGCTACTGGGAAACATATATATCAAACACCTTGGACCCTTGGTGAAGCTTGGAGCTCAAGTTTCCATCTGGTTCTCCAATTGCCAGTCGTGAGTGGCAAGATTCTTGATGAAATTGCCCTCGAATGCGAATGATCTACTGAAGTCCCAAGTTAGTGAGTCTGTTCGCACTCGTAGGTTTGCACCATTGATAGTAGTAGGGATTATGCCAAAGTTCAGAGATTCTTGTATCCGCAGCGTATGCTAGGCAGTCGAACATTTGATAATTAAAGATTGTGTTCATCAGGAAAAGGCGTTTGTTTGTGAGGGAGCTGTGTGTTTGGGACAGGAGGAAAAGAGCGGTCGCTTACCATTGGTGATGAAGTCACCAGTACTGCTGCAAGTATTAGCAGTAGTAGCTGGTGACATTATTTTGATCCCTCTTCCGACCAGCGCGACAAGCACATGGCGAGGACATCAGCTTGAAAATTCCCGAAGGAATGAGATTGGGAAGAGGATTAGAAAGAATCTCGGGTTCCAGCAGGAAATTATTTTAGAGCAGCTCCCCCCACATGAGCTCAAGCCACAGTGCGATAAGATAAGACTCAGGGATGTCAATTGAGCCGGACTGTGGCTGGCAATTATCTACCTAATAGGTAAGCCAACGACATCTCTAATCCAGCCCAGGACATCAAGCACAATAAACGAATCCATGGTGATAATTAGGTTGACCCAAGATACTTGGAGCTTTTCCTGTTGATACCTAGCCAACTGGGATTTCCAGAGGTGCTCAATTACATGGTGTCACAAATTGGGGGCTGCGACCGGCGACAAAGCCCTCACAACTTGGACTTCTTCCAGGACCTACAGTGAAGAGAACACATGATTGTGTTGTGGGAAATACAAGCTGCTATGTCGTGTTCTTCCGAGATATATGGTTCGAGAGCTATTGAAAGCGGTAATTGGGAAGTGCCAGGACCATTTCAACCTAGTCTATTTCAAGCAATCAACCTCACCAATGGGACTCGAAACCATTGGCGACTCCAGGGATCCTTGGCGGAATATTCTGGTTTGCATTGGGGGAACGGTGATTGTCCGGAATTGCCTCTTGAATATCGACATGGGTCACCAGAGCAAGGGCAAAGGGTTGCTAACTTAAGCTCGGCTGATCCCTAGCCCAACCCGAGTTGTACTCAAGTATGTATGTATGTACATTGGCCACCAGCCTCCAAACCGATCTATCGTTTTCCCCTTTCAAACCTCCACCGTGGGATTCGGCCATGTCTTCTGCTTCCCGTCATCCAACTCTATACAGCCCTGAATGTTGGGAGACCGAAGCTTTGGTATTTACTCCGTTACTACTTGTAACGGCTAGAACCCCTCTTTTTGCTATCCGTCTGAACCGAGTCCCGAAGACGGCCCTCCCTAACACTAAGGGCAAACGATCCGGCCGCGGCGGGGCCCAGTAGAATTGACCCAAGCACCATCCAAACAGTCTCTCGCATTCCCCGCTCCCGCGCCAGAGCGGGGGAACTCGCGTTCAGCATGTGGCGAGCGAAGACGAAGATGGCGGCCCCGGAGATCAGGATATCGAATTGGGTGAACAGGTGGCAGCCCTCCAGCAAGGCCTGGTAGGAGCCGGGCGGCGCCTCGGTCACCTTCCAGGGGTCGGGCCAGACCAGCCGGCGCAAGCTCAGATCCGGTGCACCGCCGAGCAGCGCCATGCTGACCGTGCCCACGTGCAGCAGGGCCGAAAGCATGCCGGTGGCGTAGAAGGAACCGGCTACCCAGGCCACGTCCTCATTGGGGCGTGCCGGGTCCTTGGGCGTCTCGAAGGTCGACAGCGTGGTTCCCTGGCGGGTGAAGGCGACGAGCACCAGAATCATCAGGAGCGGGGTGATGGTGTAGAAGGCAAGGTAGCCATGGTGGTCGTGTATGTCCCAGCCTCTCCACACCGGCCAGAAGAGAATCAGCGGGAACAGGGCGTTTGCTACCAGCGTGGGAGGGAAGCCCCTCGCCTCGTTCAACGGGATCGTGGGGTCCCTCTTGGTATGCTGACTCTGTGCAATCATGTACAGATAGATAGGTGCGACGAACGCGGCCCCTGCTGCATTCCATAGAAAGATGAACGTGATGGTGCTATAGAAGCGTAAGAGGAAGCTCAACCACCACCCAGGAAATCGAGAGATGACTTACTGGCGCAAAAAGAAATTACGCACCCCTCGACGGCGGCTTTCGATCAGAACCCACGTATCGACTGCGGCGATGGTGCCGCAAACGTAGAAGAACAACCAGCGCGGTGCAAGGGATTGGGCGTTGGTCACGACGTCAAAGAAGGCGATGACGGGAACAAGGCTATCGTCCACGGCATGGTACCCGGTATAGACCTTGCGCAGGCTACGTCCGTCGGGGAACTGGCCGGTCTCCTGAGCCAGGAATAGGGCCTCAAGCGTCCCATTGAGCCAGGCGACACCCCAAAGGGACAGACAACCCAGCGCGCTAAGGGCCAACAACGACCGAGGAGGTTCCATTTCGTCTGCTTCGTGCTTTCTGGGCTCACTGTTTCGGAGCGAGATAGCACACCTCAATCTAATAAAAGAGAGGCCCGGGATGTTTTATGGTGGCTCATCCTGGCCAATCAGCACCGCAATACCCGGCGCGGACATTGACGGCCGCTCCAAGTCCGCGCTGCTGACAAGTCGGACTTAGCCGCACGCCAAGGGAACCAGTAGTTACTTCTTGCACGGCAATCCGCAGGCCGCTGAAAGCCCAAAGCATATATATATCCTGATCCTACATGTATCTTCGGCTCCGCACCGGCCGCCCACTTCGTGTGAAGGCCGTGCAGCGCGCACAACGCAAGATGACCGGCGTGCATAGCGATCATATTCCATAGGACTTCCCCCAGATTGCCGCTCTATTAGACGGATGTATGCTCTTCCTAGAGTGGAGAGAAAACATGACTTTTCCCAGGTAATTGATCTGGCTTCGATGCAGATTTACGGTGTCCCACGATGAACCCTTCCTCCTATTCAAGTTACAAGCCAACCGATCCAAATAAGCCAACTATGGACGGGCTGCACAAGGATCCCCCGTTTAAGGTCATCATCGTAGGCGCCGGTGTCAGTGGCCTGACCCTAGCCCATAGCCTTCACAAGGCCGGCATAGACTATGTGGTCCTCGACAAGCACCCTGTCGCGCCCGCCTGGGGCACAAGCATCACGATTCACCCCTTGGGCGCGCGAATCCTCGATCAGCTCGGCTGTCTCAAGGCACTCGATGAGAAGTGCACACCCATGCACAATTTCTGGAACCGGGGCGCCGACGGCAAGAGTTACCACTGCGAACCGTTTTTTGACCAACTTTCCGAGAGGTACTCCATTTGACCACACCCTGTTTTTCTACAAGGGGAGGAGAAGTCGTAGGAAGCTCGAGGGTCGAAAGCATGTATTGACCACAAAACTTTTAGAAATGGCTATCTGAGCTACACCACCTCGCGACAGGGCTTTCTGCAGACGCTCTACGACGCCCTCCCGGACAAGTCCAAGGTGATTGAAAACGCCCGCCTGCAAGAGGTGATCCAAGAAGGGGACACGGTGAGAGCCGTGTGCGCCGACGGCGCCGTGCACGAAGGCGACCTCATCGTCGGGGCCGACGGGGTGCACAGCACGGTGCGGGAGTTCATGTGGCAGCACGCCAACCTGACGCACCCGGGCTCGGTGACGGTGGCGGAGAAGCGGCAGATCCGGACCAGCTACAACTGCCTCCTGGGGATGGCGCCGATGATGCCCGGGCTGGGGACGCAGGACATGCACTGCGTGTCGTTCGACAAGTACTCGTTCCTGCTGCTGACGCAGCCCGACGCCATCTTCTTCATCGTGCACTGCAAGCTGCCCGGCGGGGTCACGGTCGCGTACCCGGACCGGGCGCGGTACAGCGCGGCCGACGCCGAGGCGAAGGCGGCCGAGCTGGCGGGCTGCCCCATCTCGGACACGCTGGTGTTCGGGGACCTGTGGCGGGCGCGGACGCGGGGCCACCTGGTGTCGCTCGAGGAGGGGGTGCTGACGCGGCTGTACGCCGGGCGCGCCGTGCTGGCGGGCGACGGCGCCCACAAGTTCACGCCCAACTCGGCCCTCGGCGGCTCCATGGCCATGGAGAGCGCCGTCGTCCTCGCCAACGAGCTCCACCACGCCGTCGCACGCCACCCCAACAAGAAGCCCTCCGCCGCCGAGCTCGAGGCCGCCCTACGCCACTACCAGGACATCCGCGTCCCGCGCCTGCGCGAGGGCCTAAACGTCAGCTGGGTCCTGACGCGCGCCCAGGCCTACGACGGGTTCTTCATGTACCTGCTGCAGCGATGGGTCATCCCGTAAGTTCTTTTTTGTTCTCTCTTCCTTCATATTTTGTGTTTTACTTCCTGCTCCCTTCCCCTTTTCGCGCGCACGCTTGTAGTGGGAACGTAGCTGACCAAGAGGCACGCGCTTCTCGTGCGTCGCAGAACCATCGGCCTCAACTTTGTGGCGGGTGTCGCCGCCGAGTATTGCAGCCGGGCGCCCAAATTGACCTACGTGCCCTTTGAGGAGAAGTGCGGCAGTCTGGCCTGGCAGGAATTTCCCAGCCCGCTTACAAGGAACATTGTTGCCAGGAAGAAGAAGGGCGGAATTCTCGGGATGACAGCACCCATCGCCGTGGCCTGCGTCGCACTGGTCGCCTTGGGCTATTGGATGTTCTCCTTCCCACCGATTTCGCCGTCTGATCTCCCCTTGCTTGTTACAAATAGTTCATGATGCTTCTTAGCTTGAGAGCATTCACACAATAGATATAGGGGTTCCCAATTTTGAACTTTGGCTCATATGTATAATACCGGTCATTCATTATGGAAATTGGTTCTACTTCGAACCATGCCTGCCTCTGCGGATAGCGTGATTGAAAATATGCTTTAAAGAAACAGCTGAATCCATAATGCCATTTGACAACTCAAGACAATAAGAGTTGCCAGCTAAATTTGAGCATCTAAAAGCACAGTTCAGCACAGGTATCATGCTTCCTAGTGCATATCTAGATGTTCTACACACGCATCTTAGAGTTATTAGTGACATTAATATGGCTTGAAATACCTGACCCCTTTACCACTTATAATATGACTACTTGTCTTTGTGATGTGTTAGTATTGAATTATAAAGATCTTCTAATATGGATTGTGATGGGGTTTGGTATTTAGGGGCGGTTTAATTAGGTACTGAGAAGATAAGAAAGTCATGTATAATAGTCCATAATATGTACAGCTAAAAATCAACTATCCTTCATGCCTACATAAACCTGAATACAGTAATCGCCGACATGCATGAAGAACCGAATTGCGGACCAAAGCCCGTTTAGCTCAATGGTAAAGCATATCTACATCTCACCCTATCTACAGGTTAAGAGTAAGGAAGATACTGGTTCGAACCCAGTAGCGAGCATCTTTTTGATGTGCTTCTCCTGTCCTTTTTGCCGCCAGTCCTATATCTCACCCAACCCTCTAATGAATGTATATCTTCAAACTTGTATCAACCGTGAACACTATACTCCTTCAGGGCCCCGGCAAATGTTTAGACTTAAAAAGAATGAATCGCTGTTTCGGTCTTACACTTGACGTGGCTCTGTGAGTCGACCATGGTCGAGAACAAGAGGGAACACGCCAGAAAAAGGAGATTGAATTCAACCACTCTCCTTGGCCGTTAGCGGCCCTAGCACTGTGGACGTCTTTGTGAAGGTGAACTCAATTGAACACATTACTGATGCAGCCACGTTGGATCAAAGAAGAATTATGTAGGTTTCATTGTGCAGAGTGAATACAATGAAATTCCGAAAACAGCCGACTAGGCCGTCCTTTGTTGTACCAAGGCAGACATCCAGACAAGAAGAATATCCCCAAAAAATTCAGTCCGCCCCGGTACATAGTTTGCAACTCGCACTCTCACTATGCTATATGACTTTGCATTTCCTATACATGGGGATACGTCTTACCAAACCTTGCAAGAAGAGGGAATAGCCAGAGATAACTCCACAGTCGCCAGCAACAAAACGCACAACGTCATGGCAGGAAAACGCTCAGAACACCACCCGGAAAAGCCGACATGGACGGCCTCGGACCTGCAAGACCGTTGGGAGACCTTGCATGGGCTCTTCACCAACTCCGCCACCGAGGCCGAGGCCGCGGGGCGCGACCACTTCGACTTCGCGACGGAGCAGTACGGGCGTCTCTTGGCGCTGCTCGAGGACGCCGGGGCCGCCGTTGATGACGTCCATCGGCGGAGAGATATGGAGGACCCCAAGTACTCCCTCGAGGAAATGGAACAGACCGAGGCCGCCATCGTCGAGTTCCTGAACGACGCACTCTCGGACTCCTTCGACCAAGCCCGCATTGACGCCGGCGGGGCCAAGATGTTCCTGCCGCCCTTCCCTAAGAAAGACAAGGAGGAAAAGGAAGAGCCCAGCGAGGCGGACCAGAAGGTCGCACAGAACATCGCCAACCTGCGTTCGCTCATGACTCACTTCAGCTGGCTCCAGAGCACGTCGACCCTGCAAGACTACCACCGCGACAACCTTGAGCCACACCTGCAGTGGATGCAGAGTTTCATCGACGAGACGCTGCCGGAGCCGCGGCGGGTCTGGTGGCAGGGCGACATCATGGGCAACGCCGAGTTCGAGGGGCTGTGGGCCGAGTTCCAGTCGCTGGAGACGGGCGCGCTCAGCACCGACGCCAACCCCGACGGGGAGCAGCAAGAGACCAATACGGACCTCGACAACCGCAAGCTGGTTGAGAACTCGCAGAACATCCTGCTCGACGCCTTCGGCGCTCTGCTGCTCAGCCCGGAGGAGACGGGCGTCACGTGGGAGGACCTCCAGGGCCGCCGCGACGACGTGCCGAGCTACCTGACCCACCCGCCCTGGACCGACGCGTTCTGGGAGGGCGCCGGCAACGACGGGGCCCAGTTCCTTATGGAGAACCTCGGGTACGACCGGGCCAACGGGGCGACCAAGAGCCACATGCGTGCGGACCAGTCCATGATGTCTTCGACCATGGTGGCGATGAATCGAAAGATTCAATACGATTGCAGCAACAAAGGAAAAGAAGCCAAGAACACCAGCAACAGCAGCAGCAGCAAGAGAAGCGCACCGTCGCCCGAGGGTGAACCTATCTTGTACGGCGCCGGTGACTCTGCCAGTATCCCCGCATGCAAGAAGCAGAAGACCCATTCCGCTCCCCCCGCCGCACCAGAAGAAGAGGTAGAGGAGAACGACGGAGAAGAGAAAGAAGACGAAGACGGTGACGCTGAAACTGATGAAGAAGAGGATGATGACGAGGAGGAGTACTACCTCCTCAACGACGCCGTCAACGACATCAGGAATATGCGCGCCCAGATCGGCCTCGAGCCGGCCCTGCCCGCCGGCACCCTGCTCGTGACGCCCGTCGAGCCCATGCAGGAGGCCTTCGTCAAGAACGTCCGCGACACCTGGACCGCCTTCGCCGGCGAGTACGACGCCGTGGCCCGCTTCATCCAGCAGCTGCTGCCAAGCCAGCTGTCCGAGACGACGGGCAACGCGGACCGCGCCCCGCTGCCGCCGGGCGCCGAGCTCGCCATCGAGTCGAACCTGGCGCGGCTGAAGAAGGACCTGGAGCGCGAGCACGCCATCATGGCGACGGCGCGCGCCGAGCCCCTGAACGACACGGCGCGGCTCAAGCAGTGGCGCGTCACGGCGTGGCAGATCCGGTACCTGCGCTCCCTGCAGCTGGCCCTGATGATTCTTTCGGAATCCGACAACGACAAGGAGTTCGGCCAGGCCTACGACCGCCGCCTCGAGGACTGGATCGAGCACGAGATGGCCTGGATCGCCCACGACAACCACAGCCTGCACTACCTGCTCACCAACCAGCGGGCCAAGGACGAGGCCCGGTCCCGCGTCAGGGCGCGCCAGGCCAACATCGAGGAGTGGGACACCATCCTCGAGGAGATGGGCTACCCCGTGTCCGAGACCAGCGACTCGGCCTTCTCCGACTACGACCCCGCACACTTCGACGCGCGGAACGCGCCCCCGTCCCCGCCGTCGACGCAGGGCCAACACATCGCGTTCTCGGCGGAGGTGCAGGAGGAGCTGCGCCAGCTGGAGGCGGACCTGCGCAAGAAGTACGAGGCCAACCGCCAGAACCCCGACGCCGAGACGCGCGCGTGGGCCGCGAGGGAGGCGCAGGAGCTCGAGGAGCAGCGCAAGGCGTGGCCGCAGGTGCAGGCCGCGATCGCCGCGGAGCAGCAGCGCAAGCGGGCGAACGGGGAGCAGTTCGGGCCCGGGTCCGGGGCGCGCGCGATGCAGGCGGAACTGGGCGTGGATCCCGACAACCACTTCAACATGGAGGACTGGAAGATCGGCCGCAGCGAGCTCGAGGACGAGGGCATGTCGGCCCAGCAACAGGAGTTCGAGAACCAACGCTACCTCGAAGTGCAGAAGCGCTACCTCGCCGAGCTCGAGGAGCAGGCCGCCAACGAAGTCGACGCCGAGGGCAACCCGATCCGACGCAGCATCTTCGACATAGGAATAGCCGTGACGCCCCCGCCTCCCCCGACCCCCCTTCCCCCCGCCGCCTGGATCGGCCGCAAGCAACCTAAACCCAAAGAAACAACACCGTCGCCCCACCGAATCATCAAGGAGGGCCGCATCCTGGGCTCCCTGACGTACAAGACGACGGGCCCCGGGGCGAAACATCCCGCCGCCGACCCCAACAGCGCCACCATATTCGCCGCGGGCGGCCCGCCAGGCTTCCGGGGCATTCCCACTGACACCGTGTACGAGAAGCTGCAGTACATGATCATCCTGACGTACTGGCGTTGCTGGATGGCGGCGGAGACTGGCCTGTGAGTTGGTCAGCCAGGAAAGGGACAGTGAGAGAAGCGAGTCAAGAAAGGGGTGGTGAGAAGTCTGATCAGATCGTGAACCATTAGATTTCTTTTTCTTGGTGCTAGCAAGCAGTAAGGGAGGAAGGGTAGACTTAGGTTCATTTGGAAAATGGGCATCGTGTAATAACCGAGATGATTTCATTGTTAATAATATCGATTGTTTCTTTTCAACGGGTAGTAGAACACTTAGCCTCAAAAAGGACGACTGATGTGAAAGTTGCGCCTAACTGTTCAAATGGAAGACCACGTAGAGCAAGAATTAAGATGTGAGAGGAATAAGGGGTACTACAAGTGAGTTACTGGCCTATATGTCGAGGCAGAGATCATAGGCAGAGATGAAAACAAAAGTAATACAGAACTAGTCAAAAGGGGGAGATACTTCTCAGCATAGGAGGGAACGTGCAAGTTGTCCAGACCAATATCTATTATGTGCTGTCTGATTTTTTTGCTGTATATGAATGGAAAAATATTTTTCTATATAGTGCAATCCCGATAGACGATGCCTGAGCCTCGCGGGACAAACGACAACGGCAATTGCACCTCTAAAACTCAATACGAAAGCATCCCCCAAGAGACAAAAACCACTACCTGCATAACATTAGGCAGGTACACTGATTACAAGCCAAGAACTGCACGAGCGCCGGGCTCGCTGCAAACGTAGACGACGTCGTGAGCATCCGAGAAGCCATTGAACTTGGTGGCAGAGCACTTGGTGTATGCGCCCATGTCCTCGAAGTAGAACCAGTCACCGACATCGAGCTCATGATCAAAGCGGATGCTCTCGGTGATGCGGTCGATACCATCGCAAGTAGGGCCCCAGATGGAATACTCGATGCCACCGCCAATTCCGGTGGGGAGGCCGTCGGCCGTGGGAGTGTCGTACAAGATCTTCTGGCCTACGCTCAGAATCTTGGCAACTGGCTGCTGGTGGTCGAACATGATGCTGCTGAAGTTGCCATATAAACCATCGTTGACGTAAGCCATGTAGCTCGATTCGCCAGTGGCGGGATCATGGATGGTGCGGCGAGCAATGATGTTGCAGGCAATGGTGAACGCCGAGGAGACGTAGTAACGGCCGGGCTCTGCGATGATGTTGATCGACGGAGGGAAGTATTCGTCGAGAGCTCCTCGGAGGACAGTCGCCATGGCCTCGAAGCTATCGCCACTGAAGCCACCACCAACATCCAAAGTCTTCAGGTCAAAGCCATGGGCGTAGGCCTGCTTGAAGACGGCGTCGGCATCCTGAACAGCCTTGAGGAAGCACAGGGGGTCGGAAGCGCCTGACCCAACGTGGAAGCTCACTCCCACGACATTGAGACCGAGATCCTTGGCAAGCGACAAAAGGTTGTCGGTATCGTCCAGGGAAGCGCCAAACTTGAGGCTGAGGCGGCACAAGCTGGACGAGTCGTCGGTCAGGATGCGGAGGAAAAGCTCGGCTTCGGGGTAGAGCTTGGCAATCTTGCGCAACTCGTCGGCATTGTCGAAGGTCATCTGCTTGACGCCCTTGTTGGAGACGTATCGTACGTAAGAGTTGGTCTTGCAGGGCTGTGCGTAGATGATGCGCTCGGCATCCACGCCCATGTTCAAGACTTGCTCGATTTCGGCCTTGGAAGCGCAGTCAAATCCAGTTCCCAGTGCAGCAAGAAGCTGGAGAACCTGGGGGTCGGGGTTGCATTTGACGGCGTAGAAAGGCTTGACGCGAGGAAGGTTCTTCTTCCATCGCATGTGTTGGCGATAGACCTCGCCAAGATCGCCCACAAAGAAGGTGTCCTCATCTCCGGGCTCGCATGATTCATGGTCGATGCTCTCGACGCGACGACGAAGAGCATCGCCGATCAGGTGTTTGCCTAGAACAGCGCCATTCTGATGATTGTCAAGAAAAAAGTCTTTCTTGACCTGAGTCAATGTATGGTTATTGTTTGAAAACGTAACCGGTGCAAATTGCTCGATGGTAGCTGTTGCCATAACCATATCCCTTGATTTCAGGATGGAGTTGACGGGCGGGAGAGGAGTCGTTTCTGAGTTCGGATGTGGACTTCAGAGGTCACTCTGGTGGTTGGTAGACTAATCTCGGGTATATATATATTTCTCTTTCCAAGAGAAATACAAACACACAAGAGACAGTTGTTTGTATAAAGAAGGGAGAACCACAGGGTATCTCTGAATGTTAAGGGGGTCGAAAACGGTAGCTTTCTGATCCCGAAGCGATCTGACGAGGCCTCCTCGACTCTTCCTCTACAAGAGGAAGAACCGCAGAACTCGTCCTATGCGGCAGCTGGCGGTTGGGGTGGAAATCGGGGTTCGGGTTCGGGGTTGAGTCGAACGAAAGCGGCAGGTTTGCTTGCTCAAGAAACTTCAGCAGGCGGAGGAGGTGGGCGGGAGTTGATGATGTGGAAGGTCTTTCGCAGGCTGAAATCTTGATCTGAGACGAAGTTGACGGCCGAGGAAGCCGTAGTCGCGGGGTTGCCTTTGTGTCGACCAAAGGCAGTCGGAGGGGATTCCGCAGGCAGTACGGAAGCACACAAGGTGTTTGTTGGCTTTGCTCTTTCTAGCAGCGGTGGATGACTTGCATAAACGAGACGTGACACTCGCTTGTTCGGGTTGCCAGTTGGAGACAAGGACAGAGGGATTTGTTGGAAATACCGAGGTGGTGGAAGATTGAGGAGAGTGTGAGTGGGAATGTGGAAAACGGGAAGAAGAGAGGGATTTAAGAATAAAAACCAATCCGGTGGAAATCTGGTGTCGTCGTCGCCCTGGCTCTAGGCTGGCTTTGTTTTAGTGGCTTTTTTTCTCGATGGTGGGTTGAAGCGCGGGTTGCAGTTAAATGTGGGAAATGCAGTGGCCGAAAACCAAAAATCCAAATTGAACTCACTCGACCTTGCCGTTTTGCCCATAGCGGGGCAGAAAAAAGAAAAGGTGGGTAAGTCGGGAAAAATTCTGGGGCATGTGATGACGTTGGAGCTCCAACTTGGAAACATCTTCAGGCTCTCTCGTGTCTCTCAGGCCTTGCTGCCATGGATACGTACTCTTCTACGGCGGCAAACTAATGCACTGGCAGTCTGGCACTCCCACAACTTGTGACAGTCAGCGGTTGCTACCGTCGCCGCTACAGATTCTCTCAGGTGCGACTTTCTGCGCAACAACTTTTAATTGAGTCCTCGGCTATGTGAATCTATCTTCAAGGAGGGAAGCTGAGTGGTGTCCTTTCACTTACTTTAGATCAATCGTTATTGGTCGAACATCAGGCACTTTAGGTGTATGAGCTTTTTTTCTGCTCTTCCACTCTTTAACTGATGGCGGGGAGGAATGGAATGCTACAGAGGGGCCGCTGGGGGTACTTTGGCCTTCTGTACTGGGCCAGTTCACCCCCTTAGCGCATACCTAAAGAAACACTGGTGGTTGTAACTTCAAGTTTTTTTTTCCAACCAGTAAGGCAACGGAGGATCCGTGACTGGATTTGATCTGGCCAAATGCAATGATCCCTGACCTGCTGTCAGGGGAAGTATTGAGATTGACTGTGCAACCAGTGAGCGATTTCCGATGTCTAATGTCAAGTCCCGATCCTATTGATTGATTGACGGGCGTCCATGCTGCTGAAGGCGGGCACAGCGGCAGGGCAGTACAGGGCAGGCAACTCGCAGGCCTCACCACCACCATCAATCAAATTCGGCTGGATTGGGCTATGCCCCACCACCTCTCCCGTTTCTCTTCACTCCATCCAGAAGGAAACTCCATCCTCTCTGGTCGGGCATTCGCGCGCATACCCTCCGCTGGCCTAGGTATGCAGTATGTTGGCTCGACTAGGAGGAAAAAAACACGACATGCCCGCCGCTATATTCTAACCAACCACAGGCAACCTACACCTTTCCGGCATATTTGATCTCTCGATCTGTTTTCCTAGCTCCAATATTCTGGATGAATGCTGCGACGAATCACCAACGCCGTGAACCTGACCGCAACTTGTGATTTATCGCCCAGCTCCTGCGTGTCTAACCTACTATATTCCAGATATGTACGGAGTATTGTATGCGCATGCAGGACAGGAGGGTATTACACACATTGCAACCCCCCAACGTGCCCATCCTTCTCCCATTCACATTCTCGGGAGATGTCTGGCTGGCTGGCTGTCATGCACTAATAGCCTTTCAGAGGCTGTCTCACTCTGATGCCTGACAGAATCCTGCGTGTCTTAGATCCGAGCAAAAACCACGCGCATGTTATGCCATGCTCGGCCTGCCTTGCTACTGAGCTGCTATATCTAGTGTAGTATCCGAAGTTGAGGCTACTGCAGATGATTTATCCGATGATGGAGAAATGGAAGGCCCAAGAACCAGAGCATGATTCAATCCATCGTCTCCCGAAAAGCGGTCAGTTTCTCTTGCGACCTCCATCTCCAAGGGCTTCCAGAACAGCAGCCAAACAAGGCTTGTGGCACGGGTTCCAACTTGCAAGCCGCGGACTGCCGGGTCTTATCTCCGGTAAACTAGCACACCACCTCTGAATCTCAGCTCTAAGCTGTGAGTAACACTCGATACAACCGTTACAGGCACTTTCGCCGTCGTGCAGGAGGCCCTGAGATTCCTCCCTCTTTCTTTCACGTGTCACTTGAACATTATTATACGTTCTATGTTTTTTTCCTTCTCACGCCAACATATTGCAGCTTCTTCCACACAAGCGGAGAGCGGCTGGTAGTTTCAATGGCGTTTGGGACCGTGTCCTACCCTCCCATGGGTTCCCTGGACTTTTTTCTTGATGCCCAAAGACGACCTAGAATGCGAACGCCTGGAGTGCATTAACCTGGACTACCCAGCCTCTACTAGCCATCTCTCTGGGGAACCGCGCGTCCGAGCTGTTATCTCGGCGGAACGAGTCAAGAGGCTCGGGAATGATGTTTTGCAAATGCCAAAATGTGCGGCAACTACGTTGCAGATGGTGAAACCCAATAAACGACGCGCCGTCCGTCAACAACAAAAAAACGAGACGGCATGACGGGAAGGAGACTTAAAAATACGAGATGGCCGGGCATCCATCGCCTACGCGCATCAGGGAATCGGTGCTGATTTGATTTCCCGCATGCGCTAATCAATCCAACCAACCCCACCTAACGGATGACCTCCCGGCCACTTCCAGAGTGGCTGGCTCGGGCCTGGGGTCTGTCGTGGATAATTGCAACTCTGTATTTGACTACAAAATTTCGCTCATTACCGCAATTCATCTTGATGCGGATCTTCTGTATCCTGTTCCTCCAATCTCGTTTGACATAGCACCCAAGCTGATGTCAAAAGTGCCTCAAGCCTAACAAAAAGTTGGGACCAAACCCAAAACCTCAGAAAGACCTCGTTCCAGACCCCGCCAGCTGGGAGGGAAGCTTGGGCCATTGACACTCATTCTAGAGCTTGACAAAAAGGGGAGCTCTACCGAACGATTGGGATGATGACGAAAACACCGCCGCCGATGGCTTTGCCCGTTTTGCTCTTGCCCGTATGACTCAATGCCTGGAAAAGTCGGCACCACCTCTGGGTCTCTGGGCTGTGCAGGTTTTTGAAAGGGTGCATAGCCATCGTTCATGGTGGCTGTGTATATCGCGTCACGTGGTGGTGCTTTGAACCCCTTTTCCTTGTATGCCCGCCCGGTGGGTGCAATATTGGCAAAGCTGGGATGGAGCCAAACTAAGAAGGGTGCGCGTAGCAACAATATACATCGCCTAGAGACAGAGAGATATAGAGGAGTATACAATGAATGTGGGATAGCTAAAGAATAATCATAGTGTCCCAAGATGCAGCTTAGGTGTTTGCCGCACAAATACCACTGCATGACGAGGTGAGTATATTATGAGACATACTTCTGACAGGCTGCTTGCCATGGCCAGCATAATACCTCAATGACCACTATTGGGTATGTTCCAATTGATTGGCTGGGATGCCATGCCATGCATGCCCTATTGCAGAAGGCTGCGTGTGGGCAGCGCTGGAGATGGGTTGAATGTATGAATCTCACATTAGAGGCGGAACTGGCGCGTTCCCCAATGAGATTGACAATGATGGTCATGAAGAGGCAATATTAAGTATATCTGGAAATAACAGAAATGGTATAATGAACAACGCAGCTGAATGGATTTCTCCCTATCCAGGTGGGCTACCAGCCCCATGCCAACATGTGCTGCTCAGGGGCTCGGACTAAAACACTTTTCCAACATCCCGTATGCGTATATGCAAAATCTTCTGATAATAATGTATATAAGGGTTATATCCCCTTATTTATATGACAGGAGCCTATGGTATAGCATTTTTTCGGCTATGAATAATGGGTCAATTTTAGTTCTATACCCGAAAAGTAAATTATGAACGCCAGCGGCATCTGGACTACCTTCGCACTCGCAGGACTGGTTGCCCGTTCCTCTCCACTTAAGCAGCCGCAATCGCCAATTTTTCGCGCTGAATGGAGCAGAGATAGTTAGTTAAAGCGCCGGATACTACTAATATATAATCGACGTTGTGTATCTTACCCCTAGGAAGAAGCTGAGAACAAAGCTCAGCGAAGCGGCCGCCAGGTAGAAGATCCACACGTTCCGCATGCTGTCGGTGATGGCGTCGACGACGCGCGCGCCGGCCTCGGCGGACAGGCTCCGGAAGGCGGGGCTGCTCGTGCCCGCGATCAGGTCGGCCACGAAGGAGGACGGGGTGTCGGCCGGAAGCACCCCGTGGATGGCCCGCATCGCCGTGTTGAAAAAGATGTTGCCCGAGACGGCTAGGAAGACGACGGAGCCGAGGACCTGGGCTAGCGTGGATTGCGCGAGTGCGCACGTGTCAGCTGCTGTTGCGGCTGCTACCTTACGAGAGACGAGGAGGGGGGAGGAGGAGGGGGGGAGGAGGCAGGTACGACTCACCGATTGCTTGGAAACCGACAGCGTTTGCGACGTCCTCGACCGGGGTGAGGGTCTGGGTGACGGCGAAACCCGCGACGACGTATAGACCCGAACCCATTCCCACCAGGATCGTGTAGCCGTAGACATTGGGGATGGGAGTGTCGTCGTGGACGGTGACTTGGTGCACATCGTTAGGTCAGGTACTTATGTAGCAGATCATGATGATACTAGGGGGAAGTTGAGAGAGGGGCTTATTTACTCATCAAAGCACAACCGATGGTAGCGAGCGCGGCCCCGGTGACATACCACGGCATGTAGTAGCCCGTCTTGGGCAGAAGCGCACCGCTCAAGATGGAGCCGAACACCATGAGACAGACATACGGAAGCAGGCGGATACCCGCATCCATGACTCCGTCGCCCTGGAGGTTGTGAGATAGAAGACCTTCGTCAGCCACAACGCAATTGTATATCGCGAACAGAGGAAAAGGGGACCAGAGGACTTACCCGCGCAAAGGCAAAGAACAGCGGTATGTAGTAGACCGCGGCCAGCATGACGCCCGAGATGAGGAACATCTGGACGCCAAGGTTGAGCAGCACCCGGTTGCGGAAGAAGTGGGCCGGGACCAGCCGGTTCTCCTTGGTCACGAAGGGGGGCTTCACGGTGACGGCGACCATGGCCACGAGGAGGACGCCCGCCATGACCCACAGGGCGATGGCCGAGCCCGAGTCCCACGCGTACTCGGAGCCGCTGAAGGCGATGGCCATGATGAGGCAGACGGCGCCGGCGACGAAGATCAGGTTTCCGAGCCAGTCGATCATCCCGAGCTTCTGGGAGAACGTCTTGCCGGGCTGCAGGTCGACCCGCGGCAGGAGGAACAAGTACGACGGCGCGAACACGGCGCCTATCACCAAGTTGATGTAGAATCCCTACCTCATTCCTGCGTTAGTCTGCTGCGCGTGCATGCTTTCTTCCTTTTTCCTTTTCTTTTCATCGGGGAGAGAGGAAGTGAGGGAATCAGCGCATCTCTACTTACCCATCTCCACGTTGCACTGCTGGTAGCAAAACCTCCGCCGACCTGTATTGCCCCCCATCTGTGTCAGCCTTCACTCCAGAACAATACGCCTGCGGTTGTTGAGACGGCGGTAGATGGGGCGAATAGAAATACATACGACAGGGCCGAGCACGCTCCCTACGCCCCACAGGACGGCGATGCCGGCCGTGTACATGGGCCGCTCCTTCAGCGAGGTCAGGGCGGCGATGTAGCTGAGCCCGCCCGAGTACATGCCGCAGCCGCCGACGCCCGCGACGACGCGGCCGATGATGAGGGCCTGCATGGTGGGCGCGGCGCCGCAGATGGCGCTGCCGACCTCGAAGAGCACAATGTTGCTGAGGAAGATGGTCTTGACGTCGAAGACGCCGTAGGCCTTGCCCCAGCCGAGGATCGCGGTGCTGCCCAGCGCGAACGCGACGCCGATCCAGGCCAGGAGCTGGACCTCGCCCAGGGACTCGAGGATCGAGGGTTGGATGGCGGCGACCTGTGGGTGGGGGGTTGGGCGCGGGGGGCCCTTGCATTAGCGCGACGCGGGTCTCGTAAGGAAGGCGGACAGGGGCGGACAGGGGGGAAAGGATGGGGTCGGCCCCGAGAAGACTTACAATGGTGTTGTCGAGGGCAAAGAGGAATGTCACCGACAGGATCGAGATGTATCCTACCGCCCACTAATGCAGTCAAAGAGATGGGCTGGGTCAGCAGTAGAACCAATCAAAATTCGCTTTGTGCTTGCTTACCTTCCAGCCGTGGATGGGGCGAGGTGATGCCTCGTAAGGCGCGACAGGAGTGTCGGAATCAGACATGGTCTGGTTTGAGGGCGCCACCACATCTGCGTGGCCGCCTAAACCATGGGGCTTCTCTTCCCAACGTTGCATGATTGGAGGAGAGTTGAAGGAACGGTGCCAGGTTTAGATCTCGGTTTTCAAAGAGACGAATACAATTCAAGAAAGGGGATAGATGGGGGTCTATTGCGATAGCAGGGTGCGAAACGCGCAAGTTAGAAGAAGTGAGGTGAGTTTTGTGAAGGACAAACGCTCATGGTGTTCAATCCATTACTAGCGAGCTAACTACTAGAATAGAAATGAAAAGGATTCGAGAAACCGTTCCGGATCATGGTATGAGTTGGACAAGACGTACCGCGGACCTTGAGCGGCCGTTCAAATCCCGTTCGTGGCCGCTGAAATTCCGTTCTCACTTATGTAAGCAGTGCCAAGGGTGAGATACTCAGGTAACAACAACTCCTTGCTTCTATCTATCTGACCAATAGGAGGAACCGGAATCTGTGTTTCCCGATGCCCTTGGTCGCATCTTTAGGTGCTGATAGGCGTCTTGAGCTACCGAAAGCTCTTCTCTTGGCTTCGAGGGATCCAACCGTTTTCAACCACCCACCCACCTACCGAGCCAGGGTCCTTGAACCCCTAATCTATCTCGCCAGGGTCCGATCCGCCGTGGGATCGTAAGCAAGCTGACATCAAGCCAAGGCATGTGTAGCTCGTAAAGGTAGCCACGAAGGATCCCATACACCTCGGGGAGCCGTCGGGAATTCACTCGCCTACGCAGGTTGCCACGTTTAGTAAGCGCGATAAGATGCGTGTTTATCTCCTGCATGCATGAGCAGCAGAAAGGATCAATTGATAACCGAATCAGGTGCTCGGCGCAGGCAGTTCGTTGACCAGCTTCTGCCAAGGGCCATTTGGCCCATCCGCCTCTTCTAATGTTCCGTGCAGCATCCGGATCATGCTCCCATGGAGGTCCTGCTGCTCCGAGTAGGCCTGCCTGCTGAACGCTCGTATGGCCATCGTCAGGGGCCACGAGACGAAAGCACTGCTCAAGGAAAGAGTGTTGCACTGTGAGGTTGGGGACTCTCAGTCAGGTCCGGGTTTCTCATAATATCATGATATAGCAAAGAGCGTCACGTAAGAGTGTAGAAGAGACGATAAAGGAACTAGAACATAACATACGAAGGACCGTTGGCTGCCCCAGGTTGACCGTATGACCGATGCAACCTTGAACGCGCTCGCCGCACTCTGCTTTGCGCTCTCGGCGATGATGAGCCGCGATAGGCCTTGCTGCTCGCCCTGGTCAATGGCAGCCTCGTAAAGACGGATCGCGGCCCCGCAAAAGGTCAGATAGGCATTGAAGGCGAGGGTGTCGGTGTAGACGGCGCGCATCGAGAACAGCGGCCGTAGCAGCCGCTCGCACGTATCCATCATGCTGACCAGCTTGTAATGCCGGTCCCAGAAGCCCCGCGGAAGTGCCGTCGCATCGGGAACGCCGGATGCGTGCTGGAGCACCCGGCGGAGGACCGACAGGACAATGACAGCGCCGCAGAAGGACGAGATGTGCTGGCTGTTCCCGATGGCCGTCACCTCGGTCACATAGGGCATCTGAGAGGGATCCAAGCTGGCGTCCATATCCCCTGCCGATGGGAGAAAAACAAACAGCTGTTTTTTTTTTTTCAGTAGTTAGAAGGGCCCTTCTTTTCCTAATTCATCATTTGGTTAGAGCATGGAAAGAAAAATAGCGTCCACTCACCTGCGTATCCTCCAGAGGCCCTGCACGATCTGTCGTGACACAACAGAAGCCCTGCAGAATGTAGAGGGCCCAGAAAGACCGTCGTCTCTCCTCTAGCTCCAATATATCCGTGGTGCTTGGGAGACCGAGACATGGCAGTTGGGGCTCATTCGCCTTTGTCGGCGTTCCCATCTGATCCATCTGGCTCAGCCGCATAATCTTGCTTACGCCAGTGGCGCGGCCGAAGGTGAGCCATGCTCTTGCGCAGTAGCCCTTGTTAAGTTCGTAGCGGGCCAGGAATAGGAGAGCCTGCAAGAAGCGTATGGTTTGAAATGAGCCCGACTCGTCTCCCGTCTCGCACATATCAGCAAAGAGCCGAGCCTGCGCGTAGCATGTCTTCTCGAGATGGCGATGGGTTTCCGAGATGGAAGCGCCGAGCAACGCCATGGCAAAGCTCACTGCTTTCAGTGCTATGTCGTTAGTGCGGTTCAGGAGCTCCTCGTTGAAGCGGCTCTTGGCTATTATGGGCATGACAAGGG
The DNA here is from genome assembly GCA_039105305.1 of Apiospora arundinis. Lineage (NCBI taxonomy): Eukaryota > Fungi > Ascomycota > Sordariomycetes > Amphisphaeriales > Apiosporaceae > Apiospora > Apiospora arundinis. The sequence goes on from JAPCWZ010000006.1 coordinate 570,370, forward strand.
CAAAGTCGGCAAAGAAGATCTGATGAAGGGTGTTCAAGGTGTCTGGGGGTACTGTCAGCTGTCCCATTTGCCCCGTTTCCGAAGGTGTCGCCTCGTTGGCGGTCAAAGGTGGTGTTTGAGTCTGCACCCAGTCTGGGAATGAGGGAAAATCTCCGTTTGTGTCCATCCCGTGTGTCTGAAGGTTGGGCAACTCTTCCATGTCGGCCACGTGAAAGGGCTCCAAGTTGAAATCAACCTGGCCGAGAGCGCCCTCGTCAAACTTAGGAAACTCAAGGCTGCTGTTGCTGTTGTTGTTCATCTCGGTGTCGTCATGGTGGTTGTCGTATATGGAGTAGTTGGTGGGCAGAGACGGTGGCACCTGATCCACCGGGGTTGGGGACGGCATGGGAGCGCTTGGTGGGGTAAAGGCCAGGGAGGAACATGACGACGACTGTGCTCGTCCATGCTGGCCATGCTGGAACGAGTGCGCAGCAGCATCGTCGCCGGCATTGGAATTGGCATTGGAATTGGAACTCGTCTGAAGTACCAAGCGAGCCTCGGCCTGCCGCACGCGCTCCCGTAACAGCTGTATGACGGCCGACTGTGTGCTTCGGCGACTGACGCGGTCGGGGTAGACACAGGTCGCCCCAAGGTGGAGACACCGGGCGCAGGTGGGGAAGGCGCGATTGCACTTGACCTTCCGGTGCCTACAGGGCTCGCAGGTCATCCGTTGCTGGCCCTCGTTCTCGGCCATCATATCATCGATAAATACCTATCTGTTTATAGGCACAATCCGAGAAGCGTGAGATGATCCGTTTCGGATCGGAGGCTAGAGACTAGAGGCTGCTATTAGGGTGTGTTAAGCACTGATTAGCCTCGACCATATATAGATGGGGTAGATGGGACCCTGCGAACGCCGCGTGCTGAAGGATTTCATTTGCTACGCTGCTAGGCTCAGGTCAGCAAGACTCAGCCGAAAGGCCTACGCATGCGTCGTTTACTTCTTGGTTCTGACAAACGTGGCTGCAAGGAAGAAGATTAGTGCTTATGCACGTGAAACGCTTGGCATCTCTGGCAACTGGACGACTGGTGTTTGTGCGACAGTTGGCGATGGGCCAGACTGATCCCTACGCACGTTACTCGAGTGCTTACCATGGAATGGGAACAGGACCCCTGATATGTATACCACACCTTCCTCTGTCGGTTCTGCCTGGACACTGACTCTTTGTGGAACTAGCTGGTCAGTAAGCAATGCTGGCAGCGCAGATAATGCAGCTTATGGGCCGCCGTACGAGACCGAAGCTTTCCTACCCCTCCTGTATGCCCCCTTGCCTGCCAAGACCTCTTGCAGCTGGTGAGCAGGTGGCCAGTACTGCATTGAACGAAGCAGATAAGTAGGATTGAAGTTATTCGTCAAATTACGCTCTATGCCTGGACGCCTAATAATCACAAACGTTATTATTACTGTATTAGACAGGCCTTATACGTGCGGTACGGTCTAGGAGCTGACACACCCGGCTGGGCGGACAGGGGGGGTAGGACAAGACTTTGGAAAGGAGCCTCCGGGAATCCTTTAGGATTACGGCATCTTATCTTTATATACGAATTACTTGATACTTCTTAGCCTCTCCTGCGCCGCTAAAAACTCGCTTACCAGACCCCTATAGTCTCTTGGCTTGTAACGTATAAACATCTCCGAGAATGGATCCGACTTCCGCGCCGGTCTGACACCCAAGTCCTTGGCAAGCGTGTCGATATACTAAACATTTGTGACACGAAGTGTCAGCGACGGACTGCCAAGCTGAGTCGGTGCCTGCTTTCCAGTTACGGGGGAACGAGAAAGTTGACACCACTTACCGATAGGAAATCCAGAATGCAATACGAGTTCTTCGCGCCCATCTCCAGATATCGCTTTCGCTCCCAGGCATTGAACTCAGCCACCTGCGTCTCCATGACCGCCTCGCTGGGAAGCTGCAGCTTTCCGAGCATGTAGGCGCTGGCCCACAAGGCAGCCAGCTCATTGGTTGTGGGCGTGAAGATGGAATGAATCTGCCCCAGAAAGCAAATGGAACGATCATTCTGAGCCGCGAACTTGAGGGGCACGATGGCTCTGTAGTGCCGTGTTGGGCCCTGCGTATATACCTTCAACTTCGAGCTGACACTGTCTGTCTCAAATTGAGATGGAGCGCCCTTTGACTCTGGCGCTCCGATATCATTGAGCACGGGCAGCATTCTGTCGACCTTGTTCTCGGCTGCCGCGTCCAGCTCGGCCCACTTGGCTGTGTCCGCCTGGCCGTACGATAGACCCAGCTCTTCGCGGAGCTCGGCTCCGAACGGCCCGTGTGGCTTGGAAAACCCTGTGCAGGCGATGACCATGTCGCTCTGCAGAGAGATGCCGTTCTTGAGGTTGACCACATCCGTGTGGCTCAACGACTCCACTTCGGTTCGATGGACCGTCAGGTCACCGCTGTGGAGAATCTTCCAGAAGTCGGGTGCCGAGGCGGTACCAAGGCCCGCTCTGACCCAAAACGTCCTGGCACACCATGGTACATTAGCTGACCGGGGTGAGAGTGAGAGTGAGAGTGAGAGTGAGAGTGAGAGTACACGTCAGAACATTGCTTACCCGTAGCCTTGTGGTGTCGGCCTCAGCTTCTGGAAGTTCTCGTTCTTCTGATAACCAGCTTCCTGATCGGAAATGTACGTCAAGAAACGCCAGAAGCACCGCATCGCCAGGCGGCCAGGCTGCGTTCGGTGAATCGCGTTGTACCAGAACCCCGATGTGTTCATGATGCTTGCGCTCATGCTGGCAACGGCCCTGGTGGACACGACGTCGACCATGTTCCAGATGCCGAAGAGCGTTGGCGGGACCATGGCAAGAGTCCCGCCACCGTCCTCTCGAATCACCCAGTCCACGGTTTTCTTCTCCTTTAAAAGCATGTAGACAGTATCAAAGGCCGACTTTGCGCCCCCGACGACTGTCACACGTTTGGAGCTGGCGATCTGCTCGAGCTGTGTGCCTGTGTGGGCCGAGTGAATCACGGGGCTCGTGAATGTGCTCGATTCCCACCGGGGCGTGATCGGGTGCGAGGCAGTCCCGATAGCCCAGATTAGCTTCTCACATTCGAGCGTCTGGCCGCCAGCAAGGTGGAGTATCCAACCTCTCGACGTAGCCCGGTCAGCAGAAACGACCGTTGTTTCCAGCTGGATCAGCGGGAGGAGATCAAAATCTCGGGCGAAGTTGTTGAGATATTCGTGTATGACGTAGCCTAATTGTCCTGTCCATTAGTTCCTTTCAACCAAAGAAAGGGGGAGGTGAATATATAGAAATGTACTGCACCAGGTATGTATCCATCCTTACTGGTGCCCTTTTTGGGCATCTCATAGAAGCTGTATTCGAACAATGGATGGCTCACTTGCGCGTAGAGGTCCGGATAGAGCCTCTCTTTGCACCAAACGCCGCCGATAGATTGGCCATCGTCAACTATGAGCAGGTCTGTCTCCGGAGCAAGCTCGAGATAAGTCTTGGCTGCGATAAGCCCAGTCCACCCTGTCATGTCCTTGAGTTAGTGAGATAGATAGTCACCACCCCACATTTGAAAGTACTCACCAGCGCCTACAACCACCACATCACGACGCGCTGTCTTTGACGTCGACATTGGGTTTGTTTGAAAACAGTGTATAGTCTCTGTGTTCGCTCAGCGAGGACGATGAAGACAAGGGAATCGGCCTATTTGACCTACTATATCAAAATAGGCATGTCCGCCATATTTGGCCTAAATTCTTCCACTGTACACTTTTTGCTAACTGGTCGCGACGCGGAATCTAAACGGCCGCGAAAATACCGTGAGGTTCTAGAACAAGCCTCCGTTTCACGTGGTTTTCCGTTCGGCATCCATTAACCGCGCTTACTGTGACGCGTTGCGCTGCCGTCATCATCCCGGGCGAGCTGACCCGCACGTGGGAGAATCCTTCGAGGCTCAGGGGTGGGAATCCTTCCGCGCTGAAAGATAGGAACCATCTCGGGGGCGCAGATCGCTATCCGCCCTGCCGCTGCGCAGTATCGGGTGCCGCCCAGCACGTGGGAGCCCCGGATCGAGAGCATTAAATGTAAATAGCCCCGTGAGGTGGTTCGATATAGATCCAAAAGTCATACGATAAGCAGCATCACACACATATCCCGTACATTGAACCAAGTTCAGAGGATCAACACTGCTGAGTCGTCAATATGCCCTTCATACGCGATAATAGCCCATCCTCGGGTGGGAGCTCTACTGAGTCCAACTATGGCTACCCCTCACCTCAGTCGATTGTTGATGACGAGACTTATGCGGCGAAACTCCTGCCTACCTCGGCTGAGAAGCCACTTAGCGAGCAGCTTGAGCCTATCGCAGTCGTGGGGATGGGTATGTCTCAAAGAGCGAAACTTTTACCACCACATCTTTTTTCAGCAGTGCTAACAAGAGATTCTTTTTGCAGGATGCCGCCTTCCTGGTGAAGTCAAGTCCGCCTCTGGCTTCTGGAAGTTCATGATGGACAAGAAGACTGGCCAGACCCCGAAGGTGCCCAAGAGCAGGTTCAACATTGACGCCCACTTCCATGCCAACAACGACCGCCCTGGCAGTTTCAACGTCCTCGGGGGCTACTTCTTGGCCGACGAGACTCTGGAAGAGTTTGACCCCTCCTTTTTCGGAATCACGCCCATCGAGGCCATGTGGATGGACCCGCAGCAGCGCAAGCTGCTAGAGGTTGTCTACGAGGCGTTCGAGTCCGCCGGCGTCACCCTCGACGCGGTTGCCGGGTCCAAGACTGCCGTCTTCGCTGCCAGCTTTACGGCCGACTTCCAGCAGATGTGTTTCAAAGAGCCCTCTTTCCGCCACTCGTTTGCGGCGACCGGTGTCGACCCCGGGATCTTGAGTAACCGGATTAGTCACGTTTTTAACTTGCGAGGACCCTCGATAGTCGTCAACACGGCCTGCTCCTCGAGTGTCTATGCCGTGCATAATGCATGCAACGCACTGAGGAATAAGGAATGTGCGGCTGCAGTGGTAGGAGGTGTTAACCTGGTCCTGACTGTGGACCAGCATATGAACACAGCGAAGCTGGGTGTCCTTTCTCCCAACTCGGCCTGTTCTACGTTCGACGCGGCCGCCGATGGATATGGCCGCGCAGAGGGTGTTGGCGCGGTCTACCTCAAGAGACTCAGCGATGCTGTCCGAGATGGAGATCCTATCCGGGCTGTCATCCGCTCCAGCGCGACCAACAACAATGGGAGGGTCCCAGCTGTCGGTATTACGCACCCCAACCGTGACGGCCAGGTCGAGGTCATCACCCACGCCTACCAGCGTGGTGGAAACCTTGACCCCCTACTGACCGGGTATTTCGAGTGTCATGGGACTGGTACGGCTGTAGGGGATCCCCTTGAAGTCCACGCCGTTAGTCTTGCGATGAACCAAAGCCGGCGGCCAGGCGAAGACCCATTGATGATTGGAGTGAGTTCCTCGGACGATAATTGTGAAACACAAGTGACTTTATATATCAAGACCTCTCTCACTGACTAAAACACATCTGCGCAGGCGGTCAAAACCAACATCGGCCATAGCGAGGCAGCATCTGGGCTTTCGGCACTCATCAAAGCAGTCCTTTCAGTTGAGAGGGGCGTTGTTCTGCCGACCAGGCTCAAGACTCCGAGTCCCTCCATCAAGTGGGATCAATGGGCAGTGACAGTCCCCACGGAGCCGAAGCCATTCCGCCACAGCCAGATCAAACGTGTGAGTGTCAACTCGTTCGGATATGGAGGCACCAACGCGCACATCATTGTCGAGGGGGCCAACTCCCTCCTCACCCGGGCCCAATCTTACCGTTACAATTTGCCCGAGAACAGAAGATCAGCAAAAGGACCCCGCGGTACCTTCCACCGCAATCGCCCATTTCTACTCACCTTTTCTGCACACGACAAGGCGGCCTTGCAGCGGAATCTGGACGTCCTGGGCCCAGTTTCTGCGAATTACAATCTGTTGGATCTCGCTTATACACTCGGAAACCGTCGCACCATGTTCTCCAGCCGGGCCTTCAAGGTTATCAACCGCCCGGAGCTCGACAAAGGCAAATTTGAAGGCCTCAGCTTTGCTGAAAACAAGTCGGCCCCCGTCGTGGGGTTTGTCTTCACCGGGCAGGGCGCCCAATGGGCCCGCATGGGCGCCGAGCTCATGACGTACTACCCCAGCTTCCTCCGCACTATCCAGATGCTGGATATGATTCTTGGCGACCTCGACGATGGCCCCGACTGGACTTTGGAGGATATGCTGCTCGAGCCGGCCGCCACGTCCCTGGTGGACGAGGCCGAGTACGCACAGCCCCTGACCACGGCGATCCAGATTGCCTTGGTGCAGCTCATGCGCTCGTGGTCCATTGTCCCGGCCGTCACCGTGGGCCACTCGTCTGGAGAGATTGCCGCGGCCTACGCCGCCGGGCTGGTTTCCGCATCGCACGCCATCGTCCTGGCGTACCTCCGCGGTAAGGTGGTCCGCGACATCAACACGGACGGCGCCATGTTGGCCGTCGGGCTCGGCGCCGAGGCCGTGGAGCCGTACCTCGCCCCGTACCACGGCCAGGTCACGGTGGCCTGCCACAACTCGCCGGCCGGCGTGACCCTGTCTGGCGACGCTCCGGCCATCGAGAAGCTGAGGGGCGAGCTGACCGACCTGAAGATCTTTGCCCGGGCCGTGCGGACGAGCGGCAAGGCATACCACTCGGCCCACATGGCACCCGCGGCGGAGAGATATGAGCAGCTCTTCAGGTCCGCCAAGGAAAGCATGCTGCCATTTGACCTTCCGCTCAGTACCGACGCCAAGATGGTGTCTTCGGTAACCAACTCGGTTATTCCACCTGACCAGGCAGTGGACGAGGTGTACTTCAGCCAGAACTTGCGAAGCCCGGTTCTCTTCAACCAGGCCGTGCAGACCATCATGACAAGTTCCGAGTTTGCCAAGGTGGATATGCTGATCGAGGTCGGCCCCCATAGCGCAATGGGGGGTCCCATACGGCAGATCAAGTCAGCTCTCGGTCATGCCAAGATGGAATACCTGCCCACATTGGTCCGAGGGGAAGACTCGGCTGCGCGCATGCTCATGCTGGCGGGCGAGCTGTTCTTGAGAAACTACGGGCTCGACATCGACCGTGTGACTTCGGTCGAAGCTCTTGACTCGGGCAAGGTGGGTAAGGTCGTCTGCAAGCGCGGTGACCTCATCGTCGATCTGCCTCCATACCAGTGGAGCCGCAAGTCCTACTGGGCCGAAAACCGACCCAGCATCGAACACCGCGCCCCCAAGTATGCGCGTCACGATCTCCTCGGGGCGTTGGTCCCAGGAGTTTCCCCCTTGGAGCCCTCGTGGCGTAATTTCCTGCGCATCCGAGATGTCCCCTGGCTGAAGGACCATTCCCTTGGTGGCGAGGCTGTCTTCCCAGCTGCTGGTTATTTCTCGAGTAAGTGTCCACCGTGGGATCGGATCAGCCAAGATAGTATGCTAACTAACAACTCCCCATAGTGGCCATGGAGGCAATCACGCAGTTGAAAGAAATGGCGGACAAGGACTGCGAGATAATCAATTACGTGCTCCGCGACATTTCGATCCACAAGGCCCTCGTCACCCCCGACGACGATATCGGCATTGAGGTCATCTTTAACATGCGGCCGGCCATCAACAACGACGATGACACCAACAACCTGTGGTGGGACTTCACCGTATCATCGATCGACCAGGACGGAACCCTCCGGAACCACATGGCCGGCAGCATCAGCGTCAACGTCGCGACGCAGCGACCGGAGCCCCGGGCGGCCAAGTCCCTGAAGCAGAGAGCGTCGGGCAAAGAGTGGAACCAGGCACTCCGCGGGGTGGGTTTCGACTACGGCCCCACCTTTGCCGACATGACCAACATCAACTTCAACGGCGTCGACTACCTGTGCACGTGCAAGACCAAGGTCAAGACGGCCGCGGGCAACATCGAGGGCGAGTCCCGCCACGTGCTCCACCCCAGCACCGTGGACAGCTGCCTCCAGCTCATGATCGCCAGCATCTACGCCGGTCGGTCCAGCGCCATGTCCGCCGGCATCATCCCCATCCAGGTGGACGAGGTGGCCATCTGGAAGCCGACGGCGTCCCAGGTCGCCTCCGGCGACGCGAGTGCCACCGCCTGGACCGACGAGCGCGGCATCCGGTCCTTCGTGTGCGGCAACCAGCTCGTCGCCGACGACGGCCAGGTCCTCATGCAGATGCGCAACATGCGCGGCACGCTGTACGACGCGGCCGTCCCGCAGACAGCAGCGGGCACGGTCGGCGCCGGGTCGATGCCCTACGGCGAGATGACCTGGAAGCGCGACCTGGACAGCGTCGAGCAGTTCGAGAGCCTCGCGCAGTTTGTGGAGCTCGCCGTGTTCAAGGACCCCTCGCACCGGGTTCTCGACGTCGGCGGCCGCCACGCCTCGGCGCTGCTTGGCATGTTCTCTGAGCTTCGCTACACGGCCGTCGCAGTAGCCGAGGCCGATGCGGAGCGGGTCGATGAGGAGATCGCGCCGTTTAAGAACGCCAAGCGGGAGAAGTGCGCGGTCGACCATGCCAGCATCTCGGAGACGATGAAGAAGGCGTCTGTCGACGTCATTGTGTGCAACGCCGACGACCAAGTAGACGAGCTTCTTGAGCTCCTCGCAGCGAACGGCCGCGTGCTTCGAATGGATGGCGGTAAGCTGAGCGGGGTCCGCACTGTGAACCAAGTCCCGAGGGATACCAGCACGTCGGACGGCGAGGTGCAGATCCTCTATCGAACTGCTTCCTCGTCTGTCCTTAGCGAGGTGATTCGGTGAGTCTTGATCATTTCCCATGCTAATGAATCACTCCGGGTAGAAAGACCTGACTAATTATTTTCATTGTAAACTATATAGCTCATGTTCGAGCATGGGTCTCAAGGCGCAGACGCATCAGCTCTCCCAGGCCAAAACCATCCTGTCGCACGTCATCGTGCTCGACTTGGAGAAGCAGTCCCTTTTAAGCGACATCACCAAGGAGGAGTTTGAAGTTATCCAAAGCGCGACGAGCCAGGCCAAGACTCTGTTGTGGGCTACGGGCGGCGCCCTCCTCCGCGGCCAGACGCCCGAGGCGGCCATGGTGGCCGGCCTGCTGCGGTCGGTGAGGTCCGAGAACGCGGCCATCAACGCCGTGACCTTGGACTTCGACCTCGAGAGCACGAGCACCGAGCGGCTCGCTGCCAGCGTCGCTCGGACGGCGGCGGCGCAGCTGACGGGAGACGCCAGGCTGGAGCCGGAATACCAAGTATCCGCTGATCTGACCTACATCAGCCGTCTTCTTCCCAACGAAAGCATCAACAAGACGTACGGAACTAACGCCAGGGAGCTGGACGAGATCCTCTTCGACTTCGACCCGGCGACTCCACTCCGGGGCAAGGTCCGGTCAGGGAAGGTCGTGTTTGCCCACGGCAGTCTGGACGCTACCTTGGCACCCACCGAAGTGGAAGTCCGCGTCACTCTCGCCGGTCTCAACCGGGAGTCTATCCAAGTGATCGCCGGTACGGACATCTCGACCGAGTTCAGCAACGAGATTGGCGGTGTGGTGGGTCGTGTGGGCAGCGCTGTCGAAGGCCTGGCAGAAGGCGACAGTGTCGTTGGTTTCAGTCTGAGCGGGTTCGACACCCACCAGGTGACCTCCGAGTTGCTGCTCCAGAAAGCCCACCCGAACGAGCCGGTCGCCGAGCTTGCAGGTCTCCCGCTCGCATACTCCTCCGCTCTGTACGCAGTGCAGCACCTCGCCAAGACCCAGCCGGGCGAGGTTGTCCTCATCCTGCCTGGTACCGGCCTCATCGGCGCCGCCGCCATCGAGGCGGCCCGGGCTTCCGGTGCCACGCCGTACGTCTTCGTCGCCGACGAAGCCGAGGCCAGCCAACTCCAGGAGTCCTACGGGCTCGACAGCGCGCAGCTGCTGTCGTCCGCCGAGGAGCTCCTGGCCTACCTCCGCGGCCCCGGGGGTCGCGCCGACGTCGTGCTCGGCTGCGCCTCGACCCCCGCGGCCCTGTCGCGGGAGTCGTGGCGGCACATCGCGGCCTTCGGCCGCTACGTCGACTGCGGCCGGAAGCGGGTCCTCAAGCGCAACACCCTGGACCCCGTCCCGTTCCAGCGGGGCGCCAACTACTTCTCGTTCGACATGCTGGAGCTGTGCCGGTCGAAGCCCGCTGAGGCCGGCCGGGTGCTGGCACAGGTTCTGGACCTGTATCGCAGCGGCCAGCTGCGGGGCTGGGGCGAGACCCGGGTCCGGAACCTCGCTGAGCTCAACGATGCTGTGGCGGGCTTCCGAGATGACTTCGGCGCCTCCAAGATCCTTCTGGCGTACGAGAAATCGGACATGCCGCTTCTGGTTGCGCCATCGGTCCCCACCGCTTCCCTCGATGCGGATGCCAGCTACCTGCTAGTCGGATGCCTGGGTGGGCTCGGCAGGAGCTTGACATCGTGGATGATGAAGAGGGGTGCTCGAAACTTCTGCTTCCTCGGCCGGTCGGGCGCGGATGCGAAGGACGCCGCGGTCCTCGTAGAGGAGCTAAAGGCAGCCGGTGCCAACGTACAGGTGATTCGAGGCGACGTCAGTGTGCTCCAGGACGTCAAGCGGGCTGTAAGCCACATCCCGCATGACCGTCCACTTCGGGGTGTGGTGCACGCCGCGATGGTGCTGAGGGTGAGTAGATACAAAAACGTCCATCTATAATATGCTGCAGATGTGAGCTAACATATGCGACTGTAGGATTCGCTCTTTTACAAGATGAGCTACCAGGACTGGATCGTGTCGACAAGACCCAAGGTTCAGGGCGCCGCGAACCTTCAGGCCGTCCTGACCGGAACGGAACTGGATTTCTTCTTGGTGACGAGCTCCGTGTCTGGCATCCTTGGAACGCCAGGCCAGCCAAGCTATGCCGCCGCCAATGCTTACTTGGATGCGCTGGCCCACCACCGTCGCGTGAGGGGCGAGAAGAGCTGCTCCGCCATTCTCCCCATGATCCTTGGCGTGGGCGTCGTCTCGGAGAACACGGAGCTCGAGGAGTCCCTCAAGCGCAAAGGCATGTACGGCATCGACGAGGAGTTCCTGCTCCGCTCCATGGAGCTGGCCATCCACGAACAGCAGACCAACGCCGGCTTTGGCAGCCAGGTGGTCATCGGCCTCGACCCCAGCCTGCTGTCCCGTGCCAAGTGCGACGCGGGCGACGTCGAGCCTTTCTGGATGGCGGACAAGCGCTTCAGGATGCTGGTTCACAACATGACGCAGTCGGATGCCGGGTCTTCGGCCAACGGAGGTGCCGGGGCCACTGCCCTCGCCTCGGTGCTGGCCGCGCCGAGCCCGGAAGAGGCGCTTCAAGCTGCGAGAGAGCATGTCATCGGGAAGCTGTCCCGCATGCTGCTGCTAGACCTAGACGTCTTCGACTCGGAAGGTTCTGTAGCAAGCTACGGAATCGACAGCATGATTGGTGCTGAGTTCCGGAATTGGCTGTTCACCGAGTTCGCCATCGACATTCCCTTCCAGAAATTGCTGGCGGCGACCATGACACCTCGCAAATTGGCATCTCAGATCTGTGCCAACAACGACATCTTTATTGAATAGCTCCTTTTTTCTTCTCGCCGTTTCTTTATTTCCTTATATTTCCTACTTTCTTTTGTTACGGTTCCATTTGTGATATATATACGTGACTTATATAGATGGAGTAAATTGAGATCTGCGGCGATACATAATTTTCATACGACTTGTTTCCTCAGTCTTTAGACTGCCCCTGAGTACAAACCCCCATCCGTCCCAACCTACGGTAGAAAGAACCACCATATTATTCATTTCCAAACACGGCAAAAATACTAGTTATCATAATATTGATTACCTATTCTTACTCGTGTCTCCTACAACCGTCAATAATAGCCTGCCCTGAATTCTTTGGTTCCAAGTCTCAAGGCCAATGCCTCCTATCCGCAATACGTACAAACAAAACACCATTTAACTCCCTCTACTCACAGCCCATTCTGCTGAGCCTTCAGAACCCGCCAGAACGTGAGGATGATCATGTACTGCAGTTTCTGGTAGGTATCACCCTTGGGCAGCTTCTCGTACCCGGGCGGCCCGCCCTCCGCGAAGACCGTGAACTCGGGCTGTGTCGAACGCTTCACCGTCCTGGGCGAGAAGCCGCGCCCCCCTGCGCGCACCATGTAGCGGAAGGGGTCCAACACCAGGCGAGTAGGCGCCTCGGTCGTCTTGGTTTCCTTCTCCCCCTTCTTCTTCTTCTTATCCTGGACAGCAGACTTCGCTATTGCTGCTTTTGCTGATACTTGGCTGCTGTTGTTGTCGCTGTCAGCCTTCTCGCCGTGCTTCATGGCCTCCTTCACTGCCGCGGCCGCATCATCGTCGGCCTGCTGTTTCGTGTCAAGGGCCTTCTCCAAGGCCGTGATCTGGGCCCGCCAGTTCGCGATGTTGGCCTCGCGCATCTGGATCTCCTTCTTGAGCCGGGGGCGGTCCTTGTTAGTGGCCTTGGTCTTAGACAGACTGAAGCGGTGCGCGGCGTTCCAGACCTCCTCGTGGAGGATCCAGTCCTCAAGGCGGTCCGCGCGGGCCTGGAGGAGGTCGTCGCTTGGCCTCGCGGCCAACAGAAGACGCATGTGCAGGGAGCGCGCGTAGCGCAGGGCGAAGACGGTGCACTTGAGGGTCTTGAGGCGCGGGTAGGTGAGCTTCATGGCGCCCTCCAGGGCGGCCCTAACGTCGGCGTTGGACTCGTCGATGATCCACTCGAGCTCCTGGAGCGTCTTGGCGATGTTCTCGGGGCGCGCGGCCTGGCCGGGCTCCGCGAGCTCCTCCCACCCGGCCTTGTCGAGCTCCGCGCGCAGCGTGGGGCGGTACTTCTGCAGGACGTCGGACGGGAGGAGCCAAACGGGCGTCACGCCCTCGTCCTCGCCGCTGAGATCCTCGCCGTTGGCCATGGTGCGCAGGTTCTCGATGTCCCGGTCCGCGTCCTTGACGGTGTAGTCGTAGAACGAATTGTCGGGGCTGCTCACGGGCCCGAGGCCGGCTTTGCTGTGGAGCTTCTTCTTGGTTGGGGCCTTCGCATTCTTCCCTTTCTTGCCGCTGCCAATCGCCTGTCGTTTGGCGTCTTCATCTTCTTGGCTCTCCACCGGCTTCATGTCGGCGAACACGCCGAAGTCACGCTTTTCGCCAGCGTAGCTGCTTTTGCCGTCAAGGGGATACCGGCTCTTGGACAGCTCCACCGTGCCGCTAAGATAAGCTTTCATGGCAAGAGCTCCGGGTCGGCTCTCTGTGCCGCGCTCGAACAGGGGGTGATCGAAGGGGGTGTCCACGGGAGTCGGGCGAGTCTCTTCGTTGAGCAGGTTCTCGACGGGAATGTTGATGGGTTCCAAGTTGATGAGCAAATCGCGAGCAGCCTGAAGGGTCAAGCTGATGGAGTGGTGGACAAGCAACTTGCCCTCCTGCCGGTTGGTCGGCGCTGGCTCCTCGCCGAGCTCGAGGAACTCGGCAAAGGTCTTGTCAAAGTCGCAACCGTCCAGGAGTTTGCCGCCCTTCCAGGCTGCCGCGTTCAGCGGCCAGTTCTTGCGGCGGAAGGTGGCCATGAGGTCGAGGTGCTTGACAAACGCATTGTTGCCGCGCCACCTGAGCCAGGGAACTGCACGGAACCGCTCCAGCTCCTTCAGAAGTTGCGGCATCCACTCGCGCTTCTCGGGCTGCGAGTTGATGCTGCCGCGGAACAAGGTCTCCGGTGTCATGTTCATAGCCTCGACCATCCTGTCGAACATGACATTGACCTTTTCGTTTTCCTTTCTTTCCCCGTTGTCGTTTTCTTCGTAAAACTCGAAGAGTTGGCGCTGGACTTTGCACCAATTAGGGTAGATGTCGTTGATTATGTAGGGAGTGAGATTGAAGTCATCTTCCATCGCCTTGCTCAGCGCGCCCGTCGTTTTCTGCTTGTAAAAAATGATGTCATCCTCTATCAACTCGCCGGGCTCTGGGTAGTACTCCAACTCATGCCCCATCTGCTCATGTTCTACGCCAGCCATTGTGTTTGTGGAAAGCCGGAAATGAATCACACAGTTTGTGTAAGATTGGGGGTTGGTTGCCGGTCTGCGTTGTTGTAGCTGGCTGACAATTGAGTGCAGAGAAATAAGTTTGGAAACTGAGAAGTAAAGTCCCTAGGGGGTGCTGATGCTAGGAATTGAATTTACAAAGAACAAGGGATGTTTTAGACCAGACTTCGCTGGCCAGTCCACATGCTACTTCGGCGGCTGTCCTTTGTCAAAGAAGTGACGGTTGCGTTGGTAATCGCTCTTTGTCCAGTCCCAGAATTGTAGACAATGCCATTCCTATTTTCTTTTGCTTCTCTATTCGTTAACAAGACAGTGTGACGAATTCGGAATACGATTCCGGCTTGACGGCTGGCTTCGTTGTCAATCAACGACACGGGGGTGTTTCGATGGCCTCCTTTGATAAGTTGTCACCACTAACCAGCATGCTGCCCGGTGCCAGCAACGTGATCATTCTAAATCCCTTGACATCTTCACTCACTTTCTTTTTATCCATCTTCAACTATAGTGCACACTTCTCTTAGCTGGTTTGCTACTGTTCGATTACCCCTTTTTATTATTACCCCACAATGTCGGACCCTGAAGAGAACCCAGATATTCGGCTTTCCCCTGCTTGTACTGCACGTTTCCTTGGGGCTGCTAAAGGATATGGAGTAGTCGCGACCCGGGACATCAAGAACGGGGAGTTCATCCTCCGCGACATTGCCACCATAACGGTAGACGACGAGGACACATTTTCGGAGAAGGCGCAGGAGGCCATCAACCAACAGTACGAGAACCTGTCGAACGCGGACCAGGACAAGTTCGACAAGTTGCACTTCTACACGGCGGACAAGAACCGGGCCTACATCGAGCAGCGGTCGGCGGCCGTGTCCTCCGAGGAGGAGCGGCAGGAGTTCCTGACCAGGTATGAACGCGTCATGACGTTCGCGACCAACTGCTTCGACGTGACGGCCAGCAAGACCGAGGCCGGCCTCTTCCTGCAGGGGTCGCGCTTCAACCACTCGTGCCTGCCCTCGGCCGAGTACAACGTGTTCCGGAGCCGGGGCCGGCTGCCCGAGGGCGCCCCGCTGCCCCCCGTGCGCTGGGAGTGCTACGCCGTGCGCGACATCGCCCAGGGCGAGGAGATCACCCTGGGTTACAACTTCCGCCTCCTCTCGCGCGAGCGCCGCCGGCGCGCCCTGGAGAACTGCTGGGGCTTCCCCTGCGGCTGCGAGGTCTGCGACCTCGACGGGCCCGACGAGGGCCGCCTGTCCCGCGAGTACGACTGCAACCTGCGCGACCTCCGCAAGGACGAGAGATTCTGGCACGAGACGCCGTGGGTGCACCGGGAATGGGACAAGGATGCTCTTGAGGCTCACCTCGCCAGGCTAGAGGACCGGCTCGCCATTTGTCGTGCTAACAGCATCCAAGAGGGAGTATGGAAGAAGTGAGTTGCCTAAGTTTCCTTCTTCTATCACATCGTCCCTCTTTGATTTCATTTTCTCGTTGTGAAACAATAGTATCAAGTCGATTCTACAAGGGCAAATGGTAAAAATACTTTTCTGATAAAAAATAGTCTCGAACTGGCGTCCAAGTTCTGCGCGGCCCTGTGGTATAGAACTGACCAGAAGAATGACGAATACCTCCGAAAGTGGAGGGAGTACTTGCAAGAGGCGCGTTGGGGCGTATGCCATCGGTCGATGCTGGAGGCCGAGCTCGGTGGCGACTGGGACCTCTTGGCGGCGGAGTGCCTGGAAAAGGGCAGGCCGGATCCTGACGAGATCTGGACGGATACCGAATCTGATGGAGGGCTGGACGAGTGGGAAGTTAAATGATTGTGTTAAACTGTGGTTGGAAGATACCTTGGGTGGCGGGTTACCGAGCGCTACGTGCTGGGGTCATATTAGTTTATATATTGAAAATCAACCTCATTATAGGCGGGATATCGGTTTGTTGAAGCGGAGGTACGTGTCAGTTTTATCAAGAATATATTGAATAGATTCAGACCCTTACCCTATGTGAAATTCGTTTAGCGAGGTTATTAAAACACGGGAAATCTTAACAGGACATTGCCAAATCTCTCGTCATTTGTCTTGGGACAGCATATGTTCGGTGAGAGTAAACAAAGGGGGTAGGGATGTAGTTGGTTCTGGTTAGACAATTCTTATGAGCTAATGGTGCGTTTTCGTTAAATTCAAACGCTCATAGCTTTTATGGGTGCCCCAAAAGACCCGAAAGATGCTACGTTCGGAAGTCTCATAACATGTCCTTTCGGCCATTGCTTATACCGATGGTGCAGTCTATCGCAGCACTCAACATACTTGCGCATGGGCAGATACATCCACTCATTCTCGATCTCTTTATGCCATTACCTCTCCTCTGAGCTCTCTGGTGCCCTCCTCATGAGCTTCAACACCACGTTTGGGTTCGTCTTGGCATTCTTGAAGCAGGCCCTGCCCACCACCAAGAAGTAGCTATGCCAGGTCGCTACGAAAGGATCAGTCACTTGTCTCCCTGGGTCTCTATTTAGCAGAGCCCACGGCCTGAGCGTCGACTCGGGCTTTGGTAACGCGGAATGGGCAGACTTTTGCTCAGCAACCTCGTTCGCGAAGTGGCTGCGGAGAAGCCCAAGATTACAGCCTTCGAGCGCCGGGTCGTCAAAGACCCTAAATTTGTGCTCCACCAGTCTTTCCCCCATCATGGACTTGAGAGAATCGAAAAATTCCACCTTGTCTCTCACGAATGCTTCCCATGCTGGCTGGTTCTCGTAAGTGGTTCGGTAGACGGCCATACCCCAGAAGGGCAGTGCTGACGCTTCGATGCCGGCTGCGAGGTAGTTGTGTGGGCTGAATCTGGTGCCATCTAATACACTATAGCTAGGTCGAATTGACGATGACTGGCCAATGGAGCTGCGAGAACCATGGCGTAAGAAGGTGAGTAGCGATACCAAAAAGGGCCTCGCTGTCATCCGTGAGATCCCCACCGTGCTACATACGTCACTGTGTGGGGGCGCAATAGCAGCAGGCGGGATACCTTCTATGTATATAAGCTTCCCCGCACTGGCAAAGGAGGGAATGAGAGAGAGAGAGAGAGAGAGATCTGCAGGCAATTATCTCATCAGGTTCGATGATACGAAATCATTTGCGAATGAGATGCCATGTAGGCGGGGAACAGGTTGAGAAAATACTGCAAAGATAGAATGAACAGAAGAAGAGAGGGGTATCTGAAGAGAGTCGACACCCCGACGCTCGCGACGCCCCCTGTACATTGACGTTGGCTGGCAGACACCTGGCATGGTACGTATATCTCCCGCCACCACAATTTGTATGTAGATCATACAGAGACTTTGTGGCTTGCGCAAGGGTTGATGCAGGGGTGGTGAGCTCAACCGTGAGAGCACTTGATCGGGCTGAAGCTGAAAATGCTCTAGGACAGTGAGGCTCAAAAGCAACCCTTGCATTCGCTTCTTCAAACTTGGGCTGCTTTCTTCAATTGAGCTAATCCACAGCAGAAGCTGTTGACATCCCAGCCCAAAGACGTGACATGGATGCGCATGGTTTTGCGCCTCGTATGTTACAGAAGCCGCTGTGGCGCGGGATCCCTGTTTTGACGCTGGTGTGGACGAAGAGTTTCTCTGGGGATCGATCGTCCCGGTTGTCTGTCTACGTCTGGACAACTCGGAAGAAGGCCTTACTCGATTTGGCCGGTTTCAGTCATACCTGGCCTAAATATGTACCCACAATACCGAGTAATTGGGCTCGCTCCTCTTTACCTCAGGCGCCGTCACAATATGCGGCTTACTATAGATGTACGCCTTTCTGCATCTACGCGCGCGCGTGTGTGGACTAATCCCACCAATCGTGTCCGTCCCGCTCGGACAGAACCCCTGACGGGCGATTCCATAGCAAATGCCATTTCGGCTTGGCGTGCGTCCACGCCGCATCCACGCCGCAGCGGCCCCACAAATGTTGGTTGCGCAAATGCAGCCGTTCCATGGTCGAAACAATGCATATCACTAGGTGGTTCCTCCGAGATTAGTGATATTATGGTGTTCCCCCGAGGTCGAGCAGTCATGTATGTCACTGTGCATCCTGCTCATTTGTCGTTTCCCTCGTCCTCTTTTCCTGTCTCTCCTAGCGAACGCTGCCTGTGCCTGACGAGTTGATCCCGCCAAGCCAGCACGATAATACTTGAAGCCTACCATTAATTTAGGTATCCAAGCGAGTCCATTCACGTACGCCTAAGAAGACCGAAGATCCATTATTCGCCATGGCGACCGTGACGGGGAACAACCTCGGGCCATTGACCACAACCTTCTCCGTCCCCAAATCATGCTCCTCGACCTTCCTGGGCGACAACGGCAATACGGGCCCGGGCAACATCTGGATCCAATTCGGCACCGTAGGCCCCAACTACGCCGCCGACTGCTTCCCCGAAAACTTTTCCGCGCTCGACCCGTACTACTACTCCCCCGGCGTGTGTCCGCTGGGTTACACCGTCGCCTGCGCGGCGGGCCTCGGCGACGGCGCGACGGTGGGCACGTGCTGCCCGACGGGGTACGGGTGCGTGCGCGGCCGCCCTGGCCACGAGAGCAACGCGTGCCGGACCGTGCTCTCCACGGACTCGTACTTCTCGTACAGCGTGGCGCTGACCACGTCCGCCGGCGACTACCCGCGGCCCCAGAGCTCGACGACGCAATTCTGGGCCGCGGGCGCGGGTGTCTTTGCACGGGGGCCCGTCATTCGAAGATCGGGCAGCGATCCATCGTGGCCGGGATTTCCCGTGCAGACCGAGACAGCGACGACGACATCATCATCAATATCATCCACAACGGCAAAGAACAGAGACGGCGGTGCTGCGATTACCGCCACACCAACGGCGGGGCCGAGCGCCACTGGGAGCGACATCCAGCTCACGACAGTCACACAACCCGCTAGCAACGACAACAACGCCTGGACAGGCGACGTGGCCAAGATTGGCATCGGTGTGGGAGTTTCCGTGGGCGTGCTCGCCCTCATCGGTATCGCCGCCCTTTTAATCTGGCGACGGAGGAGGGCGAAGAAGACCGAGCAGAGCTCCGCAATAGAGGCGCAGCAAAAGGAACTGCAGCAACAAAATAACTATTATCCATCATCGGACGATCCCCAGCATGCGTGGCATCCGCAGCAGCAAAAATACGCATATCCACAAATTCATGAGAAGCCGGCATCATCAGGCCCCTGGATATACCCCGAGGCACAAGGGAACCCTGTATCAGAGCTTCAGTCAGGCATTGCCACTCGTCCTGTAGAGCTTGATGCTACACGGCGCTATTAGGAAGGGTTTGAGCCACGAAGCCTTCATGATATTTATTGAACGTCCTAGCGATAGTCGGTGCCGGAGTATTGGGTTGGCGAAACTGCTTATCATGATTTGTACAAACGACAAAGACATACACACAGCTATAGTCTGAGAAAGCATCGATAATTAGATGTTGCATTGTACACACTCCTGCTCCTGAAGATAGACCCCTTGGCGACCATTAACGTGCTCACGCCGACGTGGATGATAGAATGCAAGCTGATTGGGCAGCGCTTTACTATGAGGGTGGGAAAAACAAAAAGGGCAAAAAGGGCAAAAAACATACAACACCGAGGATTCCCAGGTCGTCACCGACCCTAGTACTAATTCGGCTCTCTGCTGCTTATATATGGGAGAGCGGACGGGATCCCTAGTATTCAGCAGGATGTGGTCGTATGTGACAGAACAACGCGTTTTGGGACATTATATTGTAATTGGAAAGCGCTGGCTGTAACACCTTCCAGGTTCAACGACTCCCCATTTCGTATCTTGGATATGTATTTACCTAGCTTGGTGGAGTTTATTTCTTCGAAAGTCCTCTTCGCAGCTAAAACTCAGTGTCTACCCCATCAGGCAGGTGCCTGTCGCCAGGGGTCTCTCCATACTAGCCGACTTTGTCCCAGACTCCTCTGTAGCTCCTAATCCGTGACGGCCAGCGAAACGCTGCATCAAATCCGGAGTGTCTGGGGGTAGGTGAGGATGCAGTTCAGGTGCGCCAATCACGCAATGCGATGTGCCGTCTTGCCTCTGCAGGTTCGCCGCGCGGGCCGAGCAGTATTGGATGAACGGGTGTTTCTTCCCCAACGGCACGGTGATTGCCAACGACAACTCTTGAGTCACGCAGGCACGATCGCCGGCGACCATGTTTAAGTCTGAGCTCAGGATGAGGCTGATTGACCATAGCTCTCTTTTCTCTAGATACTATGAACGGTGGCGCGTGTTGCGAATCGTATTTATCGAACAGATCCCATTACTCGAAGTAACCGTCTGTCGAAGTGGACGAGAATGGATGGGGGAGGCCTGGTCAGCAAGGGATGTGCCATGCGATACCCCTGATATAGTGGATGAACCTGGTTCGTACGGAAAGTTCTAGCCCATAAACTAGGAATTGTGCTGTGCTAGCGCTCGAAGAACTAGTACTAAACATTTTGGATCTCATATTATCGTGAGAGCATCTCCCAGATAGGTAGTCTACAGAACCTCAACTTTGGATCTCCTTTCACCTCGGCTATTCTTCTCGTGGATATCCAATGTAGTTGACGGCAGTACGTAGATTACGAATGTTGCAATAAGCAATGCATCAAAGTCCAATGAACTAATTGATATGTTTCTGTCTGTCTGTAGGTTGTTTCTAGGAGTGGGATTCAATGGTAATCCACCGAAGCAGACACGAAACAGTTGCAACTCATATCCAAGTAGGTGTTTCCGAAATCAAGATTACTATACCCTTTTCTTACTCTTCAATGATCACCCTAGCAATGGCCAAGCTGACAGGCTGTCTGTCACGTATGCCAGTCATAGAACCCCTTAAAAAGCGGATAGCTTGGCAGGTAGACTACGCGAATCTCCAAACACCCAATTATGGTTGCGCCACGCAGATTGAAAACTCTCTCATAACCCATACGGATAATCTCCAGATTAGGTACACGATGAGATCTTGTCTCTCCGTCTCGCTCGGTTATGGCCACCTTTCTGCTGGGTCTCCGAACTTATGGGCTAAACTCATGACTCGGCTTCAGCTAGAACAATTAGTAGCATATCCGTCGTGAGGCTAAATCCCTAGACTCGCCTGTAGCTTACTATCATCAGCCGTAGTCTCTCGCCTGGTTCACGTCTAATTTTAAGTTTTACTTATCTATTTACGTTTCTTCAGCGCAAATATGAACACCTACGTTGAGTCTCGACTCTCCTTCTGTCTCACTCGGCGTCACTTCCCTTTTGACGGTCGTGTTGTGTCTCGACCTGCTGAATAGGATCCATGCGTTGCGGCGCTGGTCTTGCGAGGCCAACCATCGCCCGAATCGCCTTTCTGCTCGTCGCTTTAGTCGCCAGCTACTCCCTGCTTTCCTTTTGGCACCTGGCGAGGGCCCAAGACAAGCTTCCCCACGTCATCACAAATGCCCTTGGGGACTCGACAAAACCAACGACAAAACCGGCAAATGCCACAACAACAACAGGTAGTCCAAGCGAAAAAGTGACACCAGAAACCAGCCATACTGCTCAACTGAAGAATCCCCGCCGGGGTCCGAGGAACTCAACATTGGGTGTACGTTGGGTCTTTTCATTCATCTCACTTCGCCCGGCCATCTCCGACTTTACCCCTGGCCCCCCAATTTGGGACTAATATCCATGACCTTTGTAGTTCGATGCCATCCTCGCCTTGTCCAAGGGAGGCGAAACATGGCGCGTCCAGGGTTTGCACGCCGCAGGCGCTTTGACTGACGTAAAAGTCACCATCCCGCCGCAGCCGACCTGGCCCAGAGAGCTGATCGAGTCCTTTGCCGCCCTGGGCGCGGAGGGCACCCCGAAGCCCGGGATCGGGAGTGCGACCGCCTGGCTCGCCCACATCGACCTGCTCAAGTACGTGATCCAGAGCGACCTCAACTCCGCCCTGATCATGGAAGACGACGTCGACTGGGACGTCAACATCAAGGACCAGCTGAGCCTGGCGGCCGAGACGGTGCGTAAGCACGTCAAGGCCCCCTTTGAGGAGGACAACCCCTATTCCAGCCGCTGGGACGTCCTGTGGCTCGGCCACTGCGGCGATATTCCCCGCGACAATGAGACCTTCACCTTCTTAAGGACCCGACCGTG
Source organism: Apiospora arundinis (assembly GCA_039105305.1). Lineage (NCBI taxonomy): Eukaryota > Fungi > Ascomycota > Sordariomycetes > Amphisphaeriales > Apiosporaceae > Apiospora > Apiospora arundinis. The sequence continues at coordinate 592,604 of JAPCWZ010000006.1, forward strand.
GTGCGCCACTCCGCGTACGAGGGGTTCGCCAAGGGCTACGTCGGCGATCACTTCCCCGAGGGCCAGCGCGCCGTCTACCGGTCCCAGGGCGCCATCTGCTCGTACGCCTACGCCGTCAACAAGGCCGGGGTGCGCAAGGTGCTCGAGTACGTGTCCGAGGGCCAGGAGCAGGCCTTCGACACCAAGCTGTTCCAGGGATGCCGCAACGGGAAGCTGGACTGCATCGCGGTCAACCCGGAGCTGTTCCGCCACTTCCAGCCCGAGGAGAAGTTTGGGCAGACGAGCGAGGTCGACAAGCAGAACTGGGGCGGCGAGGAGAAGATCAAGCACGACGGCAACGAAGACGGAAGCCGGAAGGAGGAGACGTCGTCGCGGTTCGGTATCGCGGTGAAGATCACCGGCACAACGAAGAACATCGTGGAAAGCGCTAGGTGCAAAGCGCTGTGGGGTAAAACCTGCACTGGCGGGAAGAAGTCGTTGACGGACATGATAAAGAATATTGATCTTTTTGGACACCATTGAAGAGATCTCGTTGCTTTAGGATAGAAGTACACAGCCGCAAGGCAATGAAACAATAAACAAATGAAGTCATTCATCTACCCGTCTATATGTTTGGTAGCTGATAACACTTTGAAGATACCTACGCCCCCTCTCAAAGACTCTGCGAGCTTGGGGAGGGAGTGGACTCCGTAAATGGGTTAGAACTGAGAGAGACCTCAGAAGTTGGCGACAGCGATGAGTCCCGCACATCCAAAAGAGCCTGAAGTTCCACCAACGCACCGAAAACAGAATCCCAGTACTGGGTGTCCTCCAACTGATCCAGGCAGTTCCGCAAGCGGCCAAGCCTTTCATCCCCTGCTCCTCCCAGCTTTTTGTTTCCCGTGCTCCGCGCCCAGAGCCTGGTCAGGGCATTCTTCACACGGGGCAGGAAGTCGGCTCCTCCACTGTGATGTAACAGATGCCCCGTTTGATGGGCAATGGTGTCAAGATCACCATTTGATATGGTCACGAGATCGACGGGGATGTGCTCATGGACCAGCTCCGTCATCAGCGTGAGTCGGCAGATTCGGTTGGCTGATGGTGATGGGTAATCTGGAAATATTCTTCTAAGTCTGTCCCTGATGCGTTTATCCGAATCCGACAGCACTTCGTCCACATGAGGCTCTAATTCGGTTACGAAGAAGCTGATGTTGATCTGGCCGAACGGGGTGTCGTCGGCCTGCGGCTCCCCCAGCTCGCGAAAGTTGCATAGCGGGTCTGGCTCGTCGTTCGGGTTGGCAGCCGGGTTGTAGGGACGGATCGATAGGCTAGTGCGAACCTCCAGAAATAGGGCGAAGATTCCGGTGGGGTCATTGAATCTCAAAACCGAATCTGGTCGGTTGTCTTCGTAGCTTGGAAGAAGAGCGACAGGTCCGATAGAGCTTGGTCTGGGTCCGAAATAGAGATCTACGTTGTAGCAGACCTGCAGTAGATCTTCATCCATTGTGGCTTGGGTTTCCATGTGGATGAGTTGAGTTTCGGGATGAAAAACCTCTCTGGTATGGGTGGGGACGGATTTTCAACTGATTTATACTACATTTACCTTGGCTGTAGACATACTGTGTCCCCGACAGGAACAAAGCAACACTCCAACGATATCATTAGTAGCCACGTCAGAAGTGAGTGCTGGTTCTTAGATCTGACATTTGAGAAGCAATGTTTGAAAACTTACATGAAAGAAAATGTAACCTATCATATTGTGCCTTCTACATGTCGTATCTGACTCCACGATCCATTGACCTATATCCTCTTGAGATAGAGTCTTAATAAACAGCATAAATGATCACTGGCAACTGTCCCTTGTTGCAAGCATGTGTCGTCCTAGAATTTAGCCACATTGGTGTTTCTATTATGACTAGGTAGGTCTCCTGTTGAACATCGCAACTCCAGTTCCACCTTTCCCAACCTCCCTGACCAACATATCAAAATGGGACAAATTATGTAGCATTTGCGATTGCCAGCTGAAACTCCACTTCCGAAACGATGTCGCGGCTACTCTTGCCTAGCTGCGCCGTGTAAGTCCCGGCCTCAATCTTCCACTTCTGAGCCACAGTATCCCAGAAGCTCATGTCCCGCCTATTGAGCGTAAAGGTTATGGTCTGGGTCTCCGCCGGCTTCAAAGGGATCTTATGGAAGCCCCGAAGCTGTCTGACGGGGCTCTTGGCGCTTTCAGGGAAGGCGAGGTACAGTTGCGCCACCTCGGCACCCGCCACAGCCCCGCTGTTGGTGATGGTGGCAGAAAGGGTAACGAGTTCATCGAAAAGATCCCTGGGGCCGCCGTCGGTGGGTTCGCCGCTGGCGTACGGTGCCAATGGAGAGCCTTCACTAGGTTTCTTAGTCAAGGAGAGATTTCCGTAGGTGAACTCTGTGTAGGCTGTTTTTAGGTCCGTTAGCAACAATTTCCCCGAAAGATGAATAGGGGCTACGCACACAGTCCGTAGCCAAACTCATAGCGAGGTTCGATGCCGGCCTGGTCGAAGTGACGGTAGTCGGTGTACACGCCTTCCGTGTAGTCACAGTCGCAGCACCCGCAGATCTTGCCGTTGTAGTCATCGAGCTTCTTGGCGATGGTGTAGACCAGCTTGCCCGACGGGTTGACGTCGCCGAAGAGGACGTCCATGATGGCATTGCCGCTCTCTTGGCCGAGGGCACCGGCGTTCAAGACGGCCTACAGGGGCGAAGAAAAGCAATTAGCGGTAGTTGTGGAATAAAGGGGGCTTGGTGTCAACGATTATGGTTGAAGACTTACCGTCACGTTGGGATTCTCAATCCAAGCATCGACGAGTCGGATACCGACGTTGTTGATGACCACGATAGTATTGGCACAGTACCGTGCCACATCGTTGACGAGCTTGTCCCCCGTCTCATCGGCCAAGGTGCGTCTGTCAGCGCCCTCCTTCGCGAACGCGTTGATGAAGACCATGCAGTACTGCGACTCGGAAGCATACCCCGACACCGAAGGGGCCGGACCACCGCCGACCCAGTTCCCACCGGCGGGCGGCAGCACGCTGTAGTTGTCCGCCACAACGTGATGGACGTTGAAGCCCGTCCCGGCCGCGGCCCGGGCGCTGAGCGCGGCCAGGGGGTCCACGAGGTACGGCATAGGCGTGGCGCCGCTGCCGCCGCCCGACGCGAGGTGGCCGGCGTAGACCTCGCCCTGGTAGTCGTAGACGTTGGGGACCATGGCGGGTCCCGCGACGCTCTGGGCGGCGTCAGCGCCGAAGACGGCGATCGAGGTCACGTTTTTCAGGGGGAGCGCATGGTCCGTGTTCTTGAGGAGGACGATGGACTGGCTCCCCGCGGTACGGATGAGGGGGGCGCTCTCAGCTTCGCGGACGTTGCGGTCGACGGCCGAGCGGATGTCGGGGTACTCGCTTTGGGGGGCGTTGTAGTTGAGCTGGGCCGCTACGATGCGGACGGCGTGCTCGCGCATGACTTCCTCGGGGATCGTGCCGTTGTTCATCAGGGCTAAGATGGTGGCTTGACTTAGGCCGGAGTTCCAGTCTAGGCCGTGGAGAAGGGCAGCAGTGCTATTTATTACTGCGGTGGCGTCGGGTACGACGAGCCCTAGATATGAAACAGAATTAGTTTACAAGACCGTAGGTAGGATGGTGCTAGGTCACTCACCCTTGAAGCCAACCTCCTTCTTAAGCACTTGGTTCAGGATATAGTCGTTCTCGCAGCCCATGGTACCATTCACGCGGTTCATGATACACATGACTGCACCCATGCCGTTGACAACACCATCAACCCAGGGCCATAGGTATAATTCGTGGAGAGTACGATCGTCCATGTTTGTCGAGCTTCTGCCCATAGGATTTTGCGGGGCTGTTAATGGCAATCAGCTCGACGGGTTTCATAGTACTATCTTGTCAACGAAGCCACCAACACGGAAAATACATACATCCAAACTCGTTAGTGCGATTCGTTTCTTGCTCATTGCCTGGGACACATTGTTAGCTATCTGATGCTTCCCATGGTTCACAAGAAGCATGTTGACTTACCGATGAAATGCTTGCCACAGGCGATGACTCCTTGCTCCTGGACACCCTTGATAGCCGTGCCGAACCTAAGCAGTATCGGTTAGAACACGCTTCAAGTAGTTATGTATAGATGCTGGGGTATCCTACATCTTGCCACCGAGGTATGGATCGGAACCCTACGGATCAGATCAGCATGAGTAGGCTTAACCATACACTTCGAGGCTTGAAGCGCCCAGTGCACTTTAGGCCTTCTTATACCGGTGGTGGACTTACAAAAGACTCAAAGTTTCGACCACCCAAGGGACTTCTTCCCATGGGGCCGGTGATGGGTCCCAGTTGCATGCTGTAGCCCTTGTTCCGGAACTCGCGAGCCATAGCCGCATGTTGTTTCTCGACAAGATCGGTATCCCAAGACGCAGCTATAGTCTGAGCAGCTACCCAGCCTGACACCCCACGGGCTCCGTTCACACCCATTGGCCCTGAGAAAGTAGGGAGGTATTAGCAGATAGCTAGGAGAAGATGTGGATAGAGGTTGCTTTTTGCGTACCATCTTTGGCTGTGAAGGGGACGTAGCCCGGCGCGTTCCCATTGAAGCCTGCGGAATTGGCGAGGTCTTCCCGCGTCCATTTACCTACCAACTCTTCAGCTGCTGCGTATGCCTTTACCCAGTCATGGTATGGTTGTTGGCCAACCGCAAAGACAGGAAATGCGAGCAGCAGCACGCCAGACAGGAGAGCACAACGGAACGCCATTAGCACATCTGCTTAGACCGGCAGCTTTATCACGTTAGGCAGTGAAGCTCAAGAGAATGGAGTGCCTGAATTTGAGATTCCCCAGTGTAGACGCAGGGCGTACTTAAGGAATAACCCAGGCAGCGTCATCACGATCGATTGTTGCTTTTGGTCCAAGCAGGGTAAGGAATTTCCCGGGTATGATGGCAAACAAGGGTCAAGTAGATCTTTGCGGGGATGTTTGCAGTTCGGCAGATTCTGAACGAGTTTACAGTGATTCTGTCTTAGAGAACATGAGGCTCGCCGATCGATTGACCGATGACGGATGCGGAGAATATTCGGCATATAGTCCAGTACTACGTTGTCTGGGTGCGTTGTGTCTACTACATGGACTCCGACTGATGGAAATCAAGGAGTTGGGAAAGCCGATTGTGGAACAAGTGCGCTGTAACGAGATCGCGCATAGCCTGATCCAATGCGATGTACATGCTTGGCCGCCACTTGCCGGCAATAGGATCACGCGAAGAAAAACAAGCTCATCACCCCTGGCCATCTCCGCACTGGAGTATGGGGTAAAGTGGACCTCGGCTGGGTTGTGACGATGCGATCCCCCCATGTCACATGGCTCCAGCAGGGGTGTTATTCCCGTCTCGGCGTTGATAGCAGCGAGATGCTTGCCCGAAGAAGCGGACTGACTAAATCACTGATAGGTAAGAGGAATGAGAGTCAGTACTTGCTAGGACTTTCGGTGCTCGGACTCTGGAGATACCTGATATTGTAGTAATTGGGCACTGATTTGGCAAGACTCTATATAAATCTGATAAGTGTTTGATGGGAATATCGGAGATGTATCTGTATGAAAGGGTCATAATAGAACAGAGAAAAGAGCGCCAAAAGTCGCTAGTCCTCCAGCGTCATACTACAGCGCCCAAGTCAAGGAACGAGCAGCAATCTTCTTGTATCCAAATCAATGGCTCAGCATCCCAAACCCGCTGGGACAACCGTCCTGTTCACTGGATTCCCCGCCTCCAAAGCCCCCGCGAGGTCATCGGCCCGTGGCGGGTAGATCAGCGTCTCGTTGATCCAGCGCTTGAGGGGCTTGGCCTCCGCGCCCGAAAGAGCAATCACATCATTCTCATCGCCACAGCCGGCCGCGAAGATGGCTCCGCCCTGACCCATGTCTAAAATGGTCCCCAGCATGACCTGGCTATACCGTAGCGTCGGCAAACCCAGAAGGTCCGCGGCGGCGTTGTGGCCAGCGTAGCGGCCCATTGGTAGGGCGTGTTGGCACGACATCTTACTGTACTGTACCTTGGATGCCACGGTGTTGAGGTTGTGATCGCCTTCGTCGGTGCGTGCGCATGCCGTATCGCCCGCGGCGAAGACGGCCCTGGACTCGGGGCAGCGCAGGTCGGTGTCGACCATCAAGCGGCCGAACCGATCCTTGGCCCCGGGGACCTGCTGCGTCAGGGACGTGGCGACGGTGCCGGCCGTCCAGATGGGGGTGATTGTCTCAATGCGCTCGTCCGCGCTGGTCGTGACGCCGCTTGCGTCGATGCTGGTGACGGCGGTGCCCAGCTTGACCTCGACGCCGAGACGCTCTAGGGTTTGGAGGATAAGGGGCCGCATGCTCGCTGACAAATCGGGCCCGACGACATCGGCGCGCTCAATGACGACGACACGCATGTCGTTGCTGTCAAGGCCAGGGATACTGGCCAAGCGTCCCGGCAGCTCGGCTGCTAACTCGAGGCCGGTGTACCCGCCGCCGCAGACCACCACGGTGTTGCGGCCTGAGGTCGTTGCAGGGACCGAAGGTAACTTCTTGAGGTGCTCTTCCAGTCGGACAGCGCTATGCAGATGGTCGACGGTGAAGGAATGCTGACTCAGTCCGGGAACGGCCGATGGCAACACGACGTCGCTTCCGGCGGCGAGGACAAGGCGGTCGTAAGAGAGGGTCGATCGCATTCCAGCCGCATCCACGCTGGCCACCTGCTGCGTCTCCACATCGATGGTCTCTACGCTACCCTGCAGGAATCGAATCCCCGTCACCTTGAAGAGATCGCCCAAGGGTGCGCTCATGTCGGCGACGTTCTCCTCATAGAGTCGTGGGCGCACCACCAGCTTCTCGTCCGGCGCGATGACGGTTACCTCAATGACTTCTGTTGGTTCTTGCTGAGTCATTTTGATGAGACGCTGGGCGGCGAGGGCGCTCATCATGCCGGCGAAGCCAGCTCCCACCACGATGATTCTCTTGGTCATGTTGTCGATCTGAATTTTTGTTTTGTTGGTTTGTTGATGTAATAAAGTTGATGTGTTCAGCGTCCACCTTTCAATTTTGCCACGAGAAGGCCACGACGCAGCAGCCCTTTAATATCTTTCGCCATGACGTGATCATCGTCTATCAACTCGGTGGACAGATGCAGATATTCTCCATCATGCTCCGCGAAACGTTGATCTCGGGGACTCGTCAACTCGAAAAAGCCCAATTTAAACGGGCCAGGCGATGTGACGCACGTAAGCAGGTGCCAATTTCCAGGTGCATTCCCGTCCGCGGAGACATGCAGTAGAGCAATGTTTAGTGCTCTAGTGCTGACTGACGCTGCAAGATTGTCGGTTACCCGCTAAACGGTTCCCCGAGTACCCGCGCTTTGTGCTGACTCACCCCCCGAGCTAGGCGGCTCCCCGCTTTAAAATAGAGCGCCAACTCGCCTACTCAGGGGATTTAGCGATTGATGCGGTTCCCCGAGCCCCCAGTCCCAAAACAGACTTGCAACCCGAATTTCCTGGGCCACATTTCAACGTGTTCCCTTGATATGATGGCCACTGCTACAACAAGAGAGTCAGATACTTCGCGGAAATCCACCGGGCCGCGGGTCGTCCTGGCTTGTGTTCCCTGTCGCGAGCGCCATGTGCGCTGCGGTGCCGAGCAGCCCGAATGCCGTCGTTGCGTGACCAGCGGGAAGCCGTGTCGATATGCCAAATCGCGGAGAGGAGGACTCGACCGAGCTGCACTCGAGGCCCGGCGCAGGCGTCTTGAAGCCGAGTCAGCTAAAGAATCAACATCATCGTCGCCATCGGTTGCTGCTTCGGATCAGCCACGTGATGGGCGAGTAGTGACTGGTCATCGCCAAGATCGGAGTGAAGAACCCGATTGGTTGGGCATGTTCGTCGAGACCCCCAGGAGTCAGCAGTCGCAACTCGATCGTATCAATACTTCACCATTCGGTGTTATTGCAAGCGACCACTCTCCAAACGCGGATTACTGTCCAGATGGGAAGAGTGTTTTCCCCGACCCAAACCTTGACAATTACTATCTTCAATTCCACAGATTCCATCCTTGCGTGGTTCCCAAGTCTGTCCTAGAGCGTCTAGTCCGAGACCCAGCATTACTGGAGAGGCTGCGACCGCTCATTTCCGTTATGAAGTATATCGGCTCGCTTTTCAACACTTGTTCGCGTTCAAAACAGAATGGGGCTGTACCGCAACCTGTCGTGCCCGAGAGGCCGGCGCCTTGTCCGTTCATGGTGCAATGTCACCTCCTCTACTCCGTGGCACTATACTGGACCGACGACAAACCTAGGGCGTATGAACAGCTGCATGCCTCTATAGATATGGCAGCGGCATTAGGTATGCATGATCGGGCCTTTGCTACTGAGCATTCTGCCGGAGATGCGGTTTTAGCAGAAAGCTTCCGGCGGACCTGGTGGCAACTGCTCAGTGTCGAGGCTTCGACGTCTGCAACGGATAGAAGCTTCGTTTTTCGTGTCTGCGAGATCGAGACGACAGTGGACCTACCTTGCGAGGAGGACGAATATCAGTCTGGGGTAAGTATTCCACACCCCCTTTTTGATACTTGTGGTCACTTTCCCCACTTCTTGCCTATCCTTGTCTAAAGCCCCTTTACCAGTCAGAGTACTTACTCAACCTCATTAAAACAGGCGATACCAACACCACGGACATGGGATGAATATTGTGCCAGGGAGCTCGAGACTGATGGCCCGGGTTATTCCTCCTTCGCCCACCTCGTCGGCGCCTACCGCAGTATTACCTCAGCGCTCAAGAACATCCCGCCCTTAACAAAGCCGCACGGGTCCGCATTGATCATGCAAGAGATCGACACCGTCATAGACGGCTGGCTTCACCTTCTCCCCGAGTCGAAGAGAGAAGTCATGTCCGAAAGCGGGGAGATAGACGAACTCATGTTCCAGGCACATATGCTTGTCCACACGTAAGTAACCCCTTTTCACCGTTTTCTCATCTACCCCTGAGATCTCTTAAGTAAAATTTCAAGTCTCTCCTTTCTCCTTTACTGACGCGGATGCTGCCAACCTAGCGCTACCCTCACCGCCCACCGCCCCTTCTCCAAACTCCTCTTCCACCCCCTCGAGACCATGTCGAGCTGCACCACCTACCCCTCCGACGAGCACATCGCCAAGGAGTCCCTCATAGTCCACACAACGCGGTGCCTGCGCGCCATCGAGGCGCAGGTCCGTCTGCTGGCCCTGCCTGCCGAGCGCTTCAGCCACACGCCCTTCATTGTGTGCATGGTGACGACGGGCGCCATCCCGCTGCTCTCGGCGTGCCGCACCCTCTTCAAGGGCAAGGAGCTCGCCGTCGGCCGCAACCAGCTGCGGCTGATTATTGGGTGTCTCAAGGCGCTGGCGGAGACGTGGCCGCGGGCGGCGAAGTACGTGCGGGAGATTCAGGAGCTGGCACGTATCTTGCTAGCGGTGTCATCGACATCTTCAACGCCTTCGTCTGTACCGCCGAGCGCAGAACAAGGTACGACGACTGGCGGCGGAGTTCTGATGTCGTCACAGGAGGGGCAACAACCTCCCAGCCAAGGCACCCTTGCCTCTCCTGATGGAGTCATGTCTGACGCCAATAACGAGTGGCTATCCGCCGACATATTAGCCGCGATCTCCTCCATGCCCACCATTGGCGCTGGGTGGAACCTAAATGATTTTCCTCCGGGTGTTTATCCATGGTGGCCGAGTTGCTGAACATTATCAACGACAGTAGCGGCATACTGAACTCTCTTCCGCCTTTGACAAAGGACAGTGGCATTTTTGAGAGTCACGTTAATAATAGCCACTGGCATGGCTACGGAGAAATCTAGGGACAGACAAAATGGTTGGATGTCTTGATGGTAAACCTAACTAAAAGATATCATCCTAACCGAATAATTACACATCATAAGCCAAGGATCCGGGAAAACTGCGATGCTAAAAGCCCTTCACCTAGCTCAGAGTGTATCATCAGGTTTAAACGAGCGGCGGTGTCCAGCCCACGTCGGCAGACCTTCTTCCTATCTTGTCTCCTGATACATCCATCCCGCTGTCACGTATCATGGCTCCAGACTTTGCCTCTCTCACTCACTTTCGATCCCTCCGTCCAACCATTTAGCTGCACCCCGTCGCCTTGCTATCCAAGCAAAACGTAACACAAGCGTTGCGCCGCTCGAGGTGAAAGTTCCGGATCTTGCCCGCCTCGCCGTTATCCACGACGCACTCCGCGAGCAGGTCCGTCGTCGGCCGCAGCAGCTCCCCGTACGTCAGGTTCGGCACCTTGGAGCCGATGTGCGCGCAGCACGACGACTTGGGCGCCCCCGCGACCTCCTTCGACACGCACACCGAGTTGCCGCTGCCGGGGATCTTGGTCAGCGCCAGCGACGTCAGCTGCGTCTCGAGCGTGTTGCACAGCCGCTGCGGCGGCGGGTTGGCCGCGACGCACTCGTCCTGCGGGCCCGAGGGGCAGCGGGCGCGCGGGGCGAGCAGGTGGCGGACGTCGTCGCGGCGGAGGATGGCGCCAGCGCTGCCGGAGGTGTCGCTGTAGACTTGGAATTTCATGCCGTCCGCAAGCTGGAGCTCGTAGATTGGGTCCAGGGGGAGGAGTTGTCGCTCCTCGACCTCCGATGGGTCGGGGACGGGTGCAGGGGAGGCGAGGACCGAAGAGATGCTGCCAGTGGCGGCGACAAAGGCCAAAAGGGACTTGGCAGTGAAGAGCATGATGGGCAGTTTTAGGGTAAAGCGGCTAGGGGATGGTTTATTGATTGACTATCTGGAACAATGAGTGTTTGGTGCTGGTGCTTATGGGAGAAGTATTTGCTGCTGAGTGCGGTGATGTTATGGAAAGATTCTTGAGAAAGTTGCCCGAAAATTAGGGGCCTTTTATAGACATTTCATGTGCCTTTTCGGGTTGCTCTTGCGAAGCTTCCAACGCGATCTACCCAACAGCATTTAGATTCCCTTTGAACCTTCCATCGAATGTATAGAAGAAGAAAAACCTTGTGATACTATCTAGATGCACCTCCCTATCTTCTCCCCGTCGAAACCAACCTCTAGCCCCTCAGCTCCGTCGCCCTCGGTCTCCAGCCCGCCGTCTCGGCCGCTGCCTAAGCGATAGCTTCGGCTTCAAGACGTTCTAGGCATTGGGTACGGCCGCCATCTGTATCACTACCGCTGGACATCTGCCCGAACCGTGACGCAGAAGACCAGCCCAAAACACAGATTGATATGCCTTGATTTGTTCCGTTTCGCCGATCGAGACGCTAAGCAAAGATCTATCTGAGCTAAGAAATGTGAAGGAGGTGGAAAGCTGAAAGGTAAGACAATACGGCGGCGATTCGTACTACACACGGTGATGTCGTACCAGGAGCCCAGACTTAGGTGCGGAAAATTTGGCGTTGTGTACAACACTGTCCGCAGGATTGCCGTAGTGGATCCAGTTTATCGGCCGTTTCAATGGCAACATGGATATGCTTATTTACAAGCTTCTAGGAAACGACTGGCCCTCGTAGCAACCATCTCGACCTCTTTGGATAGGTAATTCCTCAGGAATATCATTCTACATGTCGTAGAGCCCCTCACTCGTATATCCTGGTCGGCAAACAAATAATGGAGGACAATTCAATAAGCGTTCTCGCATCCTAACGGGCACTGATTGGTCACAGGGCGGTGGTGGTACCATTGGGTTGCTGAAGGGGGATCTTGGGGTAAAAGCAAAATTTGAGAATTCAAAGTGTTACCAAAGAGTAAAGAAAAAGAAACGAGAGACGGCCAACACAGTGTAAACGCCACCAAATCCATGCCTCAGATGCCAACAAGCTCATGCACCCGTTTGATCTCCTCATTTGCCATCTCAACCCTAGCCTGCACCCGAGCTCTGTACTCGGGATCTCGTTCGCTCTCCAGAGCCACATTCTCGCTGCGTACCATGTCCAGCGTAACCCGGACGCTCTCGAGGTGCAGCTTGACCGTGCTCTGCAGGTCTTCCTGGAGCTTGTCTGCGATCTTGGCGAACTCCGCTTGGAACTGGCTGATCAGATCTTTGAACAAGGTGTCCCGCCTCACCACGCTGTTGATGATGCCTTTTCGACGGGAGTCACTTCCCGTGCCTATCATTTCATCATTGGTTAGCCTGTATGTCCAAAGGTAAAGAGCTTGGGTTACAAACCATATTCAGCTATGCAGCTTCTGTATGCTGCTTCCATGGATTGGCCCATGAAGGATGATCTAATACCCGACAGTGCATCGATTCTCAAGGCCCTACATCATCTTAGTAATTTCATTCGCTAGCCAACGTGGTACCGCATTAGTATGGGAAACATACTGCATAGCTTTCGTGGATTCTTCGCACACATTTTCCATGTCTCTTTCTAGGAGACATTGTCGTGTCTCAATGGCTTCGCTGAGAGCCGTTATGGAAGCCGAAGAACCATCTAGTCCGTTATCTTCTCGAATTAGCAAAACCGATCAACGAAATGGCCCGTCTATACAAGGTTCCCTGCTCACCTAGATAATCGGTTGCCCAGCTCATAACCTCTTGTACTTTGGATATGAGCTCTTCGTGGCTCTCCCCGACACTGAAGTAAAATAGCAACCACAGTGGCGCTAAGTCCTCAACCATGGCTTCGATGGCTTCCTGGTTCCAATCGCGACTGCCGACCGCCGGTGTGCGGTGGTTACCATAGTTCCGGCAGAAGGCCGAGTAAGTTGCTAATCCGGTCAATACCTCTCCAAAACATATAGTTCATGGATTTCACTTACAGTGGTGCCACTATCAATACCAACGTTCGGTTTAGTATATAAGTAGTGAAAGGGCCATTTCAGGATGTTAAACCTACACCAGACCAGTCAAAACTGGCTTCGGTCGCCTGTCTACTCCATAGAGCGAACTTGTCCCCTGTATGTAGAACGCACGTCAGTCTGTGCAATCCCAGAAGGTTAGATAGGACTCACGGCTAGGAAGTAAGATCTGGGCCTTGAAGCGGTTCCTGTTTGATGAAGAGATCCCATTGATCTCGCTCGAAGGTCCCCACAAGTCCTAATGATATGTGAGCCAGGGGGTTGTTTCGCATACGGTGCACACAAAGCAGGTTATTGTCATACCCGCTTCAACCTGCCTTCCAACGTATTCAAGGCCTCTCTGACGTTCTGTTTTCTCTCCGCTGTCATGGTGCCGAGTCCAGACTGCACCCAGAGATCAACGTCGCGAACAAGCGCCGGAATACTGTGCTTGATGTAATGCTCGGCCATCCGACGTTGACTTTCGGACACCATCTCCATGCAGTGCTCTCTGACGGCAAGGATCCCGCTTAGCTGAAGGTGTCGGAGTGAGTATGCTTTGGGCTCATTTCGATTATCCCAGTACTCCGTGTTGCTGACGCAGAACACTTCTAGTGTACGACTGGGTACCTGATTCTGGTAGTTCTCCCTCAGCTTGCTCCTTGTAATTTCATTACGGCAAGTCATCAAATAGCGTTTCAATCTATTTGTCTGGTTAGCCTATTCGCCGTGGTCCTTGAAGGCGGCACTGCCTGCTGAGATATACTCACTCGAAGCGCAGGTTAATGTACCTAGTCCTGATGTCTCTGTGTTAGACCTAAACCCACTGGAATGCGGTGATCGATCTACTTACTTGGCCCTCTTCTCTTCTCTATTAAGCCGGCGTTGGTCATCCTTTTCTCCGTCACTCAGGTCGTCATCAGTTTCGCCGTAGCCTTCCAACGCTTTTGTGATATCTCTGATAGTTTGACGGGCAGCCTCGGCAGCATCCGACTTTTGTCGGATCATTCTTGCCTTTTCCCCTTTCCAGTCCTTGATGGCTTCTTCTGCTTTTATGTCCTGCATACTGTCAGGCATGTTTTCAGATTGATCAAACGAGCCCACGCAGAAAACAACTTACATCTGACTTTGTGCAAACTATCCCGACATGACTGAGCTGAGCTTTCTTAGCGAGCTCAATAACGTTCATGACGCCTTCGTCGGTGATCGCACGTCCCTCGATGCAAACCGCAAAGATATCGTTGCATTCGAGCAGGTATCTCTCGGTTATATGACGTCGTGCAGCGTTGAGGTCGCGAAGGCCTGGAAAGATGAGATTTCAACATACGTACATCTTGAGAAGACCTAAACGGGTTCCGATTACGTACCAGGCAGATCCACTAAAACCAACCCCTTACTCAAAATCTGTGCCTTAAGATAGACACTGCCGAAGTTAGCTGACATAAGACGATGCTCAGGGGTTCTCTCACCTGATCTTCTTGATATAAGGCCACTCGGCAGGACCATGAGCCTGCACCTGTTCTGAGGTAAGTTGTGCCAGAAGATTTGAACAGTCTTCTATGCTGCATGTGGTGTGCGATGCGTCATCGAAAGACGGTAATAACTCGTCGAGCCAGCGGTAGAGCATCTCAAGGCCTTCGGCTTCCGTCAAACTTGTAATACAAGACTTGTTGCTAAAGCGATCGCCGAACATGACTGCGAAGGTGTGCTTGGCAACATTGGCCATCTGCTCATAGTGTTCTCGTTCTTCCCTCTGCAGGGTTGATTCGTTCAGATGGAAGTTTCGGTAAGCTTGAAGCAAATGGGCCAGCTGACCCTTCACCTCATCCTCTGTAAAACGGTGTACCTCGATGACAAAATCATCTCTAGCATGGTAATGGTACTCGGTGGCAACACACGTGCAAGCTGCTCCGCCATTACTCTATTATCAATAGTCAGTAAAGTGCCCAGGATATACACAAGTACGGGTATTCACACTTACAGCGCGTGCGAGGCCTCGAAAGTCCAATAACGAGTTCAATAGACTGCTTTTCCCTGATTTCACATATAGTCAGTTAGAGACTCCATTCTAAGAGAAGCTGGACTCACCAACGCCCGAGTCGCCCACGAAACCGACAGTACGACTGGGTGGACAATGAAAGTTCGACAACCTCTGGGCTTCATGATGCAAGCGCTTCATGACTGAGTCTGGTTCGATATGTAGTGAGCTACTCGCCAAAGTGTCTTGCAGGTCGGACATCAGTCTCCGAGCATCGCGAAACGCGGACTGAAATGTGGGTTCATTGAAGCGATCATTGGGGGCCTTCTCGTCCCTGACATCGTAGAGCTCCGGGCTGACATTGGAGCTGGACCGGCGTCGACGGGCACTTCGGGGTAATGGTATTCCATCTGTTGATTGCTGGGCCTCGGGTGTAAGCAATCTTGGGGTCCGATTGCCCGCTTCGTTGCTTATGCTGTTCAAAGCGTCGGCAAGCTCAGACATACCCATGGGCTTGGAGGTAGGTCTGGCGATACTCAAATCCTGGAGTCGTGCGTCAATGCTACCAAGATCGTCATCATCTCTCACGGGACGTGATCGGCTCGAAACTCGAACACCGCCATTGGAGCTATCAGACGACGTTGGTGGAGTCAAAGATACAGAGGGTGTGCGAGCATGAGTGCTCGCACTTTCAGAAGATCTAGTTCCTGCTGGATCCTCTCCTATGGGTTCAACTGAGGGAATGATGTTACCCGAGAAGATGCGCGGCCTTCCGTGGGATTCCCTAGTCTCTCTACCCTCAATGCTTGTGGGCAGGGTGCTTCCGCTCCTAGGGGTTGAAATGCCATCTGAGGACTGTGATTTCCCATCCTGGGGCACAGTGAAAGTGAAATCGTAGTTAGAAGCCTGCGTTAAATTAGCATTCGTAGTTCAACGGCCATCGTGTCACCCACGTCAAGTTGAGTCATGGCGTCAGTCAAGACAAGACAAAGTAGGAAGATGAGTGGCAAAAAGATATAAGTACTCGATTCGGTGAGAAGAATTGAAAGTGTCCAGTCCTTGTGGTTTTGGTATCGCAATGCCAATACGTACGGACCTTTGGCGATGTGATTTGGATTGTGTATATTTGTTGGACATGTAAGGGATCTCTATGTTTTTTAAGGAGAGATCCTTTGTGGGTGACTAGGATTCCCCTCATTCGAAAGGTTGTGGCGGAATGAAGACGGAACCAACAACAGTTCAGCTGGCCAATGTTGGCCCACACTGGTCATCCTGCCCCTTGACCTGCCCGTTTCCAATTTGGGGCTGTGTGCCTAGAAGCTCCTGCATAAAAGTGTCTCGCCTCTGCTTCAGGGTTCAGGTAAGGACCAGAGATGGAAATTGCGTGACTCCTTGCCAAGAAAGAACCCGTTTCTGATTGGCGAACCAGTCTGTCGGGTCCGGAAAGGGACGAGTTCGGTTAAGAGGAGCGCCGTTCCTGCTAAATCCAAACGACAACAGAGGTGTCGGTATGAGCTCATAAGTTTCCAAGATAGAAGCGAGACGATATCTGATACATAACAAAGTGGTGTCGGACTGTACGATGACTAGCACGGCCCGGTAGAGGTTGTGGTATTCGTCGGCGTCTACCCGCGCAGTTACACCGCAGACCCTATCTTGACGTCCTACCATTGGCTCGACAATCCTGGTAGCGTGAATGAGTCTGACATGCTCCCCAGCCAAAATATGCAAGTGTCATTCGATGCTGAGCATGGGATGGCCAAGGTGTAGTAGGCGATTGAATTGGCAAACAGATCTAGCTATAATACAGTCTATCTTGAGTGTAAGATTGCAGAACAAATGAGAACAAAAGTGTGAAACAATACCAGGGGGGGATTTAGCCCAGCGCCAACCAACCCCCCAAATCACCTCCAATCCAACCTAAGCGAGAACCCATGCATACTCAATCCTCCCAAACCAAAACGCCCAGCCGCCAACTTATGTCCCCAAAAAGAGTAGCAATTTCAGTAAGTGACCATAACAGCCTTGTTGATATACTTCGCATCCTTCTGCAGCAGAAGATTCTGCGCGATCCATTTCCCGGTATCTTCCCTCGAAATGGTGTACCCGACCGCCTGTGACAGCCGCCCCTCCTTGAAATCCTCGACGCCGACGCGGATGGATTTCTCGGTCTCGCCATCCGTCAGCAGGCTGGGCCGCACGATGGTGTACGTCTCGCCGCTTGCCCGAAGCGAATCTTCCATGGCCTGCTTGTCCTCATGCGGCACCTTCAGCATCAAGCCGTAAATAGGCCATAGGGCAATTGGGTAATCGCGCCCGTGCTTGGAGAGGCCCGTGGTGCTGCACGCGACGATGTGCGGGCGGCCCGTCGCGTCATTGGAGGCGCGCAGGTCCGCGACGGTTCCCAAGACGCAAGCCATGGCGACGCGGCACACGGTGGGGTCGTCGATGGTCATCTTGTGCAGGACCGGCTTGGCGCCGACGGTGAAGACGATCTCGTCCACGAGGGAGGCAGAGGACCCATCGCTGGCCTTGAGCAGGCACTTGGCGACGTCGGCGGCGATCTTGGCGTTGCCTTCCACCACGCGCAGGTTGGGCGTCGACTCTGGCGGGAAGATGGAGGTCAGTTTGGCCGGGTAGCGGCAGAGGGCGATGCACTGGTGCCCCGCTTTCAGGGAGTACCGCAGCGCCGACAGGCCGGTTCCACCGCTGGCGCCGAAGAAGGCAATCGTCTTTGTTCCGGTGCTCATGTTGGTTGTAGGTGTAGGTAAAATGCGATGGTAAAGATGCTTATTAATTGATAAGCGATAAGCAGTATACCGTATAGTGTATCAATGAGGTGATATGTTGCAGAGTAGATTGTAGAGTACACGGCGTGTAAGTAGTCAGCTTGGTATCGGACAATTGCAAGTCGAGTAGAGAAGATTGTCTTTGACTCTAGGGTAGGTATCAAGAGATGTGATGGTATTGATCTGGTATTGATTGGGTCTATCCATGAGTACGGCGAGCTCCCTCGTATATATGTGCATCTTGAATGTCAGCATTTTCGCATAATTAGTGGTAGGTTCTCGCGTCCTGTCCTGTCCTCCTTGTCGGTGCTTTGAGCTTCGCTCATTTCTCGCGTCCTTTTTCGGGGTGGATTCGGTTCTGTTGTCAGCACCCGTCTTTAGTCAAGCGCAGCTGGAGTTAAGCCACAACATCCCGATTTGATTAGCCAGACAGCGAGAGTCACTAGCCACCAGTTGAGAAGCTAGGTGTGGCGCCCCAGCACTTTCCATCCCTGAACCAAGAGCAGTTCCTACCTAATCCCAGGCAACCGTCGGTTTAGCGTAATGCTTACTGCACCATGGTCATGACGAGACATTTCAGCTCACCATATCCGGCATATACTCAATCGAAACCAACATGCAAGGCTCATCTGTGGACTGTAGATCTATACTGGTTATCTAAGGTGCCATAAGACCCCGCAAGCCTGCGTCGGGGGACGAATTCTAGCTGGTCCGGGCCGTCCGCCATCTCTCCAGATGTCTCAGGCGACATCCGCCGATTTGTCGGCTGCTGACGGGTCCGAGAAAAGCGCGAGGGACGCACCACCACCTCGCTCGGCCACCGCCACCAAGCCGCGTAGCTGCGTCGTCTGCCGCTCCCGCAAGGTTCGGTGTGACAAGCTTTCACCATGTTCCAACTGTCGCCGCGCAAATATCGCATGCGTTCTCCCCTCGGCCGACCGTCCGCCGAGGTGGGCCCGTCGCCTTGACCGCGCCAATCTCGCTGCTGCCGCCGCCGCCGCCTCCTCCTCCTCCAATGCACAGCAAACGTCGTCGCAGCCACCAGCGAACGATAGTGGCGGCGCGGTCCATGTCATAGATCGGCTGCAGAAACTGGAGGGCCTCGTCAAAGACCTAAGCAGCCAGCTGGAGCAGGCACAAGCGGCCGTTCCCGTCAACTCGGGCTCCCCCTCGGCCAACTCCACAGGGAGCTCCACGCGCCGAGAGGCGAAGAACTGGAGTGAGTCGCCGCCCGCACACCCGGGCCCAAGCGCGACAAGGCAGTCTGGAAAGCTGCTCGTACAGAATGCCGACCGCAGTCGTTACATTAGCAGCGACTTTTGGTCTAGGATCAACGATGAAGTATTTCACCTCTTTTCTCCCCCCTGTTCCGGCAGGTATTGATTGTTTGGTGCTGACAGCCCCCTACAGCTCACTGCGCTAAGGATGGATACTACCCATCTCCCCGATGAGGACTCGGAGAGCTCAGACGATGAGATGACCCCTGAGAATAGCCTACCAACTGACGAGCTCCAAAGGACGCCATCGGATCGCAATGCTTTCATTTTCGGCCACAATATCAGCTCCTCTCCTTACTCCACTACAGACCTCCACCCTCTACCGTCGCAAGTCTCGTACTTACTTGATGTGTATTCCGAGAATGTCAACTTCATGGCACAAGCCGTTCATATGCCTTCCGTCTCAAAACTGGCCAGAGAAATGCGTTCGAAAGGCACGTCAAGTCTAACACCATCGAACGAAGCTTTACTCTTTGCCATTTACTATGCTGCAATAACTTCTATGGAGGAGGAAGATGTAAGTTGATTCACTCGTACTCTTCAAATTATCTGAAGTATAGGTATTATTTCAAATTACCGCTAACTGGCAACCAGGTTAAAGCAAATTTCGGTGCATCTAAATCGGATCTTAACCACAGGTTCCGAGTTGGTTTCGAGACTGCTGTTGCAAAGGCAGACTTCTTGAACGCACCAAACCTGACCCTAGTTCAAGCATTTATAGCATTTCTCTGCCTCGCCCGCCGACACGATAGCCCGCGCTACGTTTGGATGATGGTAGGCATCGTCATCCGGATGGCCCAGTCGATTGGGTTGCATCGTGACGGAACCCACTTCCCCAGCCTGAGCCCCTTTGAGGTCGAAGTGCGGCGGAGAGCCTGGTGGGCACTTTACATGCTCGACCTGCGATGCTCAGAAGATCAGGGGACGGACCTCACTATCAACCACGATGGCTTTGATACGAAGACACCCCTGAACATCAATGACACCGACATCCAGCCGGGGATGAAGGAACCCCCCAAACCCCGCAGCGGCATCACAGATTCAACGTATGCTGCCGTGTCGATCGAGTACACCATCACAGCCCAGAAAATGATGGTTCTCCAGTTCAAGGACGGCATACCGGACATGGACCACCTCAACCGGTTGTTGAACGGCATGTACGAGAAACTGGACCGCGAGTGCTTTCAGCACGTCGGGCAGGTGGGCGAAGTCCGGAGCGAGCTTGGCATTTCTATTACGCGCCTCGTCATGGCGAAGCTGAAACTCCTCGTCTTCGTTCCATTGATGCTATCCTCCTCCTCCTCGCCTCCCGAACACTTCTCCGACGAGATCCGGACCTCGCTGTTCGTGGCGGCGATCGAGGTGGCCGAGTACAACCACTCGATGAACGAGAACGCGGCGTTCATCCCCTACCGCTGGATCTTCCAGACGTACACCCACTGGCACTCCATCGTCTACCTGCTGATCGAGATGACGCGGCTTCCGTGGTCGGCCCTGGTGGAGCGGGCCTGGGTTGCGCTCCACAGCAAGTGGCTCATGCCGGTCAACGCGTTCAAGATGGATAAGAATAAGGAGATCAGCATGCCCCTGAAGAAGCTCCTGGCGAGAGCCCGGCGCCATCGCACGGCGGAGCTGGAGCGGCTTCGGGTGGACCCAGCGGCTGCAAGGGTCCTCGAGGAGGAGGATGGGAGGAGAATGGCTGTGCCGGCGAGTTCGGGGTCTTGTCCGCCTGGTGTCAATGCTATCAGGGCTTTCCGCGAGCTTTGGCGCCAGACGCTGGCTTCGCCCAACCTCGACAACCAGCAAGCGGGTTCTCGGTACGCAACACAAGCGGATAGTCATACTAGCGACCTAGGCGATCTTACAGCTGGTCACTTGGCTTCAACAAGCACAGTCCCGGGCTTGGGATTTGGAACAGATTTCGCTCAAAGCCATATTGAGCCGAACCCGGGCACAATGGGTGGTCAGTCCATGCCCGGCCCTGCTATTGATGCGGCATTCGTGTTTTCTTCTTCGTCGGTTCCTGGGGGGCAGGGGGGTTCTTCTGACTTCGCCATGAACCCGGTCCAAGGCCACGACCCCCAAGCTTTCAGCCCGTCGTGGTTGTGGGCGGATATGGACCCCTATACTGACGTGTTTGGGAATCTGGAGGGGAGCCCTGGGGATACCGGGATGGATTTGGATCACGATATGAACTGGTCTGACTGGGTACAGTCGGCTAAGCATATGGAACGGAATGCTGGGCCAGGTATATAGCAAAATTACGAAGACATTATTTGAACCAAAGTCTAGTCGTATATATCTCCTCCAGCATAGAACTCATTTCTTCCCGGTCTTTTTCTTCTTCTTATCCTTCTCCTTCTGCAACATCTTTGCAAGGAGAGCTTTCATCTGCTTCTCTTCCATGTCGGAATCACTAGCCTCCGACTTGTCGTCCTCCGCATCTTCCGGCTCTTCAGTCTCCTTGTCGCCGTTGCTGTTGTCTTCCTCTTCGTCGTCGTCGTCATCCTCGGACGAGGAGAGACCGTCATCCTCTTCCTCACTATCAGTCACGGCAGGCTCGTTTCCAGCACTCTTACCATTCTTACGTGCTGCTGCGCCGCCGCCGCCGCCCCGAGCATGGGCCGACGATGAAGTCGTCATCCCGTAGCCACCGTGGGCCTTCTTCCGCTGGCCGCCGCGCGAGTTTAGTGCGAATTGGTCGGCGCGCGCTTGCTCCTCGTACGCCATGTCCGCCTCATCCTTCCCGATCGTCTCGAGCAGGTACCGGTCGAACTCCTTGGACCGGTCCGCGACCGTCGACAGCTGCGCGCGGCCCAGCTCGGGGAGCGGCTTCTTGGCCGGGTACCGCCCGTTGACCAGCTTCTTTTGGTACTCGTGCTCGGCCAGGGAGATGGCGGCCTGGAAGGCGTTTCGAATTTGGCTAATATGCAAGCGGCAAGTCAGTCTCAGCGAAGGAACTTATGTGTTCTTTCTCGTCTCGGGAAATGTCCTCCTCTTCCGGGTATGTTGTGTCTCCCTGAGGGGGAGGGAGGGTTGAGAGAAGTTGAGTAAAAAAGGGGTTAACCTACCGTCCGTTCCAGACACTCAATCTTTCGGCTTTCATGTCCAGATAGTTCTCTTTGGCAAAGTCGAGGATCTCGTCGCGGTTGATTCTGAAGTGTGCAGGGCCGCGCTTCTTTTGCTCTTCATTGGTGCGTTTGATGAAGATCTTGTAGAGGCGCGTGGTGGACTTCAGGTTGAAAGGTTGATACAACAGGCTTAGGTTGATGCGCGACCTGAAGGCAGGGTCGATGTGTCCGACGCGGTTCGTGGTCAGAAACAGGATGCCGGCGTAGTACTCGAGGCTTCGCAAGAAGACACTGGTAATGGCATTGTGGCGGATGTCATGGCGAGTCCGCTTGGCCAGGAACACGTCAGCCTCATCCAGCAGCAGCACGCATCCCCACTTGTGCGCAAGCCGGAAATTATGTTGTAAGTTTGTCTCTACCTCCATGGCGGTTTCGCCGATGTCGCCGCACGTCACTGGGAACAGCGGACGCCGCGTCGTGTCGGCCACGCACTCAGCCGTTGACGTCTTGCCCACGCCGGGCGCGCCATGGAGTAGAAGGATTAGGCCGGTGCCCTTTCCTCGGACGAGATCGATGCTACTACCTACCGAACCCGCGGTCCCAGACCCCGAAGGCGACGCCACACCAATCGAGCCACCATCCCTGGAGCTCTCGTGGGTCTCAACAAGGGCCTGTATAGTGCTCTTATATTCGGGAGACACCATGAGGTTCTTGAAGTCGTTTTCAAACTTGACTTCGGACAGATCGGCCAGTCGGACGGCCGCCCACCGTCGAGTCCTCAACACGAAGCCGTACACCCAATTGGGCAGCAGCATGAGTTCTTCTCCGGTCAGTTCCTCCGCAGTACGACTCGCAAACAAACGCCCATTCTCCTGGGCGAACGCATTCAGCTGTATCTGATCCATTTCCAAATCTTTGAAAGCGTAGTCTGAGCCACAACATCCTTCGTTGAATCGATTGTGGAAGCAGTACGGGGTGATTTGCGTCTCGCGTTTATCGAATTGGGTCAAATCCTCGATGGAGATTTTGGAATCTGGCTTCCAGTCTGGGTTGGAGTGGATAGCCAGAGTCATATCGATGATCACTTGTGCATCAAGCTCATACGACGGTTCATCCACTGTCTTCCCCACGACGTTTTTGTGCACGTAGGGTTGCGTAGTCAGTTCCATGTATTTGCGCCCTTGCTCCATAAATGATTCTCGTTTCGCAGCCTCATCAGGATCGAACTTCATGGGGTATACCTCGAGGGACTTGATGGGCCGGCGGCCTGGATATGGCAGGATGGATACCGTTTTCAGAATGGGCACGTAGCTGGAGCCATCTGACTCAACACAGAGGCAGTCCACGCAAAAGCCTTCCACAGTCTTTTCCTTGACGCCCTTCGGGTCAAGCTGGTCAATGAGCTGTTCACGACCGCCAGTAAACTGCAAGACTTTGTATGCTCGAGTCGGGTCCGATTGTAGCAATACAAAGTCACCCCTGTGGAACAGATGCCATAGATCCGCGTACGCGATTATTTCCGCTGTGCCATCTCCAATGCAGTTCCTCAAGTCAAAGGTTGGCTTGAACTCTTCATCCATACATTTGATGAGGACTTTGAGATCCTCCAAGAGATCTTTATAGTCGAAGTTGGTTTCCTCCGTCGGCCGTTTCAAGGCCGACGAGACGGCATTAGGCTTGTTTTGATCCTGCCCTTGCCTTTCTTGCTTCTGCTTTTGCAGAGCTACCTCCACATCTCCGATGCTCTGACGGATTGCCGTTTCAGATTCCACAAGTAATTTGAAAGGTCTCAGGAATACCGTACTGGTCTCTTCCTCATCCTGCAGAGGAGGAACTGAAAGGTGGTGTGAGATCTGCGTTGCTGTCGCCGTTTGCAAGTGTGATATCAACGGGCGCGATCGGACCCGCAGCCGCTCAGGAGACCAATAGACATTCGCCTGGTGGTCACAGCCATCGTTGGTGGACCTGGAGTTGGTCTCAAGTTGTTCATGTGGCTGCTTTTTCTCGATGTGTTCTACCATCAAGACTTCCAGCGCCGCGCGCTTTTCCCGCGGAACTTCAAAAGACGATCTGTTCAGGCGGAACTGGCTGGGGCTCGAACGCTGAAGTAGGTGCTGATACACTGGGTGGAGGTCTCGGGTTTTCAACTTCTCAAAGTCTTCAGGGAGGTCATACACAACTTGCTTCAAATTGTTTAGCTCCTTCTCCAGCTCCTCGATCCTTAGCTCAGCATAGGTGAAGTACAGAACAGCCTGCTTCGATCTGGTTGCGAGTGTGCCCTCGGCTCTTTCCTGTTCCAGAATGACCTTGTGATTATGAAGCCACTGCATCTTTCTGACCCTTTCAGAAAGCTTTCTCACGTCTTCGGCTTCATCTGGAAGATTAATAGCTTCTCCCACAATAGCGTCTGCCTTGTTGTCATCGGAGATCGTCACGTCCGGCTCTTTATCCAAGGCCGCAACGTTGCCCTCCTTATCGAAGTGTTTCGACATGGGCGACGGAACTCGCTGCACTGGTTCTGGTGCCATTGCTTGGAAGAAAACGGTTGACTGATCAGAATAAATTATATAAAAAAAGTGACAAGAGATGGTTCGCGGGACCTTGAAGAATTAGAAATGGAGGGGGCCTGACAATATTGGCTGACCAGCTCTTCAATATTTGGGGTAATATTATGTATGCAGCTGATCTTCCTTCGGGTGTTTTCGCTTTTTGCTTGGTAATTGCGGCCAGAAGCTGGCCAATAACTGGCAGGCATTATCCTAGTGGCTGCTCTGCCTGCCTCGATATTGGGGGCCAAATGCAATGTCAGCAAGAGGAATCACCTCAAGAGGCTGAACGAGAAGGAGGGGCGCGCCCCTCAAGGCAACGAGTGCAGCCCGAGTTCAAATGGCATACCAGGGTCAGGGTAATGGGGGGTTTCGGTACTTCTCAATAGACCGCTTATGCACTTGTTTTCACCCCATCTCATCTACGAGCCTCATCTTTCCTTTTACCGAGGACGGTTTTCATCAGGCTCGATTTTGCATCCGTGTTGGATCAAGAAAAACCGAAAAGAGGAAAGGAACCATACCAGGCTCAACCTAATCACTTAAGTGCTACGTACGATTTGCAACCAACCAGGTGCTCATTTCACACAATTGCACATTTATCCGATCCAGCCTTACTTCGTTCACAGTACGACGTTGCATCATAGTTGCCAATATGGGCGAGAGCTCAAGGCAGGACTACTTGCATTCGAGGCCACGTCATCCCCCAGACGAGGCTGTGAGGTTCATCGAGAACCGAATTGCACCCGCCAGCGATGTCAATCCAGTGTACCATGAGGGGCTCAACGACTTTGTCCTCGTTGAAGAGGCAGAAAACCAGAACCGGATAAGGTTGATTGGCTCCCCTATTGTAAAGTCATGGAACTGACTCTAGCTAACATAGAATACAGCGCGGATATGTGGAAAGAGGCCGATAAAGAGAAGGAGCAGCTCTTCTGCATGATGGAGAAGGTGCGCGAGAAACTGGCGAAAGGAGCAGCGCCAGGCGATGTTCAGTCCCTTGCGAAAGTAGACTTGCGAAAGTGTAAGTGGGAGGAGGTGATGAACGAGGTACAGACGACGAGCACCCAGTGGAGAAAGTCGGCCATAAAGTCGACCAAGACGATGCAGTGCATCGATAAAGTTGGGCAAAACTGCGAGGCGTTTCAGAGCTGGCTAGAGCTACTGCCAGCCGGTGATTATGGATCCAGGTATGTCACCCCTTTTTCCCCAGTCTGGTATTGATTCTCGAGACCCTGAGCGACTAACCCAAAGTCTAGCATAGCCGGAGTCTTCAAAGTTGTCATCGGTGTAAGTTGTTGTTCCTTAGCAATCTAGCACGGTCTGCCACAGCCCTCTAGGGTCTTGCATTGGTCCCCTAAGCTGACATACGCAATACCTTGCCGGACACAAGGGAATCACAAGGCTAACACCTCTGGACCATAGGCAGCCGGCCGGTACAACAAAGTCGAGGAGGCCATATTCGAATCCCTCTCAGAAATACCCGAGATTATGGAGAGCGCCCGAAGATATGTCCAGATCTATTACGAGAACCGGGATCAAAGACTTGAGCAGAAAACATTTGAACTATTCCGAGCAATACTGCGAGCTCTCATTCAAATCATGGAGTTCTTCGCTGACAGTCGAAAACGTGAGTCGGACCCCATAAGTCGTCTCTCTACCTTTTCTCTCTTCGTGCTAAACGTGACGATTCACTATCCATCCAGGCAAGGTTTTCCAGCCGCTTCTGCACCAGGGTGAGTACAAGAGGAAACTCACGGACAGCATCGATGAGATCAAGAAACACACGGAGCGAATCAAGGAAGAGGCCAACATATGCCTTGCGGAGCGCTCGAGAAACCACGAACGCACATCACAGTTGACCAATCAAAACTCGGAAAAGCAGCTTCAATACCAGGAGTCCACCATAGACATCGTGCGCGACTTGCATCGGATGTTTAAGGAGAGCCCCTTGATGATCCTGAAGCACAAGAGTACGTCTTAACAGCCCTTCTTTCATGGTGAAAAGAAATTGTTCCCCTTGATCTCACCATTTCGGTAGAACAACAGTTAACTTCCCTCTGTTGTTTGAAGTGATAAAACCATGAATGACTGACATCCGCTCCTTTGTTAGATGAACTGCTACAGCCAAACGCGGCCTTTCTGATCGATAGAGACATGATGACTGCATTTGGGATATCCTTACAGTCACCGATGCAGTCATCACCGGCCGATACAGAAGCCTTGAGGTCAAAGCTCCGGGAGGCGATACGCTACGACCCCGAGGTCCTCGTTAGCGACATCCAGGCCACCATACGGAGTGGGCTCGCCCTAGGCGACCAACCCAAAGCCGTCGCGGCATCCCTTGCAACCCACCCGGGCTTCGCTGATTACTTTCTCTCCACGGCCAGTAGCGCTGATGGCGAGGCCAGACCGACTTCGTCCGCGCTGCTCGTGAACGGGCGCATGGACCCGACCTCCAGCGACGGAGTGTCGCCGCTCGGGCTGGTGGTAGCCGAGGTAGCGCGGAGCTCGACGGGCCGCCGCGGTGCCTACGTGATTAGCTACTTCTGCGACCAGCACCGACCTGGTTACATTCCTTCCTCCGCTTCTTCTTCTTCCGAGACATCTAGGGTGGACCCAGTCGGTGCCATAGTGGCCAGCTTCATCGGACAGCTACTCGCGCAGATGCAGGAGCAGCAGGTTAAGCCCGACTTCAGCTTCCTCAAGGACGAGGATTGGCCCCGGCTGCATCAGGGCCGGCTCAACACGTTGTGCATCGCCTTCGGCACCCTAGTGGGGCAACTGCCATCCGAGAGCGTGCTGCTGTGCATGATCGACGGGGCGACCCAGTACGAGACCGCGGCGCTGGGCACGGATATGATGAAGCTTATCCGGAGGCTGGTGCGGCTGGTGCACCGCAGCAACCAGGAGGACGAGGAGCAGCGCTTGGTTTGCAAGCTTCTGGTGACGTGTCGCACGCGCGCGAGGGGCATCGCGCAATACTTCGACCAAGGACGGGACCGGGATGGTGGCGGGATCTTGAACCTGGACGGTGACATTGAGGCGACGGACTCGTCGAACAGGCGGATTGCATCGCTAAGGGATGCTCATTGATGTGCGATCCACGGATTGTAAGTGGCCATGCTTTCATATCATAAATGACTAGTCAAGTTTGTAAATCTGCACCAAGGTCGCTAGGTACTAG
Organism: Apiospora arundinis; assembly: GCA_039105305.1. Classification (NCBI taxonomy): domain Eukaryota; kingdom Fungi; phylum Ascomycota; class Sordariomycetes; order Amphisphaeriales; family Apiosporaceae; genus Apiospora; species Apiospora arundinis. The sequence goes on from JAPCWZ010000006.1 coordinate 620,271, forward strand.
TTGATTCATGTTAGCAATATTTCGGGCACCCACACTGCCACAATGTGTTGTCTCCGATTCACGTCGCCGGGAAAACATGGTATCGTTAGTCGTGACCTTCCGCGGTGCAAGACATTGCAGCCAGCCTGATTTGGATCGCAAGTTGGAACAGCAAACTAAGGGCTTGATGCGGCCAAGAGTTGGCAACTTACATGCAAGCCTCGGGACGATACTTAACATCCACTGGATGACTGATCTGTCACTGGTTGCTGCGTCAGTACCTAGCTAACAATTCGGAGTAAAGTCGGGTCAATCTTGTCTATGGGGTCGAGTTTTCAGCTTGCTCGCTGATCTATCGTTAGCGAAGAGAAAGAGATCGGCATCGAGTAATTGCCATTTAACTCCTGCATTTGGGAAAACTTGCCCAGTCAGAATTGGAGAGGAGGCTGGGGTAAGATGCAGGCTTCATAGCCATTTACTTGAATCTGGGGCCGCCTATGACGTACAAGGAGGAATTTTGAGTCCGGGGCCGAACCGACCCGAGACGGCGACCAGGATTAGCGGGTAGTGAGTGGTGCCATTCAAGCCCGGTGTAGAACCATCCTAACCGCAATTCTCGACTTGGTGATGATCACATCGCTTTGGCTAGCATGCTAGTCAAGCCGAATGCTGGAGCAACGTGGAGACTGCTTCTTGGGGATCTCGTGTTTCCCCGCATTCCCCTCACTCTTTACCCCGGCCTTGTGATGAGAGGACTCTGCAGATGCCGGCATCGCGTTGTTGGGTCTTCGCAATGCTGTCCGATGGCGGTGAACCAATTCCGCCAGTCTCGTGTAATGCGCCAATAATAAATATGGCCTTCCTCCTGCCCGACACGGGACTGAGAAGGAGAAGAGGTTTCACGCTTCTCCATCATCGCGGATATCAACGTCAAGAGAAGTCACCATGATGAAAGCCGTGGTTCTCGTTAGCAGCTTGGCCTCTGCCGTAACGGCACAGCAGGTCTATGCTCCTGCTAATGGCCCAGTGGTGCGACCGACGAAATGCTCCGCCAACGGCTCGTACGCCACCGCAAGTCCGGTCTACTCGTTCAGTCAGTTCTCCTTTACCCAGACCGAGACTGTCCGTACGGCCACGTCTGTTATCCCTGGGCCTACCACTACATACGCAGCACCCTATGAGTCGCTCAGCCATCTTGTCCCAGATCTGGCGACAACGACCTGGGGGAACTGGGACCCCAATGCAACCGTGGCTGCGACAGACAGCGCCGACCCGTACGGGCAGGCTGCTTGGTCGGCCATATGGGAGCGCGCCAACCTGGCCAACTTCACCGATCGAGGCATATACTCTACCACGGTGTCTCCCACTGCAGTCCCCACCAGCGAGCTTGTGCTACCGCCGCCGAGCTACTTCCAGCCTCAAGACTCTTACTACTTCCCTAAGGACTTCGAGTTTGGCGTGGCAGGTTCGGCTTCCCAGATCGAAGGGGCCATCGCTGATGAAGGCCGTACTCCCACCCTCATGGAAGTACTTACTGTGGCACGCGGAGGAGATTCTCCCACAGACTACGTGACCAACGAGAACTACTACCTCTACAAACAGGACATCGAGCGGTTGGCTGCCATGGGCGTCAAGTATTACTCCTTCTCGATCCCCTGGACGCGGATTCTGCCCTTCGCGTTCGAAGGCAGTCCCGTCAACAAGCAGGGGCTGGACCACTACGATGACCTCATCAACTTCGCCATCGAGAAGGGCATGGAGCCACACGTGACCCTCCTGCACTTCGACTCGCCCCTGCAGTTCTTCGACAACCCGTACGACAGGGGCGAGGTGCTGATCGGGTACAACAACGGCGGCTACAGCAACCCCAAGTTTCAGGACGCCTTCGTGCACTACGGCAAGGTGGTCATGACGCACTTCGCCGACCGCGTGCCCGTGTGGTACACGTTCAACGAGCCGCTGCTGTACTGCGACAACGGCAAGGCCGTCGACACCGTCGTCAAGGCCCACGCGCGCCTGTACCACTTCTACCACGACGAGATCAAGGGCAGCGGCCGGGTCGCCATCAAGTTCAACGACAACTTCGGCGTGCCGCGGGATCCCGCCAAGGCCGAGGATGTAGACGCCGCGAACCACTTCAACGAGTTCCAGCTCGCTACGTTCGCGAACCCCATCTTCTTGGGCAAGGACTACCCGGAGGCCTTCAAGATGACCATCCCGGACTACGTGCCTCTGACCGAGGCGGACCTGGAGTACATCAACGGCACGGCCGACTTCCTGGGCATCGACCCCTACACAGCGACAGTAGTCTCGCCCCCGAGCTACGGCATCGCGGCCTGCGCCGCCAACACGTCGGACCCCTTCTTCCCCTACTGCGTGAACCAGAGCACGACGACCACCACAGGCTGGAACATCGGCTACCGGTCCGAGTCGTACGTGTACATGACGCCCGTGTACCTGCGCACCTACTTGAATTATTTATGGAACACGTTCCGCCACCCCGTCGTCATCACCGAGTTCGGGTTCCCCGTGGCGCGCGAAGCCGACGCCACGAATCTGTCGGACCAGCTGTTCGACCAGCCGCGCAGCGACTACTACGTCCAGTTCCTGTCGGAGACCCTCAAGGCCATCTGGGAGGACGGCGTCCACGTCGCCGGCGCGTTCGCGTGGAGCTTTGCGGACAACTGGGAGTTTGGGGACTACGACCAGCACTTTGGGATTCAGACGGTGAATCGGACGACCATGGAGAGGCGGTACAAAAAGAGCTTCTTCGATGTGGTGGATTTCGTGGCGGCGCGGACGCAGAAGTAACGTGATGGAGGAAAAGGGGTTGGGTTGACACAGCCACGGGTGGACGTGGGGATGGTGTACTTGCATCAATAAAAACCTAGATATTGATAGATCATCATCTTACGTACGTAATTAATGATATGTAATGTTTCAAAAGGCAGGCTGGTTTCAGATAGTCATCGATGTTCTTTTCTTAGTTGTGTCATGTTGTGAGATATATGCCCGTCATGAACTGAAATCCTGTCACAGGGCGGAGCTTACGAGTCTTCAACGAAGGAATAAAAGATGGCGTACTGGTAAAGCACGCCACGGTCCATCAAACTCGACATATATGAAGAGTCTGGAGGAGTCACGGGGAATAACGGGCATAACTTGGAGCAGCATTGGGGGAAAAACACAGACTCTTGTTTACCTTCACTCGCGAAGGGGGCCAGATGAGTCCATCTGCAGTCTGCCCTTGACCCTACAAGTTGTGTTTCACCAGGTTCTAGAACGACCCGACCTGATGGATAAGGTCGTCGGGGATTTCTTTGCTCCACGTAGGGTGAACGATATCAAAGATGGCCAGCTAGATATTGCTGGAGCAGCAGCGATGACAGCAACAACGACACGTGGCGTGCCCAACTCAGCAGATGCCGCTGCCTGGTCGGTCCCTTTCGCCAATCTAGCTTTGAGATCCGAACCATCGAAGACCAAAAGCACCCGCCTACTACTTCAGATCGCAAGCGACTCCGTCTCCGATACGCTGACCGGATCTCGCATGGGTGGTGGAGTGAAAGCTGGACGCTCATACTATAGAGACGTCAGCACTCGCCAACAAAGTCAATGTTTATTCGTTGGAGATAATCTTCGGGCATGGGCGATGAACAAGGAATGCAGTTTAGTCTCCGAATGGGCCGAGATGCATTGCATGGTTGGCTCGTGCAATTCCAAGCATTGATGGCTAGATGGCTGAGCTGGAATGGCAATGCAGATCCGAGTAAGTGTGTGCATATATAATACAGGTGATATATGATATATGATGGACGGTTGGTGGTGGGTGTTGCAGCGTTGTCAGCTCTCTCTCTCTCTCTCTCTCGGTAGGACGGAGTCGTCCCTGATGGAAGCGTGGAAGGAAAAATGGAAGGCTCCGCCCAAAGGGGCTGTCTCAACGGTCGCGACCAGGTTTACAGGGGAAGATGGATTGATTGCCGAAAAGCGCCAGGCACTCCAGCCAGTCCAGCCAGTCCCTGACAGGCTGGTACGGCAAGGACGCCGGTGGCTGCGCGCTGGTCCCCACAAGCTGCTGGCATGCCTGTTTAGTAGGGTGACATTCTCGTTATCTTATCAGCACAGTGCGGGTCGCGACCGCAAGAAATTGGCAAATGGGGATGGAGCCCCTTATTGACATTTTACATTTGACAGAGAGCGCGCCAACCAAAAGCAATGCAAGTCCATACTGGCAAAGCAGCTAAAAAGTAATGAAGGGCTCGGCTTGTCCGGCCGCCATCTCTACCGTACCTTAAAAGCCAGGCCTGACGATGTCACGGTGCATTAGTATTGCGATGCCCGTAAACGGCTTCAACTGAGTTAGTTGGTCATGGAGAACAAAGAGAGTCGGGGATTAGGGGAGTAGTAGGGGTCTGTCTTGTCTCTGATCGATCGGTAGCCGTTGACAACTGTCATCTTTCTTTCTCCTGTCAGTGCACTGTCTCGGGCGTGCACAAACGTCAAGGAAGTTTAGCTACTGCGCATTGAGAGCCACGGTCAGTGCTTTTATGAGGTTAAAGCAGTCTGGCAGTGGTTTTGGGAGAGAAAATGTCGACGATGGCTCAGCAATGGCTGGCGTAGATGCGTGGATGTTGGACAGGGTGGACAGGGTTGCATTTAAGGGAAGATGAAAGTCAATTTACAAGCAAATCGAGATGGGGTTTAGTGGACAGGCTTGTTCCCAGCAAGCCTAGCGCTGGCCTAGCACCAGAGCCTATAGTGGGTTCCGGGCAGGGATAGGTGCCGGGGGTGCTGGGCCAATCGCCCGTCCATTTGCACCGCCAGGTCACTTTACCGCAAAAGCAACAGCCAAAAGAACCGTCCTGAGAGTCCTGAGTGTCCTGCGACTCCTGCGACGCACCACCACTTGCACCACAAACACACGGCACTAGACCAATCCCGACCTTGGATGGGGGTCTTTGATCTCCTACCAATTCCAACGACACGGTCGAACCTCCTGCCTCTGCCTGCCTGCCTGTCTCTTCGTGTTGGTAGGCTGTGTTGTTTGTGACTGTGTATCCGTGGTCTCGGTCTGGTCTACCATAGTTTTTTTTTTCTCCTTCTTCCTCTTGCCTTGCTTTGGCTTGCTTCGATCGTTTCGTTCGCTCTCCAGAGGCAACGAGTCGGCTGACTGTCAGAGAGCAAATAGCGATCAAGTGTTCGTCTAGTGTTTCTGCTGCTACTGCCAGGAAAGACAACCCGTCTAGCCGTTTGCATTTGCAACTCACTTCAGTCCAGTCCGACCCGACACCCACGCCCACACGCTCCTTACAGTCCAACTCCTGGCTTTCTCTCCTCCCTTCTCGTCCGTACCAAAATATATCCCCCAATGACGACAGCCCGCCGAGGCTCATTGCGATACAACCACCACTCTTTTACTAGTCAACTTTTTGTTTCTTCGTATGTTCGCAAACTGCCTCAACCCTGCTGCTTCGGCCCGCCTCCCCAATCAGCAGCTCGGCTGTACTGTACTGACATCCAGCGATTCAGTCTGGGCACATAACAAGACCGAGCCCGTGATTCTGCCCAACCTCCCAACTATCTACGCCAATACTTAGTAACCGGTTACACATCCTCTCTCAGCTTTCGCCGCTGAGACGTAACCGCCGCGGGTCACGATAGTCAGCTTTCCCACCACCAAACCCACCGGCCACTTTTCTTGCTGCAGGTCGCTTCGACTACCGTCAACGCTAAAGAGCACCCGGCTTTTTAGACCAGCTCGATCTTAGGCCCGTTCACCTCAACACTCTTTTACTCTCACTTGGCTCTCGTCTCCTTTAAGCATCATTGGCCGTTCGACTGGCTCCCCGCTTCCCGTCAATCCCTCCCGAACCCGCCCCTGTGTTGTTCTGGCTCTTGCTATCCGGCTCCAGCAATCGCGAACCACTCATCACCTGCACGGAATCTTGTGTCCTGTCACACATCACCACGAACCTGCTAGGTCCGGTTAGCGTTTCTGAAGGGGGCCCCGGACTGCCGCGTTCTTCCATCGCTCTACGCTCTCTTGCGGAGCAGAGCAGTTCTTAACCTCTCTCACTGCTGAAGCCCATCACGCACAACCTGTCGCCTTCCACCGACAAACTCGCCCAGCATCGGTGTCGTCGCCTTTGCACCCGGTGCTCGGGATCGATATGGCAGCCATGTCCGCCGCGCCGGGAGCAGCCACCTTTGCCCACTCAAATACCTCACAGGGGAATCACGCGGGCTGGAAGTCGCACCCGGATCATCATGACGTGAGTCTGTCGTCGCACACGCTATGCTCGGCCTGTCCCGCATGGAGACATCCCGCGTCCCTGCCATGTTCCCCTGAGACATGGGGGATGGTCCCTTGCCGCATCGTTGGAACCTTAAAGCAAAGTCTTGGGAAGATGTAGCTAACCCTAAACTGTTTCAGGAATACGCGCAGGATCAGGATCTAGACTCGCCATACGGCTCTGCGAGAGACCCTTTGTCTGCACAAGACGTCAATACGCACCGCGACCCCTTCGCGAAACGAGACCCAAATGAACCGTTCCCCGCCACCAGAGACCCTTTCGCGAAACGAGACCCGAACGAGCCGTTCCCAGCGACTAAGGATCCCTTTGCGAAACGCGATCCGAACGAGCCATTCCCCGCAACCAAAGGTAGGCCCTCGCTAGATATATGTTGGGAGGCAGATAATTGGAACTCGGAATATGGTAATGGCATGGGGAACAAGTGCTAACATCATGTAGAAGCCAATGGCGGCCGAATGTCACGCCCCGAAAACAAACGGTCTCACACGGATGGCTCAATTCCACTGGATGACGAGGAGAATGGATGGATCCACCGTGATAAACTAGCCAAGATCGAGAGTGAAGAGTTACAAGCCGCTGGTATCATCTTGCCCAAACCTCGCTCGCAAAGCCGTCCGCGCAGAGACCGGAGCACCGACAAGGCAAATGGGTCGAAGCGTTCGACAGACAGCTCAGAGCCCCTGCCGAGGTCCAGGAAAAACTCGACAATGACCACTGGCTCCGTGGACAAGGGTTCTGATCCCGATCAAGGTGCCAGTTGGGATTTCCGTCGACCAGACGAGATAGCAGAGGATCCAAACGAGTACTGGATCACCAGTGAGTCACTAGGACCGAAAGGATCCCGCATACCGGTTGCCAAAGTCAGTCCCGCACCCATTCCTTTAGATTATCTCGAACGTGATGCCCCAGTCCCCCGCAAGATGAGCGGGACTCTGGCCCTCCCCGACGACGAATTCTCGCTTACCACCCTAAAGCCCCGATCAAGGAGTAATAGTGCCGTCCTTGATGAAGCCATCAAGATGGCTGCCACGCAACCGCGTTCCACTAGTGAGAACTCGCCAAAGAAGCCTGCTGGCACTGGCAAGAAACCCACTACGGCTTCGGCACGGTCTGCCTCTGCGAATGGCCGAGGAGCCACCACCCGGCCCAAAACTCGTTCCGGCCCTGGTCGAGATAAGGGCTCTACAGCAAGGCCAACCACTAGGTCCGGCGAGCTTTCCCCGGTTACTAAGTCTCCTGAGGGCGAACCCCCATGGATGGTGTCGGCCTATAAGCCCGATCCCAGGTTACCGCCTGACCAACAACTTTTGCCCACGGTGGCGCGACGCTTGCAGCAAGAGCAATGGGAAAAGGAGGGCAAGTTTGGCAATACGTACGACAAGGAATTCAGACCGCTTAACGAGCAGGAGCACTTGCGACCGCACGAGGGGCCGAAATCTCCCCAACCCGAAGCCGAGACTGAGGGGAGAAACGACGAATGGCCACTCCGGCCTTCGGAAGGTCGCGCAGAAGCTAAGAGCCCGACCCCGAGCCGGCCCGGAACCAGTTCGTACTCGACTATGCCCAGGTTAAACAGCAAAGCAGGGGCCCATCCCCCGGTTTCCAGTCCCCGATTATCACAAGCTCCTCAGCTCCAACAGATGCCCAGCAACCCCACCAGCCAGATCACGCGGGTACCGACGCAGCCAGAACAGCCTCCAATGCAAGAAAAGCAGGAGGAAAAGAGAAATGGCTGTGGCTGCTGCGTTATCATGTAGGCGCGTCATGGATCTACTACTGCTCGACGCAACTGCTTTGTGGCATCGGGTTTCTCCGGGCCTTCACGACTTTACGACTCTCCTTTTCTTCGTTCGATCTAGCGATGGTGCTCTTTCCACCCAGTCTTTCGTCACCAAGATTGCCATACCACACGCCGCGTCCTTTTAATTGCTCACTACTACATCACCCGCCTTCGCACACCGTAACTCACCATCATACAAGATCCCGTACCATTTCACCCCGACCGATGTCCAGGTGCCTCTCAAAACGAGGCCAAACCTGGATACAACCACTCTGCTTTCAGCAATTGAAATTCCCTTTCACCCGCGCACCAACCGAACTTTTTCTCCACCCTCACCAAAAATCGACGGCGTTTACAAGGATGGACAAGATCCTTTTTCCGGAGTTTGTTGGCGTACATACAGTTTTCACCATCTTCATCTCCGTGTGGATATGTCGTCGTTCGTCCCCCTCTCGTGCGCCTGAGCCCCCTGGCCTGGCAGCATACGTGGGGGGAGCGTTTTGTATGTATAATCATTCATTATCCCATTCTTTTTTGGGTTGTCTATTCATTACACTACTACTGGTTGCTGTTTATTATCAAGCATCATGCATTCAAATCCCCGTGGGGAGGAAGAGGAGGGATGGGCTTAGAAGAAGCAGAAGGAGCGACCTTAAGGGGTGGTCAGTTGAGGAGAGGGGCGGATATTCTCGGACATTGGGGTGGGAGAGAAAGGAAGAGGACAAGGAGAGGAGAGAAGGAGAGAGTGCGTGAAAGAAGGAGGAGAAGAGGGGAGGAGAGGAGCTGAGAAAGAGAAAGTCCAATTGACCCGGTAGCTGACCACAGATACCCCCCGGGCCGATCTTCAGAAACCAGTACATATATTCTTGGAGAAGGCAGCAGCGTGAAGAGACATATTACCAACAACCTCGTGAAGCTACCTTGAGCTGCCCCTGGCAATGCGATCTAGTACATGTTTGCCGTTGACATTTCCAGAATGGTTTCGCTCTCCCTATGGACTGACTATGAAGTACTGTCAGCATGAATGTGATCAAGACGAGTCTGTCGTCTGTGTATTCGCTTGGGCCATTGCACTCTGAACTCTACAAGACTTTTCTTCTAATTGGATCCTGGGGTTGTGATAATATTCTACGTCTTTTTAATGTTGCTAGATACTGCCTATCGACTTATGCATCCCCTGCCCGGCATCCGTCCATCGATCTTCAATCAAGCAGCTCTTTAACTGGATTGGGAACGGCATGAACTGATTAATCTGATCTGATGTCAGCTTGCTTACTTTATGCGGGGTCAGGGGCCGATCCAGTTTATTCCCAATTCCCACTGATCGGCACCGAGGTGAGCTTAATTCAGCTGCCGTCCGTTGATCAACACTCAACACCTCACCTTGCATCGTTTCGAGCTCCCCATCCATCCTGCCACCGTCTCATTTGTTCCCTTTCAATTTGCTGCTTCGGTTTGACCCGAGCCTGTGGTTTTCTGGCGTAATAAGTCGTGTCATTACTGGATCTCTTGTGAGACCGCCTTCCTTCCGATTGGTGGCGATATAGCTTAGCTGGTGACTCAGCTTGGCAGGCGGACACAGGTGACAGGCTACCTCGGAGCTAGACGTTAGGTAGCCAATCTACTCGTGGAACTTCTTAAGGACCGTACGTATCGGATCCAGTCTGGAGCTCGCGAACGTGGGTTTCTACAACTTGCCTTTGGTCACGAGTCCATATATTTACTTTCTCCTCAGCCGGGTCTCTCGAAAAGCAAAACCAGGGACTTGGGGCCGGGTACCTTACGTCGCCTGGAAACGGCGCATCTCATTGTCATATTCCACACCTTAAACAGTTTTTACCATCACTCAAGAACAACAAGAGCAGCCAGCATGGCTACCCCTACCGCCCATCCTAATCAAGACCTACCCCCTGTAGCGTCATCACTATCGACATCTACGGCAGCAGGAACAGAGGAAACTGGGACTGGAGGAACACAAAGAGGAGCAATAACAACACCAGCAACAATACGCAGGACCCGCATCGTCTGCATCTCCGACACGCACAACTGCACCGTCAAGGTCCCGGCGGGCGACGTCCTGATCCACAGCGGGGACCTGACCAACACGGGCTCCCTCAAGGAGCTGCAGAAGCAGATCGAGTGGCTCGCGCGCCAGCCGCACGAGGTCAAGATCATCGTCGTCGGGAACCACGACACGACGGTCGACGCGGCCTTTTACGCGGAGCACGGGGCCTACTTCCACCACGGGCAGCTGCAGGACGTGCAGGCGTGTCGGGATCTGCTTCTCCAACCACCCTCGGTACCGGAGCATAAGCAACAACAACAACAGCATAAGCACCAGCAGTGGATCTATCTAGAGCACGAAGCTCGCACCGTCCGTTTGACATCGCCCAACGGACCACGGACGGAATTCACCGTCTTCGGCTCTCCTTGGACGCCCCAGTTCGAGAGCTGGGCCTTCCAGTACACGCGCCACCAGGAAGACGACGGCCTCGCTGCTTCGCGAGTATGGAACGACATCCCGCTCGACACCGATGTGCTCATCACGCACGGCCCGTCTTTCGGACACCGCGACGAGACGGTCGGGCGCGAGGCCGCCGGGTGCGAGGAGCTGCGGAGGGCCATGTGGCGTGTCCGACCCAGACTCGCGGTCTGCGGGCACATCCACGAGGCCCGCGGCGTGGAGAGGGTGCGCTGGGACCTCGAGGATCGTGGGGTGCGGTACAAGGAGGAGGTTGGAGGCATTGAGGCTTGGGTTGATCCGGCGCCAGAAGGGGATAAAGTATGTTTGGTGGATTTGACGGGGAAGAAGCAAGGGAGGGCGCTGGATAACGACGGAGGGAAAGCCACAATGCCTGAGAAGAAGCATTTGGAGTCTCAGGTGCCCAGATCAGAAGAGACGGGAGGCGATGCGACCCCGGTCCCGGCAGCAACAGCGGCAGCAGAGCCCGGGATCGGCACCCGCGGCCTGGGCGGGGACCCGGCATCAGCCCGGAGCGACCAAGCGGCACTGGCCGGGCGGATGGGACGGCGCGAGACGTGCATCGTCAACGCGGCGATCCAGGCGTCGGGCTACCCACACGTAGGCCCGCGCAGGCTGAACAAGGCCATCGTGGTCGACTTGGATTTGCCTGTTTGGGGGGAGGCGGAGGGGGCCTGACCACGAAAAGAACCGGTTTTGGGAAAAAGACGGTGTGAGCTGTTGATGGGGAACACGACCGAAGGAATCAATCGTGCTCCTCTGACTTACGGCACGGTCGGTACCACATGGGCGCACGCTAGCAGGTAAAATTCACACACGGACTACATTGCCTACGAATTCCAAGACTTTTGATTTGAAGATCGCAGCGCACCGCCTGCTTAATTGACGATCAGCAACGCGCGACGCCCCGTTCCCGAGAACCTACCTCTCCATCAGAGTCAGTCTGGTGCGATACTCCCTTCTTTTGCGTCGTTTCTATTTTTCCCTCGGGTGGTGCGGCTGGCGTGGCTATGTTTGTGTGTGTTGGTCGGACCCCTTTTTACTTGGATGATCCCCCCGTGAAATGTCATGGCTCCTCCCTGCCTACTTCCTTAGCTAGTCTCCGTCCTACCTACCCATTACCATGGCACAGCAGCATGGCGGGCATCGCACAAACCGGATCGACGAGCTAAGAATAAGCACTTGTTTAGCAGATAGAAAATCAGTACTGTACTCCGTACACAGACGAAATATGACTACTACTACTGCTACTACTACAGCCCTACTGTATGTATCTCTAAACTGGGCTGGACTCTCAGCCGCGGGGAAACACAACACCCGATTCGAGCTGAGTGAAGTCTTACGAATGAGAAGGTCAATGGGTAGCACGTGCCTCTATTGAACTGCCGGGGGCTACTGGGACTTGAACGTCTTCAGCCTTGCCGGGCTTTCAGATATATGTTGGGCATCACCGTGGACCGTCTGATGTTTTCGTTTCTCTGTTTGACTCCTCCTCTCTCTTAGCTCACGACAGCTTCATTTTTTTCTGATAATTGAGCTTGATGGCCAATATAGGCGTTCATGCAAGATCCCCCATCCCCTCCATATTCTTGCCGTTGGGTTGAAATTGACGTATTTACGTACCTATGTGGGCGGGTGGTAAGCCGCCGACGACGAACAGCCCAAACTGACTCCCCCATCTCGGATGGCTCGCGCATCGTGACTCTTTTCTCTTCGTCGTTCGGCTAGGAAGCCGAACGCGAGAATTGGGATAAAAAAAGAGGAGGCTCTAAGATGCACACTTTGGCTTCCTGCCCGCCCCAGATGTCTTGCGTGGAGAGACATGGCAGCGTCACTAGTCAGAAGCGTTAAGCTTCTGCTGCCCGTGTGAGACATTCTGACTCTTGTGGCGGCAACTCTCGAGACGCGATGGCTTCTTTAGTTACGGGTAGCTTGTCATGTTGTTTTTCTTTTTTCTTCTCCACGATGGCTGTCCATCTCCATAGATTACCTTTCGGGTATGATTGACAGATGAATATTGCCTAACTTTGCGCCGGTCTCCTCCTCCCATCTCTCCCGCATGTCAGGACGACTCAAGTCAAGGTAAAGTTTCCTGGTGCTTCTTTCTTTAGAAAAAGGCCCCTGTCCATGTTTTGTTTATCTGTTTGTTCGAAACTTGAATCGACGATCATCAGGGAATCAATCAACAGAGTTAAGGGTTGCTTTAGCCATTAATCATCGACCCAGGGCACGGCAGGGCGCCGTTCAACTCTCTGGACTTGGACTTGGACTTGGAAGTTGGGACGGGAAGGGAAGGACTGGAGAATAATAGAGTTGAGTTGAATATGACATGCATGAATGCCATGGCCGATTGCGGTACCGCATGGCGCAAATCCCATCACTTGATGGGTGTGTTTCTGGTCTGTATATTTCCTTTTGATCGGGCGAAGGCTAGAGTGACGTTGGGGATAGCTAGATAGCTGTCTGTATTGCGACAGCTTCGCATCATTTGTCTCTCACACCGGCCGCAGGGTCTTTCCCCATGCCCATGCACAGTATTAGAGAAGGCTGAGAGGTTCTCCAGTATGGAAACAGTAGCCCGAGTACAGTACTAGGAAAAGTGAGACATGCAGGAGAATGCCGCGATCTCTCCATGTCTGTTTGCTTGCAGTGGTGATGGTGGGCAGAATGCAGTTACGGGCGCTTCGAATGGGCCCAGGTCGGCCAATGACACCTGATAAATGGCGGGGTAATTGAGGTACTGCTGAATCGTCAAGAGGTCTCTGCATGGGAAGAAAGCGACTTGCGGGCCTCCGATGCAGCCTCATTGTCTTGTCTCGTCTCGTGAATGGTGCAAATATGGGGAGGGAGGAAGGGAGGGGGGAAGGGTGGGATGCACGCCGGGATACCTGGACAAGTTCTGTTATTATTCTTATTTTGGTCCGTATTATTATTGTATACCATGCTCCCATGCAAAGCGTCTTTTACTAGCGAGCGCAACTGCGAATACATTGGTTGCTAGGGGGGCCGGCTGGGCCATTAGACGAGGGGTTCGATGCAGAAGACCTCTCGTATCGTGTATCGTGTTGATGAGCTGCATCGCAGGCATGCACTTTTGCTTCTTCGCTTTCAGGGACCCGGGAAGCTTGGAACAATAAGCAAAATGGCATATAGGTTAAGCCGTTGGCAGTCGAAAGAAAGATTGCTCCGTACGTGTGCATCAAACACATGCTACACCTGCTACACCTGCTACACAGGCTCTGAGCTCTCTCCCTACCAAGTCGCGCTCACCGCCCATGCAGCCAACGGCCGTCCTAATGCCATGCGGTGCATATAACGTCAGCTGCTTTCGGGATTTCAAGGGCCAGGCAAGCAGGCAGCATGTTTTCATGTTTTTCCTGCGTATACTAGTTGCTAGTCCGACGGGACTGTACGGGGTCAACGTATCATAGATTACCTATCTGAATCTGTTCTATCTGTAAGTCAAGGAAGAAGAAGAAGGAACCAAATAAAGCTCGACGATGGCCCAAGTGAATTCATACTGTACTCTAACTGTTCTGTACTGTATGAATCCATTCCGCGACAAGAGGATTTCGACTTTTTACTTGGCAGCATGCAGCTCTAATCCAAAGGATCCAAAGGGAATCAGGGACTGAGGGGTAAAATCCGATTATGGCGGGGCAATCTGGGAGGGCAGGCGACTGATACGACGGCTTGCGACCTTTAATCGGATCCTCTCAGACCTATAGCGTCATGTACCTACCGCGATAGTCCGCCGTAGTAGCATCCTCCTGGGCTCTCATGGGCTCTCCTGGGCTCTGCAGAACAAGAAACCGAACCCAAGTTTCAAGTCATGAGAATCTGCTTCCTCGTCGGCTTGTCTTGGTACAGAGGTCATGTGTTTCCGAAAATGTGGTGTCGATGGAGGCCACTAGGAAAGGTTTCCAATGTCGTTTGAATCTAGCCATGCAGAGCTACCTCGGTGGTGGCATCGAACTTCTCCAGTATCTAACCTATCTGTCTGGCAGGCTGCATGTCTAAGGTTATTGGAGGTTACAGTACAGTAGTACTGGCAGTAGGGGGTAAATCACGCTCGGTGATTAATAACGGCGAGCTGCCAGGCTGCCCCCATTTCTCTTGCGTTAGTTGAGTCTGTAGCGGTGCAAGTTGGGATCGAAATATGTGAGATCAATTCGAAAACTTGGATCGGGTTGCTCGATGTAAGGCACACACACTACCTGGTGAGGTAAAGTAAGGCCGGGCAGCATCCACAAGGCCACCATCTTAACCATACCATCTTGACCATACCATACCATACAATCGGAGCTCGGCTTGAGTTATCTAGAATCGCGATGTTGTACATGGAAGCATGTAACTCTAGGAAGTCACAACCGGTTTTCTTGTTCCACCCGTCGAAAAAAGAAGCGGGAGATGCACGCGCTATTACCATGCTATCCCATTTCGTGGGATGATCCTTGGTCGTGACCGTTGACCGCCGAAACAGGCAAGAGGGTGGAGAGCTTGGATAGCTTCTGTAGCTTCTGTAGCGAGTTAGAATGGCCCGTCTGCCGTTCATCCAGTCGGTTAATACTTTACTCCAGGCCAAGCTCTTTACTGTTTGGCTATTGCAGCGATATAGTTGCATAGTCGATGCTTCTTCTCCAACGTATCGGCGCGGTTGTTGGAGAGAGTTGGCAGCGTTGAGAATGACTGGCGACGAAGCCTGTCTCTATCGGTGAGAATATCCACCTGCCCGCTTGCCCGCTTGCGAGTTGCATTCAGTCTTTCACCCCATCAACGCCAATTGTCCAGTTAGGTATAGGCCAAGATGGCTTTCTATCTTGAGCGTGGCTTATCCGTAGTACCTACATTCGTAGTCCATAGTCTATATTGCCGGACGGGATTCTACTGGACGGAAAAGAGACGATGTGACTCCGCTTGGCGCCCACCCCTCGCAGAAAGAGAGGCATCACAGACGAGACGATTTCAGCACACATCCCACCTGTCATCCACACCACCCATTTGGAATGCTTCTCCCCTCTAGCGTACGATTCTGCCAAACCATGAGGCCCCCCATCTGTATACCATGGTTTGTAATGGTGTATAGTGTGAGAGCGCCGCCCTGATCGTGATGACGGGTGCCTTAGGGTGCCTTAGGGTGTGATTTGTGTATCACACCCTCTCTTACATACTGTGCCTACGCCCTACGCAGGTGGTTTGGAATTGGATGTACCTGCTTTCTTCGGCGCCGCGATTGGCCAGTCGGCACAGGAGAATCTGACCCTCTGAGTGCGGCCTTTTACCTCGTGTGTGTGTGACCGGCGCAGTCTTACTATGGTGCGGCAGCCAGGGTCCAGCAGCTTCCAATCGTTCCATGCAGCAGTTAGGTAGGACTGGACTTGGACTGATGAAGGTTGCGGTTCCTCTGACTGCGTGGGTGGGCTTTTCGGTTAGGCCCAGATGCACCCTATTGAGAGGAAGCACGCACATGAACCGTACTTATCATATGTGTGTGTCAGGCCAGCAGCTCGCTTTCGGCATCATCGTCATCATAGACCCAAAGAAAAAAAAATCAGCACGGCAGAGGGAATGCAAAGGGAGCAAGGCACTTAGGCACCCCCATTGTCGTGAGTGAGGTGGTTGACTCTTTTTTGCCTGGTTTCTACTGCTAGTAGAGTCTAGCTTGGGTTAAAATGTAGAGCTACACTAGTAGTTGGGCGATGCAGCAACTATCGCAGGAGCTCAACCATCGCCGACGAACAGCAACGAAGCAAGCAATCAATCAGCTGCTTGCTTTGCTGGCTGCATAGGAGAGCCAAAATGGCCTAGCACCCGCGGCACGCACTCTCTATCAGTCGAGTCGTGGCCCAACATTGATGAAGCCCGCATTCAATTATTGCTCTCTAGGTTTTGGCAGTCGTGGCCTGATGCGTTGCAACACGTGGACAGCGTCTTTTGCCAGAAGCATGATGAAATGATCCTCATCATATGGACCTGTCGGCAACGACGAAGCAGGTTGTGTGTGCATTCATTTTGGGGATCAAAACATGAACTCACCACCATCATCAGAGGAGATGGCCCAGCTTGCCAGCGAGGTTTCGGAGGGTCGCGGGCAGCGATTTATAGCAAGACAACCGGAATGAGGCTGCCAATCCTGTGCGATGCGTTGGGTTGGAATATTTAGGTAATGCCATGCACGGTGATTTGACGCTGAAGATTGAGGGGGATTCACACTGTCTGCCTGTCCTGTCTTGTCTGTCTTGTCTGTCAGTGTCTGTCTGGCTGACTGGCTGACTGTTGACAACCATGATACATGATAATCCAATCGGCACGACGTCGGAAAGCTGCCGGGGGCTGCATACAACGTCCCATGTTTCGAAGGGCGTGGAATTGTCACGATGCTGTCTGGTTTGCGCTCTCGTCCGAACCAGTCAGACGCTTACATCCACGAATCGAAATTCGAATAGGCTATCACGATTGGACGGGGTGGATCTGGCCCAGGGCCTGCGAGAGCTACTGGCTGTCAAATCATTTCAGCGTTTAGGGGACTCTCTTCTGAAGGAGGCCCCTCTAAAAGATGTAATCGATAAGCTAAGCGAGTCGTTCTCGTTGGTCTTCATTGTTCTTCGCAAAGTGCTTCAACACCATACCTGCTGCTACTGTACCCCTGCCACTACGTAGCTATAGTTGAACGGTCTGGCGCAGCAGCTGGCTGTCTCCTGTCACTCGGAGGCTACTAACGATCGACAGTGTGTGCTGTGACAGTGGTGATGGATGTTGTGAGGCCTGCGAATAGGACCCGCCGAGACCTTTTCTTGCCCCTGGTGCCAGCTGTTGGCCCGTCCGTTACCAATGAGCTCCCTCCTCAGTACCCTCCTCCCGAGGCCGCCAGGCCGTTGAACGCGTCCGCAGATCATCTGAGATGCGGTGGACAAAGGAAACTGGGGAAAAACTACATCATAGGGGTTGACCTCGTGGCCGCGGGCGATCCACGGTTGGGCCTCTTGAGGCTTCCTGTCAATGAATACCATCATGCAAACCCATAGATGACTCCTCCTGCTGCTACTACTGCTACATGTTATGCGTGACATTGCAATATTCGAGAACAATGAAGCTACGAGACGGCGATAAAACAAAGGTGGAGGAAATGAGGATATAGTCGAGCGACTTGTCCAGTCACCATCTTCACCGCCCATTGCTTTGCACGCACTAACACGAAAAAGTGTACTTGAGTCTTGACACTTGACTTCCCTTCCCTTACCGACGGAATACACTCACACAGCAACAACCGGCTTCCAGGTTTCAACGGCAGTAGCTCCCCCTCTGGCCTTGCGGATACCATCCTACCAATCCCCACCAGACATTGCCGAATCGAGAGCGACTCGGCCCAGGTCGCCTTGGATTTCACCAGGTCAACAACAGACCGCAATTGCGAGGGGAGGAGAAAACAACAATCCAGTCGGGTATCGTGGGGTTGCTGGAGAATAGGCATAGGAGATTGGCATCAAAGCAAGGCGGGACGTGGAAATAGGAGTATAGCATATAGCTTTGCTGGTGGCCGCATGTTCGTTCGTTGGTTTCTGCTGAGGCAAAAAAGAATTCATCATCATCATCCTCAATCTCAGTCATCATTACCTATCATCCATTCAAAGCTCAAAGCTCCAAGCAGTCTTCTAAGATATCTGACCCGAGAGATTGAAACACGCAGCAACCCATACCAAGCTGCACTGCCTAGCTGCCCATTCTTGCCACCACTACCCAGCCCTGTCAGGAACGCGAATCAATCTGGGGTGAAGGTTTTATATTATAGCTCGGCTCATATTGTTCCATACTTCGCCATCGCGGAATTCGCCTTCAAAACCAAAAACCGATACGGAGCCGCTCAGGTACCTTGCTCACTGCATTGCTGCATTGGGATTGCCTCTTAAGGGAGGCCCATTTTCGACCGGCAGCCTGGGATCTATCTCTACATCTGCATCAGGAAATCATCGACAGTACGGATTCCCTCACCACAAGGCTCACCTTTTTTATCTGGCCGTTTGACTCCGTTCGTTACTCAGTTGCAACATTCTGCTTCATGCACATCCACACCCACTCATACTGTCGATAGGATTGGACGTTTCGTTGTCGTAACCGGCCGGCCGTTTGTTGCGTGCACTCACCGACTGATTAGACAACCACACCACTCCTACACACACCCGAGACCAGGGGCATGATTATCTAAGATCACAAGGTTGCAGGCTGTTGCATCTTGGTCGTAACACCACACACCAGACACTGGTCCTGGTACCTACCGTACCCCGGACCCCAGGCCTTGGTCATCATCGCCGTCGCCGAATACTCCTTTTCCTTCCCTGAGGATCAATCAAATCAGAAGGGACAGAGTGTTTTGTTTCACTTCCGTTGATTCTGACCTGAGCAAACCAAGAAGAAGAATAAGCAGGGTCGGGTCATCTTCAGCTTCGTCATCCAGACAAGAAAAAGAGACGAGATCAATAGCTAGCTTTTTGCCGGCTTCTTCCTAGGTCATCAACCTCTTTTTTTCGCCAACCGGCTTAAATCAAACACGCAACACCATCTGATTTGCAACCCGTCGGGCGGCCTAGCTCAGCGGGACCGGATCGCAGAGTTCAGATCCTCCTTCACCCGACGACCTTTGGATCGAAAGGGTACCTGCCAATCCTGCCCCCCCAAATACGACATCGCTCGCATCAGACGGGGAAGGCAACTACCTACCCAACTATTCTTTCAGCTCCGAGCGACTAGGAGGAAAACCGAACACTGTGCAGTAGAGGCAGTGTTAGGTAGAACTAATCCTTATCCCATTTCTCGCCGCCTTCGCCTCTTCAATTATCTGTCGGCCTACTCACTCCTCTTTAGCGAGGATTACCTACGCAAGGCAAGAGAGGGAGAGTGACGAGTTAGGTACATACATACATTGGTCAAGAATTGTGCAGGCCAGTGTGCAAGTGCATTTGCATTTACGACCTTGTACCGCTTTAAGCTGAAGAAAAGCATCGGCCAGGCCAGGGCGAAAAGGTGCGAAAAGCCAGCGGTAATCCCTGCTCAGCTCAGCACCGTCCAAAACCCTCCGCCCGTCAGTTGCCCGCTTTCAGTCCAAAGACCAAAAGAGCGCTATTTTGGCCCGCTGCCAAAAGGGACGATCGCTCTTCCTGCCACTGTGAGTTAGTGGCCGTACTGGTAGAGTTGATACAAGGGTACTTGTACTTGGCCAGGCCTTGTTCAGTAAGTACATCCCACTACGTACCTCCCTTACTCCCCTACTCCCCCTACCGACCACCCACCCCATCACAGTTTCTCCAGCGGACCAGTCAAGTCAGCCTTCTGTGATGGTCTGGTCTATTCCATCGGGATTGGACATGACTGATTGATTGATTGACAGAAGACTTCCAAGTCGGAGACTAGAACCAGCAACCAGCAGAAGTGGCACGGTCGGTGGACCACCCAAAAGCATCCGAACCAACCAGTCAGCGACTTTTGCGACTCTGGTCGGCTCCATTTCTTCTTGCCTTTCGTGCTTTCTCACGCAACGCACTTCAGTACACAGGGACTGTACACACGACGGTACACACTCTCGCACTCCCAGCTTGGCAAAAGGCACTCAAGCCTCAAGAACCGGGCTCACCCTCCATCATTTCTGGCTTCGCTCTTCTTTCCCCTTCCCTTCCTCAAGTCACGCCGTGACCTCATCGTCAGACAACTTCCTTCATTTTCAACCACCCAATTTTTTATCAATCCATCCCCCCCAAACCCAATCCTCTCCTCCCACCACCACCACACACACTATTGGGACTCTCAATCCGATCCCGATCCCATCTTGTTTTCTCTGGAGCCCAGTTCTTAATTGAATCTGAGCCTATCCCCTTTTGAGATCGCCTCGTGAACTGCACCATACCGACCCGTTCCCCGGCTTTTACATCATTCCCTCGGCTACCGACACCTATTCTTGTTTCACTGCTGGTCAAACGCTTCAAGACCTGGTCACTACCACTTTTCGCAATCCTCAATGCGATAGACTTCCAAACCATCAATAACTCTCCAAGTTGTTGCTTTTCCGTCTTCCTGCCGGCAGACCCAAAGCAGTGTATATCCACAACAAGACCCAGCCAGTTGCAGAGCCAAGACGCAATTCAGTCAGCCTCGTCAGCAAAAAGCCCGGAAACGGTGGAGCTAGTCTCCGTCACATCCGCCCGTCATCATGTTCACCCTTCCCGATGATCCCTACGTACGCTTAGGTGTTTCCAAAGATGCCCAGGTCCCCGAGATCCGGTCGGCGCACCGGAAGCTGGTGCTCAAGTGTCATCCTGACAAGGTCTCAGATCCCGAACAGAAGGCCAAGAGCCAGGAGGTGTTCCAGAAAGTGCAGCGAGCATACGAGATGCTCTCCGACAGCAAGGAGCGACAAAAATACGACGACATGGTCCAAGCCAACGAAATGGAAAAGGAGAACGCCCGCAGACGTGCCGAGCAGGCCGCCTCATTCTCAAGTCGCACGCCCCCTCGCCGCGAGACCACCACGGAAGCCCACCACTACAACGTGAGAATGGCCGGCGAGCCACGCTTCGAGCGTTCGGCGTCCGGGTATGCCTCTTCGCCTAAGGGCACCCCGGTCTACTCAACACGAACCCCTCCGCGGTCATACGAGGAGAATATCTACAGCAGCAGCAGCTACGACGACCGGGAACCGCGGAGTTCGCGGAAAGCGGGGCAGTCCTACGAGAGGGATGTGCCTTCTTCCCGACGCGCTGAAGAGGACAAGCGGACAAGGAGAGAGGCGGACAAGGCATGGGACAAGCAGCGTGAAAGGGCCGAGAAAGACAGACGGAAGGCCGAAGAGAAGGAGCGGGACCGCAGGGAGAAGGAGAAAGAGAAGGAGAAGGAGCGCCGCAAGAAGGAGGAGAAGAGCCAGCAGAAGGATCGGAAGCGAGACACTGACGATAAGCGATCTCGCCACCGATCACCTGCCGCAACCTACCGCGAGGAACCCGAGCCCATCATTGTGGATGTTTCGCACAAGTCGGAGAAATCCTCCAAGATCAAGGCCAACACCCATGCCAAGGTTCAAGCCGCCCCCGTGCGGGAAGCCATCAGACAGGCGGACCCTCCCGAGGACCGCCACCGTTCGAAGCAAGATGCCCATCTGGAGTTCGCGGCACAGTATCTGCAGACCTCGCGGAGTAAAGGAGTTCCTGGACTTGCCAGGTCAAAAACCTACCATCCATCCACGGATACACGCTATGCGCCGCCAGTGCCCACACCCCCTCCGGCGGTTAATGCTATGGCACCTCCGCCGCCTCCTATCCCTGAGGATGATGAGCCGGTAAAGAGGTCCTCGGCTCGCCGTTCGTCGCACGATGCTCCCCGCTCCAAGCTCTCCTCGTCACACAGGAAGGAAGCGCCACGGACGGTCCCCGGTCTGAAGAAATTCAGCTCCATGCCTACTTCGCGCCATTCGCCTCCCGAGGTACCAGAGTCTCCTCCCCGGGTACACCGGGCGCAGACGGATTCCTACTCGCGACCGGCTCCCGGGCCCCATCCTGGTCTCTCTCGAGCCCAGACGTGGTACTCGACAACACCCGCAGAGGATGAGTACCGCGACAGGAGTAGATCCAGACACCAGCCCCGCTACCACAGTGATGAGGACTATGATGAGTACTCCGAGGACGAACGCTACCCGCGTCGCCCTGCGAGGCATCAATCCCCCGAGGCGCCGAAGACCAAGTTCCGCTACACGGTTGAGGGCGCCAAAGCCATCCCCGTCCGCACTCGTCCCGAGTCGCCCAGTAGACGCGGGTACAAGGTCCCCTACTACGGCCATGAGGCCAATGCGGGACGCCCGGTGGCTTCCTATGATAGCTACGAGCAACAGCCTGCTTACTTCCCTAAAGTGAAGTATGCTCCGAAGTACGATGTTGACGACGTCTCCTACGCTCCTTCGGAAGCTGGCTATCGGATGACAGAACCTACTCAGGTCTACGGATACTGAGAGGTTTCGCCTATATCTCGGTGCTATCTACCTCTTCACAATCTCTTGCGGGATCTCCACTCCTGGAAATCTTATGACAACTCTGAAGTTGGATGTATTTTTTTTACTTGCTGTTTTCTTGTTTTTATTTATCGCATTTTCACTGGCGTGCGCTGCAAATGGGGGAAATATCTTGGCCAGGAAGGGCCTCTACTAGGAGTTTGGGAGAAGTTATCGGGAAGGTTTTCACAACAATCTTATCACACACCGATTTGAAATTCAATGAGATGCAGTAACGATTTGATGTCTTGGATGAAAGGTTGGCGGAAACGAAGACACATGATTTTATCCATGGAGAGAGAGACGAGGAGGATGGCGACGGCGACTTAGATACAACCACACCACACCAACGAGCAACGCTTCTTCGGTCGTATTTATACACACATACCTGATATATCAGCTTTGCGCCTTTTCTCATCAATCCGCTCCGCCAGCCAGCCAGCTTTTATGACGAAGTCTCACCCGGAGAAATCATGCCGTTTCTGGCTTTTCACGTGTATTCTTGGGAAATATTTTGGGAGGAATATTTTGCTTTTGCTATTTCCATTTTCCTTTTATCATGTCAGAAACTCGACATCAAACACTTACGCACGCTACGTCATATCATACCATATCATACCTATCATTATACACAGAGACACATATTCTATCTATACACACACACAATCGATTGCATCACCCGTATGGTTTTGGGGAGGGGAGTTCTGGAATGGGGATGGGATTTCACCCACTCACTCACTGGATTGGGTTGTACTACAACGTTTCGCTTACGAGCATGGGAGCGAGCGACATCATTCATTTTACTTTTACGGGATTGACGATCATCGAATCTCGACATTCATTATTAACGACAAGGCGTTTTTCGTCGCTTGTTTACATTCGCTGTTCCTCGCCCAGAGCGAGAGGGGAGGTTGTTGGTCTGTCTGTCTGTCTGTCTGGCTTGGCTGCTGCCTGGGCAGTGGCAGTGGCAGTGAATGGCAGGGCAGAAAGGAGGGAGGGATGAGTCAAAGTCGACGATCTGTATGGGGGGAATGCAGTTATATCAATTATGTCAGAAGTGCATACATAGGTGTGAACGAACAACGAAAACAGCAGCAAGCAAGCAGCAAGGCGATGTTCCGTTGGAATACGGATTGTTGGCTGGTTGTTGCCTGCTGTCTTCGTGGCTATGATAAATTGACGATTTGCGTGCGTTGAGCTTCGGGTTTCTTCCTCGCCCCCAAAGATATTTTGCCAAGTCCCTCTCATGCTTCAGTGAAATGGCTCTTTTATTGGTAGTCGCATCTAGTAAGGTAAGTGCGACCCGATGTTGATTGGCTTGTCCTGAGATTCGTTGGCAGGCAGTGAACAAGACTGACTTGTTCCTTCCTTTCCCAATTGCTGCTGTGTGTCAGATGCCGTTGGGGCGCGCCCCACTGTGAAATCGTGGGGAAACAACTACCTACATATATATATGATCTATCTCGTGAAGCTGGGTCAACATTAACTCTCTAGGTACCTAACCTTCTTCTCTTCTACAAGACTGCAAAAGGACTGTTGCCTGCGGCATGTTGGCATATATCGTCATCTTGGGAAGTAGGTCGCTTCATGAGGTTGGTTGGCTCATCATGAACGACGGGTGCTGTGCAAGGCTCACTTGTGATCCAAGTGGTTCGCAAGTTGGACCGGCAGCTTGTCAGGCTGATTGGGCTTATGCGGTTCTTCGGTAGGAGGCTGCACGCCCACAGCCTACTGCAACCATCGCATCACGCAACGCTTCAATATACGCCAATAGCGATGATCTGCCAGAGTTGGGGGGTTGCCCAAGGCCTACGTGAAATGACACCCCAACTGGCTGCATTCACTGGGATCCCATTCTTCTCTCTTCTTCGCCACATTCATAGCGACATCAGTCGACTGCTGTGGTTCTCTAGGCCACCCCTGATCTAGGCGGAGGTAACATAACAGCGTCCTATACTATTACCCCACAATTGATACCCATGGAGTGGCATGATGCGTCCTGCCGCCGCCTTGATTTGGTGCCGATAGGCGGACTGAATAGCTGCCTGAGCTGTGGTTCTTTCGAAGAACCTAGCATTCAAGATGACGCTTCCCCAGCCGAAACCCAAACACCAAGTCCATCTCGAAACGACGCATTGGAAAATGCGACCTACCACGCGCCAATCCGTCAAAAGTCGGAAACACGAATTCTCATCCTTCAGCCTGGCGAGTTTGAGGAACCCGTTTGCGGCGATCTTGTCGTTGTCGACCTGCCCCCCAAAGAGCCATACGAGGCTTTATCATACACCTGGGCAGACGAGTCAGGGGACTCAACTCCGTGCAAGACCATGCAGCTTTCTGGGCGGCCCCTGCTAATCACAACTAATTGTGAGAATGCTCTGCGACGCATTCGAAGGAGGTTTAGTTCCCGTCATCTTTGGGTCGATGCTATATGTATCGACCAGAACAATATTAGCGAGCGAGGACATCAGGTGCAGTTGATGCCCAGTATATATTCCGAGGCGCAGTCTGTTCTTATATACGTTGGCGAGGCTGCACATGATAGCGATGGGGTCTTCTCAGTCATTTCCTCGAGCGACCCGCTGCTGGCCACACCGACGATTGCAAACGGCTTAAAATTGAGGCTGGATTCTTTCTTTGAACGGCGCTATTTCCATCGCATATGGGTACTCCAGGAAGTAGCACTGGCCCGCCACGCGAAGTTGATCTGCGGTGCTTCTAGTGTTTCCTGGGCTACATTCAGATCATACGTAGGGACGCAACTGTTTAGAGCCCCCATCTTGCGATTTGATCATCATTCTTACACTGACCCTCAGCAACTTGTGAGTATGATGCTCCAGGCGGCAAATTGCCAGTGTCATGATCCTAGGGATAAGGTTTACGGGTTGCTTGGTCTCTTCCCCCACACTGCAGGCCGAGTTATAAGACCCGACTACAATCTTTCGGTGGAGGAGGTATATACCGACATGGCACGATATATCGCGTCTGAGTTCTCTTGGGCGTTGGTGCTCAATCTTGCATCTAAGGACACCCTTCACCCGCCTTTTGGCTGGCCTTCATGGGTGCCGAACTGGGGGCACTCATCACGATCCGATCACAGGCGCGATTTTGATGAGACGCTCAAATCGAACCCTGGATTATCGATAGAGCTTCAACTTTTGGAACTCCCTCACATCGAGGCTCCCGAGCTACATATGCCTTCCGTTCAATTTAAGGATATCCCACGTTACTATTTCCCTGAGGAGGGGCATCAAGCTCCATCTGAAAGGTTCTTCATGTTTGTTGAAGGTAGTTACATGTTCCGCGCCCTCCTCGTTCACGCAGCGTGCTTCCCCGAACAGAACCTCCGAGCGTCGCAGGTCAATGTCGCCGTCTTCACAGCCAACGTTACAGAATATCTTGGACCCAACGTACAGAAGCCGCACAAACTGGCCGAAACCCGAATTCTCCGTGTAACTACCGAACCAATGCCCCGTCCATCGGAATCCGGATTCCAGCAATTCAAATGCATTACAGTCGCTAGCCTCCTGCGTTACTTCCGGGATCATGTCAGTATATGGGATGATTGTATCGCCGCTATGCGAAAATGGGCCAGTTCCTTTGATGAACCGTTCTTGGACACGCGATGGCGACGAGCATTGCAGGACATGTCTCTCAGAAGAATTCGCAACCAAGCCGAGAGACTGCGCCCGGTCGACGAAGGGGTGGAGGCGTTATGGGCCATGCCGGAGTGGAACGATGTAGGCACTCTCAAGAGGCGGTGGTTTTCCCACAATGCAGCATGGGCATCGTTTCCTATAGTCATCGACGAGTTTTTGCGCATTGCTGGCGCACTGCCCCCGGCCGACGGAGAGTCAGAGGGCCTGTTGCCTGAGCCCGCCGACGAGCACTATGCAAACTACAATTTGGGCTGGGGAGACCGAGGAGACTCTTTTGACTTGGCTCTAGGACAAGCCTGGATGTCGGAAACAAAGCGGGCCTTGGGTTGGAGGATACTTCTCAGATTCTTCTTGCCTAATAAAATCAATGCCATCATTGTTTGATACTGATGTCAAAGAATGTATAAGTGGCATTCGATCAGGAACACTCGGTCAGGCTCGGGTCGTGGGGCTAGATTACCTAGAAGATGCCTATTTTCGCGTTTCCCGCTCAATACTGTTGTTGATTCCGTAGAATCGTGATGCGAATTAATGATTAATGATTGTAGCCAGGAACAAACACTATGCGTTGCCTAGCCATGGGCTGAAGCACTTGGTCAAACCGATCTAACAGGTCACAGTAGAGATGTCATAGAATAGTACCAGTATGATAACATAGAAACTATTTAATAAAACTGAAGGGGTATAATAGTAAAAGACAACACTATAACAACCGCACGCCGCGTCGCACTACCCATGTGCGCATCATGCAATCCATGTGGCAACTTCCACCGACCATGCGAGCATATAGTCGGGGTTCTCCTAGATATTTGCCTGTCTCCCTGACTTCCCTGGCCTGCCCCCTGCCCCATTCTCTTATCCTACATGTCCATATCATAGCCAATCTTTCAAAACTTCCCCTTTCCCCATCGATTACGAGCGCGAGGGCTCCGTTTTTAGACGAGAACGTACAGGGAACAAATCTGACCAGCATGTTAGCGATACGTCCCAAGATACGATACGGAATTCAAAAGAGAGGCGGAATTCTCAACTTACCAGACTAAGCCCCATGACCATACTGCACCAAAAGCAAACATTGTTCAGCGTCTCCTTGCCGCGGACCCAGCGCGTGCGCTGCAGCATGACGATGGGCAGTTGGAGCATCTGGCAGATGAAGCCGTAGCCGCGGATCTTCTTGGTGATGCAAGCCATGACGATCTCGTGGCCGAGGGCCGAGACCAGGAACGTAATAAGGGTGGCCATGGGTCGGCCGATACGCTGCCGCGACGTGGCGTAGACGTGTCGCCGCAAGAAAGAATAGACGGGCACGTTCCACTCGCGCGAGAACTCCATCCAGTCGGTGCTGTTCCACCAGTCCGAGTAGAAGTGGCGGTCGGCGAAGCGGGTGATCTCGGCAAAGGCACCGAGGACGTACTCGAAGATGACGAGGAAGACCAGCAGGAAGGTCAGCATGAAGGGGAACAGGAGCCACGAGATGGTCTCGGCCAGGATCAGCAGCGTGTCCAGCATGCTCTTGTTGTTGGCCGTGTCGATGAGGCCCCGGTGCGACTCCTGCAGCACGGGCAGGATGAACTCCTCCGAGATGATGGTCAGCAGGAAGATGCAGCCGAAGGTGGCGACGATCTTGGCGATGAGCGGGGTCCAATTGATGCGGTCGGTGCGCGGGTACTCGAGCTCGTAGCACAGCGTCGGACAGAGCAGGTAGTCGGCGTAGTTCGGCCAGGTCAGGTTGCGCGGGTAGGTGATGTTGCCAATGGGGCTCGTTAGCTCGCGGGCCAGGTCGGCGCGGAGCAGGGCCAGACGCTCGATTTCGGCGTCGCTGTGGTTTCCGTCGCTGTCGTTGCCCGTGGCCTCGCCATTCTCGCTGGGTGCGACCTTGCTCTTGTGCGCGAACTCGCCCATCGGGTTCTCGACCGTCGGGTACACGTAGGCCGGGCCCTTGGAAGCCGTCGTCTGGGGATCGTCGAGGGCGCGTAGGCGCTTCTCCGTCTCGGACAGGTGACCGTTGTAGAAGGCGTACGAATGCATCTTCATGAGCAGGACCATGGTGTGCAGCAGGAAGAAGACTTGCGCCGTCCAGGTCCAGTGTAGCGCAAAGGGCACAAAGACCCAGAAGGAGAGCCAGGCGGCCTGGTAGACGCTCTGGACGGCCATAGCGCCCTGGTTCCAGCCCATGCCGCCCTCACTCTTGCGCGAAAGGCGGGCCAAGGGTAAGCTGACGGCGGTGCTAGCGACCATGAGGAAGTCGGCAATGGCCAAGTGCCACAACTTCACGGTGAACAGGGTCCATATCTGCACGCGCAGAGGGGAGCCCGTGTCCTTGATGTTGCGCAGCATCGAGGTGATGGCCATGATGGCGAGGCCGATCCAGAACAGGTTGAAGAAGCCGTGGAAGTCGCGGTAGTCGGACTCCGGGTCGAAATGCGACACGCGCGCCGTGTAGTCGATGGTCGGGAAGAGGCGGCGCCGCTGCTCGGCCCTAACCTGCTTGCGCGCGTACGAGAGGGCTTTGGTGGACTGAGGGGCGTCTTCGGGGACGGGCGTCGATCGACCACTGTAGCGTTCAGATAGGATCTAGTCAGCATTTTCTGTCTCTTCTTCTGCTTCTGTTTCTTGATCTCCTCTTTCCTTCTCTACCCAAGTCGGGAATATGGTTGTGGTTGCTGCAATTGCGTACCTTGTAAGGCCCGAGGCGGTGCCGTTCTCGGGCATGGTGAGATAGCCATTGCTCGACGACACGGACACGTTACTTGCTTGCCGTGTGAGCTCGGCCAGCTGTGGGTTTACGGGCTTGCGAGGTCGAGGTCGAAGGACGTGGTCATGGTCGCCGTTCAGGGCGGCTGACGCCTCTGCGCCGGTTGCGGCCATGTTTTGTTTGAGTAGGTGGGTGTGCAATGTGGTGGTGGATGTGCCAAAGCCTCTCCCGCCTGGCCTTAGCAGTGGTGACAGATGGATGGGCGAAGTTAAAAATGCCGGAAACAGAGTCAGATAATAAAAGACGCAAGTATATTAAGCTTCGATTCGGAGGATTGATTGCACTCCAAGGCTTGCTGGCTATCCAAAGTCAATCTGGAAGCTGAACAGATGCTCGGGGCAGAATCCGGTGGTGGTGGTTGCGTGTGGGAGGACTCGAGTCGTGGACAGAGACAGCCTGAGTCAATAGTCGTCTGTCTTGATCTGGGCTGACGAAGGTATATCCTAGCAGGTGGAGGAGAGCATGCGGCTTGACCCGCAGGCTAGAAGGGGACAAGAGGATTAAGTATGTAGTAGTAGTAGTAGGTAGAAAGAAGAAATAAGAGAAATAAGTGTCGAGGGCAGAGTAGTAATGTTCACAGTGTCCTCACGATAAAAAAACAATTGGTGTTTCGAAGGGTTGCAGAGCTTGGGGGCCATTGGCAGGTTAGATACGAGGATTGATAGGAGAGAGGGCCGAGGCGTGCGAGGTTCCCCATCTATCATCTCATTCATCTCATAACGTTCCCTTCATTTCATTTCGTCCAATTTGTTGACTTGCCGGACGGAGACGGATTTGCGATATTCGCTTGTCGCACTTGTTTTTGCTCTCCCTCTATTTTGTGAAAAGCGGCGTGCATTGCATTGCATTGGGTATTGAGTTACGTACTCGTAGACTGTAGTACCCGCGCAGTACCCGCGCAGTAGTCGTAGTAGTAGGCCACCCATTGACGACGTGCAGATTGTATTGGATTGGACGGTCTTAGATTCCCTCTCGAATACGCAAGCTCCTCTGGGCTCGTCTGGACACGAGGCCAATTAGAAGCATCGCAGCTCCTGGGGCGAGTAGGGGCCAAGCTGCGGCATGACATCAGCCCCACGTGATTGGGGACCAAGGGGACCTGGAGGAAGCAGTAGCGAGGAAGTAGTGCAGCTGCTTATCTGGCAGCTCCTGCCTAGCCCGCTGCTAACTCCCCCTGTAACTTAGCCATGTCTTTTCAATAAGCTGTGCCGGAAACCGCTCAACAGTGCCGCGGGACCGAGTCCGATGGATGATCTGTTTTTCGACGAGCAGCTGTTGGTGTTGGTCCAATCCATTTCCCCAGCGGTAGACGAATACGTCAGTCACCAAATAAACAATTGCCAAAAGGAGCAGGCCTGCCATCATGACCGTCAAAGTCTGGGCATCATCATTTGGCATCCCCTCTCATCATTTCTCGATGGGGCGATGGGGTTCCTTTGGGTGGGTTGCATACA
Source organism: Apiospora arundinis (assembly GCA_039105305.1). NCBI lineage: Eukaryota > Fungi > Ascomycota > Sordariomycetes > Amphisphaeriales > Apiosporaceae > Apiospora > Apiospora arundinis. Next base: position 650,719 of record JAPCWZ010000006.1, read on the forward strand.
TTGCTCCATCCAGAGCCCCCTCTGCCCATTTTTGACGGTGCCTGGAGGTTGGTTGCATAAAAACCACGTAGCCATCGTCACTGTCACCAGTTTTTCATTATGGCGCATCCAATTTAGGCACACTTCACAGTCCATCAGAGCGAATGCGGCTTACGTGGATAATAAGCCAGCATCTCGGTGTCTCCTTCCAGCGCTTGCCATATGCATCATTCATTCTAGGCTTCACAATAACAGTTTTGGCAGCTTGGAGCTTGAGGTCAGTCATCAGAAAACTGGACAAGTGTATCCTTCCTGATCGACAGCAACCCCCAATACTACATACGAATAATTCGATGGAGTAGTCTAGACTTCTAGAAGCCTTTATATAACACCTAATCTCGTGTACGGTAGAGGGGAAGATGGATCGAGGCAGGGGGTTGAAATCGCGGAGCCGCAGTTATTGGCAATGTTAGCACTCGTTTTCAGCCACCAAATGTGGCTGTTGCTCTCAGGGTTTCAATGTTTCTATTCAAATGCAAATATAGCTTCCCCATCGCAAGCAAATGCATTTTTCGCAGTGACCGAACTTTGCCATGCTTTATATCCTGCCCTCTATGATTCTATGAAGAAACGACCAAAACAATAGACCTCGGTTGGCGAGCTAACCAGCCCTGAACGCGCTCGTTCCCTTGCACGCAGCTGAAGACTGGAGAAGGAAGGATGTTCGTCTGAAATGACCCTTGAAACTCGGTATTTGGCCCGCGCTATCCACAAATCAGCCCCTGGTCGGCGACCCTGAAACCACACTTTGACTCGAGGGCGTTGCACGTCTTTCTTCAACGCGCGCGCGAATAACCTCGAACGGCTACTCTTCCGCTTACTCAAAAACTTTGCAATACTATCTTAAATTGGAATTGCCCATGTCACATTGAACAAATTTCCCTCCATCATTCATCCCATAAAAACCAACATTAAGCTTTCCGGGGCGCCTTACTTTTGGACCCCTTGCTGAGAAAAGTCATCCAGACCACCAAACCAACCCGGCACGTAATAAACAAGGGGACCACTTCAGCAGCCCCCGCATCAATATCACCAGGACCAAGATGCGTCTCCTATCCATCCTCGTCACCATCCTCTGGTCCATGGCCGTCTACAATCTGCGGTCCATGCTCCAGGACCTCGAGGAGCAGCAGCAAACCCAGATCACCAACGGAGGAGCAGCACCGACTGCCAACGGCGGCAAAGCCGTCAACAAGTACGAGCGCGACGTGCTGGCGACGACCCTGTACACGCTGGGCAGCAGCCTGGCCGTCAACGTCGTGTGCGCCTTCGCGGCGCGCCCGCTGGACCCGGAGATCGTGCCTGGCACCGAGATGATCGCCTGCGCGCCCTACGGCGTCGGCGCCGCCGCCCTCGCCGCCCGCCTGCACACCTTCGCGCTCGGCGGCTACACCGCCGAGCACTGGCACTACGCGCGCCGGACGGGCCCCGCGCGCTTCAAGAGCTGGCTCCGCAAGGACGTCTTCGGCCGGCTCGTGCGCGACGGCAAGCGGCTCGTGACGGGGAAGGGCATGGCTATGGGCATGGCGGCGCCGGGGTGCGGTGGTAGTGGCGAAGCGGAGGACGGTGGCAAGTGCGAGCTATGAGAAGAAGAAGAGGAGGAGGAGGAGAACGGGCATTTCTAGAAGCCTAGCAGGTACATACTTAGTTCCACCCCTCATGGCATCTAATTATCTCAATTCAGCGCTTTCATTCCGTATTGGCTTGATGTTGGCGGCGGTGATCAGTACCAGGGAATGAAACGGTCTCTCCGATGATGCCCTTAACCCAACCTGGTGCGCAATGTAGTGTACTTATTGGGTGATGGATCAAGTGTGTACGGTATCCTCCCATATCCGTCTCGTCCACGATTAGCTATGCTCCAAAGAGTTAGTGGATGCATTCCTTCCCTGCTTGCAGCAAGAAAAGCAACACTACGGTGAAGGCAGGGTCGCCCGACCCCGTGAGGGACACTTGGGCGAATGATGGGCTGGATTGAAAGTTGATGGCACATCACCAAGTCATCAATCTAAGATGTACCCGTGTATTATAGTCCTTCCTTCCAAAAGGGCATGGATATGGCCGGAGCTGCTCGATGTAGTGGCGTGGAAGAGAGCAGTGCGAACTTTGAGAATCATCCGAGAGGTAGTTACGGTACGCACCTGCTTACCTCCTACCTACCCTTGGCGATTTTCCAATATGTTCTTACTGGCTTGCCGCTGCCGATTTAAATGGCGAACTGCAAGTCCAACCAAACACCCACCTACCTCTACAATCACTTACCTATATCACATCGTGATGCGTTACCACACAAGCACCGTTTCGTCACTTGGGGAAGGCAAAGTGTTTTTATGAAAGTCTCAAATAATATTAAGAAATATATCCCCTATCAAATGTCAATATGGGCCTGTTGCTAAACTTCAACTGTGCCTCTTCTACTTTTCTTTAAATCCTCTTTCTCCCCCTTTTTCTTTTCCTCTTTCCGCCTTTTCTCTATCTAAATATTATACTCAACCTGCATTTGTTGCGCGTGTTGATCAGATATAGCCTTCATTCCTCCGGAAGGAGGTCCCACGGGCACCCAGCGTGCCAACTCGTTACCTGGTTTTTCCGGTTCCCCCCGACCAGTCAGAATCTCATACACACGGCGCACCAGGACATCCATGCCTACCCTCTTCAAGACGCGGGGGTTAACGAGAGCCTTCGCCTCGTTGAAGCTTGGTGCGCACAACAGCGCGGCGAAGATCTGCTGGTGTAGGGTATGGACAGGGCGCGATCTTGGGCGGCCAAGAGCGCCGGCCGCTTCTTCCACCTTGATAATATCCATGGTCTTGTTGATCTCTGCGATCTCGTCGAACTTCGTGGCGTCGTCAGACACCGAGGCTTCTTCCACCTTTATGACATCCATGATCTCATTCATCTCTGTGGTCTCGAACTTCTTGGCTTTATCAAACACCGAGTCGTCGAACAACGAGTCATCGAACTCCATGTCGTCGTAGTCTGAGTCGTCGAACTCCGATTCTTCGTCGAACTCCGATTCTTCGTCGAATTCCATGGGCTCGTCAACATCCGTAGCCTCGTCGACTTCTGTGGCCTCGACTTCGGTGGCCTCGTCGACCTCCATGGTCTCGTCGACCTCCGTGGTCGCATTAACCTCCGTAGCTTCTCCCAGCTTTATGACTTCTTCTAAACCCATGTTCTTGATGATATCCATGATATCCTTGATCTCTGCAGTCTCATCGACCTCTGTGGGCTTATCGACCTCCATGACCTCGTCGACCTCAATTTCTTCCACCTCAACGATCTCTTCCACCTCAACGATCTCTTCCACCTCAACGATCTCTTCCACCTTTCGGGTTTCTTTCACCTCTGGGGGATGTGGTTGGGGTTGGACGCCTAGCTGGCCCGTCTTGTCCTGGATCCGGAACCACGCGAGCGGAAGTTCATCCGCCATGTACTCATAGATCTTCGAAGCTTCTCTCTCCATCACTATGAGCACCGACTCAACCTCCTTGAGCAAGATCGGAGCACTCTCCGTCTCCCTCCCTTTGGGCTGCAGGTGCAGGTATCGCACATCGGGTGCCTGCTCCGACTTCTGGTACCAACGGGCCTCTTCTCCCTCGTGGAAAGGCCGATAGCCGAGCACCTTGTCGTACATCTGGCCAAACGCCTGGCTGGACATCAGAGCCTCGACAAAGTTTCTACGCTTCGTCTCCATCTCGTAGTCGAAGTAGGGCGCCCGCGTCCGATCGCGCACGTCGGCCGTGCTGGTGTAGATCGTTTGACTGGCCTCCTCGGCAGTGCTACGAAGGCCGCGACGAAAGAACCTGATATCTTCGTGTTCTTTATTTGGCCGGACCAACCAGATATCAGCCATCAGGCTTAGATTATGCATGTTGAAGCATCGGTCGCAGTAGCGCTTGGCGTCGGGGTCTTGCTCGGCCGAAGTCAGGGTCAGTTTCTTGACGTTCTCGCGGTGCGCATAATGTTTCTTAAGTGTTGCGGACAGGTCCATGGGGAAGTTGTCCCTCCTTCTCCCCAACTGGTCGCGTATCACCGTAAGCGGGTCGTAGCTTGGATCGGATAGCAGGCTAGAGCTGCAACCATCACAAAAAAGGTTCTCGCGGCAGCTGTAGCAGAGGCCCTCCCGCTCTATCTCGATCCTGTCCCTTTCCATCATCTTTTCCAATCTCTTGTGGAAGCATCTCTTTCCCACCAAGTGGCCGCACTTCAGAACCAACGTGGCCTCTAGGCGGTACTTTTCATAGAAATGCTCCGTCGCCCTGCAGGATTCCCGTCTTCCGGGGTTGTCGCATTCCCATTGTAGCATGTCTCTCACGCAGGTCGAGATGTCCAGGGTCAGGCGGCATTCGGGACATTTGGCGACAATGCTCGGGTGCTCACACTGGCCCGCATCTACCAAGTGGTGGGCGATGTCGCGCATGAAATTTGATTCTATGCATCTTTGGCGGCTGACTTGACCCAAGGTGAGTGTTTGGGATCTACACATTGATTGCGCGCCAGCCCATATTGAGTTTATGGCAACTCGAAGAAGTGACCCCATGATGGCTCAAAGTGATGTCGAAAGGTTTGTAGAAGGTCTTGGTATATGAGAGTGGAAGTGTGGGAAGTGCTAGAAATGTGAAGCTCGAATAGACTTGTATGTTTTCTATAGTATAATCACAATACATATTTCCCATTTGATCTTGGGATTCGGGCCTGTTAAATACATTGACGCTTCTGATTTCGGAGAAAGGGCTTATCCTTTTGCTTTCTGCCTCTTCTTCGGGTCGTTACCAAACACAGCAGTGACCAAGGCGGAGAAAGGGGGTTGATGGGAGAGTTTCCCCTTGCCGTGGACTCACCTAACGGAGATGCAGTTAAGCTTTACATGAATTGATATCCTTCTCCATAAGCCTGCAGTTCTTTTATGATGAAAGCCTCGGGCGTGTGTGCCAAGGACCAGTATGAGCGTAAACTCTATGTAGCGAATTGTCAGTAGCCACCACACCACAGGAATGTTTCCGGGTTCTACACTATTCGAAGAGGCGGGCAAAGTGCGCGGAGAAAATCAAGTTAATCTATGAATAGTTCTATCACTGTTAGTCCGCCATCGTCTGTTAATCGAGTGAAGTGCTGAATTCTTATGGTTGGGACCCCTATTATCATGTCAAGTAGATACATCTCTCTAGCCCTGTCTTTGCTGTGCCATTAGTATGAGTTAGTAACTCCCTCCATCTCCGCCTCGAACTGCAAGTACGCGACGTCCAAGGCACTGGGTGCTTGGCTGGTGCCTTGAGACCCAGTACCCCTTGAACCGGCAGGTCTTCTCCACGGTGGGATGCTCGCGGGGGCTGTTGTTGAATCAGTAGTAGTAGCGGAAGCATCGTTCGTAGGCAGTGTAAGTAAACGGCCAGCCGATCCGTCGACGCCCCGGCCCTCGTCGTCTCGGAACGTCCCGTTCGCCATGGCGAGGTCACGGAGCTGCTGCCGCTTCCGCGCGTTGGCGTGCTCCGGCATGGTGGCGGCGCGCTCAATGACGTCTTGCACGAGTTCCCTAGCCCGGTCCACCTTGTCCTTCGTGTCCGCCGTGATGAGGCAGTGCAGAGGCTCGTGCGGGTCGTTCGTGTCCATTGGCTCCCCCGCGGCGTTTCGGTGGTGATGGTGTTGGTGGCGGCTGGGGCGTTGTTGATCGCGGCTTCGGCGGCCTTCCTTGACCGAACCCTTGCCCCGGATGACGATCTGGGCGCCCGACTGGGCACTCATGTCCGCTAGGCTGCGCCCGCGGGGGCCCAGGAGCTGACCGATGAAGTTCACCCCCGGAAACTCCTTGGTGGGAATATACACCTTATCCGTGACTTTGCTGGCCCGCGCGGGTCGGGGGACGTAGCCCCGGGGTGGGCGGTAGCCTGGGAGGGTTTGAACTGCGCGCTGGACCAGGCCGTGGTATTCGTCTTCAAGTGCCGCCCGATAGCGGTGTTGTCTTGTGTTAGTTCGCACGCCGGAGGAGTCGTATTGTGGTGGTGGCGATGGACACCTGCGAAACGCGTTAGCAGGCAGGACAGTGTCGGTTAGTAGCATTTGATGGAGCTCTTCGATACGCACAAGTCGGGCGTAGGCTTCGACTTGTTCGCTTGTCATGGGCCCTGTGACGGCTGTCGTAAGATGAGGAAGTCTTGGGGGCATTCCTTCTGAGTCCCATCTCGTAAGTCTTCCATTTGACAGTGTAGCCATGATGCAGATGCGGATAAGACCCGAAATGCTTGATGCTCTCGTATCTATGGTGCTATTGTTAGATCGGCCGTGTTGGTGGCGGCTTAAATAATGAGTGGTCTTTCAAATAGTAAATGTCAAGTTTGGTATGATGCAAAATGGGAAAGTTTAGGGACAGGTCTTCGGTTGATGTGGCGTTGGGTATGATGTGGAAAGTTGGCTGGAATACTTTCAGGTAGATGGGAAGGAGAAAGAGAGAGAGACAGAGTGAGGGTAGCGTTTTCTAGTTGCTTGATTACCGGAATCGGAGAAATGTAAATTATTAAGCTTCGGCCTATCTAGATAAATCGTTCCGCAATTACTCGAAAAAGAAGTTGCAAAGAAAAAGCGTAAAAGGGGGGACGCGTGTCTTGCCCGAATCAACTCAAATAGCAGGGCAAAACTATAAACACAAACACACGACAATGCTTTTGTGAATCATGGTTACTAGAAACCATCATAACACCTACCGTTTCAGTACGAACCTCATATCAGAATTGACATTTTCTAGTTATTGGCAGTGCTCTACTGACAGGGAAATCTACAGATACTTACTCCACCGTAAGTCTAAGATACTCGACCACGCCCTCAACACCAATGCTGACAAGCTCATTCATACGCCCGTCGGTGACCTCAGCGAGTGTGTCCACGCCCACGTACATCAAGAGCTTCTGGATCGCCTTATTTACGTCTTCGGCCTGTCCCGGGACCACAGCTTGGTAGCGCGGCGGATGGAGCTCGAAGTTGCTGTCACCCCGGAACCATAGGACCGGCCGCTTGGCGTGTCCGGTCTTGTAGAAAGCCTGGACGTACTGCTCCGCCAGCGCGAAGGCCACCGCCGTCTGCCGCGCGTTCAACGGGACCGGCGCCCGTGCGCCGTCGCCCCGGCATGGGCGAAAGGCTAGGCGCCGAACCGCTGCGAGGGTAGGCTCGCTGAGAAGCGACCCGCGGACCGCTGTGCGCTGCATGGTCGCCTGGGCGTCGTACGCGGCCGCGACCTGGGGATCGCGGATGTCGGAGCTGGGCGGGAGGACGCAGTTGCTGATCTCCTCCATCTTGCGGCGCAGCCACTCGTCGACCCACTGCTGGCGCCAGGCCTGGTGGAGGTGCGGGGCGGTGGGTTCCGGCGGCGGCGGCAGCAACTGGTCGTCCGGCGCGGGAGGCCAGCAGCCGTCGAGGTAGCAGCGGGGGAACGTCAGGAACAACTCGGCGAACTTGCGGCGGATGTGCCACGCGGCGCAGTTGTGGCAGAACCGCACCTCATTGTCGCCCCGCTCGGGGGCCGTGAGCCCGACCTCGCTCATAAACGTGCGGTGCGGGTTGTAGCTTTCCGGGTCCAGTGGCCACGCGACGGGGTCGAACGCGTGGTCGTACAACACGTAGTCGGGACATCCCGTGCAGAGGTTGTCCTGCCGGCAAGAGCTGCAGTACCTCGATTGGAAATCCGGTTGGTCAAGGGCAATTTCGTAGCACTCCCGGCCGACCAGATGGCCACAGTTGAGTATCACTGTCCGTTCCAGGTCGTATTTATCATAAAACTTTTCCTTTGAACTTGCAGCCGCGTCTGGTGTTGTTTGAGCTATCTCATATTCGGCGCGGATCGCGGACAACGTTCTCGTCGAGACGTCCAGATCTCGGTGCCAACATATCGGACAGGGAATTTTCATAATCGGTTCATTTGGCTGACCAGCTTTCTCTATGTTTTGGGCCACAGGGGTGATGAAATTGGAGGTTATTACCTCAGTCATACCCGAGGTAGCCATGCTGAACAAAAAGTAAGCCCAAATGAAGGTTTGTCAAGATTTTGTATAAGTTAGTCACGAATACCTATCAGTGAGATATGTCAGGGGCTAGGCGGAAAGTCCAACCTCAGTTTTGCAGCCCGATACCATATATACCATAGCCAGATACTGACACAAAGCCCTTGATCAACAGAAACAATAAGCGTAACAAGGTCTTTGTTTTCGAACATGGCAGGGACGAACCCCTGAACCATCGATGTGCCCTTTGATATAGTAACAAAGCAGCAACTCTGATTTTGGAAGATATTACAAAGGAATGCGTAGATAGATCAATATACTGAGTTTGCGCAATGAAACGCTGCCGTCAGTGTATTGACCGAGAATCACACGTTGATGCGCCTGTAGTAATGTATAAACTTACCCTCAAAGTTGCTTTCGCCTTGGATACCAAGTATCTGGACTATCTAAAAGTGGTGATTTGTCCGAAGTGACGAGAGCGAGACGCCTCATAAAGCACCTTAGGTTGCCAATGGAAAACACCACATGGTTGAGTTGATAGTTTTCTAAACGTATCTCATGAGCCAATACCATGGCCTTGGAGTCTGCCTTATTGTACCCGCAGTTAGGGGCCCAATCCCCAACGCCTCAAGCTACACTCAAACCAAGAATAAATATGGCGTTTTTTTTGGAAATACTACATAGTATCAGGTCAGAAACAGTGTCTATAGCGCCACTGGGTCTATGCGTGATTACATCTACTATCGGGGATTCAACAATAGTTCATTTCACTTCGCGCGTCCCGTTAATGATAAGGCATCAAGTATTTCGCAAGTGAGTGCAATGCTAGGCTCAATTAAAAGCTGGTTTAGTAGCTATCCTATTGACGACTTGATATGATGGTCGCAGCATTAGATGGAATACAGTTCACAAGGTTTGTCTATATCAGCGCCAGGAAAATACATCGTTATATATAATGTAAGTATTAATAATCATGTTCTACTCCTCCTAATCCACGAGCTAACTTACCTGTTATCAGTTTACCGGATTGTAATTCTCCCCAATAGCTCGCAGTTGCCACCTGGGGAGATCGAAGCCCCAGGCGTTCAGAACGAGGGGGTTGGCGTTCATCACCGCCTGGATAAAGGTGTCGCCCCGGACATACTCAATGAACTCACTCCGTTTCTGGTCCGGGTCTTTGACGATGACGGGCAGCCTAAAGTCGTCAATACCCCGATGCCACCCGAAGAACCCGCTCTCGTACATGGAGTTCGCGTCCGATATGACGCGGAAGAACAGCATCTTCAGGTTGTACAGCTCGTCGCGCGTGAGAGGGGCGACCGCCGGCTCTCCCTGCTCGACGGACTGCTGGCACGGCCGGTAGACGAGCCGCCGCATGGGGTCCACGAACCGCCGCTCGCTCATGATCTGGTTCACCCACTCCGCGCGGCGGATGGCCAGGTTGGGGTCGCGGCCCAGCGTCGCGGAGGCGCCAAACCGGATGTCGGCCGTGTTGGGGAACACCAGGTCCGCGAGGCGCGCCAGCTGCCGGCGGATCCAGTAGTCGACGTTGGCGGCGGTGGCGTTGCGCCAGGCGCTGTGGACCGCCGGATATCCGTCCGTCCCGGGTGCGGCATCGCCCTCGCAGGCAGGGCAGGTAGGGAAGCAGAAAGCCAGCTCGCCCCAGAGACTCCACAGCTGGATCTTGATGCAAACGTAGCAGTACCGTCTGGTCCCGGGGGTGATCTCGGCCGTGGTCAGCAGGACCCTGCTCCGGAACGTCGACCAAGGATCGTGTCGGGCGAGGTTCAGCGGCCACTCGACCAAGGGCACGTCCTCCTCGAACTGGATGACTTCGTGGTTCATGTGACACCCGTCGCAGCTGTTGTCGATTCGACAAATGGGACATAAGCTCTCACCCTCCCGGCCCTGCATGTAGTTCCTGTACCCGTCATAGCAAGCTTTCCCCATGACGTGACCGCATCTGAGAAACACGGTATGTTCCAAATCGTATTTGGTATAGAACTCCTCCTTTGTATCCACGCGATCGTCTGATGCCAACTCTTGTCTAATAAAATCCCACACTTTTGTCGATATGTCAAGAATGCTAAACTTACATAGTACACACTCGCACTCTAACATCGGCTGGCCAGGCTGTCCGGCCTTTTCTAGATGGCGTACCACGTCGAGAATCCAGTTGGTCTCGATGATAGAAGGCGCGCCATTAGTGGTGTTGTTTACCAAAGCCATGACGAATGTGGCGGGTGAGGTTTTATAGGTTGTTGTTAGTGAGTAGTTTGGGTACACTTCGCGTAATGCTATGCTATCATGAACGGTCTCCTATTACAGGACTCAGGTGAGGTTTAAATAACTTTTTGAAATCATAGTGTCGACTATAGTCGGATTCAACGTCTTCTCGTAAACAAAAATGCAGACAACAAAGTCTTTGTGAGAAGAGACAACGAAAGAAATCTCTTGTATCATGCTTTGAGTAATTGAGGACCCTTTGGACAAAGCTATAGCTGTTGTCGGCATTGACACCGAATTCATCTACTCAAAGATCAGGCTTTCTTAACCGGCCATTCGGTACTTCCATGCTCCAACCAGGCGTCCTCGTAATGCATGTCCTCCATTCTCTTGAGCAGTGCTTCATACCTTTTGCCCCTTTGGACTCCCTCATCCAAAGTCTTGGGGATATCTTCGCATTCGTCTGAGCTCTCGTAGAAACTACAGACGAGTCGTTAGTCATGTCTCATAGCCCCTAGAAGAGAGTGTCGTTAAGACTCACGTCGCGCCATAGTACTTGAGGGCCTCACATTCCTCATCCGCCGTCAGCGCGAGGCTTCTCCGGCTCCTCAACCCCCCCGGAGCGCGGGGCAGTGTCGGCTTCATGATGTTATCGTCGTGTTCCCGACTCCATTCCGGGGAACATTTTAATACCCAGACGCCCTTGCCCGAAGAGGGATAGGCGACGTGGATGCTCGGGGGGAAATGGAAGTCGTAGGGGGTGTTTTCCATCCTTTCGCTGTGGCGCAGATAGAAGCCCCAGCTGGGCCACCAGTGCGCACCCTGCTGTAGTATAGCGAGGCTGAGCCGGTCTTCGTCGTCTTGGTTGTCGGACCGGTTGGCCTCTTCCATGTTGCTGAGTCCCAACTGCTTGAGCTGCACCGCGGTGAAGTGGCCGTAGACAACGCCACCTACCGAAGGGTAGGCCCATGTCGCGCAAACACCGCCGCCGAATCGAGTGCGTGGTCGTTCGCTGGGCGTTCCAGGCAGCTTTTGCTTATATTCGGAACCAGGGGAATACGTATAGGCACACACGACCCCGTCATCACGGTTGATATTCCCATCGTCCTGAATGTTGGAAGCTTGAACGCCCGAGCCGGACATCATCTGAAAGATCTTGAAAACAAAAGCAGACATGAGGATAACGCACATTCTTCCGTAGAGCATCTGGTGTTGGGGAGTGCTGATCTAGACAAGAAAGCGATGAAAGAGGGTGGGATAGGGTATGTAGGGGCGGGGCATCAAGGGATGGTCTTGATTCGCAGGTTGGTTCCAAGTTCCTTGCTGCCTGGAGCCAAGCTCACATGTGGGCGCCTTTCACCCTTATCCAATCAGCATTCGTTCCGCCGGAGGGAGTGGCCCATGTAAGATGCCTTCAATGTATAACAGTAGAGGTAGAACCAATATCAGGGCCAGATCCATAATCGACTACTGTATAGCCCCTTTAATTCTAGAAATTAGGACACACCCTTCGAAAAAGACCATTGGAATCACATAATTATTCGAAGTAATAAGCATTGATCACACCACTCGGCTACTTAATCAAGGTGGACTAATCAGGCCAACCGAGAAACACCTATGCACTCGTATCACCAATATGCGACCTGTTCGTTCTTCCACCATAAACGCCCGGATCTTGGTGTCGGTAAACGGTAATGCATTCCAGGAAGCGAAAGACACCGGTATCACCGAGCAACAGATGAAAGACGTCTATCCACCACGTGAGCCATCCCAGATCGGGAGCCTTGGAGCAGACAGGCTATTTTGCCCAGGGCAACGACGACAGCTTTGGATTATTTACTCTGGCGAATTATGTCCAGGGCAAGATTGAAGGCTATCCCTTTCTGCCCGTTGTATTAGAAGATGGAGTCGAAATACCCAGGGGCAGCCAGCCTCGAAACATAGCGACGGACCCTGTTGTAGTCTTCAGAGGAGAGGGGGGACAGCTCGCTAGCTTCTTGGACTCCTCTCCCGCCACCTTGACTAACTCCACGGCGGCTTCCGCCGGCAATGGATGGACGGCCGCCACGACGGCGGATCCACAGGACGGCTTCGAAGTAGGCAAGAAGATTCCTTCTACGAGCTACCCGATGTCGAACTGGAGGACCCCGAGAGATGGATCGCGTCCATCCAGCAGCCCCCCCAAGGTTTCTGCTCCGCCAGCTCCCCTGCCAAAGACCAAAAAAAATGCCACGGGATTGACGGGGATACCTGGGTTATGTCGCGCGATGTCGCGGTCGACAGCATCAAGGCCTTCTGAAGAAGAAGCGCTACAAGACGGGTCGGTCAACGAGCTAGAGCTCTCGGTCTAGAAGAAGGGGGACGATTCCAAGGGCCCCATCGACGCGCCGCCTTCTGCTGCCCAGCTTCAGAACGAAACCACTCCGCTACCGATCAGATTAGATATATGATCTCTAACTCTTCTTCGTTCTCGGGCCAAAGCTCGCCCTCCATCATGCCGTAAAAGGAAGCGGGCGCGACGTATCGATATTCGCTTCCCGTTTGCCTTAGGATGACTGGGTTCGCGGCCCCCGCGAGGAGCCAAAGCTGGTCGCCCTCTTGGCACGTCCGATAGGCTCTGCCGAGGTAGCCAGTTTTGGTGACCAGGAAAGCCCAGTTGGCCCAAACGTTTGCCCTCGCTTGCACGATCCCCAAACCGAGCCCATTATGCATGTCGACTGTATAATCCAGATATCCTATGACGACCTTCAAATCTTGGGGTATTTCGAGCGATTCCAAATAACTGTTTGGCTTTGTCCTGGCCCGAATTTGTGTCACTGATACTCGGTTACAATTTGGATATAACATCGAATCATACCAGAGTGGAAACCTTTCTTTTAGGAAAGGAAATCCAAAACAGAGAGTATAAAACAATGCGTCCATGACCTGATTGAGATCCTTATAGACTGTTCTTTTAGGGTCCTGTACCATATCAGCACGCGCTTGATACCACTCACGGCATATGTCTATAAAGCCATGAAAATGGTGAAGATCTAATGTGTCAGTATCCTGGGTATATGATGTCGAACAAACAGTACTGGACTGAACGATGTCGATCCGCCTTCCCTGGACAGCTAGTCTCGTTGGGAATTGCCCTTTAGCGATGTGGGCCTTTGAGCCAAGACTCGCGTCATGGTCATGGGACAGGTCTGGGCTAAGTCTCCCGAGGGTATCAACTTGAAGCCATACAAGAGAATCCGGGTCCGAAGAGTTCCTCGATGCTGAAATGTAATCCGGAACCCACGTGGGTGACTTGTCCCCTGAGATCTCTGATGTAATCAGATCCAGTCGCTTGCGAGACAGGATAACAGCCCATGTAAGCTCTCTTCCCACATCTTCGACGGGTTTGCTGTAGTCGGGCTCGGGAATCTCGATACCTGCCTTTCTGAGCACAGCATACACGCCATAAATCTTGTCATGGTCTAGTGTTGACTCTTGGTACCTCAAAGATAGCATAAAGAATACCTCGCAGTTCAGGAAAGAATCGAGATCATCACTCGCATTGTCTTTTTTCTCTGCTCCCCGGGCCAATGAAGAGGCTATGCTCCTGAGGCGAAGTTGTGCCGACTGTCGTTCATCATGGATTAAATCGAGAAGGTATGTGATATAATGCCATTTCATTTGTAGCTTTCCCCATAGGATGAGGTGTTTCCTGGCAAAAGCATACTCCTATAATCTGTTTAGTAAGAGCACGATACTATTTAAAACGCATAGTAAAACAAAATGGGCGCTTGAACATGAAATGAGTTCTATTATGATGGTTATCCAGTCAATAAATGATATAACTTACTTGAATTGTCCACATTCTCAGAAACCAGGAGCTGTCGACTAATGATTGGAAACAGGGTCGTTTCGATCCTCCGATACACCTATCTATAAGTTGGTCAGACTCAAAACCATAGACAGTTGATTGATATACATACAATTGGCACGCCATAGTAGTAAAGATGTAAAACTTCGCTTCTGTAGTCCTATGCATTTCCAAAGCTTTAATAGTCTATAATCCTTGGTGCTAAGGTGTGTTGGGCCTGCAGGGTTTGAGCCGAGCCAGATGACCACCCGAGAAGCGCTTTGGTACAGCAAGCCCATCTTCTTGACTTGATGGTTCCGCTCCTGCGTACTATCTGATGTCTGCCGTTGGTCGATGCATATGGAATCTATCCACAATGTACGAACATGGAAGCGACGTCGCAGGTGAAGGATGGCATCGTGGCAATTGGGGGTGACGAGCAGCTCGCCACCGTCACAAGTGATGGGTCGATTGCCTGCAGTTGCGCCCCAGACATACGACAAGGCTTCGTACTTGTCGCGTGCCTCTTCAAAGGTCATCTGTCGGATGCGACACTCCACCGGGCTGTCCCATTTCCTGGACGGCAGCAGATCCAGGAGCCGGACCGAGTCGGGGGACTCCAGGGGTTCATGATTGTAGGGTCGAGCCATATTCTGGATCGAAGACTTGTCAAAAGGAGAGAAACATTTCGCGGGCAGAACGGTTGGGCGAATTTCACAATTGAATTTGGAGGCGTCAGCACAGCATGCGTGTCAGCATCTCAAAGCGGAAGTCCTGAGTCACATGACAACCCGGCTTTTCTCCGGCTTGAATATTTAGTCGGCGCAAGGTGACCATGCACGTGACATGATCTGTAGAATTCGCAATCGCAATCACAATCACCTAAACATAATGTATGTAGATGGGGTTAGGATTCTAATATCCCGACAATGTTGCTAGTGACACGAGATCCTTAGGATGGATGACTGATGGGTGACTGATGGATGAGAAATCGCTCGGTTTATCGCGAAACTGGAGACACGGGCGGGGGTATGAGCAACCGTCAAGCCGAAAACAACACCCGGGGACGATCAAGTGGGTTCGACCCCCGAATTCTGGGATGACCAAGTAACCATCCCCGCATTATATAATCCAGCGATAGATGACCAGGGACACAATCTGACTCGCGGAAAGAAGCGCAGCTTGTCGTTGATAGGTTCGTCAATGATACTCATGAGTTGGTTCCCGTCGCTAGTCCCAACATCCGAAACCTGCGGGTATGGGGGAGCGGCTCCATAACGTGGGGAAGCGGGGAAGTAGCATGACCTCGCGGACGACCGTAGGAAGAGAATAGGGACCGAATTTATTGCCGGCTGACGCATTGCATGCTGCCGCCCTTGAGGGAAATAATAGCTGCCATAAAGTAGAAATGTAGGTCGCCCTCCGTTCAGCTTCTAATCTGATGTTGCCCAGTGTGATAGATACTCTGTAAACAAGATCAACTTTATTTCAGCCTGTCTTTTAAGCTTCCCCATTCAGTTGAATTCAAAATGAAGGCTGCGGTGGGCTCCTTGCTCTCCACATTTACAAACGGCTCACAGCCCGATGCTCACCAGTCCCGGGTCAAGCCGCGACCGATGACGCTCAAGGATGTGCCGATAGAAAACCAGCGGCCGATGAAGGTCCGCGTCATCGGCGCGGGCTACTCGGGCATCTATCTGGGTATTCGGATACCGCAGCGCCTGCGCAATTTCGATCTCAAGATCTATGACAAGAATGAGGGAGTCGGAGGCACCTGGTTTGTGAACCGGTATCCGGGTGAGTTGAGCCAGCTCGAACCTCTTTCCCATACACAGGGCTATGGGTGTTTCACCCCCCCTTTTCTAAGGGATGCAGAGAAAATATACCGGTGGGTAATAAAACTGACAAAACGATATGTTTGGGCTCACAGGCTGCGCCTGCGATGTACCGTCCCACAGCTATCAGTACTCTTTCGACCCCAACCCGGATTGGTCCAACTTGTACGCCCCGCAACGTGAGATATGCGCCTATCTCCAGCGCATGGCTACCAAGTATGGAGTCATGCGTTTTGTGAAGCTTTCGCACGAGGTGGAAAGTTGCCAGTGGGACGAAGAAGCCAAGAAGTGGTACGTTTCCGGCATTGAAGCAGCCACCCGGTGCTTGAACTAACCCCTTTATCTTTCCATATAGGCATCTCAAAGTCCGAGAGTTGGCGACCGGCAAGCTGATAGAAGACGACGCCGATGTGGTGATAGCCGCCAAGGGGAACCTGAGCGATCCGGCCTGGCCCGATATCCCGGGGTTCAAAGATTTTGAGGGCGAGGTGATGCACTCGGCACGCTGGAAAGAAAAGTGAGCGCGTTTCTTGCTCTTCCCCTATATCGATTATGTGCTGACCCTCATGCCAGCTATGATTTCAAGAACAAGCGGATAGGGGTAATCGGGAACGGCTCAAGTGCCATCCAGATTGTGCCGAACCTGCAGAAGATAGAAGGCACGCATTTGTCCTGTTTCGTGAGGAGCAAAACTTGGATCACGAACCCTTTCGGAGACGGTAAGCGAAATTTTGGATTTGGCCATGTAATCATGAATTAAAACTAAAATCTGGGTAGCCGCGATGGTGAAGCTTGGACTGGATCCAAAGCAATTAGGATGTAAGTAATGATACCCCACCAATCGGACTTGCATGCTGACAATCTTAGTCTCCGAGGAGCAAAGAGCAGAGTTTGCCAAGAATCCCGAGAAGTTCTATGCCTTTAGGAAGGTCATAGAAGACGACGGCAATACGAGTGAGTAACTAACCCTGAGAGATCAGACTAGGGGCCCCTTTTCCGCTAACATAAGCCAAAGTTCACGAGGTCTCCTTCCGCGACTCCGCCATGCAGCGCGGAGCCCTCGAGCTGTTCCGCACAGCCATGCGCGAGCGTCTCGCCGCCAAACCTGAGATCGCCGACTTCCTGATCCCGAGCTTCGCCATCGGATGCCGGCGCACCACGCCCGGCCCGGGCTACCTCGAGGCCTTGGTGGAGTCCAACGTGGACTTCGTCACGGACGGCATTGGGTCCATCAACGCCAAGGGGGTCAAGCTGCGTGCCAGCAAAGACGACAACAACGGGAAACAAGTCGACCTTGACGTCTTAGTGTGCGCCACAGGCTTCCAGACAGCCTCAGCCCCGCCCTTCCTGATCCAAGGCCGCGGCGGGCAGACCCTCAAGGACCGCTTCGTCCCACACCCGGAGGCGTACCTCTCGGTGGCCGTGGACGGGTTCCCCAACCTGTTCTTCATGCTGGGGCCCAACTCGGCCATCGGGTCCGGGTCGCTGACGCGCATCCTCGAGTCCGAGGGTGACTACATCGTCAAGTGCCTGCGCAAGCTGCAGCGCGAGGACTACGCCTGCATGACGGTCAAGGCCGACCGCGTCGCCGACTGGTCCGCGTACTGCGCGACGTACTTCAAGAACACGGTCTACACGGACCCGTGCAACTCGTGGTACCGCAGCGGGGACCGGATCACGGGCCTGTGGCCCGGGAGCACGCTCCACGCGCTCGAGGCGATGCGGGCGCCGCGCTGGGAGGACTTCGAGTTTGAGAATCTCGAGGGGGCGGAAGTGAACAGCATGAAGTGGCTGGGCAACGGGTGGAGCGTGACGCAGCTCAGGAAGGAGGAGCCCGGGACTGAGGAGCTTCAGGGGGATCCGTCGTGGTATCTGGAGCCCAGGTTCTTGGACGTGCCCGTAGAGGGGACACCGGAGGAGGACCCGGAGTTCAAGCTCCGACCGTTTTACTGAGGAGCACACGGGCGACGAGTTTGGTGCCAGCACCCTTTACGAAGAGGGGTAGCTCGTAGTTTCAAGGGCTACTTCAACACGTTTTCCAGCGTACCGGATCATAGTCAGCATATTTTAAGATTGATAGAGATCGTTAATACATCTGATTTCTCTGCTTGGACTGTAATGGAGAAGCCGGTGTCGCATAACCCGGGCCAGGCCTCCCTCCCAACCCGGCATCGCGCGGCTGCGCATCCTTTTCAGCTCTACTGTGTTTAGAGTATAGCGCAGAATCCTTCCAGATGCGCCATGTCGGCTCACAGGAGTCCCAGGTCGATATTGGTGGGCTTTACGAGCCGTGCCGTCGGAGCTCCTGCCGTGTTATACAATCAGTAGCCGTGTTACACAACCAGTAGGGCCCTCCTCCGTACACACGCCGATCCTTGCCTTGTACTACGAAGTTCGTGACATAAAATAACGGCGGTGGGGTGGAGATAAGTACTAATCCCACCCAAGTTTCGGGAGAGAGATACCGACTTTGCATAAAATCAGCCAATCACCGAGCACTCTCCACTCGTTTCTCGAATCCCCTTAAGGGCTCGATGCCGTAATCACACATAAGCCTATGTATACGCCTCCCCAGATACCTACCATACAATTATAGTGTAGTGACAATTGTCCGCCATGAGGGTTGGTGGGGGCAGGTTCCGTTCTCTGCTTACTAGAGTGTCGGTTCACTACACGCTAAGTTCATTAGACGCGACTTGCAGCAGTTTATTGCTGCGCGTAATCCTTGGCAGATCCTATTCCAACTGACACCGGCTGTGACAGGTATGAAGCGAATTCGTCTCTGACTTCTCCGGTGGGCAAGGACTATCCCAAGGGATATGCACAAAAGATAGTCTGGGGGCCATCTAGCAGACCATCAGTATAAAGGGGTCGTGGTATGACCGGCTCTTAAGAACTTCCAAACATGAGCATCGATCGCCTGGGCAGTTCTATTCATTATTCCTCGAAACGATGACGACCGCCCAACTTCTGCAGACGGGGTCGGTTCCCCTGCCAGGAGTACCATGGGTGATATCTCCGTTAAACAGAACCATTTTTTGGCCTGCCTTATATATCGCAGTTGCGGCCCTGATAGCAGCGGCTACTCTGGTGGTTTGGAGGATATATGCATCGCCAGTGTCAAACATACCTGGACCAGCCATGGCCGGCGCGACTGCGTGGTATGAACTATACCATTGGTTCGTCAAAGACGACTGGTACGAGCATTTGCAGACTTTGCATGACCGTTATGGTATGTCGATGTGAAAGACTCACGTTGCGTTCCGTGACCTCGAACACTTACTGAGGGCCTTGGTTTAGGTCCTGTCGTCCGTATAGGACCTAATGAGGTCCACTTCGTGGACCACGAGTTCTGCCTTCGGTTGCACAACCGAACCGACCTCCTCAAATGCCCCACCTACTACCGACCCATACGTCACCTCCTGGGCGGAATAACAGACCCCCCGAGGTACAGGCAGCGAAAGGCTGTGATGAAGCCTATGTTTCGAGGCGAAACACTGTCGCTGTACGCGTCGGGGACGATGAACAGTCTTGTCGAGGCACTCCAAGTCCGGCTTTTGTCGGAGGCAAGTCGTGGCCCCACCAACCTTACGCACATATTTTGGGCCTTCTCGGCCGACACCATGAGCTCCTATATTTCAGGCGAGGCTGTGGGTCTGGGGAAACTCGAAGGACAAACACTGGTGGCTGCGCACGAGGAGACCCGGCCCTATGGTATCGTTCATCTGGCTGCTATAGCACACTCCATTCCCTTTCTGATGGAAGCCGTGGATGCATTCCCGGCTTTGAAACGCATGACCGTAATTGGATGGGCAGATAAGGTGAGATGCACACATCAACCTGGAGTCGGCAAAGAGCAGGTAATTACTAACCCGTGGCCTATATAGCTCACTTCAACGTACCTACCGAGCTGTGGTCAAGAAGAGCCGAAAGAGAAGAGCCAAGCCTCGCGGAATAATCTTGGCATACAGCTTGCAGATCGACTGAAGAGCAAGTATCTTGCCCACGAAGAAATGACTGATATCATCCTCGCTGGCGCAGAGGGCCTGCTTAGCAATTTTATCTTCCTTATTCACTACATGAACCAGAGTCCTCGCACCATGGATTCATTGAGGGCTGAGCTAGATCATTTCTCGCGGAACAGCCGCCATGGTCGCCAGGTTTGGAAAGACCCCGGACTTCTGCAACTTGAGTATTTGGTAAGATATTTACCACGTGTGGGGGTAGGCTTGCGCCACAGTTGCTAACGACAAGGACACAGGATGCCGTCATTCGAGAGACCACACGGCTCAGCGCCCCTTGGTGGCATCGCTTGCCACGACAGAGCTTGACACCTGTGACGTACAAGGGACAAGTCATTCCCGCCAAGGTTCGTTCGTTCTTTCCCGTGGAGGATATGTGCTGATTAGTCCTGGCTCAAAAGGTCAGCATGAGTTTCACGCTCCGGATGCTGGAGCGAGACCCGACTATTTTCCAGGACCCCGAGTCGTTCATCCCAGAGCGTTGGCTCAACAGTAACCCCGAGGCGAAAAGGTTGAAAGCTACCTCGGTAACCTTCGGCGTAGGCAACAGAATATGCCTGGGCTATGAGTGAGTTAAATAGCATCTGAAATAGTTCCATATTCTTTCACATGCTAATATATGCTGACTTGGCTGCAGGCTCTCTCAGCAGGTACTTAAAAAGGCACTTGCTTGTATTGTTCAAGAGCTTGACTTCACAATATGCGTCCCAGAAGGCGGCCCTGGGTACCTGGGCACGTACCCAACACGAAGTAAAGCGGTTGACCTGGTGGCCCAGCTACGGCCGCGATCTCTATCGACTCGAGAGTAACCTGTCAATATAGTGTCCCTTACTTCTACAAGAGTCAAAGAAATGCATATCGTCGCAAACTGGGGCCATTCACGAGCAGTAGCTTGTTGCTCAAGTATATTGAAAGAAAGACTTATGGACTAGGAATAAAATGAAAATTGAGTAACGACAGACATTGGAGAGGGCTTATGAATATAGCAAGTGACCGACAGATCATCACATATTTAGATCCAGTCAGTGCCGAACCATTCCAGCCCAGGGGACGAATATGAAATTGAGAGAAATAACAGGACCATTCTTAAGAAGTGGAAGAAACTCGAGCCATGCATCCTAGTGTCACTCCCCCTGAGTTCCAGGCCACTGTGGCGGCGGCCCCTGGTTCGGCGCCATGCTGAGCGAATAAGCTGATCCACCGGTGCCCGATTGGCCGGGAGCAGACGCCCCGCTGGCTGAGTACATCCAGGGCGAGCCTGTCGCAGTGGTTGTGTGATGTTGTTGATGCGCCGGAGGCGTCAGGGCCATCTCCGGTAGGGTGCGAGGCTGCTGAGCCGCATTATTCTCGGGGTGAGAAACAGGCTTGTTCCAGTCTTGTGGGGCATTCGGAGACGAGTAGGGAGGCTGTTGCATCATTGGCACCGGCTGAGGATGGTGCAGTTGAGTTTGAGGAGGCTGCTGTTGATTTTGTTGTGCTGTCTGCGTTGTCTGGGGTGAATGGGCTGCTGGCTGCTGCTGTTGCATCGCCGGCTGTTGTTGCATCGCCGGCATTCCCATAGGTTGCTGAGCATATTGCGGATAAATGGGCTGTTGAGCGGTAGGATACTGATAGTAGTAACCTTGTGGTGGCACCCCCGGGCTAACAAAAGGCTGGTTTGCTGGCGCGTACATGGGTTGATGGAAAGACTGTGTCGAGACCTGGGACGTCTGCGCCACCGGCGTAACTGGTTGTTGGGTCTCCGGTTTGGCTCTCGCCTGCTTGAGAAAGTCTTTCTTGCGCTCGTTTTCGCCTATCAGGCTCAGAATGGCCCGGACCTGGCCCTCCTGGGCTCGCGTCGCCGATGTGACGCCATACAAGGACTTCAGGTAGCTGGAAAAGTCCAGGTAGGCTTTTTGGACCGTCTCAAAGTGCGATACCTTGAGGTGTACTACGGCATCGGGCTTCAAGATGGACGCATGGCTGTTCCCTTGAGCCTCGAACTCGGCCAATGCCAACGCAGTTTGGCAGGCGTTGCGGATTTGGCGTCCGTTCCATCGGGCCTCTTTGTTCGTATTGTAATGGATCTCAGCAAAAGACCTTACATCATCGATCACAATGTTGCGCCCCTTGTCCTTAAAGCGATCTTCGATCATCCTGATGTTGATATTGAATATCTTGATGGTCTTGTCGCAGTTCAGCTCAGGATAGTAAAGACTGATATGGATGCGCGAGGTGAAAGCCTCATCAAAGTCGCCGACCCGGTTGGTAGTCAGGAACAGGACGCCGGCGTAGTATTCCAGGACTCGAAGGAAGACTGATTTGGGTCAGATTAGAGTTTCTTTCGACAAATGCTACCAACATGTGGGACGAAGGGGGAGGTGGCTGACCTGCAACAAGCCCATTTCGCTGAAAATCCTCTTTGTTTCTCTGAGCCAAGAAGACGTCAGCTTCATCCAGGAGGAGAATGCAATCCCATCTGTTGGCCAGGGTGAAGTTGAGATCCAATGATTTTTCGACCTCCTTAGCTGTCGTACCCAGATCGCCTTTTCTTTTATCAGTGTTGTCCTTGATCGTGGTCCGTTGAAATTTCATCAGGACTTACCACATGTGATTTGAAACAGTGGTCTTCTGAACAGTTCGGCAACTCCCTCTAAATCATGTCAGTAAAGCTAGTAGAGTATTGGGAAACGGTATAAAAAGCGTCTTACCGGCCGTGCTCGTCTTCCCAACTCCTGGGGCACCATGTAAGAGCAGAATCAATCCCTTGCCTATAAAGTCCCCAGGTTAGCAAGATGGACTGACGATTGAGGCTTTTCTGTGTTTCCTCACCTTTTCCTTTGATAATATCCATCTGTGATGCTTGACCCGCTTTGTGCTCCTTGTCTCGGAAATGTTGTGCGACTAATGCCTGGATCATGGGCTTCTGGTTGTCCTCAAGGACGAGGTTGTCAAAAGCCGTCTTAGGCTCCCCGATATCACCTGTACTGTCCTCACTATGAGGTCCTTGTACGGGCTGACTGTGGGCATGGAGCTCGGTGAGGTAGGAGAGATCAAGCTCCGCTGCATGATTGAGTCAGCTAATGACAGGGATACCGAGACCTTGGATTATCAGGCGATTTGTACTTACCCCATTGGCGGTGACGAAGTACAAAGCCAAAGACCCTGTGAGACATGATAACCAATTCATCGTCGGAAATAGAGTAACCTATATCGCTCTCGGTGTCCCTGAGATCCTTCAAGGGTTGCGGGATTACCGCGATTGATGGCTGGGTATTCGAGCCACCAGAACTGGGTAGAAGGGTGTTAATATAGCGCGATCTTTCCTTTCCGTCGATATGGGTGTCGTTGTAAACATAGTCATGGTAACAGCAGTCCCCAGTGCAAGGGTAATCGATTTCAGCTGCCTCTTCTTCCTCCCCTTCTGCTGCCACTGGCTGTCCGAGGAGCATTTCAAGGCTTGGTTGCCACTGTTTCTTATTCCCATCCTCAGAAGTGAATGCTGTCTCAAAGTCAATGACCACTTGGCTCTCGATGTCATCACGGACCCCTAATGTTGGTCCTGCGTAGTACATTGGCTTTATTCCGAGAACCTTGAGAAACTTGGCCCCTCGGTTGATTAGATGCTGTCGGTAACGCATCTCCGGCGAAAAGGACTTCAGGCCGCTCCACTCACTGTCGCTTACATCGTTCTGCCTCAACAGATGTAATCGTAGCGGGTACACAGGCAGAGAAGTAATGTCCATTAACCCATCAAACTGCTTGAAGTCGATCGTTTTCGAGACAGGACCGATGTTAGATCCATCAAAATCGATGTAGACACAGGTTATGCTGAATGGAGCCTTCTTCTTCTTCTTTGCCTTTTCAGAATTATACCATCCCCAGTTATCCCAAGGCTGAGACTTCCGATGCCGGGGGCTGCTGACATGAACTATGCGGTATGCTTGCTTTCCATCTCGACCGACAACCTCGTCACCGGGTCGGAACAAGTACCAGAGATCTGCAAAGAATACCCTTTTGCACTCATTCGTCTTTAGATACGTGGCCTTAGCCAGTATCTCGTTGTCCACGAACGTACGAAGGCTTTTCAGGTGCTCTAATGCCGTTTCAGACTGAGTGAGGTCGTCAGGGTCGTCAGGATCATGTGATGTCTCGCTGTCCTCATCCTCCTCGCCGTCTTCGCCGTCTTCGCTGGTCTCCTCTTGCTTGCATTCTTTCCCCGCGTTGTTTTGGTCCATTTTGCCATGGTCCTTTATTTGGGCTTGAGTGATAGCTTGGCCTTCCTTCAACACCGAACCTTGTACAGGTGTTTCGGTTGTTTCTTCTGCCTGGCTCTTTTGTCCTTCAGTGGACAGCTGCTCGATGCCTCCATTATCTTTGGACTCTTCGTCATCATCCGAAGAATGAATTGGTGCCTGCTTTATCGAGAACTTCTCTTCTAATTTCTGCACCCAAGACCTTATGTTGTCGTAACAATGAAAAAGACCCTTGAATGGTCTAACCATCACAAAGGAATTTAATTCACCGAAATCAGCGATGTCGACTGAGAGCATGACAGCGAGTATCGCTTTCAGCTCAGACGAATGTATTCTTATCCTCTCGGGGAATGGTGCTTGCCCTGGCCTCATGACCAAACCAGGGTCTGAGTGCCACGGCCGTTTTTGCGATCTGTGATTTTGACGCGCACCGTACCTTGACGCCTTCATGCCATCGTCGACAATTGGATCCCCTGCCAGCACGTCTATCACAAAAGCATCGCTCTCCCGATGGCGACTGAATGAGAACCATTCGACGTAGTTCAGTTCCAAAGCAGGGCCTGTCTTCGTACCAGGTTGTTCACTACCAACATCGCCTGCGTCTCCACCGGCTCCATTATCCCCGGCAGAGTTTTGCTTTCGAGCCTTTTCCGAATCTGATAGCTTCTTCGCTTCCTCCTCTCTATTCCGCTTTCGGACTGCGAAGTCTTCCAGCACAAAGAGTCGTTCGATATCCCATTCGAAGCTCTTTCGAACCCGGTTCCTGGCAGCATTGTAATCGATAGCGATGTCGAATTCGTCCTTCTCTTCTGTGTCATGTGGAGGTGGGAATGCACCAAATTCATGAGTGAGCTCGAATGGATTTGGTCGTTGGTATTCCGGTACTGTAGAGTATGTCCATATATCATTCCAAGGCCCGATACCATCGAGATGTGGATCCACGCGGCGTTTAAAGCCAATGCCTCTAGAGACTAGCTTAGAGTCGTTGTTCGACTCCCACTCCTTCCGGTGTCTCAGCAATACTGATTCCATCTGTTTGAACAATGTCATTCCTGGACTCAGCTTCGGGGCATCCGCAGAGGTTGCATTAGGGCTTGACTGATGAGGCCCGTCCTGGGAACCCTTGGATCCGACTTCGTCCTGGCCCTGTCTTTCAATGCCCTCGCCATTTGAATCAACTGAAGGGCCACCAGGTTGGTTCTGAACGCTACCACATGCGATTGCCTCAGATTCCCTGGGAGTAGTACCCTTTGAAATTGAGTGTTCGGCAACATCGGCCTTTGGTGCCCCGTCACTTTTAGTGTTGGGTTCCATTGGAAGCATGTCTGCCTCGGTCCTTGGAGTCTCTGGTCCCATTGCAGGATTTGTTGCGTGGGGACGTGTACGTGCCTGGTAGATTTGGTGGCTTGTGCAATCTAAGAGTGCTCACAATTAGAATGAGAGCTTGGAAGAAAAAGATCAAGTTATCTTCGTTTTGGTGTGCCTAAAGGGGCTGAACGTGATTTTCCTAAGATGATTCTCAGCCTGCTTCTCTAGCGCCGTCAGACAGAAAAGGGTGTAGGGGGTCTGACCAATAAGTTCGAAGGGATATAAAGAATGCAACCCTGGTTGCGCATTCGAAAGATTGAGGGGCTGAAATTGCTGCATGAAGTCAGGTAGAACACCTCCGAGCCTTCCACGTATCGCAGGTAGCACGGGCAGTGCAGGTTGTAGCGAGCTTGCATGACTGGGCGTCCTAATGGGCGAACCAAATCACCAGTTCAAGTGCCACCCACGCAGCTAAGGCGCGTAGGTGCGCCAAAAATGGGCTGACTTCAGCCAAAAGGCCTCACATGCCCCTCGGCAAAGTCTGGCCAGCGATTGAGGCCCATTCCCTTGGTTTGCAATCAAAGGTTGGCACACTTTATTCATCAATTAATATAACTGGATAATTTCTTGGTTTCTAGCCATTTTCAAAAGAAGAGGACAAATTGGTTTTTGAACCCTCGAATAGGGCCCTACCTACCCATTCGTTTGATGATTCCATGGCGGGCAGCAACCAAGATCAGCCTCCCTCAGTCTGGTTTATCGATAACCGACTCACCGAAGCGCACCCATTGTTCAACGATGCGCCTGTTCATTATGACCCTACCATGCAGCAATATGTTGCCAATAACCTTTCTGCTGGCGTCATACAAAATGGGGGCACGAGTAACCCCGATTCCCTAGGGATGAACCAACGACCACCTCCCAGACCGGAGTGGACGGACCTCAAGGCCATGACATTTTGGGACGGAATGTTCTCCGCCGCCATGGAAAAGTTCACATCTACGGTAGAGGTTCAAAAGCGACGCGCTGAACAATACATCATCCATAGGGCTTCGGATTGGGAAGCTGTATACACGATGCTTGAGCTTGCGCGCGACCAATATAAAGACAAGGGCGGCTCTGTGCGATGGTGGCGGAAGGTGCGACGAAAGGCCGCCGATAACGTAGCACCCTTGCAGAGACTGACGAAAGTCGCTTCCAACGTGGCCCCAGAGAATCCTTATTCGACGCCGGTACTCGGTGCTGTCGGAATGCTGTTAGATGTAAGTAGATTTGTTTGTGTTGTTGCATCCTCAGGAACCAACGCCCCTGGGACCAACGATCCTTACTTAAACCGACTCAAAGGCAGCCATGCAAGCTTCCACTGTCCGCAAGCAGGTATCTGAGACCTTTGGCGGCGAGCGATTTGAGAATCTCATCCCAATCTTCTCGGACGTCGAGTTGTTCTTGGGAGAGATGTTCAACAAAGACCCACACATATACAACGCTTCGCTCGAACTCACTGTGACAGCGTTGAAAGCGGTCGACAGAACGATCGGCTTCTACACCAGCAACGAGTGTAAGAACAGCACTGTCGTACCCCCTTCTCCAAGCCAGGATGATGCTGATATCAATAGTCTCTCGAGGGGGTAAAGCCATCGCGATGGGAGGCGACTACCAGAAAGAGTTGGTGGAGAGCATCAACGATATCAGCACGAAAAGTGCAAAGCTTCTGGAAGAAGCCAAGAAGTCTCATATGCATGAGTCTCAGTTCTGTACGTTTCCTGTGGTCATATGCACAACGGAAGAATGACGTGGTGACTGACTCTCGGTCGTAGACTCTGAGCAAGGTCGGAGAATGATGGCGAATATCCAAACAGAAGTGGTCACTAACCAAGCCATAACGGTTGCTGGTTTTAACCACATGAACAACCTACTAGTGTGCCACATTGCGGAGAAAGACCGCGATCTTAAGGAGAAAGACAGTAAGATCTTCCTTCTCTAGATATCTATGAGGTGGCAGCTTCTGACATCTTTTAGGACAATTAGCAGCTGCCCATGAGAAGGAGGTTCGACTGATGGTTGAGATTGAACGGTTGCGTTCCACATCTCCGGCGATGCCTGCCCTAGCCTATGCTCCCCCAGTCCCGGCTCTGATGCAGGCTCCAGCTCCAGTTCCAGTCCCGTTCTTGAGCCAGAATCCGTACCTCAGCCAGGAAGCGCTTGAAACGATGCTTGGAATGGCCAATGTCGACTTCGATGACATGGATTATATCTTTAGCAAGGAATTACAATTTCCGGCTCGGGAGCGCCTTCAAATCGAACAGATCATCCAGCAACAACTATTCGCCAACTGGGTCGTATCCCCCTCGTCATCCAAACTGCTGGTCCAATGGGAATCCCCGCGGCCCCGGACGATTGCGGACCTGTCGCCCTTATCCCTCTTCTGCACCAAGCTAGCGCAAATGCTGGCACCTCAGGGCCGCTTTCTGTCTATCCAGTGGTTTTGCGGGAGACATCTTCGTTCTAACAGCGACCCAAGTGGCGGCGGGGGCCACGCCATGCTGATGAGCATGATCTCACAGCTGCTGCGGGGCCATCGCGACGGCTTCAACATGGCGGCACTATCGCATAATTTCGATATCCCGTCTCTACTGCAAGCAAGGGACAATGAGTCGCTAATACGACTACTGGAGTGGCTGGTTCGGGCTCTGCCCCGGAGTCTGACGCTGTTCTGCTTGGTCGACGGCGTGGTCTTGTACGAGCGACAAGAGCATTGGGACGCGGCATGGCCCGTGTTGGCCTGTCTGCTGCGCATGGCCGATGACCCCGCCATAGAGGCCACGGTCAAGGTCTTGTTCACGAGCACGCCGGGCCCGCCCACGGTGCGCAGCGCGTTCGAGGACGAGAGGCTCATCTTGAACGTCGAGACGTTGCAGAACTTGGCGGTAGCGCCAAGCAATGAACGCTTTGCTCGCGAGCTGGGCCAGGAGCTGGGGGATGGTTAACCTTTGGCATTGGTATCTCGCTACATGAGCCTGGGGATTAGGGACACTTACGTCGGATATCTAGACACTATCAGTGGGAGGGGGGTAGAATGACTTCGCAGTGGATAAGACGTTTGAGTAGTGGTACACATCTTAGTTGCGAGTGTTTTCATGCATTTTCTTGGGTGTTTGTATTATACGCTCAAAGTTCATCTGATGTGCTTCAGCCTTATTGAGACACAACCAATGTGCACGACTGGAAAGATAGGGGGTATTGACTTCAGCTACGTATTAACCTGCTTCTGACCTCGTCCTTGCAAATAAGGAGGAGGCATGGGTCCATCGTTACTAGAATCATTGGACAATTGACACAAAATCTGGTTAACCAAGATTTCTCTCCTCAAGCCTTTTCCTGCATTCTGATGGCTATTTTGCCCATTCAACATAACATGGGTAGCCATTGACGGGGTGAAGCCCTCCAGTGTCCGTCTGGTAAGCTCGTTCTCCATAGAGCGTTTTGATGGGCTCCCCAAATACCCGTCTCTGCAGTCTCGCCAACGCGCCCATCTCTGCTTCCTTTTTGGCGTCAAACTCAGCATACGCATCCGTGATCTTGAGATCCCGACATGTAAGGACGAGAGCCGTCCTCAGCTCATTCCAGACCAGCGTCTGCCCAATGCAGTTTCGGGGCCCCTGTTCGAACGGCCGGAACGCGGAAGGGTCCGGGTACAGTTCGTGCTGGGGCTCGACGAGGAATCGTTCCGGGAGAAACTCCTTGGCCCTCGGCCAGATGCGGGGATTAGTGTGCAACGCTTGGTGGAGGATGTTGGCGCCCACGTAGTCGATGGGTAGTTCGTGTCCCTCTAGGTCGGTGATGGTCGCCCCTGGACGCCCTGCGCGCATGGTTCCGGCGGGCGCGAAGAGACGTAACGTCTCCTTGATGAACGCTTGAGTCAACTTGCAGCTGTTCAAGAGACTCGGGTTCTCCTTTAGGCGAGGAGCGGCGTCGTTGGGGGTTGGGCCGAAGACGTCGTCGTGCTCTTGTCTCAGTTTCGCTAGCCAGTCGGGGTGTTTGGCCAGCATATGGTACAAGTAGACCATAATAGAGGCGGTGGAATCCGTGCCACCGAAAAGGAACAATCTGACTTGATAAGTAGTGTACGCTGCAAAGCCTTCATCAAGGGCGGTCTTCTCGTTGTTGGCCATAGCCGGGCGCCGTGCTAAGTACGCTTCAATGGCGAGCCTAACAACGGACTTGATGGATTTGGGCTTCCCCGTCGGATCACCAGACAGACTCTCGGTCTTGATCTCCTGAAATCTCTTGTCCAGCTCTTTTCGGATGTAGGTGTTCATCAGATAGCCATTGTACATCTGCACGAATGGCCGGATTGGATTCAACAGCACACGAGGATCCCAGAAGGAGTGCCAATGCAGAATTCTTCCAAGCGCCGTCGCAAGAGGATTCGAAACCCGTTGCGAATTAGAATCATCATCCCTTGATTGATGAGCATGGGCTTCTGATGACCAATAGATCGGGTTAAGCGGATGCAACTTACAGTGTGAGTTTCAATATGATTTCCTCCGTCAGCTTTGAGGTCATCTCGTCCAGGGGAAACATGCCCTTCCCGATTCGTTCAATTAGCTTCTCGCGGAACACCAACATAGAATCGACCACATGGGGCACACTGTTGAGCATGGCTCCGGTGCTGAAGCCGGGATTGAACAAGGACCTCCAATACTTCCATTCGCCGCCGTTCATACCCTGCAAATTGGGACCGCCAGCCACCGGGTGCATGAACCTCGTGGCTACGGCTGTCTTGGGCAGGTTATATTTGTTGCAAATCTGATTGACTGGTTCCGGGCCGAAGACGGTGAACAAGGCAGGGTAAACTGGCCAGAAGTCCATGAGGAAAACCTCGGTATCACCAAACTCCTGACACAGATCTCGCATCGCAAACTGGACAGAAGCATCGGGAGGTATTTGACTCACGTACTTCTGGAGTACGAGAAGGTGACCTGTAATCCAGCTCCATTCCTTGGGCATAGGCTTACAGTAGTGTTAGCCAAGTATAACGAAGGCATAAATTAGTATTTAACTCACTACGCCTTGTCTACGGAGCTCATTGATGTGGCGGCGATGGTTATATACGGTACGAATAAGATATCCCAAAGAAGTGCCCAGCAGGATGCCGGCGGTGGACAGAATCGTGAGCCATGTCATTTTAATCAATCAATCAGGTTGTTGTGGATGAGGAGTTTGGCAATGAAGGAGGAGATGTAGTGGGAAGATCAAGGTAATGCTGTGCAGCACAACCCCCCAAACTACGTTTGAGGGGGAGTGTCGCGGGCCGTGTTACTGGGGGTGGGGCCGGCCCGTATATAATGTTGTTGGTTACACCCAACTGCCGCCAATCTTTCTGTTATATGCAGAGGCAAAGGTAAGGGGCTCCAACTCACTTTTACCAGTAGCTCGGAAACCTATCATAACCCTTGTAGTGGCATCACAAACAAGCAGGTGCCCACTGATACTCAAAGCCCTACCCAATCAGGCTCACGATTAACCTCTAATAACAAACAGTGAGGTATATCAACTACCTTCGTATTAAGTGAATGGGCTCACCGGGGAAGAGGATGAGATAGTGATCCAAATGGCCTGTTCCAGGGAGATCCCACGATAGGCCGGCTTCAATACATATGACTACCCCCGATTCGCTTTGACTTGGTGAAAAGCAAAAGAATATTTCTTTTCTCGGGTCAAACATTAAGATCCAAAATGGCTCCATCATCGCCATCGCGCTCCCGCACATCTCGTCAACCCTCCGCATCGGCGACAAGTACGTCGAGGTGGCCAACTGCTTCGTCTTCGCCCAGACCGTCGTGCAGCCGGGTGTCGCCCAGCTGTGCGACATCTTCGGGCGCCGCTGGCCCATGATCGTCGCCGTCGCCGTCTTCGCGCTCGGCAGCGGCATCGCCGGCGGTGCCAATGATACAGCCACCATAATTGCGGGCCGCACCGTTCAGGGGCTTGGCAGCGGCGGCATCATGCTCCTGGTCGAACTGATTGTCTGCGACATGGTGCCGCTGAGGGAGAGAGGGAAGTACTTGGGCATCGTGCTGTCTACGGCAGCGCTGGGATCGATTTTGGGTCCCGTGGTCGGCGGCGCCATTGCCGAACGGGCGTGGCGTTGGTGTTTCTTTCTTAACCTACCCATCTGTGGTCTGGTTCTCCCCGTCATGTTCTTCCTGCTTCGCATCAAGCATATTCCCACCTCGCTCGAAGACCTGAGATCGAAGGTAGACTGGGTCGGAAACACCATTTTCATCGGCTCTATCGTCTCCCTCCTAATCGGTCTCACCTTTGGCGGAACTGTCCACCCGTGGTCATCATGGAGGACCATCGTCCCCATCGTGGTGGGATGCCTGGGCTGGGCGGGGTTTCACGTCTACGAGCACTCCATTAAGCACGCGAACCCATGCGTCCCGCCACACCTCTTCCACAACCGGACCTCGGCCGCGGCCTTCTACATGATCTTCGTCACCTCGATGCTGCTCCAGTGGGTCTGCTTCTTCTGGCCCATTTATTTCATGGCGATTCGGGGCGCGTCTCTCCTGCAAACAGGTGTCAACTTCATGCCCTTCATGTTCCTGCTCATCCCGGGGTCCGCTGCTGCGGGCATCGTCCTCTCCAAGACGGGACACTACCGCGGCCTCCATCTCGTGGGCTTCGTCCTCAGCACCCTGGGGCCCGGCCTCAACACCCTGCTTGGCGTCCACACCCATGCCGGCGGCTGGGCCATGCTCCAGATCGTCGACGCCCTGGGCCGCGCCTGCATCTTGCCCACCACGTTGCCTGCCATCCTCGCGAGCCTGCCGGAGCGCGACGTCGCGGCCGCCACGGGCGTTTATTCATTTCTGCGTAGCTTTGGCTACGTCTGGGGCATCACCATCCCGGGTATCATCTTCAACAACCGTTTTGCTCAGCTCGCTCCTGGCCGCATCTCGGACCCGACTGCCCGTGAGATGCTGGGTGGCGGCCGGGCCTACGAGCTCGCGAGCGGGCCCTACGTCCAGACGCTGGAGCCGGGCGTCCAAACCGAGGTCCGGGGCGTCTACTTGGACGTGCTCAAGGCGGTCTGGCTCGGGGCCATGGCGTTCGGGGCAACGGGCTTGATCGCGGTCGCTGTGGAGACGCATGTCCCATTGAGGACTGAGCTTGAAACGGAGTATGGTCTCGCTGATCAGAAGTCCAAGGACGTAGAAGAGCCTAGTAAGAGTAGGAGTACAAATGGCGAGGGGAGGCAGTGAACCGAGTGCACGAGGATAGGATCATAGTGAAAAGTGATGTAAAACCCGGGCCATTCAATTCTGAAATGAAGAACATTCTCTTCTGCGTGTTGTTCAAGACACGCAGCAAAGATGGGGTTAGGGAAGACGCATACTTAACTCAAAGGCCTTCTGTGCCTTTAGTTCGCAAACAGGGGCCAGCAGCATCCCGATCGGGTAGGATTGATCTCTCAATACAAGCACACATATTTACCTTACTTATCGTTATTATGCGAACGTTATTCAAATTCTTGCCGTTGGCGTAATTTCCCTTCCCTTTTTGGTCAATGGTGCTACGCTCAATATCTCACAGGTGACCGCCATCTACATCGACCCCAACAGATTTTCCCCTCCACCCAAGCAATCCAGTCAATAGGGTTTCCGGCGCTGTCCGTTCAGTGTTAATTGGTCAGCATCGTGGCCATGCCAGCGAAGATGCCCCGTGCCCGTGAAAACACAGCCCAGGGGTTGGCTGGGCTCAAATGTGGCCCTGAGCAGTCTAACCAACCCCAATTCATAAGGAGTTTTAGATTAAAAGAGAGTCGAAGCAAACTCTTTAAGTTTCAAATTTGCGAGCATACGCGTCTGTGCATCGTGACCTGTCGGAATTCGCCTCTGCGCGTATCAACTTACAAGGGGCCCTGTCACGCTTGAATAAAAGGTCTGAAGGACTTTGGCCTACACAGTTGCACGTAGAATCAGGGTTGCCTTTGTTTGGGTATAGAAAACATTGAAGAGCATTATTAGACCGAATTGCGGACATCTGACATTAGGTCAAAATGAAGCGAGCAGCGGAACGGCACACAGCCCTTAGTAAGGAATGTCGTGTCTCAAACAGGGCCAACAATCAGGCTATGTGGCGTAAGGATTATTGGTGACGGTCACGTGAGATTTCTGAACACAAACGGCTGTTGCCCGTTGTCAGTTTCAGGAATCTTTCCTTCCTGAAGCTCATGGCCGATCGATAACCACAAGTCCTGCACAAAAGTTGGGATGGTCCTTGACTGTCGCAGGAACCCCAATAATGGCTCTATTGCACCCTTTTCTAGTCCAACTAGTAATTCTCCAATGCTGCGCATCCCCTACCTACGCACAATGGCGTTTTAACTGGTCTTCGGTTCGCCCCCTCCCATTTTCGTCAGGCATCTACATCCCAATGTTAACCACATCGTAGATCACGCCTTCAGAGTCACTATATTACCATGATTGCTACGATGGGCTCCAGTGTGCTAGACTTCAGGCCCCACTCGATTGGGAAAACCCGGGAAATCCGAGGAAGGTCGCTATAGCCATTGTCAGATTGCCGGCCAAAGTTCCCATCGCTGATGATCGATATGGCGGCGCCGTTTTGGTGAATCCAGGTATTTTCTTCAATAATCACCCGCTAAGGAAGATTCTTACATCGGTACTAGGTGGCCCAGGAGGCTCCGGTGTTACTCAGGTGGTCTCACATGGCAAGAATATGCAGACCATTATCGACTCCGACCATGGAGGACTCCATTTCGACATGATTGGGTTCGACCCTCGAGGTGTAGGTTTCTCAACACCAAAGCTAGAGTGCTTTCCCGACTACCTATCACGCCAGTACTGGGTCTCTACGGCCAAAGCAGAAGGCATGTTAGGGAGCTCCAATATATCGTTTGGCATCAGATGGGCCAGGCGACAATCTTTAATGCAATCCTGTGTTAATCAAGGGGCAAGTGACCCCAACAGCATCGGTCACTTCATGAACTCGGTTCCGGTAGTGCAAGATATGATAAACATCATAGAACGGCATGGGGAGTGGCGTGAGAGTGCCTTGGAGACCTTCATGGAAGCATCAAGAAGGCATCCGGCATTAACCTTGCAAGCTCGTCAAACCATACCTTTGTCGTTTCTTCAAGAGAAGCATAAATGGAGAAAAGGCGAAGAGAAGCTGTTGTACTGGGGAGTATCTTACGGGACCGTGATCGGACAGCTGTTCGCGTCTATGCACCCTCATCGCGTATCCCGGATGCTCTTGGATGCGGTCGTTGACCCTTCTGGTTATCTGAATAGCCCTTGGAACGCTCTCATTGGCGATTCGGATCCCATATTTGACAGATTCTTCTACTACTGTTCTATTTTCGAAGCCTGTCCATTCTACGGCCAGAGCATTTTAGAGCTTCGGCGGCAATTTGATGAACTGCTCCAGTCTCTCGACCAATCGCCAATAGCTGTGCCTGCTACAAGGGAGAATGCACCTGATGTCATTACTCGGTCGGATCTCCTTTTCGAGCTAAAGGAGTCAGTTTACTGCCCTGTACAGAAGTTTCCATATCTGGCGCATGTTATGGCCGGCCTATGGAACAACAACGGCACGTTGCTTGCCAGGAGGAAGCAAGCGGCACTCCTTTCCATGACTCCGCAAGAGTACCAACGATACAAATGCACGCCACAGGATGCGTTCTCGGGGTACTGCCAGAAGCCCGGAGCCTGGGAAGACGAAACGCCCGCCGCTATCATGTGCTCAGACAATGCATATCTGGAAAACTCGACCCAAGCCCAATTTCACGAACTTGCAGGGGTGTTGCAGAGCCGAAGTTATATCATGGGAAGCTACTGGACAGAACAGCAGATGGTCTGCGTAGGTTGGAAATATCGCGCTTCATGGCGTCATGAAGGTGAGGGTGCAGCCAAAAGATTAATATGATTGCAAATTCAATGCCTATGCCTTCACTATAACGATAACACTAACCCATCTGTCGACAGGAACCCTTAACTCATCTTCAACATCACCTTTACTCTTCATTGGAAATACATTGGACCCAGTAACTCCTCTTCTCAGGTAAGTCTGATATTCAAATCGAAAGCCGTCATTCTAACCCCATGGGCTCGTAGTGCAATGGAAGCGGCTTCTCGATTTCCTGGCTCAGCAGTGCTCCATCAAAACTCCGTGGGGGTACGTATACTACATCTTCCCTCTTGGCTTCGAAGCTAATTCTGGCCCCGATACAGCATACATTCTTGAGTTCACCGTCATTGTGTACTGCAAAGATCGTCCGGGCTTATTTCCAAGACGGTTCATTACCAGAGCCGGACACGATGTGCCCACCAGATGAGCTACCGTTCCAAATGCCTGCCGACGATGACCTATCTAGCGAAGTTACGCAACTGTCGAAGGCATTGAGGGAGCTCGCCTACAACTGCCGCTCGTAAATGGCACCAGGTGATTATGACGTGTTTGACGAGCGGTAACACAGAGCGGGCACCAATGGGCCCTGCATGTGCTATGTCATCCTGGTGACCAGGCTGTCCAATGGCCAACCCCGAGCATTGATGAGGCTAAATCAGGCGCACACTTCAGATATACGCCCGTACACCCAACTATTGAAACGTTGGCCAATAAAGCTCATTATGCCGTTCATAGCCGCTCGATTGGCTTCTTGCAAACCACTTAGATGTCGAAGTGGTCTTGGGCAGAATTTGTTCTGCATGTGCATGCATTGCAACATCTTCCAGAATATCCTTGCAGCCTCACGCTCTCTAGATAATATCCCGGTAACCGCAAGATGCGCCCATAAGGCTCTGCTCGCCTCGGCATGCTTCCGAGCCAATGTCCTCTGGAAATTTTGATATTTAAGGCGAGCCCAAAGTGAAGCATTCGGTCATTTTCTGACCTGTTTGACACCAATTCTTGGTCCTTCGCAACCCAACTCTTCGCACCATGGACATTGTTACATTTGGTGACTCGGGCTGTGCCCCGTCGCCCAAGCAGCCCAAGCCCAAACCTCCGAAGCCAGACAATGATGATGCCTCATCTGCAGAGCAAATCGACGGGGCATACCGCGAATACTTGGGCACGCTCACGTGTCCTTGTGGATATGGTTACTACAATGATCAAGAAGCCTGGATACCCGGAAACTTGGTGCGAGCTGGAAAAGCGCCTACAAGAGAGGGCGTTTTCCTCGTCCAGTCGCCCGACAGCGAGGGGGAAGACTCATCGCCGCAAGATGACAAGGCTGAGTAGCTGTGGTATGGTTGCCTGACTCTCTGATACTTGTCGATATTTGATTCGATGCTCACTAAATCATTAGTAACGCCGTGCAAACTGTGGCATGGACACAAGTTGAGGAAGGGCAAAGATTGGGAACGTTGGTCGGAGTGTGTGGTCCAATGTGTTATGTGATGTCACGATTTCTGTATTACACCGAAGCCGCATGGATAGGACTTGAGGCTCCAAGTGTCAATAGAACATAAGGATAGATAGGAACGCTTTCTGCTGTCTGCGTGTGACCCTCCACATAACTTGGTGTGTTGCACTTTCGGTTCTCTTTATTTCAAAATGGAGTGACATTGTGACCCTTAAGTGCGACTTGCCCTTTACAAGGGCCTTGAACCGATCCATCCATTATGGGCTCTTCTCGGAGCTCTAGTCCTGTGCTGGATGTCCCTGTTTCGACCAACCAATCCCGGAACACAACGCCAGAGCCTGATGAGGTGGTCTGCGCACGTACAACCTGCTGGGAGCTTGCTTTGAAGGTGCATATACTATACGGAAACCTTGGAATTCAAGCTAACTGAACGAGATCTTTAATACCACCCTTACTAAAGACCCTGACAAAATGGTAGTTGCATCGCAAAAGACCACGTTATCGAGATCAATCGGAGAGCTCGTTTCGACTGCGGAGGAGGCCAAGAGAAAGGCTTCCTCAGACCGCGGCCCGTTCCGGCAACATCTGGATAGGCTTCTTTTGGCCGTGTCGGAATACGCTACTGTCGTCGATGTCATGGTGCAACACCACCCAGACATTGTAGCACTAGTTTGGGGAATGCTGCGTGGGATATTCCAGGTAAATAGGCGTCAAAGGCGGGGTGGCGTGGTGTGCACAACATCCCGATGCGGACGCGGGATGAACTTTTCTGTCTTCCCGTGCGACCCTACATTAGCGGGACGGGATGTTTTACGTTTCGCTGCTGACTTGAACCTTGCAGATTGGGGTCAACGAAGTCCTCCTACATGAGGAGATCGGAAGTGGGACAAGCTACGTGGCCATGCAGATCGTTCGGTGGGATGGGTATTTAGGGCTGCATCCTGCCGCGCCCCGCGTTCGCGCGACCGCGGCTCAGTTGTTTGCTCAGGTCATCAACTTTTGCGTGCGGTCTAAGAGGCACTACGAATCGTCCACCGTCAGTAAGTGAACCCCTATTGTCGTCTTGTGTGCCCATGGATCTTGGAGGCCAATAGAACTTACAAGACGCATTAGGCAAGTGCATCAGGGCAGGGATCACTCCCGCGCAGAACAAGATCCAACGAATCCTGAGCGACATCCAACGGATCTCTCAGTTACTTGACGACGAGACCAGATTCGAGTCCCAGCGAGGTGCGTCCCGTTTGCGCACCAGAAGAATAGTAGCAGTTACAAACTGATTGATATCGTGCAGAAACTACAAAGTCCCAGAAATGTGAGCATGGAGCCGATCACAACCGACATTCTAAGTTCCGTAACTAATTACAATGCGCCCTTGAGTTGTCCGGATAAGCCTTGAGTCACTGAGGGCTGGCCAGGGCTTCCTAGAGAAGGCTCAAAACGGTACACAAATGCCGGCCCCTTGGCCCCTTTTCCACACCTTGGCTTACGATGGAATCAAGATTCGATAAAATACCTGCACAACGCCTCGGGGCTCCAAACCAAAACCAGTCTGGTTATTGAGGGTATGTCATGATACGATTAGGTGTTTTTTGATGCGTCTAGTCGATGCACAAGTGCATTATTTGACAGAGTTACTGTAGATATCCAGAAGTCGATGGAAATCGCCCAAGAGCGCACAAAGGGTTAGTTTTCTATGATCCCATTTTTAAATGATATATAGCTAGTTGCTAATGATAAAGTCAGAGTGTCAGCAGGAAGACCAAGTTCGACGTGCCTTGAAATGGCTACCCACCAGCGGTTTGCCTGACGAATCCGAGACGCAATGGGAAGAAGGCACCTGTCAGTGGTTGTTCCAACATGAGAACTGGGAAAAGTGGAAAGAATGCAACTACATGTCTGTCTTATGGATTTACGGTATTCCAGGCTGTGGCAAGTCTGTATTGGCCAGGTATCTCTCCAGGCACCGAGACTCTTCCTTGGTGTTCACACACTTGTTCCAATCTATCAAAGGTCCGAAGCTCAACAGAAGCTCAGTTCTGGCAGCCTCAATACTTCGGCAAGCTCTCCAAAGCCAGGATCTCCTCTTGCATCCAATGTTCCCCTCTCTGCTTCGGACACAAATCACACCACTATGCAGAGAGTTCAACTCCCCCTCGGAGTGCCCCTTTTCCCGGATCTGGGTGATTGTCGATGCAGTGCTATCTATATTGCCAGAGTTTACACTCATCGTCGATGCCCTTGATGAATGCTCCGATGAACCTGACATCCGCAGACAGCTAATCGACAAGTTCAACGCGCTGAGCCAGACGTCGAATGGTAGAGTGATCTTGTTTTCGAGGCAAGACGAACTCTTCTCCGTGCATATCGACCCCTGTATAGCTGTTCATATGGATTGTGACGTGGTTGGTTCAGAGGTCCACCTCTTTGCCGAGAGGGTTATCGACCGCACTTCAGAGCTTCGCAGCATCAAGGATGCAATCTTGGACAGAGTCAGGAGTGATGCGCATGGACATTTCCTATGGGTCCGCATGATGTTGAAACAGCTCCACGCAGCCCCTACCAAACGGTTACAAGAAGAGCGGCTCGATCGGTTCCCTCCGGACCTTGCTGAAGTCTACGAGGAACTCCTCGCCAACGCTTCCCACTCTTTTAGCAAAGATGACTTGAGAATACGCAGACACTTGTTCACAATCCTCATCGGTGCCCAACGAGTGCTCACTATCGATGAAATCAGCGATGTGTTGGCGTCCCGATCCTCTGAGAACGGCGCTCTCATCAACCCTGCTAAGACCATACGACGACTATGCTGGCCCCTCGTCGATTGCAGCCATGAACAAGCGCGACTTATCCACGCATCGGCTGGCGAATTCCTTCTGTCTCGAGGTCCAGAATTCTGTGTAGGATCCACGCGCAAAGAAGCCCTGATCTACGACGTGGCGACGTACTTCTCACACTGTTCCATCAACGTACTCCGCCGGTATGAGAATGCGACGGCCGACACCATCATACCACTACTGCGACGAAACATCTGTCCTGGGCCTCTGGGGGACCATATCGCTGGTGACATATGCCTTCTAAACAAGTCGTATGACTATGTGGCTAACTACTGGCATGTCCATCTCATCGAGGCCCGTGAAAGGCTGCCAAAACAACTCATATACCGGCTGGCCCGTTGGATGGACAGCCCTGGGTTCATTGTATGGGTGGAGTACATTTTTCACTGCAAAGGCCATTCCTACCTCGGCCCCATCCTTTCGGTGCGAGCTGACCTCGCGAGTTGGTACGCCATGTTGAGCCCGGACCTGCAATCAATCATACCTTTGGACACATTCCTCCTGTCGCCGTACGAGAGAGAAAGCAATGGTTCGCAACGCAACGGCCAGCGCCAGATCGAAAGGATCATGTATCTGCACCGCGTTGCCGGATACCTCAACCTGCGATCGATGGAAACCGAGCGGAGATACGCAATTCGCAAATTCATCATGGAACAGACAGCGGGCATTCTCGGAGAACATCCTTTTGCACTCCTATGCGCCACCGAGTTCGCCGTTGAGATGATGATCGCCTTCGAATACGACCAGGCCGAAGCCCTTTTCGTTCGCACTTCGGCTATCCAGAGGCAAATGGTTGGGTACCAAGTCTTCGAGACATTCTTCACCATGTGCAATACGGCACTAGTTTACTACTACCAGCTAAAGTTCGACCAGGCTGTGGAGCTACAAGAGCTTGCTGTCCAGGGTTTCGCGAGAGTACTTGGGCCAACGCACCGGGAGTACCTGCGGGGCCGTCTGTTCCTGGGCTGGGCCCTCGAGGCCCAAGAGAACTTCGCTGCGGCATCCGACATCTACGCCCAGACTTGGTCTCTCTGGGCCAGCATGCTGTCCGAGGAGAGCCCCCTGGCCATGATGGCCCGCGCCTCCCTGTCCCGGGTGGAGCGGAAACAGGGCCGCCACGAGAGCGCGCTGGCACACGGGCTGTCGGCGTTTGTGAACCGCCAAAGGGTCTTCGGCGACAAGAACACCCTGACCTTTGACTCGGCGATCAACCTGTACTTTATCTACTGCGGGATGGCGGACTTCGACCAGGCGCGGGCCATACTGGACCTGGCCCGGAGCCTGGGGCAGGGACACCAAGCCCAGGTGCGGGTGTGCCAACTGGAACGGCTCACCGCCCAACTCCTCCTTCTCGAGGCCGACCAGAACCTAGACGAGGCCGAGACTATTCTGCGAGACCTGCTTCAAAGGGCCGCGGACGAAGACTGGCAGCCTAACCGGGAGCTTCTGTCTGCGCGTCTGGACTTGGCGAGGTTGTTATGTCAAGAGCACCGCGAGTCCGAGGCGCTGTCGTTATTCGACCGACTCGTAGAGCCAGTCTTCAGCAGCATGTTCCATGGTAGTGAGAGTCCGCGGAGGGTGGCTCGGAAGGCTGCGGAGCTCCTCATTTCCAACCGGCTCGATCTCGCCACAGATCTTTTGCTGGAAAGTGGATATGTCTGGACCACGCCGAGATACTACTGGATCCCGTCCGGCGGACCATTCATGGGTGTCTAGGATAGCAATACCTTGCACCTATGGATGGTAAGCCAGCCGGCCGCCCGGTGTGGAGAGATTATCTCTTATCTCTGAGTTTACCGAGGTGGATGTAAAATTCATGTCTGGGTCAGGCACAAAAAAGGGTAAAAGATGTGTAGTGACATTGTCTATGGATATCACAGTCGTCAGCGTGGTGTTCCCTATTGTAAAGGCTTAATTCATAATTCAAAAGTTTTCGCTACTTGAAATATTTTGACATGCTCTCTTTGCATCACGACACGGGTATATCTCCTAAGCCACCCCATTGGCCTTTTCCATTACTAGTACAGATCCCCCAATCTCACTCGAACCTTCCGTCTTTACTCATTTCATTTGCGTATTCATGCGCAACACGCACCTGGCCTCACTCCATCTCATGGTAGGCCCCCGGGTTCCTCCCGTTGCCCATCTCGTGCGGCGTCCGGTCGTTCGGCATCTCCGTCCGCTGCACCCCGCCGAGCTCCGAAGCCGTGTCTTGCGCCCCGTAGGTATGCGCTGAGTTCTTCGCGGCCGCGTCCTGGTAGGCCCCGTAGTCTCCGTTCCCATTCTGAGGGTGCTGCGCCATATCGGGCGGCCCCTGGGCGGCCGGGCTGTACGCCCCGCCCGCCGCCAGCTCGGCGCCCTTGTTCTGCCCCGCGCGCTTCTTCCGGTACCACACCAGCGCGATGATGCCGGCAATCACACCCATGCCGCACATAGCGCCGACCACGATCCCGGCGATGGCGCCGCCGGACAGGGAAGCCGACGAGGAGTTGTTGTTCCTGTTGGGATCGGATTCGTTTGTTGTGACCGGTATTTGAGACGCCGTGGTTTGGGACGACGATGCGGACGATGTGGGCGAGACGCAGGCGACGGTCGAGACTGTCGAGGCGAAATGGTAATTGGTCGGTAAGGTGCGGACGCCGGCCGCGGTGCAGCCGACGGCCTCCATGTTGCCGCGGTAGAAGCCGTTATCGCCGGGCTCGCAGCACCAGCCGCCGTCTTTGAGGGTGCCGTTTCCGCCCCATAGCGTCCAAGTCGGATCGGGGCACTACGAACCAACATTGTTAGCCTTCACCTTGAATTCGTTTCCTCGTCCTACGCTCCCAACGGAAGCTTATCGACCGGCCAGGGCTGCGATGGTGTGGACCTGGTGTTCTGCGCCATGAGTGAGGGCTGCATACCTTTGGACTCGCTGACGACTGTGGTCTACAATCTTCGCCCTCCTTGCAACACCAACTGCCGCCGTAATCGCCTTCTCCCGCACACTTCAGGCCGTTCGGACAGCATCGCAGCTGTATTCCGTTCCCGCAGTTGACGGGCGCATTGATGGGACAGGTGCTCGCGGAGATCCGAAGCGACCATCCTCCCTCATAGGTGCACACATTGGCGGACTCGACCACGCGTGCGACCGCGCCGAGCAGGAGAAGCAGGGAGGGTATCCTGGCCATGGAGACGATTGGTGTCGTTGTGGCAGTAATAGTCGTCGTAGTGACGGTCTAAGTCGGTAGACCTGCTGCGCCTGTGGCAGCTGTGTTGCTCTTTACCGCTACCAACCAGTAAGTGAGGCGAGTAACGGACGGCCTTGGGATGATCCGCTTGATGGCAAACCAAGAAGAAGAATTACAAATATTAGGAAGAGAAGAGTTGTATTGCAGGAAGATGTGGAATGGCAGGTTAGAAACAGGGGAAAATACGGCCCCTGGTAACCAAAGGACGGAAAAGTACCCAAGGGCACAGCGTCTAAAAGAAGAAAGAGTAGGCCACGAGAGAGAGTGAGGCGATGCACACACCAACCAGCAGCCCAGGATGCCAGATGTTGATGCGGGTCGCAGCAGATTGTCGGGTATGGTGCGATCCTCCCCTGCAACAGGTGACAGTCGGTATTTCCTGAGCCTATCAGGCAGGACAGGAGGAGCCAAGTTTCGAGCCGCCAACCCGGCTGCTGAGAAGAGCGAGCATCAAGCCAAAATAATTTGTCAACTTTGCGCTCGACGAGCGAATCGGTGAACTTGTTGTGACCGCTACGGGGCCCCGGCAGGCTGTGGCTCCAGTGCCTCTAAGCCGATTCCGGTACTTTTTCCACTCTGGCTCTAGTTAGGGTGGACTCGGAAGGCCTGCCAAGACGTTCTATATTCAGCTGTACGCCTTGGTAGGCTTAGCTGGATGGGGACTCTACAGGCTAAAGGCAAACCATCCCGTGCCTTTCATCTCATGAAATTGCACTTCGTGATTTCTTGTAACTGTAGGGCTGATGGCAGCGCGATGAGTAAGGTCGTCGCAGGGCCTCGGGGACGAACTTCCAGCTTGAATTCTTGCGACATTCGGTGTTCTTTCTCGAGCAGATTTTGTCTGCATTACAATAAAGATGAAACCGTTCTCCAACTGCAAGGAATGGATAGGGATCTGCGGCTAAGTGCGATTCTGAATGCTGACATGCAGTAGTGCTTACTTTCGCCGACTCTGACTCTGACCAATGAGAACGCTAGTTCGTCGGGCCAAGCAT
Organism: Apiospora arundinis; assembly: GCA_039105305.1. Classification (NCBI taxonomy): domain Eukaryota; kingdom Fungi; phylum Ascomycota; class Sordariomycetes; order Amphisphaeriales; family Apiosporaceae; genus Apiospora; species Apiospora arundinis. The sequence continues at coordinate 694,661 of JAPCWZ010000006.1, forward strand.
GACCCGCCCGTATTTATAGCTTTGAATACGGCGCGGTCGGCAGCACCGCCACACCCATCTCGCTAGGTAACCACATAAATATGCAGCATCGGTGGCGGCCTGTGCCTCTCATGAATAAAGAAGCTCCAACGGCACATATGCAGTGAGTGGCTGGGCTCGCATCGTTAATCATCAACCTAAACTCAAGATCCTTCGGCGGCCCGCGATCAAGTATAAGCACTGACCAGGGTCCAGATTCGTCCGAGTTTTGCCCAGTCAGTCTTCACTTATGGCTTGATGGCTTGTGATAATGTTTAACATTGTATTAGAATATGTAGTTGTTATCCGAGCAAGAATCGCTTCCACTCGCATCATTATAAGGTCTAGCGTCTAGGTATGTGTGGCCTCAAGTCATGGCTTATGATAGAAACCTATAACCCGAGCTATGTCTATATAGCCGGCCCATCATAGTCGTACAGAAAAAGGTCTCTTCAAGTTTACAGTCCTGTTGTCCTAGCAGAAGGGAGATGACGAGCTCACGTGCTATCCGACTCCACCGACACGCAAGGCCCCAGCTCCCGCTGCGAGCTCCCATGGCTCGTCCGGCGGCCGTCGTCGTCGTCGGCCTTGGTGTGCACGACCTCGACGGCGACGGTCTTCTGGATGCCGTTGATGACGCCAAAGTCGCGGGGCGACGTCGCCGACTCGCCGCGCTGGTGCGGGTCGTCGACGCAGCGCGACTCGAGCTCAAAGTGTGAGTGGCACTCGGCGCCGTAGGCGCCCCGCAGGCCCGTCCGGATCCCGCCCATGTAGCTCTTGCTCTTGTTCTTGTGCGCGCTCGACGTGCCCTTGGCGTACGCGTTGGCGTCCTGGCCGCTCGTGCCCTTGCCGCTGCTGTAGCCGTCCGTGCTGCGGACCACCTTGCGGATCAGGTCCGCCATGGTCATCTCGATGTAGAGCTTGCAGAGGTAGGCGAAGGACTGGAAGTTCAGATATCTATCGGTTGGTAGGGCATGGGTCAGCGTTTTGCTATGTCGCTGACGTTTGGGATCAGGGGCGCAGTGGGAACCTACACTGAAGTATTCGGGAGCCACATCAGTCCGATGAAGATCACGTCAAGGGATATGTTGATCACCACCAAAGCCAGGTTTCCAGACAACAGCTTGTTGTACTTGGTGAGGCCGTTGGCGATAAGTCGGTTCTTGACCAGACGAATGAAGGTAATGTTGAGGCACAAGTCGATTATGAGGAACAAACACTTCTCTATAGGATCCCATATGCGGTTGACTGTCGAAGTTGTCATCTGTATTAGCTTCTGCTATCCATGTAGAGAGTGGCCGGGAAAAGGGGGACTGGCTGGGGTGGCACTTACAATTGACGAATCCTTCGGAAATCTGGAGTCTAGCAGGGATCCAGACGATGAAAACGCTGACATTGATGGCAGTCATGAGGGCGGCGACTCCCCATTTCAGTCTGGTTGGTGTTAGCTTTCATTCAAAGCCGAGATGGATATATGTGTAAGAGGTACACTCACTTTGTGGCGTTCCATCTTATCATCATCAGAAGGGATAATCGGTTGATGATAATCTGGACGAGGAGTTGTGTTTGAGCAACCCAGACGATTACTAGACCATGCATGTCAGTTGGTGTCGTATACAACGAGGGGGTGTATGGAGGAGACTACTTACAGATCCCGAAGAATAGCCAAAAGCTGAACAAGAACAGGTTGGTCAGTCTCAAATAGCGACCTCTCCGATGAAGGCACCTTACCTTGGCTCGACCGTCCCCCACATGTAAAACCAGTTGATGATACCCAGAGCTATGCTGGCGATCCAGTGTAGCCAGATCACTGTAGAAAGAAAAGGGGTGTCAGCATCGCAATGCATTTAAGCCTGTACAAGAATGGCTCTTGCAAAGGGTTCTCGGATGCAAGATGGCGTTGGAAACCCCCTGGGAGCACATACTGATTGCATAAGTTGTGATAGTCCTGTGACGCTTCCACATTCTCGACGTCTGCTGCATCGCTTTGGACCCGGCGAAGACGGCGCTTCCCAGCGACAACCCCAAGAAGACGGATGCAGTGTTCATCGTCGAAGCGATAACCTGTTGGGTGAAATGGACTCAGTATACAAATTCGACAAGACTCGTTTGTTCGGGCTGGGGCGCTCGTGTTGTTCGTACCGGCTGCTCTTCGAACCATTCGGGCACCAGGAACCCCTTGCCGGTTTGGTTGAAGTTGGCCATGTTGACGGGCCGGATCGATCCTTCTTCGTATTCCTCAATGTCGTCGTAAAACACAAGAGAGAAAGGTCCGATCTCCGTTCCGGGTGACAGTTGCCTCGATGTCGTCCTGTTCAAACCGGGGATTTCCAATGACACAAACGATAGCGAGTGTTGAGTTGTAAGCCGGTAAGCCGTAGTAGGGGAGGGAGGGACGGAAGAATAAGGTTCAGATATAGTCGTAGCCCGCAGTATGCACAAACTCTAATTGTGGGTATACCGTTGTTGATACAATACCCCATCCTGATCGAGCCTGAAAATAGCAGGTCAAAACTTGAGCCAATAGGGACATACCCATCTAGAGGGATCTGCGCGACTAGGTGGTCGACATCTGTTAGTGGGCAGTAGCAATATGCACCCCTGATAAACAACTGTGTCAAGATCCTCCTCCCCAGAGACTGAACATGGGTACATGACTCGTAGTTGTCCAGTTACTTAGCATTATATACTAGCAACACGCCATCAATCCCCAACCACAGGGCTAGACGTTGACTTTGATAAGCCGTAATCTCACGGCATTGAACAGTGGCAGCTGCATGATCCTATTCACCCGAAGTCATATCGGACATGATACAAATCTTTTCACCACTACTGTTATATTTTATCCGGCCCCCAGGAAGTCAATTGGATCACAATGATCTAGCTAGTTGAGTTCCTTGTTACACGCATGCTGGGCGTTACTGTGAGTAGGATCAAAACCTGCAGATTCACCCAAGATCGGCAGCGAAATCATATTTCCAGTACCATAACGCCGGGTCAGGTACGATATAGCTAGTGTGATAAGTGGTGTTGATCCGTCTTGCCCCAGTCCAGCGCCAAGTGAAAGATTTTCGCCTTGCAGGGTTCGGCAGCAGCACCGGTGCGGCTGTCTGTCATCCAGTGTCCCTGGGTAGGTAGTAAGCTGGGTTGCAATGATTATGCATGACTAGCGTCTATATCCTATGGGGGATAGCCCGGTAATGGATCGACAGGCCCGGGGATATCGGGGGGCTCCGCCAACGTTCTCCTTGTGGGTAGGAAGTCGAGCTAGATGACAGCCAATAACAATTTTCCAAGGAGGCTCAGCAACGAGAAAGGCCCTTCTATTAGATACGAGGCGCATTTGGGTATGTCAGTCGGCACTGTTAAGACCGGGGTAGAATCAACACACTACGTCATGGGAGCTGAGTGACCCTCGAGTTTTGGAAATACAGATGAATTGAGGCAGACGATGCATAGAGACAGAACACCGCAATTTACTCACAAATCACATTTTTAACGATATAAATACATACTTCGTAGTATCCTATCTGTACGCTGGTGTCATATTTGACCAGTAAGGGCCCCAGATGCCGGAACTGCAAAGGATGCGCTTGTCAGGGGCTAAAAACCAACGGCGTCAGGTTAGAACAGCACGGCGCAAACCTTATGACCTCCGAATTCACTTAACACCATCATTGAGTCAATCACCTTTGATACTGCATTATGCTCAATGGCAGTCTTGAATGCATTCCGAGTCCTCAACTTGACGAAGCAGGCATTCTCCCAACTTATTCCATTCCCCCAAAGACGAGCCAATGTCAGCAGTTCTATCGCCATACGACACCAAAACACATGATAGATCAATGAGAGGTCGTTGATATGTTCCCCACAGCCACTCCACTCGATCGATCTATTTACGAAGTCAATCTTCCGAAGCGGAGGCACCCAGTGGGACAAGATCCCATCTTCGTTGAGTCCTGCAAGATCACGGTGGGTTTTCTCCGCCCTCTTGAGCTGGCCAGGACATATAGTGGGCCTCTCCAGAGCCGGACTCCCGGACCAAGGGGTAGTAAGCTAACCGCTAGCTGTTAATCTCGAAAAAACTTGGCATTGGTCTAGATACTATCGATTCTGGGAGTGGGCTCTTCGTAATTATCTCCGCCACGGTAAACGACCGAGATCCGGTAGCCCGTTGCTCTCTTGCGAACATAAGTAGGCTGAGGAGAGACCCCAAGGATCAGGCACTATCATAGCTTGCCACCCAGGGGTATGGTAGCCTGTTTTCTTAGCAAGGTGGGCGATCCCCATCTCCCGGTGCACAGGCTGGCTTTTCGCCCGAACCTATCCGTCCTAGAGTCGAACCTCAGGGCTGGGAATAAGGTGTAGAAGGTAGGTCAAGGGTTCGCTCCCCCAGGATATCCCGGTCCCTTGGGCCGTTATCGAGCTAATAAGAGAGACACTATAACTCATTGCCAGAGGTGCGGCGCGAACAACTTTGCCACTATCGATTTTGCTTTCGTGAATCTGCCTTGGCTTCTTCCTGGACTTTTTATCAAAGCGACGTTCTTGGCCGCCTGCCGTGATGACACTAGGTCTAAAACGGATGACGATGGTATAGGGGGAATGTTTCCATGGGCTTCCTGTCAAATTCTGTACCGGCATGACTAGGTATACATGCATGATTGACAAGTAACCAAAAGAACGAAATAGGATTGGTTCTGTTAGGGGAAGAACCCAGGGGTTCTTCAGCCTGTAAAGGCTCATTAAGAGTTCAGTACTATGCCCCTTTCGCTCTTCCCTTCCTTGCCTCACCACAGTCATCATGGCTATGCTGCCTTCGATATTTAACCCTTTCTCCAGTACCCTGGCATGTGGCTAATTGGATTCTCATGCATTCAGGAGGGAGACTTGGAAACACCAGATTAGCTACGTTCCACATACGAAAGCCGGTCCCGCTCGGGAAGGTTACCGCCACAAAGCAAGCACCGGCAATTCTCAGCACGGATCGTACGATTTGATAGCATTGCATGAAGCTTGATAAAGGCAGATAAGAGACTTTATCTCCTGTAGGCCGGGCGGAACGCACTCCCTCAATGTAGGTTGTCATGCTTACATCACCTACTTCACCATTCCCCGATAACTCCCGCTAGTGGTCTCCCGATCTTGACCCCACGGGCCTTGACCGAGGCATGTGAGACTTCCCGCCGACATTTGGGCATTGAAGCCGTACATATTGATACTGAAAGCATCCACTCCCCCTTCGACACAATCGTGTACGCATGACGCGCTACTCCCTGTAATATAAGTAAATACACCAAAGAATAGGGTATCAGAGACGAAAGGAAACACATATCGGAAACTACTAAAAGTCAAAACCTGGCCCCTGCCCATTCCGCCTCTTGAGGGAGCAGGCCCGCCACGATTTCGAAGATCTTTCAGGGTAACACATATTCCATGTAGATCAAAAATAGACCCTCGCTTGGGGCCCAGCACCGATAGACCTATGCTGGAGGACCGTCCGATATGATTGCAGAAAGAAGACGCGTAGGAAAAGGGAAGCAACCCGACCTCGGGGGATGCCCCTGCTCCTCGAACTTTGATATGTCTCTGGCCCAGGGCCTTAGTGTAACCCAACAGTCTGACAGTGAATTAGCCCCTATAAAACCGTCAACAGTTGACCAAGAGGCGTCTACTCCGATCCGCCATTCCCATGACATGGAAGCTGTAGTCACCGTGAACAAGTCAACGTTGTAGACACACTTTTTGAGTTGGAAGATATCAAGACTCGTTATGTACAGCATCCTCGGCTACAAATTTCATGTTCATGTCCAATCGATCTCTTTTCCTGCCGGATCATACGAGACAAGCCCAGCAAAACCGAACCATTCATTATCTTTATAATGCTAGTCGGGCATAGCAGTAACGTTAGAAGTCGAATTGTATAAAACATTGGACATAGCTAAGTGTAATCTTACACTACTATATATCCCACACGTGCCGCCAGTGCGTTATCTAGCTTCAAGGCTACATACTCCGAGCGGTGACCAATTGTCGTTGTTCATGTATACAGTGGCGATCTTGCCGCGGGTTATAGCCCTCATCCATGGGAAACGACACCAAACGACTCACCCAGCTCCTCGCCGTTGACCACAGGAGCCTGAGCATCAAGAGCCACATAGAATATCCGCGCAAACTCGGTCTGGCTCGGATTACTCCAAGCATGGTTGGTTCCACGCTGCACTACTACATCTCCCTTCCTGACTATACATAACAATAAACGAGTTAGAAAAAGGTTGATGAGAACATGAGGAGGGCCTGGTATACATATTGACGAAGGAGAACGGCAACAACAACCATGGAATAGAAATGGAAGAAACTTACGAGTCCTCTTCTCACCCCCATCCAACTCCAGCAAAACTTCCCCCTCGACCACGACCCCCAAGTCAATCGTCCGCGTCCGGTGGAAGAACGGCGCGCAGCCCGGGTGGAAGTCGATGCAGCGCGCCATGAACCCGCCGGGCGCGACGCTGAACGACTCGGAGTTCCGCGCCAGGTCCGCCTTGTACCCGTCGAGGTCGGCGTCGCCCGCCAGGGCCGCCGGGAACGCCGCCGCGCTCCAGGCGAGGAACATGTCGCCGCCCAGGGGGTTCCGCGTGTGCTCGATGGGCTCGGGGAGCCCCGTCGCGAAGGTGGGCACGCCGACGGCGGTGTGGGTCGTGATGTAGCGGTGCACGGTGGGAAGGGTCTTCTCTGGGACCTCCGTGACGGCGGGTTGCGACTGGGCCGCCATCTTGAACTTGACTTTGGGGGAAAAAGAAGCGTTGCTCTTAGTTTGCAATCTTCTTGGTCTCGGGTGTAGCGATACGAGGTCTTCAGGTAAGATGAGGTGTCGTGAATAGCTTGATATGAATAAATTACTTTTGCTTCAAGATAGGCCGTCGTCTACTATACCTGTGTTATATACATGACATTCTCTCGCTTATAGTAATATGATGATTCATTCCGGGCGGTCGTTCGCCCGTGCAACTTGGTTAGCCATGCATCCCGACAGGGCCTAAGTGCTTCCAGACGTCTCTCCCTTTCTCCTCCTCCCTTATTCCGCCCAATCGCACATCATTTGGCTCGGAGCTGGAATCTCAACAATGTGCGTTGTCGATAGGGTGTGGAGAACAGCGGGCCCGGTAATCCTTTGATGGATCCATACCGAGCCTCGGACAGCGGGACTTGTCCGTGTCCGCGTTGAGTGGAGCCATGATGCGCTTAAAGCGGAGCAACTGTAGATTCGTATTTATGGACAAGACAAAATGGAAACTTGATTTTGATCGATCTCGAAGTATGCCAAGAGCCGACATGGTGAAGATCCCAGATTTGCGGCGGCTCCTGAGGGCCTTCGGGTCTGTGCCGTTGTCCCTGACCGGGGGCGGCGCCGCCTCATCGGTACTATCTTCGAGTTGCCCTTCCGGGCCCCGCCCTTCTTTGGGTAACTTCATAGTATCATCGTGCTTGGCTAAAGCTGGGTGGAGTGGGTGAACACTCCCACGCACGCTTTTCACCATGATGAACCTCTCCGCGACTGTGAGGTCTATAATCCCCAAGAGGTGCTCCGTACCATTCGCAAGCAAGGCTCACTATAGCTGCCCTTCAAGTGGCAGTAAGATGGCATCTTCCTGAACGCTGTTATGGCCAATGTCAATTGTCACACACCCGGTCACGACTCGTGTTGACGGTACGGGCCAATCGCAACTGGATGGGCCCGAGCCTGCGATTACCCTTGATAACCGTATGCGGGAGGTCACTGCCACTGGCAGACCTGTTCGTCTTTCCCCGGTATATGAAACGATCACGCAACCGGGGCCGGCCGGCATGGTTGTTCGGAGTGGTGCCGCCACGGGCCTAGGCAGGGATATGCATGCAAATAGTATTCTCGCAGTACATTGAACATGCCTCCGTCAACGCGTGCATGCATGATATCCATTGATTGACCAACATATTTGATATGGTCAAGTGCTAGGATCAGGCAAGGGGATAGCGGAAGGAAACACCGCAGTGACTATAGACCCTAGCCTTAAGACTTCGAAGACCCCAGCCAGGCTTAAACAGCGTGTGGCAAGCTTCGATGCAATGATGATGAGTGAGATTGTGAGGTATAGCAGCTTTTCCCTGATAGGTATGGAGGCACCACATATGTTGTAGATCAGTGATTATGCTTAGATTAGCAGCCGCACCTGATATGACAAACAAAGTAGCATCCACGGGACAGTCAGCAAGGTAGTAAAGGTTTCTAGCGATCGCAGAAAAAGAGCCGCCACCGCTTGGCAATCTTAAATGACTCCATGAAGACAATGAATAAGGAAATCTTCAACCATGATCCAGGCTTTCTGTTCTAACGCCGCAGACTATACCATCTGGTCCTGGGGATCGTGGTAATTGGGTTACCTTCTACCTGGAACCGCTTAGCACGCGATTGAAACGTTGTGGCTGCATCTGAATTCCGGCAACACCGCGAGTGGGTTACAATGAACAGCGCATGGATTCCCCTTCTCGGGGGCAAGTCGGCTGGGATGGTAACACCAGAAAAGCGCCTCCTATTCCTCCGAGACGTATGTGGTAGAACGAAGTTTCAACTGCGGTGGTAAAGGGGTTCGCCATAAGGGGAAGCTGCTGGCAGAGTAGTATTGCAGCAGGCCAAAGCCAAGGATTTCAACATGCGGTTTACCTTAAGCGACAGGCGGGCACTGCTCATACGACAGTGAGAGAGACAGGGATGAGCGCCGTGAGCGCCGCTCATACAGCAGCGGCTGACCGTAGCCCATCCAATATGGACACGGAGCCTCGTTGGCATGTAGGCGCTTCACTAACCCTTTCATTCCCTCGTGCTGAAGTTCGTTTTGATTCAGCTGTATCAGGGTTGAAAAAGCAAATGATCAAGGAAAGAAAGAAACGGTTCCGCGTCATGTAAGACAAGCCTTCGCCAAGGGAAATGTACGGAAGTATCGTGGGGGTCAGCATTGATTGGGCAAATGTCCCAAGCCGCCCCCGTCGCGCCAATGAGAGTCGCTGCCGACGAAAACATGGGGGACTTTAGTCGGAGATTGAGAGATTTGGAAGGCCTGTCAGCTGCAGGTGGAACTCGCTGCCAAATTGGTCCCCAAGACAGCCAAGCGGTCGTGTCTTGGAAAGGCAGCCTGACCAAGATAAGAAGACGTAAACGAGTATGCTAATAGAAAACAGCAGGGCAAAAGCTGAAAACCAATCGGACAAGTGTATTATACCTAGGTATCTTAAAACCGATACTCGTTGTCGACGTTTCGTTATCAAAGATAGCGCTAGAAACAGGCCAGTCTCAAAAACAGCCATTGACCCGGTTAGCACGGAATCGGGGCGCAATTGTATATCGCGTGGCAGGTTCAATCACTCTCATGCGGGAGCTAGGTGATACCAGACGCCTACTAGCAGCGGCATCGACACCCATCACGGGAGGAAAGAGGTAAAGGAAACATATCCTTAGGCGCGCCTTCAGCCCGCGCCGCCATGTCTATTGTCGAAACGGGGAACAGCATTGGACGGGTTGCAGCCCAGAAGCGCCACTAGTCAGCTCAGCCATGGCGGCTAGTCAGCTAGTGTTATCTTTCTTGCGAACTCTCTTTGCCCTGGCCGAGGGGTCCTGATAAGTCCTCGGGCGCCGTGGACGCTGCTGGCTAGGCTTCGTAGTCGGCGCCTGATACTGGGTTGGTGATAATACAGGTTTGCTTTCGGCAGTGCTCCCGACAAAGTTTGAATAGGAACGCAAGAACGGGAATCGGACAGCCGAACGTTTCGAGAGGGCCTCCTTCTCCCTCTCCCGTCAACCCGCGTAAGTCTAGATCAGGTCCCGAGAGGGGATCCGATCTTGCTGACTACAGTCTGAAATGCGTGTCAAGTAAGTTCAATGGTGAGCACAGCTAAGAAAGTAACAGGGTGGTTGTCGAGTAAGGATGACCTGATTTGATGCGACGCGATGAGACGAACGCAGCTTCCTACTTTCGTTTCCTTATCGCAATTGCAGGGTGCGACTTCCCATGGTTCTGGAACCATTTCACATGTCCCCCACTCTCATTGGCCCCATTGATTTTCCTTATCTCTGGGCACTGGGCATGGCGGGCAGGGGTGGGGGCTTGGCAGCCACCACGGCGCAGCTGGAGGTAGCGGCTCAAAACGTCGGGTCCTGCATGGGCCTGACTTAACAAAACCACGATCGGGACGTTTCTAATTGGGGAAACGGGGTTTACGATGGACTTTGGCGACAGTGGGACTAGTAGTAGAGTCGACGGCCTAACGTTGGGACAGCGAGACATGCATCGACCAAAATGACGATCTCTTCTCATGATGATGACTGCAGTCTATATTTAAGTAATGCGGGGTTGATGTAGGTAGGGCGAGGCCGAGGAAGAATGCGCTGGCTGCATCGATTTGACTGCATGTATCGTATCGTATGTAAGCCAGCCACATTGAGTGCTGACTCCTTTTGGCGAGGGCCGTCTAGAGTGCCACGGAGGAACATGAAAGCCCAGCCCAATGGGAAAAGAGCCGAATGCAATACAACAACGTACGAGTACTCTGGTCCCGGAGAACTGGGCTGGGCCATGCACCTAAGTGCGTTGCGAGGTCCTCGGTGCAGCACCGTTTCCCCTCTTGTTGGTGTTTTAACCATCTAACGAAACGGTGCAACTGTGTCAAAACAACTTTAAAGGGAGATTTCCATGGTTGAATTTGGTGGGAGCCAACATCGTGTTGCAAACTGCCGGGTGCGGTAAGATGTTTGCTTGCTTCTTCGACCTCCAAGATCCACGCAGCTGACGTTGCGAGGCTGATTTTGCTGACTCTTTCTTCATCGCTGTCTGTGTGTAACCATACCTGCGGCAACCCTTGAAAACTGCAATTAGTCGGGAATGAGAATGTCTCTCCCTAGCAGCTCTGAGAAATTCAACTTCGGCTAGCTTGCCCAGATAATGTGATATATTGATACTTCGAGTGTATTATATTGCAGCTGTTTACCCCCTTGCCTTTCGCCCATTCATTGAGTACGGTACACCTGTTCCGAAGCGGACTTGAAGCAACGTAAGTTGACGACGTTGTCTGCTTGCGGAGCTGATTGGCTTTTTTTCTAGATGGGCCAGCCATCCATGGATGCCTGTAGTTCCCCGTAGGATCCCTGTGGGTACAAATCACACCCTAGTCTAGCGGACCAGGACCCCTGCCAGCTCTTTTTTAATTGACCATCCCGCCTTACGAACCAAACACATGCTTCTGCTGCCCTGCAACCGTCTCTCCGACACCTCGACTTGCAGGAGTCGGCCTCGCACGCCGACGTTGCTGCTGGCAAAAGTGATTGATCAATCTGGACCCCTTGAATTCATGCAGCTACCAATTCCGCCTGTTGTTTACCGACCTGCCTGACCTGCCCGACCTGTTTCTCGAATGATTTGTCCGTTTCGGCAAAGCAGACGTGAGGTCTTGGCCGTCTTTGAATCAGACCATGTTGTTGCTGTCTTTCCTTTTTCTTGCTCTGATTTGTCCCGCCTCTTGTTTTGCCAAGCTGGCTGCTTATCCTGGTCTACTTCACTAGCAGGTAGCATCCAAGCAACGACTTTTTTCTTTCTGCCTCCATTCGTCTCGGCGTAGCTCACCACTTTCGTCTCTCGTCTCTCGTCTTATCTTTTGCTCGCCGAAGAAGGAAGAGGGAGGGGCGCTTATGTCTCCACATGGCCAAGGGCGCGGGCGCCGGGGCGGCCAAGTCATCCATGATTAGCGAAAGATGGAGCTCAAGCTCTTCTCCTACTCTGGTTATCAGCCATCCGTCAACTTATTCAGCCGTTTGCATTACATTGATAGGACGATGAGTTATCGACGCGTTCGGAAGCCAAGGAACAAGCTGGGCAAATATTCGAATCAGGTCAGTCAATCATAGGCGAGCAGTCGGGCAACCCCTCCCATTAAAACAAGTCCAGCTATTCCTCTCCTGTTTGATGACCGGCCCAGCTGGGGGAGGGATCTTGGGTCTCTCTTAGGGTGGGTAAGCCTCTATCTGCAGCTTCTCATCAAATCGATCCGGCCGATATTGAATGTAACACTCACACACACCTCACACTGCGCCAGCTAGACCCAGCCCAGCCCGTCCGCTTACGGAAGTACCTGTACCCTGCATCGTGCAATGTCTCAATAAGATTCAGGTTATTTAGCCTGTGCCACTCCCCCGGGCAGACCTCGATCTAAACGATCTGCTTTTCTTTTCTCTTCTATTTCCCGTGTGTAAATATTGGACCGGTTTTGGTTTTCTTTTCCAAAACCCCAACTGTGTGTCTTTCTTGTTTCCTTTAAACAAGGTGTGACGCGTGTGACGAGACCCTCATCTTTGGACACTCGCAACGCAACCTCAACCTTTTCCCCTACCAGCCAGGGACGATACGCACCGCAGCTCGGCTCACCCTCCGAAATTCGCCATCATGTCGTCCAACGGTACCGTCGCGTATGACGGCACAATCCCCACGGGGGGCGACTCCCTCAACGAGGACTTGAACCGATTTTACGGAGTAAGAAGGCCCCTCCTCAATAGCCGAGTCTTTTGGTGTGCTACAATGTTTCAGTGTTCGATGCTGATGATAGTTACAGAGCGGTGATATCGCGTGGATCCTGACCTCGTCGGCTCTGGTCCTGCTCATGATCCCCGGTGTCGGTTTCTTCTACTCGGGTCTCGCCCGCCGCAAGTCGGCCCTCTCCCTCATTTTCCTGTCGATGCTGTCCATCGCCGTCGTCAGCTTCCAGTGGTTCTTCTGGGGCTACAGCTTGGCCTTCTCTCACACTAGCACCAACCCCTTCATTGGTGACCTCTCCAACTTTGGCTTGAAGGAGGTTCTCGGTGCCCCTTCAGTGGGTAGCTCCAAGATGCCCGATGTCCTATTCTGTCTGTACCAGGGCATGTTCGCGGCTATTACGTAAGTGCATTGGAATGAGACCCATGTGCCAAGGTATGCGATAAACTCTAACGCAACGTCTACTTAGACCCGCTCTCGCCATTGGCGCCGCCGTTGACCGGGCTCGTATGCTTCCCATAATCGTCTTCATCTTTGTCTGGGCCACGATCGTATACGACCCCATCGCCTACTGGACCTGGAACCCCAATGGCTGGTCCTTCGTCATGGGCGGGTTGGACTTCGCTGGAGGCACCCCGGTCCATATTTCTTCCGGTGCTGCCGCTCTGGCTTATTCGCTGATGCTCGGCAAGCGTGCCGGCTACTCCAACTCCAACGGGCTTCCCTACCGACCGCATAACGTTACGCACGTCATCCTCGGCACGGTGTTCCTCTGGGTTGGTTGGTTCGGCTTCAACGGTGGCTCTGCCCTGGCCGGCAACATGCGCGCCGTGATGGCCTGCCTCGTGACTCACATCGCCGCTTCTTGCGCTGCTATTACCTGGTGTCTCCTCGATTACCGCCTCGAGAAGAAGTTCTCCGTGGTTGGCTTCTGCTCCGGTGCCATCGCTGGTCTTGTTGCCATTACTCCAGGTTCCGGTTTCGTCACTCCTTGGGCCGCTGTCATTTTCGGCGTCGTTGGTGGTGCCGCCTGCAACTTTGCCACCAAGATCAAGTTCCTGGTCGGCGTTGATGACGCCCTTGATATCTTCGCTGAGCACGGTGTCGGTGGTATCGTGGGTAACCTTCTGACCGGTCTGTTCGCTGCGTAAGTCTTATCCACCCTGCCAGTCCTCTTTGAGTGTCTTGACAACTTTGCTGACCATGTGACGACTATGCAGCAACTACATCGCCGCCCTTGATGGCTCCACCAAGATCGACGGTGGCTGGATCAACCAGCACTATGTGCAGCTGGGCTACCAGCTCGCCGACTCGGTTGCCGGCTTCTCGTACTCCTTCGTCCTCACCTGCATCATCCTGTTCCTCATGAACCTGGTCCCCGGCCTCAGCCTACGCGTCAGCCCCGCCGAGGAGGAGCTCGGTCTCGACGATGGCCAGCTCGGCGAGTTCGCCTACGACTACGTCGAGCTCCGCCGTCACCCCACCGACACTATCTCCCAAGAGATCGGCATCGATCACAGCCCGGCGCCGAGCACCCCGCGAGGACCCCATGAGGTGGAGAAGGGAGCCCGTCTCGCCTAGTCAAGCAATTTATCATATGGGAGGTCTGGGGCATGTGAGTTTAGAAATGAGGAGAGATACTCCGCCACCAGCAAGGCATGGTGGATGGCAGCACATGTGGAGCGGTGTTTTTGGTGCGAATGGAGAAAATTAATCAAGCGATTTGATGGGAAACAACTTATGTCGAACCTTCTGTCGAGTTGATTTTCCTGTGGACAAGTTGAGAATATACCCCGTTGAGCGCTATACAATAAATAATAATGAACCCTTCTATGAATGCACTGTCTTACAAAGATACCCCTTCCATGTCATCTGAACTATATACCGTGATGGCAATTCGATGAAGTTTGTAGAGATATGCCCCATGAATCTCCGAAGGTTCTGTGTGTCACTAATCTTGTCTCGAACGTCCATGGTGGTCTGACACATGAATGATCCGAATTGGCCCCTTTGTTGCCAAATCAGATCAGTAATAATTAAAGCATACATCAAAGATATGCAACTTTGACATCACAATAGCAACAATGCTTCTTTATCGATGGAGAAAGAAAGTTCCCTAAGAAAGCCTGACAATTGGCTTGTTCGTCCTTATAAATTAGCAATATCCCCCGAGTTGCCCAATCTGGCAAACAGCAGCAACACTAGGGGAAGGGCAAAAGTTGAAGTCTGCATTTCTATTCTTGTAAACACTTCATTTCCTTTGACTCTGTTTGTTCCCCATCACTGCTAGATAGTAGTAGTCTTCAGCGCCGGTTTTCTTGTCCCAAAGACGGGAGAGATACAGGGGTGGTCCACCATGGGTATCCCTAACTTCTCATCCGAGGTGAACCTTGGCATGGTGCGGGACATACATGTCGAGGGCGAATCCAAGGCTGACTACTATCTTGATGTTTACGCCGATGCGACTTCGGGGAGTGACGATGGTAGTGACGATGGTAGTGACGATGATACGTCTAGGGCAGACCTATATTACCATTCGTCATTCGGCCATGCTAGTGAACTTGATGCCGGCAATTTCTCCGATACCAGTGGAGCAGAGCCTGCTTCTTCTTCATCTTCTCCCTCGCCATCGAACGATCCTCAGATCAAGTGGTTTAAAGAGGTAAGTCAGAGTTGGATCTGGGATCCGTCGCCCTCTTCTGAATATGATGGCGACGACGTCAACAAAGATGATGATGATCTTGATGATTTATTCGGCCCCGACCCTGTACTGCAGGTATCCCCCGTGGACTACTCTGAAGACCGAAAGCGCCACCTGAACCGGGCCGCGGGCCCCAAGCACGACCCCAAGCACACCGACCCCTGGCTCTACGCGAAGTGGAGCAAGCAGCAGTGTCTCCTCCCCCACACGGAGGCCCTCTCCAACGAGTCCGCGTCCCGCGTCGAGGCGCACCGCACCCTCCTGGGCCGGGAACCCCCGAGGCCGCCGCCGACGCCGCGGTACCGGTACTACAAGTACCAGCCGCCCTCCCGATGGTACAACGGGGCCTGGTGGCTGCCGCCGACGGAGTTGCACCGCGTACAGATGCGGCCCGAATCGCCGCCGCCGCCGCCCGAAGCTAGAAGCAGGAGGAGGCGGAGGACGCGTTCAGAGACGCCTGGCGGCGACGACGAAGAAACAGGGTTCTGGGCCAAGATCCCGTGCGCGTGCTGGCATTGCCGGACGCACCCGTGGCCAGAGGGCAGGCCGGCACTGTTTGATCGGAGGAAGATCCTGGGGGATAACTTTGTGGAATACACTCTGCCTCGGTAAATATTAGATAGACATGCAGCTAGTACTAGTAGCCTTGATGTTTGCCAATGCTTGTTTGGGTAGTAGCAGCAAGTGTGTATTTATTTATATATGATGAAAGATGATAATGATGCTTAGAACGACTGAAATGCTTATCTCCGGACACCGACGGAGCGGTGGGTTGGTACTTTGCGATATTTGGAGAAAGTCCCGTCGCGTGCATAGCCGCGGGGATCTGAATGCAACGTTGACTGGAGGGGCCTAGTTAGCGCTTATCTTTCAAATGGATATTTTGTTTAGTGAAGGAGAAAGATCACCGTGAGGAACCCACTCCGTATAAATATACGAAGAGTGCAGGCCATGTAAAGAAACGGGCGCGCCCTTCCGATGGGTAGCCGGGCCTCCGAATAAAAAGCCACGGCTGGCTGATTTTGAGTTGTTTAATGTTTGCAGCTCCCATGAGTCCAATTGTCGAAGGAAATAGTACAAGTGAGATAATTGAGATCGTGATCGGATAGTAGATACTTACTGCCGCCACCAGGTCCCTCAAATCCAAAATGCCTCCCATACCACCGCCCGTCGCCGACACCCACGGCGTCGAGCTCCCGCCCCGCTACCGGATCTGTCTGCTGACGGAGGAGTACACCGACTGGATCAAGGCCCTCTACAGCGACGGCTTCCTCCTCCGCTGCACGCCCTGGGTCGCCATGAGCCGGGCGTCACCCCCGGGCACGTCGCGGCGCCAGCTCGCGCTGCGCGCCTTCACGGAGATTGACGGGTTTCACCGCTACCTCGTGACCAGCGGCCTGTCCTACGCCATCTTCGACACCGAGTACATGTTCCAGCGCCCCGGCTCTGCCGCGGCGGGGGGTCATCTGTACTGGGAAGACGACGGGCTTCTCGGTATCACTGCTTCCGACGATGCCAAAACGGAAGAGGCCCAAATAGAGCGCTTGGTCGACGGCATGGATTTCCCCCTGGTCTGCCACGCCCTCTCCTACGACGGCTTCGCCCCTCCCCCCGCTGAAGTGCAGGAGTCGCTGCACGCCTTCTACCCGCTCCGACGGGGCGTCTTCTCCTACATCGACCGCAACCTCGACAAGCGCTCTGTCGATCACCCGGACCGCCAAGCCCCCACGGGACCCGGCCAGAGGTTCATGCGCCACGGCTGCATCACGAAGCGCGGGTACGAGGGCCGCGGGCTCATGACGGCGCTGAACCGGTTCGTGGCGCTTGAGGCCCGCGCGCGCGGGTTCCGGGGGCTGTCGGTGGGGACGAACTCGCCGACGGTGATGCGGAGCTATTTCTTCGATAACAAGGACGATGAGGTGAGACGGAGGAATCCGATGGCGAAGGCGGGGATGAGCAGTTTTTTGTTTGCTCATGTGGAAGACTTGTGCAAGTATACCCTGAAAGATTTCGGGGTCGAGGAGGAGGACGGGGAGGATGGGAAGAAGGTGGGGGAGGTTTATCCGTTTCGGGGGTATGACTTTAATCGGAATGTTTGGTTGATTTGGTGTGATCTGGCGCCGCTGGGGGCGTCGGGACCGACATCGCGGTAAGGGGGTTGGGCTTCACAACGGTAGCTGAAGTGATGTAGAGGCTCTCGGCGTCTCGCATATTTCTTGGTGGCTTGGTTCGACTGCAAATTCAAGATTTGACTTCGTTTTTCTTGGGCATTGAGTATTGGGATTGGGGATTCGCATTGACATCGGTGGCTAGCATTAAAGGGGTCTGACAGGTCCAGGTTTGCGTGCCGCCGGCAAGGAACCACTCCCTTACTTGCTGCAATGATCACGGCGGCACCAACCACATCTTGGCGTATTGTAAAATGCATCCAGATCGTTATTGTCAATTATCGAATCGCAATCGGTGGTTATGTGTCTGGATTGATGCAATTATAGTGCAAGTCTGTCCTGGTACCGCCATGGGGGACAACAACGATTTAGACCCACAAGTAAGGGGGTCGACCCGAGAATCTAGACTGGGACTGATGCTGAGATGACAAAAATACAATACAGGTGATATGACACAATAATTGACCGAGCTATTCAATCGCACAGCATGCAGGTGAGGGACCAGTGTATACCAGTCGATCGGGTGGGATAGATTATCGGACCTTCAATGCATGTATGTAGCACATTTACCGAACCAACATGGTGGGTGTCACATACACACATTAGCACTCACTGGGTATTCATATCAGGTCACGTATAACTTGTTCTTTGATCTCCATCGGCTCCGCCAGAGTGGATGGGGTCGGCAAATATGCAGGCAGCCAGCCATACTCGTTTAGAACCGACAGGCTTACCGATTATCATGGCTCGCCTCAAGAAACAGATCCCACGCCTTTCTGTTCCAATTACACCACTTCTGGGCTGAGTCTAAATAAATCAGCTCTTCGGAGGGGAAAGAGTGGGTGTGCTTGGGTCCTGGAAAGGGTAGGCCACCAGGCATAGCTCGCTCCTTCTACAATCAAGTCAAGTAATACTGATCTGTCCTCTGTGAGGTACATTTAGATTGTGCTTCTTTATTTTTCACTTACTTTCGAAACCTGTGACTTTGGTCGGTTGATTGTTCTCTATTTAATCGTCGAGTCTATCTCATCGCTCCATGCGAGTTTCTAATTATCTTTGCCTCGACATCGAATCGCAAGAAACAAAACCCAAAGACAGATTTCTCTGCTTCATTTTCGTAACTCAGCATATTTCGTCATTACAAGTACTCATTCAAAATGGTGGTTGCCGCTCCTCAGCGAATCTTGGCCTGGGAGCCCGAGTCAGCGGAGGCCTTGCAATACTTTCAATCCATCGACTGGTGCCGTCACGTCCTCAACGCGCCAGGTCTCTTGCAGTTCAAGTGCGATTACCAAAACCGCAAGACTAACGGATGGGACCCCGTCGTCAGTGGCATCCTCGCCCGTCCCGACATCGCTGGCGTCCGCTACTTCCTGAGTGCCATCGCCGACCCGGATACCTTCCCGCCGCTCGAGCACCCCCTGAATAACAACAAGGCACCCTTCGCTTCCACTCCGAGAGCGGACCAGCACAACGAGAACGGCACCTTCAACCCCTTCCCCCAGCATGTCAACTTCTACACCATCGGCTCCGATCTTACTGGTATTCCCCAGACCGTCCACGGCGGGGTCATTGCCATGCTAATCGACAGCGCCTTCGCCCAGCTAGGGTTCGTGCATTCGGACCCGCACGGACAGTTCTACTCGGGCTTCACCAACGTCCGTTTCCTGAGACCCTTGATCGTACCAGATACGTCTACAATCCAGCCTCCTTTGGCTTCAGAAACGGCGAGGTCGGTCGGCAACCAGAGAGACTCTGGTCACGCGAACTTGTCTCCCCTAATGAGTGATACCCTGGTTGGGGTGGCCAATGTGATTGTGCGTGCTCAGATCAACAGCATTGCGACTAAAGAAGGAGACATGAAGATGCACGTTCTGGCACATGTTGAGACTGGCTGTGGCACGGTATGTGCTATTGGGGAGGGCTTGGTGGTGGAGAAGGTATGGAAAAGCACGCTTTGAGGGTTGACTATCGAGTCTTCATTGAACTCACTATTTTGGGTTGACCAGAAACACCAGTAACTACAGCATAGATGAGATCGTTACTCGAACCTTTCTATGGATTTAGGCTGTATGAATCCGATTAGCAACATCAACATGACCGTACCAGTAATTCTATATAATGAGACCATCTCCACCGACTCTGTCGACTCTGTCTGCCAAGCAGCTGGCAAGGTCTGTGCATCTCCCCCCCCCACAAAATTTATATATGGACTGCAATATTTTATTGTACAGTTGCATGCCAAGCTAGGAACGTCGGCACACCTGCCTGCCACCACCTCGTCGGCACACCTCCTACCACCCCCTCGTCATACCTCCCACTACATCGTCGGCATACCATCTAGTCGGCATACCCGCTAATGCTATTCGAATTACATGTAGTTAACTACATTAACAAGTACGTCAATAAGGTAGTGAGAAATGTACCAGCGAGGTAGTGGTAAGTGCGCCGACGAGGCGGGACCACAACGAGGTAATGGGAGGGGCACCAGTAAGGTCTTAGCAGGTGTGTCAATGTTAACAAGGTAAAATGCATATGCATTGCTGTTTGCGGCCAGAGTCGGTTTAAAATGGAGTCGGTGTATATAGCCTCTATATAACTACCTATACCTTCTGGATACCTGCATGCATAAAGGTTCCCACCCCAGCTTGGTAGCCAGGCTTGGTTCGGAACCCCAACTGCTCCAGTTTGCAGTGGGCAGTCGACATATACATGAGGTATGTGTGTGTTGTGTTTGGTCGCTAGTCACCTTTTCTTGCTTATTATCGTTGCTTCTGTCACACATTTCCGTTTGCACACCACACCCATGCCACAACCAACGAGCCAAGCCTTGTTGCGACCACACCATAAACAGACGTAGAATCTGAACGTACGAAAAGTAATCCTATCAGAGACGCCAGGTTGGGTTTGATTCGCCTCGATACATGGCCCGTCCAAAAGCAACCACAAAGTTTCCTCCGCATGGTAGATAATCCTCGGATGATCCGAGTCCTGTTTTTCTTATTCAAGCGTCTGAGCTCATGCCAAGCTTGACTGGAGCCCGCTCAGTCTGATGCTGCATTATCGTCTCAATCAAGACAGCAGGGTACTCGGGTAAAGACGAGCCGGTTTCCTAGAGCAGTAAGGAGTATATACTGCTGTGGACCGCGATCCCGTCACCGTTGCGTCAGCTCGTTTATATGCACGTTGCTCCACTATAGTTGCTGCTTCTGCCGTTCCAGACTGTCTACTTCAAAGAACGGGGGTTTGCCAGGTACGACTTATATTAGGTACTAGACCACTTCATCGACCAAACGGCTACTAGGGCTTGCCAGAGATGTTTTTTACCCCCTTCCTCCAAGATCGGCTATGATTGCGTTATCCCGTGGAGGCCATTCCCGTCGAGTCTTGAAGAGTAAGTTACAGAGAAAGCAAGCGCTGTGGTTCTGCTGGATGTGTGCCCAGGCAAGGTCACAATGTTGAGAGTCCGGATCCTCCGAGTGGATGGCTAACATTTTTGAATTTATAAGGTGAAAGCGCCCGAGGAACCCTTGGCAGGCTTTACAAAGCATCTTGAACTAACCAATCGACCTATCTCCGAGAAGCCCGGCTTGGTTCTGCTCGCCAAGTCTACCTACGGCCTTCCTGATTGGATAGCAAGACTCATTTTCAGCGCCCACCCATCTGCTGGTAAGAAATAAATAGCTCTACTGGGATTATTGCTGTGGCTAATACTAATTACGGTCGTCACTGATTGCAGACATTGTTCCGCTATCAAGTTACAGTACGGGCTCTAAAAATTCACTCTCATTCCTAAAGCGATGTTTGACGGATTGCCAACAAAACCATCAAACATGCAAGACTCGAGGCGGTAATAAAACGACTAATTGGTACCCTACGCGCCTTGTAGAGGTTACGGAGAAGCATATCAAACTGATTGTCTGCGAGCTCAACCCCCCAGTCTCTCCTTACGCCACACTGAGCCACTGCTGGGGAAAAGCGAACATCTTCAAATGTGACACGGCAAACCTAGAGGCAATGCAAAAGGAGATAAGATACGATGAGCTACCGCTCACGTTTCAACATGCCATGACCACTGTTCGAAATCTGGGCATCCGATACATCTGGATAGACTCGCTGTGCATCATTCAGAACTCCAAGGATGATTGGCTGAAGGAGGCGGCAACTATGGGTGACGTCTACCAGCGCGCGTTACTGAATCTGGCAGCAACGCACGGCAAGGATAGCAACGCTGGTCTCTTCTCTTCCCAACATC
This sequence comes from Apiospora arundinis, assembly GCA_039105305.1. Taxonomy (NCBI): domain Eukaryota; kingdom Fungi; phylum Ascomycota; class Sordariomycetes; order Amphisphaeriales; family Apiosporaceae; genus Apiospora; species Apiospora arundinis. Next base: position 716,354 of record JAPCWZ010000006.1, read on the forward strand.
CGCAAACGAGCTCCGGGGTTTTCGAGGTGAATGAACCAGTTAGCGGCAGCGACGTTATCGAGTTGATCGTGACAAACGATGTGGAGGTTCCCTCAGAGCCTCTGAACAAGCGAGGTTGGGTTTTCCAGGAGAGACTTCTTTCGGGAAGGATTGTACACTTTTTCGACGGATACGCGCTATGGGACTGCGCTCAGCTCACAGCATGGGAGCAGGCGCCAAGTGGGGAAGTCTCAGGAGAGATAGTCTTACCTGTTCTCAAGAGAGGTAACAATCCGCTCATGGACAATAATCTTACGTTCGCTTGGGGCAACATTATTGATGCCTACAGTGCTTGCAATTTCACCTATGGATCTGACAAACTGATAGCCATATCTGGCATCGCCCAGATTCTGGCGGCAAGGTTCGGCGACCAGTATATTAAGGGTCTGTGGAGAACCGACTTGGAGGAACAACTTTGCTGGAAAGCACTGGGCCCACGATCTGGGGCCCGCATCAAGGACCTTCCCTCGTGGACATGGGCGTCACTGAACGATACCAAGGCAATGCAAAGCCGGTTGGGAAGCTTCCGGGTTGGGAAGAGTGCCGTTCGCAACCCAAGAGCGGCCTCCATCGTCAATATAGGCGAGCCCTTCATGGAGATCCAGATCCGCTGCGTATGCCATGCCATGACATTCACCAGCAGAACGATTTGGGACAAAAATTTCGAAACTAGGTTTATCAACCCGAGCGTGTCGCCAGATCTTCTATTTACAGCCAGCCATGATACCACAGATACGGAATGCGTGGAAGACTTGCTCTACGCTATACTTCATGCTGAGGACAGCAAAATCAGTGGTCTACTGATAAAACCAGTAAAGGGGGCTATCAGCACATACACACGGCGGGGAATGATCGAACGAAGAGAAAGAAAGCGGGATCTTAGCCGGGTCGAAAAGCCTTGGTATGAGGAATGCCTGGTTCCTACACCCGGAGAATGCACAAAGTGCCAGGAGCATGACGATCGACTGGGCTGCTTGATCACCCTTGTGTGAGATGTTAGGTCATTGTGCATGCTGGGAGTCGGATGAATAAACTGAACAACATTCTGAACAAAGGAACAACAACCTTTGTATAAACCCATCACAGACAGTCATTACAGATAGTTATCACAGGCAGTCATTTAGAATTGTGACACGGACATAAGTCAGCCTTGCTCTTGTGGTTTTAGATACGGCAGTAAAAGAAAGACTGACATCCCATTGACGCAGTAGACAGCAACACTGAAGGTAGACCATTTGTGATAGGAAAACATTGAAAGGTTATGAATTAGATTTTTGGGAAAGGAACGGAAGTTGTTGCTTGGATGGCTGTGTCCTTTGATGAAGTGCTAATGGTTTGAATTATATGTTGTATAGGACAGAGGAGCAGTAAGCAATTGAAGTCGCATTGCGTTTTTAATGAATATTTCACTCTACCGTAATTCCCCTTTCACACTTCTCAGCGTATCTATCTCAACAAACCCGTACCAAGACAAGAAATCGACAAGTCGGTCCTTAGCCCTGAGCACCTTTTTTGCCTGCTCGCCCCATCTGGTCAACACGATATCACCATCACCACTCTCTGCTCCTACTGCTGTTGCCTTTGACTTGTCTACTCCAGCTCCTTGAGGAGTACGTATCCTCCTGGTCAACTCCTCTCCCCTGCTCTCGCCTCCTTCCACAACAACTTTACCACTAACACCATCATCATCAACCATCGTTCTCGTCGCCATCCTTTCCAGGACCTGCCGCGCTACCCACCGCTCCAAAACCACAAAGAGCCCGACACCTGTGATATACAGCTGCGGGCCCAGGGAAATCCCGCCATCATGCATAGCTACGACGGCGCTCAGGAATATGGAGAAGGTGTAGACGTCGCGGTAGCGCCTGCCAAGCGGCCCGATGCCGCCGAGACGGCACAGCGTCCAGACCAGCAGGCGCGGGTAGACGAAGGACGCGTTGACCATGACGCTGGCGTGGTAGAGTTGCTCGGGGTCTCGCCACGTGTCGAATGTTGGTATTTTCTCTAAGATTTGGAGAAGGGGTGAGAGGAAAAGGGGTAAAAAGGACGACTTGTAGGGTGATGATAGTAAGAACGAGGTAGTCGTAAACAAGACCCGGAAGAATGTCTGGGAGTGGTACACGGGACGCAATATCGATTTGTGGCCGGCCCATACTCGGTCCCGGGCTAGGACTAGCGAGGTGTGGCATTGGACGAGCATTAGGATTAGGTCCAGAAGGTTAGCGGTGGGGAGCCGAGACTTCTTCTGTTGAAGAATGCTGATATTTTCTCGATATCCATTCTGATCGTAGGTTATGTTGTAGTCGGAAGTGGATATTTTAGTGAGGCCACTAATGTTGCTACCGCCAGGTAGGTTGTATTCGCTCTGGTAACGACGCAGATAGTACCGTATCACCTCAGCAACACTGAGGACTATGTGTAGGAGCAAAATGGCGTTGCTCTTCCGATTTAGTGCCTTGCAACAACGCTTGATTGTCCCGTTGATCTGGTATCGGAACACGAGGGTGCCCAGTGAGACCAGGGCGAGGACCTCGAGATGGACCATGGCGATGGCGTAGATGTATGACGAGCAGTGAATGAGAAGGTGAAGAGATTAAGGAGAGAGTGCTTATGGATGGAAAGTGGCGTTCTCACGTATAACTAGTATGGATATAGTCGAAAGACTAAGGGCCAGCTTGTTCAGGAGTGAAGGACCACCAACGTGCCGTCCACACAGAAGCTTCCCGGCCCGAGAAACACGTGGTCTGCCAACTCCACATAACTGTACCAATGACATGCATATAGAAGAGGATACGGACTAACATGCTTGCTGTTGGGGGCTGGTATAGGGCTGAGGAGGTTGCATTGCAGGAGCTCCCAGGCTTTGACGTGGGCAGGGTTGGAGTGGATGAAGGAGTTGGATGCAGTCACTCCTACCCTTGTCCCAGTACACCCGACAATCTAAACATGTTTGGGGGTAATCACATGCTTCGAGCATTCAACTTCTGCATGTTGCATTCGTTATGGGCTTCGGAGCTGTTTTCCCTTATCTCGTGGGTTAGTCCCCAGCAATAAGAAACAGAGGAAGTAACCTACTGGCGGATGAATCTAAAATAGGAACCATACATGCGTGTAAGAGCCAGTCGTGACCCGTAAATAAAAGCTAATGATAGATATGTCTCCATAAACTCTATCGACTAGTTGTTGGGGGCCGTCTGTGTTACTCGGATCTCGTCAGCGCTGAGACCGTATAGGCCGAGCTGACCACCTCATACTCACGCTCCCAGATAGATATACACAGCCAACGGCAATGCCCAATAGCGACAGGCCAAGAAAAAGCGTACTCGCGCTATCTAGGCTGCTTGGCTGTCGTGGACCGAGTGGATGGGGTTCTCGTTATTAAGCGCCGCCACCCCAGAGAGCCAGCAACAGAACCAAGCAGAGTAAGTACGACAGTACGGCGTAAGTAGATGTGGTGGGCTTTGCTGTCATGTCGCCCATCAGCGACCCTTGCTTCCACAGACTAAAGATGCCACCCACTAAGATCCGACATGTGCCATTCATTAAAAGCAGGACATATATAGTTATAAATCCTGTAGTAAGCATGCCAGCTTATTAGGCACAGGTCTGGGTGACCATCGCGGCCTGTCTACCCGCTTCGCCGCGTGCCCTGGGTATCCACTATACCCCCCTGCCCCCAGAGACCTGCCAGCTTGGCAAGTCGTTCGATAGTTAGGTAGCTGATTACCGACTGGCTGTCACGCCTATATAGGCTGCTGCTATGAAAGCTACATAGCTATGCAGGTTACACGCTACTACACGCCGTTGCGCCCATTCCCCAAATCCACAATCGGGATCGCCCAGCTTCCCTGCCTCTTCGAAGGAATGAACGCATGTAAGACCGTTGTGGGACATGCGATGACTGCATAAAGATTACTTGCCGTTGTGTGACATAGACTTCGCTCGGAGGGTAGAGGGAAACCCATGTAAGATCTATTAGCATCACCACCTGGCGCTTAGCGCTTAAGTAAGACGGGACAAATCCTTCGCTGGTGACTGCATCTGTCTCTATACTAAGCATCACGCACAAATTGCACCACACACCCCTCAAAGAAGAAGAAGAAGAAAATGATGTAAGGGCAACTTGACCAGCACAATATCCAGGCGATGTGTTGTTGTGTTATGTTGGAACGGCGGAACGAACGGTGGCTTAGAACAGAACAGAACAGGCCGGGCCGCCTGAAGGACAGGTGGGGATCGGTTGGTAGCCGTTGATTTAGAAAAACATACACGCGAATGCACCGTCGCACGGGCGTATGGCATAGAAACAGGTTGAACCCGACGGCTTGGTGTTATCTACTTTGTCTGGGACCCAATGAGGAGGACCCGCGTAGAGGGAACGGCTCTCTTGCTCTCTCCAACTTCAGGTGAGTTGTCATTCAGATGCATCCCTCCGTATTCATTCCTGCCGTATCAGCGCCTAGCTCCTCCCATGGCCGTTCCGTGCCTTGGCAAGGAGTCTGACCTTGATTGGCATACATATGCACGCGGGACAACGACAAAATTAGACGGGACTGACTTGCAACCGGAAGGGAGGTCGATATTCTATTTCTTGGCTGCCCGGCTGACGCCCCCAACCACACACGTCAAGTTGCAGGTAAGAGAACTCCGGATCCAGGTCTTTCGTTGAGCCCAGAGTTTAGCATATTTAGCTTTTTGCTGGCTCAACTACACGTCCAAGGAAGACAGTGGCGGAGTCTGCATAGGGGAGCGTTTGAAGCGGGTCGCATAAGAATAGCTCTTGGTTATGCATTCCTCACATTTGTATCGGTCAACTTCCAAGAAACCCCCAAATCCTACAGCCCACAACCCCAGCCAAGTGGTTGCGCAAGTGTATCGAGCGACATGCTCGTGGTTACATTTCATGATCTCGAGCGTCGGTCGTATACAAATTGAACATGTGACTGGGACGAGCAGACACGCCGCATATACTGGAAGCCAGTGAGCCGAAATACTGGCGAGGAGGGTGGAGTCTTCCTTACCATAGCATAATGTGACTGAACTGTTGATTGCGTTGGTTGCTTTCGCGTCCCAGCTTTTCGACCTTGACTGTTTTTTTTCTCCTTAAACATGCCTCCCTTTTATCTGCCAAATAGGTCGCTAAGGCTGACTTTGCGGCCAATAGCCTGCATTGCCGGTCCATAATCCGCTGCGGCCTGACCTGATGCGAGGTTGGCGGTGCCTTGAGCGCTGATAATGCTCTCCATTTCCCGTACGCGATCCCACATCTCTTGCACGATGCGCGTGTTCGTGCTCCTCGTGCTCTCCTCGTCGGCGTGAATCCAGAGCCCCACCACGCGCGGATTGCCCTCGTCCGTCTCGCCGTTGAGCTTGAAGATCAACAGTTCCTCGCTGGCCTCAATCGCCTCCACGTCGCTGAGGTCGAGGATCATGTTGTTGAGCCCGCGGCGGTTGAGAATGAAGATGCAGCCCTTAGCCTGGCCCGCCGCGTGCTGGTAGCCCTGGGCCGAGGAGCGCGGGGTGGCGTCGACGTTCTGGGCGCAGACGAACATGGTGCCCTCGATGCCGCTCTTGTCCCAGGAGGTGGAGTCGGCGCTGAAGGTGTATACGACGGCGTTGGCGGCCTGCGACTTGATCTGCGTGATGGAGGGTAGATAGCGCTGCAGCACGCTCAGGTTCAGGTCGGTGTTGGTGCGGTGGGCCAGGGCGGCCGTCGGGGGCGCCGGGTGCGCGGCCATGTACGAGGCCGTGTCGGACTCGTAGTCCGAGGTGATCTGGTTGTTCAGCGCGGCTTGGGCGGCCAGGTGCTGCGAGCGCGTCCGCTGGTGCCCATGACCGCCGCCGGAGCGGTGTTGTGTGTTGGGGGTGGTCGTCGACTGGTGCGAGTGCGGGTGGGAGATGGCGGGCTGTTGGGATTGTTGCTGGCCTCGGCTTTTGCGCGGTGTAGAGCGAGACATGGTGGGAAGTGGGCTGATCGGAAGTCTCCAGATGTGATACTATTCGTTATTCTATGCAAGATATGCAACCGGAAAGTGTATATGCGCCTTTACTTTGGAGGTTGATTGCGGCACTCGACACTGGGTGGTAAGTTGGGTTGGTGGGATGTCGGTACCTGAGTTTGGCAATCAATCAAGCTTGAAGTGGGAGCAGCTCGGCCAGTGCCAGTGCCCGCTACAGAGGCCGGCAATCGCCGCTCATATTATGGCAGCCCAATAGAGCTAACCTAGCCATCGATAAGAGCTGCCACCCACTGGCCTCTTATCGTACTCTGTCTGCTAGGTACCGGCAGTGCCAGCATGCAGCTTTCCTTTTTGCTTCAGCACTCGAGCTCCAACCAACCACCAACGGTCATGGCATTTCCCGCAAGTTCGTCCCAATTCAATCAATCGCCCGCTGCCCGGCATGTAACATACCATAACCTTGTATTAGATTAGCATGTGAGATTGTTTGCGCCATGACAAATGACGAGATTCGACTTGATCCATGCTGCAGGTCCCTTATTCTTATCAAGATCTGCCACTGCCACTGCCTGGTGTCTGTTGTCTTTCATCTTCCTTCTTGATAATCTCACATAATAATAAGAATCCATGAGCATGAGCTAGGCATGAGTGGTGAAGACATAGCCAGAAGAGCCACTAACGCTACTACTACCACCACCACTACCGCTACTACATACTTGACTCAGTCAGTCCTCAGTCAGCCTGGCTTCAAGCAGCAGGCGCAGGCAGTGCAGCCGCCAGACAGCCGTGCTCGAGGTGTGCCCCGCCTACGTCACTCGCTCATTTCACTTCATTTCCCCTTTGAGCCCACCGCGCCCTCGTGATCGCAGTTTGATTCAAGATGCTGCCCGTAGTTCTGTATCGCGCCACCAACAAATGATACCGAACGGCCTCTTTTTTTCTAGTTTTCCTTTTTATCTCCCCTTACATTCGTTGATGTATAGTTTTCTTCTGTCTACTATTCGAATACCCCCTCTCTGAAGTAACGCGCACCACGAATTATTTCCAATTTTCCCAACCCACTCGACAATCCACTGCAACTGGTTGGCGTGACCGCCAGAAGACTCGCGCCGATATGACCGCCTCCGATGGCGCATCAACGAGCCAACAGTCCGAGCCCGTCGATGTCGAACAGGACCTTGCGAATGGTTCCACCCACTACTCCCTCTCCCGAGCCCTTCTCGCGCGCAAAGACGAGTACGTACGACGCCATCGCATACGTGTCAAAGTCGGATCTTGGAATGTCGCAGCATGCCCCGGCACCGACAAAGACCTCGCAGGATGGTTCGTAGACGGGAAGGGACTGGACAAGGCCATGACCAAGCTCGATATCCATGACCAGGGAGGCAAACATGGCGAGGAACAAGACATGTCGGAAGTCCCGGGAAGCAGCGACTCTTCACAGACGGGCGAGGACGACTCGATCCGGCTCGTGGGAGGTGCTGAAATAGGCCTTTATGTCCTCGGTCTACAGGAGATCATAGCACTCAACTCCATCTCGCAATATGCCGACACATCAGCTACGAGCAAATGGCAGGCTGCTCTGGAGGCCGCCATGCCGCCATACTACAAACTAGTCACTTCGCAACAGTTATCAGGCCTACTTTTACTTATGTACGCGTCGCCCGAGGTCGCAGATACAATTTCAAATGTCTCTACCGTCTCCGTGGGTACGGGACTGCTTGGGTATATGGGTAACAAGGGAGGCGTTTCGTCACGAATCATGCTCGGTGAGACCACGCGCATGGTCTTCACCAACTGCCATTTAGCATCCGGTCACGACCAGGCAAATCTGGATAGGCGCTGCTGGGACTACGGCCGAATTATGTCCCAGACGCAGTTCGCCCCGCTGAATCACGGCGGCGTGCTCGACGATGAGGGTGAGAAACTAGGCGACGAGGATTTCGGATTTTGGTTCGGTGATCTGAACTACCGCTTGGATGGGCTTCCCGGCGACGACATACGGCGGCTCTTGATGTTACACACTAGGGGCGAATACGATTTGAGCAAGCAGAACGCCAAGACCAAACCCATGCTCGACGGGGAGGACGGCGTTATTGTGATGCAGTCAGACGACGACCGTCGAAACAGCACCGACACTCCGGCAATGATGCGGGAGACCAGCTTTGACAAGCTCGACGATGACGATGGGACCACCGACCTCCCTGACCCCGACGATTTCTTACCCGACCCGCATGATGACCCGGCATCCGTGCAGGCGACTATTGACTCTTTATTACCCCACGACCAGCTTGCTCGCACTATAAGCGATCGCAAAGCATTCCATGAGGGGTGGAGAGAGGGCGCCATAACATTTCTTCCTAGTTATAAGTATGATGTGGGCACGGTCGGGCTTTTCGATTCGTCGGAGAAGCGCCGCGCGCCCAGTTGGTGTGACAGAATCCTCTACCGAACCCGAAAGGATCTCGAGCAGCACCACCAGAAACTTACAGATGAAGCGGAGGCGAAGATCAAGGACGAGGATATGAAGAAGCGCGGCATTGACTCCGCCGCAGACGACGAAACTGTGTTATTCGATTACGACCCGGACAAGGACGCCGCATCTGGATCCACCAGCACCAATATTTACGACTATGATGAATATGACGAAGGCGACGATGCACCTGAGAGTGGCGATATGGAAGCCGTCGTTACGAAGGACGGTTACAAGGATGGGATCAAACTCGATGTATACACCACGCACCAGCGTATAACGAGCAGTGACCACAAACCCATAGTGGCGCTGTTTACACTCGACTACGACGCTGTGGTTCCCGAATTGAAAGCAAAGGTTCACGCCGAGGTGGCTAAGGAGCTCGATCGCGCCGAAAACGAAGGACGACCCGGCGTTACTATCGTCGTCGAGAAGGGAGCAGCCGATGAGCAGGACGTGACGGATGGCAGTGGAGGAATCCACTTTGGGGATGTCAACTTCTTGGACTACAAGGAGCGATCTCTCACCGTGGCCAACACCGGCCGCGTCTCGGCGTCTTTCTGCTTTGTTGCCAAACCGGACATTTCGGGTGAGGCCGAGGCCGATCGACATGGGGCCGCCCCACCCGACTGGCTCCGCATCGATATACAGCCCCCCTCGATGGTCAATGTCGTAAACGGCGAGAAGACGGTGACGCTCGAGCCCGGAGAGACGGTCTCGGCGATCATCGACCTCTCTGTCACCGAACTATCTCATCTTCACTCGCTGAATGGAGGCACAATTTCGCTCGAGGACGTGCTAGTTCTCCGTGTGGAGAACGGCCGAGATCACTTTATCCCGATCCGCGCCAACTGGCAGCCTTCTAGTTTTGGTCGCAGCATTGATGAGCTGATCCGCATCCCGCCGCGGTCTGGAGGACTTCGTGGTTTTGTCAAGAAGCTGCAAGAAGAGGGTACTACCAAATCCGACCAAGGTGGCAGTCGCATCCCCGAAAGCGCCGACGTGCATCACTCGTCTCCAGCCGAGCTGTATAAGCTCACCGAAGCGATTGAGACCCTGACGGAGCGCTGTGTTGCCGACGAGCACATGTTGCAAGACGAAAAGGCCAAGATCCCCCGCGACATCCCCGGCTGGCCCTTCACGGCGCAAATCTCGGAGCCAAACTCGGCCGGAGATGGTGGTGATGCTGATGCTGATGCCGACGACCAGTTCGCCGAAGACCAGCGCTCCCTCTCCGCCCTCATCCAAGCCCTCGACACGGACCACCCCACCCAACTCCTGGACTCCCTGCCCCCCAGCCTGACGGCCCTCAAGCGCCTCGAGATCACGGCCCAGGTCTTCGTGCTCTTCCTGCGCTCCCTGACGGACGGCGTCATCACGGGCCCGCTCTTCTCCCAGATCGAGGCCGCCCTGCCCTTCCTATCATCGTCGACCAACGCCACCAAGCCCGGTAAGGAAATCGAGGACGACAAGACGGCCATCCTCGACATACTGGCCACGACGCCCTACCACAACATCTCCTTCGTCTTCATCACGTCAATGCTGGCGCGCGTGGCGTCCGAGGTCGTCCCGCTGACCCCGCAGGAGACGGCGGCGCTGGATTCCGAGAACAGCATACGCGCGAGCAAGCGGGCCAGCGTCCGCGGGCTCGGCGGCGCGCTGCGACGCACGACGAGCAGCGCGTCGAAGAGGGCGGCGAGCGGCAGTATTGAAGGAGTGGATGAGCGCAATGTCCAGCGCCGCCTCGCGTGGGAGAAGCGGGTCGGGGAGCTGCTGGCGCCGGCGGTTTGCCGGTTCAGTAATGAGGGGGGAGCCGCGGCGCCGTCGGAGAAGATGCGGAAGGGGAGTGAGGAGCGGATGAGGGGGTTGGTGCAGATTTTCTTGCGGAGGAGGGATGGGGCTTAGGACCTCTAAGCTGCAAGCCTTGCGTTAGGGGAATATATATATTGGCTTAGGTGCAACTATATATATACACTTCCTCCATGAGCGAGCAGCTTGAGGGGAGGGAGGCGAGGTGCGCGAGACGGTGGATGGATGACAGTTTACGGATGATGGACGATGGGCGGCTTTGATGATGATACACATATAAGATTCCCCAAAGTTTTTCCTGGTTTGTTGGAGTAGTAGACAGAGTCAGATTCAGACAGACAGACGAGACGAGACGGCATGGCGTGGGGCGGCTTGCTGGCTGCTGAACAAAGAAGAACGAAGCATAGTTACTTAGCATGTAAGGCGAGGCGGCGGCATTCAGACGATCGATCAATACATGGTTCTAATTATAGATCATACCGAAGACTTGAGCTTGAATTGATGATGATATACTGTAGCTATGGCGCGGCGCGTCTACACAAACGCTTATGGCAAATGCTCGCTGTCTTGGCGTTGGTTCTTGGGGTGGGGTTTAGAGGCGGAGATAGGATTCTTAATCAAGATCACGCCCGACCTGGTAAGATATTAGTACGCTGGCTCGGGAAACAAAAGGTTTCCGAATCCCATCTGCACAGATACAGTAAGTAATGACCCAGATCAATAACTTGCACTTGAATTGGATAGGCGCGATTTACAGGTCGATCCATGCAGGATATATGATAATACCCAATTGAAGCGGACTTAAGTCCCGGTTCAGAGGACAAGAAGTGCGAAGCTGCGACGTGTTGCAGTCCCCGCCTAGGCGGGGCAGAAAGGAGCGAGACGGACAACTGGCGGAGATAAGAAATGCGGCTCAGCCCGGACGAACTTCAGCACCGCGAATGCGCGAACAATACTCTTACTCCCGCGGCTTTGCATGATTGGTGCTGGAATACGGCAGCCGCGGCGGCCGCGACGTTTACTTTCTTTAGACGACGATTGCATGACGACTAGGAAGTTCAGATGGCAGGTACCTCATTCATTGGTAGAGTAACGAAAAGCCGCATGTGTGACAACGGATGCACATCACGTATATATATAAGAACGATGGTGTCGCCCAGGACTGCCTGTTTGAAAAGGAATCATCATAGCAACTCACCATCACCTATTACAAGCTTCAATACTTACCTAGCTCGTTCCGTCAATCATCCCCCAAAACGTAAATACATCCCCACATATCACCTATAACAGACAAACACAACCAAGATGCCTCAAATCGCCGGCAAAGAAATCGGACCTATCGGCTACGGCATGATGGGCTTCGGCATGAAGCCCATGATGGGCCTCCCCTTGGACACCGCGCAGGCCTTCGAGGCGCTCGACGCCGCCCTGGCCAGCGGCTGCAACTTCTGGAACGGCGGCGAGTTCTACGGGCCGCCCGACAACAACTCGCTGGTGCTCCTCGAAAAGTACTTGGCCGCGCGCCCGGAAGGGACCGCGGATAAGATCGTCCTGTCCGTCAAGGGCTGCTTCTCCCACGCCACCATGTCGGCCGACGGGAGCCCCGAGGGCGTCCGCCGCAGCATCGACGGGTGTCTGGCCCAGCTCAAGGGCCGCAAGTCCAAGATCGACATTTTCCAGTGCGCGCGCCGCGACCCGAACGTGCCGCTCGAGGTTACCCTCGGCGTCATCGAGAACGAGTACGTCAAGACAGGCAAGGTTGGCGGTATTGGCTTGAGCGAGGTCCGCGCCGAGACCATTCATGAGGCCGTCAAGGTGGCGACTATCGCGGCGGTCGAGGTGGAGCTGTCACTGTAAGTTGAAAAACATTGTTTTGACCACGTACCTCATGACCACATAGTTGTCCCTTAAAGACAACTCATTGCGCTCTCATTCTTGCCAACGTGGGTTTTAGCAACCTCAGAAGCCGATAGCTAACACCAGCAACAGCTGGTCCACCGAAATCCTCACCAACGGCGTAGCCGAGGCCTGCGCGCAGTACGGCATCCCCATCGTAGCCTACTCCCCCGTCGGCCGGGGTTTCCTGACGGGCCAGTTCCAGACGTGGGAAGACGTGGAGAAGGCAGCCGCGACCAACCCGGCGGTGCGCATGTCGCCGCGGTTCGCCAAAGAGAACTTCGACAACAACCTGGCGCTGGTGCATCGTGTCCAAGCCATCGTCGACGCGAAGGGCGGCGGGTGCACCCCGGCGCAGCTGGCCATCAACTGGACGCGGGTCCTGCCGCGGCTCTCGGCCCCCCTGAAGCAGAAGATGCCGTCGGGCGCCATCGTTGTGCCGATCCCGGGCTCATCGGCGCCCGAGCGCGTCATCGAGAACGCGGCGCTGGTCGATTTGTCAGAAGACGAGATGAAGCAGATTGATGATATCCTGGACAAGTTCGTGCCGGCGGGGGGCAGGTACCCGAGCTCGGTTCCTATCAACACGTAGGTGCGGTGAAGGAGAAGGAAATTCGAAGAGATGAAATGCCCAATGGCGGGCAGGTGGTATCAGGACACGGAGCTGGCGTAGGTGCGGCGGTGTAATATAGTGTAGCGTAGGCAGATCGCAACGGTAGCTCTAACTCTGCTCGTTTTCATCAACTTTCAAGCGCCAAACTTTTCCTTGGCGGCTATTACCACCGCATTCGTTCATGCCCCAGAAACCCGTGTTGAGAAATTATCTCCCATGTTGTATGTAGGTGGTTGGTCAAGTTGGGCTCCAATTGAGTGTGGTCTCAGATGTGCCAGCGAGCAAGAACCAGCACGGGTTTCTTATCCATTCCATTCCACGTATGAGCGAAATGTACCACCAGCATGTGGCTCGTGGTTAGACCTCGGAGTTCATCACCAAAACATCCCACGGCGGGCAGGAATGGATGGAGCGGTGGCGGGAGCGGCGCGACGGTCTGGCTGAAGTCACCACGCGGTCAGAAACTTTCCCAAGCGCGACGCCGCCCGCCTTGGCCGCGTCAACAACAGTTCCCGGGTGTCGCTGGTATGCTCAACAGTAGTGAAGTGCTGTCAGCTGTTCTTCAATCCCTGGGGTTGCATATCAATGTCCCTATGACATGTCAAATAGCAGTGCTAACCCGGTTGTCTTGGTTCCGTGATGCATACTTGACATGGCAATGATGCCGTTATTGGGTTGAATTGGTTGGTGGGGCTGGGTTCATGTTGTGTTTGTACGTCCGTCCCACCCCCGCACTGCTTGGCAAGAACAGGCTGGTTGGTCATGTCGATCATTCGTAGAGAAAGGCAATCTGGCAATGCCCATTGCCTCGAGGCGCGATGTTCGGTGCCAATGGTTCATACCCATGGCATCAGCTGACCCCAAAATGTAACGTATCTGGATACCAAGTATCAATCTGAGAATGCAGCTAAGCTTTCTCGCTTTGATCACAACAATTGACAATTGACAAGAAAGCGAGGCTCAGCTGTCGGAGGGGTTGAAAAGCCCGTCCAAGGGTCACGAGCAACAAGCGTGCCTGCAGGGGTCCTTCTTAGCTGCCTTAGCTGCCTAGGTAAGTTCGGTTAGCGGCTTGCGAGCACGAGCTTCCACCTGGTTTCCAGAGGGCTGAGCTGAAGAGAAAGAAAGTTCGACAACATGAGATGATGGATGGATTGGAACATGGGACGATGGGTTTAGAGCTGCACCAGAAGACGAGAAATATCTTAGTTTTGTTATTCCTCAATTTCAATCATTACTCCGGCAATGCGGCGAAAGAAATAACAATAACATCTACACCACACAGCCCGCCGTGTATTCCTTCCGTGCTGATGCTGATGCTGATGCTGATGCTGGCCAAGAGCAATCCAAGCCACGCTGAGTAAGAAATCCTGCAGTGCAAAAAGAATCAACCCCTGCCGGCCTTCCTGGGCTCGCTGGGGGTCCCAGGCAAAAACCACGATGGACCGCCCCGTCTGCCGTTGTCCATTCCATCCCTCGCATCCCAAGTTTAGCATCAAACCCCATAACTAAGTCCATAGCCCGTCCACTTGTCCTCCCTAGACTCGGACGTGCATCTCGTGCCTGCATACTGAAGGAGTCGATATGGATGTATATGGAAAAAATATATGGGCATTGCACATGACGGTGTGTGTATACCACGCATCACGGGCACTCGAACGGATCCCCGGCAAGAACCCACACCCACTTGCAGTTGCTGAGATGGGAACGACCCTGAACCGTTCGTTTTCCCGCTGGGGCTTTTGGCTTTTTACGAAGCTTGGCGTAGGCTGCGAAATTACCTGTTAGTCCCCAGCTGAAGGGGTGCCCCAATTGCCCCCATCCAAGCCCATTCAAGCCGCCAATGAGCAACAATGACCTGCAAATAGGACCTGCACTACGCCAAAAAGCCAGAAGCATGGCGGCACTTTACCCGAACCGAAAGAAGCAGGTCAGCTTTGGGTCTTTGGGTCCTTGGGTCCTCGGGTCAGCCTGCATGAGACCACCATTAGAGCCATTAGAGCAGTCAGTCATCATTGCTACAGCAGAATGCGTTGTGTTTTTGTCTGTCGATGCCGTGCCAGCGTGCAACCTGCATGCATAGCATTTGCATACATATTAAGTCCTATGGCCGCACCCCCCTCCCACACCATCACATCCCATCCCATCCTATTAGTCCAGTCCAATCCCACCTCCCAGCCATCCTAGCATCTGTATTCGGCGATCAGAGCCTGCCTCTTCCAGTGGCTTACATATGACGACTGTCTTTTCTTTTGCTCTCTTCAGCTTCTCATATTGACGAACATTTGCACACCACCTTCCCTCTCTCCCTCTCTCCTCTCTTTCTCCATCTGGCCGTCGTCTATCCGCCAATTCTTCGCCTTCAATCAACCGAAGAAACGAGCATTCCTGGTGTTGTTCACTTTTAGCTTGCCTGTCTTGGCTACTAGTAGTAGAGCATTGTTTGTTACCTTGAATAATACCAAGGCTATTATCATATCGTTGTATATACCTACCGGTACCCTGCTCGACCCGACAGAGAGGACGAACCAACCCCCATTTTGGTTGTCGCCCGCCCACTTTTGCTGCCAGAAATTCAAATTCACCCCGCGACACCCGGAAAACATCCCGCCCCAAAATGGAAGCCTCCATTACTGCTGCAACAGCATCCAATGTGCCTCTGTACACCACAAGCGAAAAGATCCTGATCGCCACCTCGAGCTTCAGTCTCACTGTTTCCGTGGTCACGGAGCTGCTTCTTTTCTATATATTACACAAGGGCACAATTAAGGTATGCTTTTCCCACAGGTACTCAAAGAGTGTGCATTGCGCTCGCTGTGTACTCAAGATAGCTCCGCCATACTAACAATATATCCTTAAATGTAGACTAAACTCCGCCTGCGCTCGCTCCTACTGACCGTCCTGTCGGCCAACTGCCTCCTCTCCTTCTCCGCCTTCATCTTCGTCGCCGTCGTGAACCATCTGCCCCTCCACGCCGGCGACCAGGCGGCGCGCCCCGACCTCGCCGGCGTCCGGTGGAACCTGGCCCTCGAGCTGCCCGAGGGCCTGCGCCGCGCCCTCGGCGCCCAGCGCGACCACTGGTCCGTCTCACTCGTCGCGTCGCAATGGCTGTGTCTGTTGGTGTTCCTGCTCTCCGCCGTCCTGTTCACGTCGGCCTGGTTCGACCTCAAGACGGAACAGATCGACGACGACGAGGCGGTGCCGGTTGTGGAAGTGGACGCCAAGAGGAGGGAGAAGAACTTTGGGGAGAAGGGCGCGATTTACCTGTGATTTGATTTTCCTTTGGTTTGGTGTTTGCTATTTATCAAGATACCCAATTTTAACGCTGTACAATTACGGCCTCAATATAAACTATATCCTTACGCTTCCTTTCTCGATGCCTTCAAACCTGAGCTTGTGATCGCTCTGCCACATCGCCGGTGCCCCTTTCTGTCTCCCTTTTCGCCGGATCAGAGCTGCTCCAGCAGGTCGAGCAAACTCGTACTATTTTCAGCGGATCGACCGGTTCCCCTCTTATCCATACGTGTCTTGCCAGCTGGGTGAGACATTGTCGCATCCAGCCAGATGGTCTTGTCAAGAAACGTCACTAAGAACCCAGCTGTCTCACTCCGGAAGCGACGAGGACTCCCTCCCTGAACGTTAGAATTCCCCCCTTTTTCTTCTGCAAACGGCTGGGCATTGACCTATCAAGAAAACAGATCGGAGGCAAAGCCGCCAATTCGGGCTATCCACCGAACGTTCCGGCCACGCAAATCATACCGCGTGACTTCTCTCCACTTTCGCCAACCTCCTGAGACAGGGCGGTTCCTTCTTCTCTCCTTTCTTTTTCTTGGTCTTCTTTTTACCTGCCCCCTTTTGTGCTGCGGCTTATGGAAAAGAAGCGTTGATGGGACTCCAAGATATTTATCGATCAATTCCCATGTCCCTTGAAATGTCTCGGCGACCCCTAAGTGAATGGATCCCGATTAGGCATTTGTTGGGCACGTTTTGATTGTGGGGGATGGCCCGAGGCAGTGGAACGGGTGCGTGAGGGTGCAAGGTTGGAATAGGGGTAATCATCGCAAATCCGCGTAGGCAGATTGTACCCTCTACCAGTCCTCCGTCGTTCAACATTGTGTGAAGGGGCCCCTGGCATAAATCTCGCTGGGATTTGGGGGTTTGTGTTAGTTCGCCGGTATATTCTAACTTTATCATTTTATCTATATCTTCTTCGCATTAGGGCCCCTTTAAATCCTGTCATATTATCTACTCGATACTATACCACTAAAGTCGGGCTCCAATGGCCGATGCCTCGAGTTCTGTTCGTGACGTTGTCTTCAACTTCCGCCCTCGACTATTCACGTTGCTTGTCACTGAGTTATGGGCAGAGCGGTGCTTCTCTAGGACTGTGAAGTCAGATGGTAATGATGTGTGTTGTATTTGCTATGCTACAAGGATCGCGACGTGTCCTTTATGTAGATATACCAAATATGATCAGTACATTTTTTCAACTCCCGGCTTCTAATCCTAACTCCTTCCCACTTCCCCTCCTCTCCTCCACTCTCCTCACCTCTACCCTCCGCTCCTCCACCCTTATCTCCTCATCTTCATCCTCTCCTTCTCCAATCCTCAATTTCATTATTGATCCCTCTCGTCTGGGGTGCCCATGCCCTTCAAGCGGTGAGTCTTCAATAACTTAAGTAGTTAGTCATGGACTGCAAATATTCCCATCTAGTGACGATATGGCTTTCGGTGTGAACAAATTGTCGTCTTCCGATGGGCGTATAATGACAACTCCATGCTATCATGTGAACACTGGCTGATAGACAAATGTACCAGGGTTTAGGTATGTGGCGTATAATATGTCCGGTTGGACCCATTCGGTGAGATATACTCCGATAGGACTGAGCGCTCGTGGCGTGTGATCTGGGGGCGCGATAGGTATTATCGTGAAGTAGAAGATGGCGAAATAACGCGGTTGCCTATCTCTCAGCGTCAGCTCTGTAGAGGTTTCCAGCCTGGTGCAGTTTAGTCTTGCTTGGCGAGGGGTCTGTACTTACTTCCAGTTATGCTTTTGCTCATCGTGTCCACGAATTACCTTCTCATACTCATAATGGTTGAACGGTATGGAGAATGGGTCGAGGGTCGAGCTTTTGGGGGTGGCGGTGGAAGGCTCGAGAGTCGAAATTTGTCCAGTACATATCAATGTTAATAGGATTCGACGATAATGAAGAGACAAAGACGGTTCACTTGAACCAGGCCAGGGAAACAATCTCTCCATGATATTTCTCCTCGAACGATATCCAGAGTACATGGCCTCCCAAATTCTTTCACGAGCAGTTGGATGTAAGCCCCAGTCCTTCTGGGGGTATTTCCCCACCTTGCTTTCTGGAATTGAAGTTTGGATCATCAATAATCAAATATACCCTGGGGTCTCTGTCACCTGTAGGACTTATCTCATTGCTGTGCGTTTTCCGTGCTGTCCTCAACTAGGTCTTGCAATACGCGGTGTTTATAAGTTTTGGGAATCTTGCTTCGCATGCATAATTGTTTTCGGTTTCGATTTGACTCTATGGCATAAGTCAATGTGTGATTTGTGTGCTTTGATGTTGTTCTCTTGGTGCCCGCAGAGGCAAGTGAAGGGGTTGCGTGTCACTCGTATGGCCTTGCTGTGACATGATTTCAAATGAGTGTGGTGGTGATCCTTCCGATCGTTGGTCTTGCCACAGGAGCAGCGAAAGAGTTTCGCGCCGCCAGGCCTGTGGAGCCGGCTGGCCTGGTGCCTGAGCAGATCCTTCTCATGTACAAAGCTCTTGTTGCATGAATTCAGATTGCAAGCGTATCTGCTTCTTTGGTGATTCATGACGAAATGTTGTCTGAAACATCTAGGTCAGATACTGGCCGTTAATCAAGAACAACGAGAGGGATGTGACTTACCGTCGTTTTTGTTCGCAGTCGAAGAAGGCTGCGCAATGCGAACAAGCCAAGGACTTGGGCTGTCTACCAATCGGGACAGCATGCAGGCGAGCGGTATCCGACTCATTTAGTGGTTTTGAGTTGAGTAGTTGGAATGATCCGGGAAAGTGCTCTGGTTGCCTCGCCTGATTGGAACTGTAATCCGGAGACTGGTACGGGATACTGATTGGAGACGGTGCAGTGAGATATGTGGAAGGCGTCAAGGTCAACTCAGGCGCTGTACGGGTACCTTCGTCGCTTGGAGATTGTGAAAAGATTGTTGCGAGATCAATGTCAGATGCGGACAGCCAGCCCGTGTCGCTGAAAGTTTCAGAGGCCAGGTCCGAGTAGTCCTTCATAAAACTTGTCGCGTCGCTCGATCTCTGGGAAATTTCAGGGACAGTGGGTACATGATAAATTGGAGAGGAAGAATCTGAGTATTGAAAAGGCTCGTAAGAACCGGAATGGCCAAAGAACGTGTTTGCGGGACTTGGCGAACCAAGAGCACCAGGAGAACCAAGAAAAGGAATGTGAGAATTGTCGAAGTATTGAGGTTGCGGAAGCTGATTCTGATTCCAAAAGCCATCGTAGGATGGCTCCTGCGCGTATGTTGACCACAGGTTAACAGGTAAATGTGCACACGAAGTGGATGAGGTAGAGTACCCATCATCGAAGCTGACACCAAAGTTAGGAGGCAGACCATTGCCTGTACCCCAACCTGCTGTGTCCCGTGATGATGGCAATAAACTCCCAGCTTCAAGTCCATCTTCATTGCCGAGAAGGCATCTACCATGATGACAGACCCCCCGAGGGAAGTCTTTTCTTAAGCGATGATCATGGTGCTGCGCAGAGATTGTAAATGCCCCAACTTAGGGGCAGTTGAAGTCGCCTATCAAAATGGGTATATGGGGTGTCAACCCTGTTTCCCAGTCAGCATCGACCTTACCAAAATGATACTGCAAGCTATATGAAATAGATCGCTGTAAGGATGGAAAATGCATTCCAGGTGCATACCTTTCTTTGCCTGTCAAGAGGTTGAAGTGCTCCTCCGCAATGTCGATTTGCGGAGGAAAGGAAGGTGAAGAACTTTAGATGGAAAGAGCCCCGAGGAAACTTTCTCCAACTTTTATCTCCTTGTTTGGCGTTCTGCTGAGTCCCCTTGCCCACTCTCAAGTAAAGGAACATGGAGGTACCTAGGCCGGCAGTGCACACCGAAAATCGACAGATTGGGCCACCTATCAGAGGCGTTGTGTAATACTGTAGATATTATTGGGCCACCAATTAGAGTCGCTGTGGAGGGCAGCAGACACTATTGGGCCACCATTCAGACTGATGGGTACCAATCTGCTTGTTTCCGATATCCGCCATCGTTTGCCTCAAGAAACGGGCCACCATTTCCACAGCTTGATACGTTTTTCATAGTGATGTGTTCAAGGTTAGGCCACCAGTCACAAAACGCATCAATCTCTACAAAGCCAAGACAACTTCAACATGACTGAACTTGCAGCGTGTGTACCTCACGGGCCACCTATCGGCATACTCCTGGAGATTCAGCACCTTGATCAGGGTGAAAAGGGCCACCTATGAAGTTTTGCCGACGCGAATGTTGCCAGAGGAGATCGGACGTTCTCTTACTGGGACAAAAGATAGAGCAATTGACCTGGCTCTCAGGTAAGGTGTATATAAGAGGTTGATTGCACTGGATCTTGTTGTATACCATGAAGTAAAACCATCGTCGCCCCCGGAATCCTTAGAGCCATTCGTCGATAACAGTGTATGTTTCGTACAATCCCATTGAAGAATGAAGTTGCTGACACTGAAACAACAATAGCGCAAACTATCGCACCTTCGCTTTGTTTGGTTAATACCAGCAGCCGCTCCAAATATGCAAGGCCAAGATCAGAAAAGCTCTGCCACCCAGTCAAAGGGGAAGGGCAAGTCTGATAGGGGCGAATCCTACTCGATGCAGCGCTACTTGTCGGACTCGCCCAAGAAGGACCCCTGGAACGCATTGTGTCTGTTGCACGGCTCTGATCCATCCACGAAGAAGGCCACTACCGGGAGCAAGGGAGCCAAGAACAAGAACTGATTACGGGGGACGGGATAGCATGGGTGATGAATGCATGCATGATGCAGTGGCCAGGTGGCTGTTGGCATTCGGATTAGGTGGGGATGACATCCATGTATTGGTACGAATAGAGACCTGGGGATGAACGGGTGGGAAGTCAGCTGCGGGGTGATACCTATAGGAAACGCCCATGCTATCAGATAGTCAAGCTGAACGCTCATACCAAACAGAATAACTGATCGTTTAACCTTTCAATCCTCTAGTCCTCATCTCGTTCCATTGGAACTTATCATGGAAGGCACAGCGGTGACAAGCATGATAGATGCCCCTCTCGACGAGATTGGGGAGGTCGAGCTGACTTGGAGGGACCTAAAGCTTGGCACGTTCGTCCGCCAAGACAAGTACGCCAAGATCTACAGCATCGTGTCATCGGAGTGGGCGGAAGAAGCGCAGTGGGAAGCCCATGTGTTCGAGATCCAAGGTAGACAGCAAGTGAGGTTTCTCGAACGGATGGTCTGGCCCAAGATGAGAAAGTCGGCTAACTACGAGCGCGACTTCATCCGAGACTCAACACGCATCTTCGTCTACCGCATCCCCGAAGAGACTGAGTTGGTTGGCTCGAAGCTCACGAAGGCAAAACGAAAGACTCTCAGACCTGTTGATACGGCTATAACCATGGGCGCCGAGGCGGGAGTCCGAGGCGAAAATAGGGCCATAGAGCACAAAGAGCCAAGGACGGATCCTGTGGAGTTTGTGAGACAGATTTTCATCTGTCATTGTGTTCGAATGGGCGAGCCGGTCCCCAAGTTTGATGGTGGCCAATTAGCCCCTGACTTACCGAGCTTCGCGCAACCAGACGAGCTTCGGGACGGAACGGCGGATGAGCTGTGGGAAAAAATTGAGTGCGACGCGAAGGCTTTCATAGGAGAGGGCGGAAATGATCCCGCGGGGCAGGTGGTAGGGCCTGGCCAAGTACCCTTGCCGACAGCTTCCAGCAATACCACAAAGACATCCTGCCGGAACTCTAGACCCCTTCCACAAGACCGAGACGTGGAAATGATACTCGGCCTCGCCAAGATGATAGAAGCAGAGCCAGTTTACATCTTCCCAGACGGGCGCTCGCAGCCTGGTCGCAGTTTCTTCCTCAAGCACCTCAACCCGCAGATGCACCGACCAGAGGGCACAAGCCTTGAAGTGCTTGCCGCGAAACAGCAAGACTGGACGGAACATCTAGCCCGCTTGGTGGAGCGCATCCCGGCAATCGTGAAGAATCTGACGAAAGAGCGGGCAGGAATCTGGAGGTCGTCTATTCCTATAGTCCTACAGATG
Source organism: Apiospora arundinis (assembly GCA_039105305.1). Lineage (NCBI taxonomy): Eukaryota > Fungi > Ascomycota > Sordariomycetes > Amphisphaeriales > Apiosporaceae > Apiospora > Apiospora arundinis. The sequence goes on from JAPCWZ010000006.1 coordinate 738,472, forward strand.
CTTGGCTACCAAGAAGACGACGAGCAGTCAGAGAAGATGTGCGACAATCAGAGCACGATTGACAGAAGATGGGTGGATCTCCTTCGATGGATGATAGAGCAAGGGTTTGATGGTTTCGATTCGGATGCGATCCAGGCATTAGCTCAAGGACTTTCCATTGCATATGCCCCGACAACCGCCGCGTGGTTCTTTCGAATTCGAAGCCATATACAGATGTATAAGTGGGCAGAGGCCAGCTTAGAGCATGGGACTTGCATCAGCGAGGTCAGCGCGCCAAATACCATGTTAACACGGATGCTCCGGGCGTACACGAGACGAGAGCTGGTTATCGGCATGCGACCCCTTCTGGAGAGGATGAGATGGGTCTCGGAGCTGACCTCCAAGTACTGGAAGTACCAAGTGGCTTGCAGCGAGTTCAGGGACATGCTGTCCAAAGACTCGGGGCTTCAACGCCCAAGCTGGGAGAACAGCTCCGGGTTGTTTTCCCTTTCGAGCTATTACCCCAATCTGCCCCACGGCGTATTCACCGATCCATATCTGGCTTCAAGCAGTGATGAGTCGCGATAGCCCGCTGCGAAGCTCCCACCTAGGGGCTGTTATTGCCTTATGATGAGTAGAGGGATAAGTGAGGGGCGGGATAGAACATGAGTGAATTGATACGTGCTTGAATCGGATCGGAGTTCTCGTTCTGGCATCGCGATGCCTCTAAGATGTATCACCTCTCCATTTTCAAGTGTCGCCGTTGCCTCTATTCCCATTTGAACATTTTCGCAGGTCCATGTAGGAAATATGCCGGAAGATGCACCAAAGTGGCGCCTGGAGAAAGTGGGGGTGAGAAAAGCGTAGGCACCCTTACCACCAAGATCTCAATTGAATTCGTGGGGAAGAGTTCCACTATTAGGGGTTACGAGCGCTAAGGGCAGGGGTTAGGGGTATTTTGGCAAACCGTAGTAACGGCGAAATGCACTCTATTCTGACAACTGCTTTACTATTGATTCCTCCCATCATGTATCCCGAAGTATGCATCGATACCAAATGCTCAACTTCGCTCGTAAGACTCTTGAGTGGCGTCGCACACAAGTACATATCCCAAACTGCGTTAGGCAGCTGCCGAGGATAAATGGTAGGCTGTGCAGGCCGGAGCAGTTCATTGGAGTTTTTTTACTGAGGCAGGCAGGCAGCGCCAACACTGCCAGATCGGTTTGAAATGCAATCTCACTCTCATCCTTTTTCAATCATGCCTCCCTTCCTGCTATCAACCGTGTCTGGCCCAAGCCGAAGATGGATCTCACAACGTTGCTGGGCCTCTTGCTGGGCCTCTCTATTCTTGCGAGGCACCTAGCAGCTTTCGTCTCGCGCTTTAGGTGCCCGGTCTACGTTTCTATCCAAATTGCCGTGTGCAGATTCTTGCTTCGACTGATTACTTCCACGAGAAGTCCGCATCGCTACGAGCCTCTACATAAAGCTGAGTCGGAAATCCGGCTTTTCAAAGTCCAGTCTACCGCTACTCCATTAGGGTCTCTCTTCCAGTCAATTGCTTCCCCTTTAGGAGCTGTTATGGACTTCAGGTTAATCAAAGCCGATCTCATCACTACGCCGATTGCCACCGCACCACCTTTCGCAGCTGTCTCTTATAGATGGACCGTCGGCGATACGGTGCCAATACTATTAAACAATCGGAAGTTCATGGTCTCCCGTTCCATTTTCCAGCTTCTGGTCTCGCGCGCCAGTCAAAGCAGGGCCCAGGATGAGCCTGATACCCAGTTCCTGTGGATCGATTCCATTTGCATCAATCAGGACGACAACCAGGAAAGAAGCTGGCAGGTTGCCATGATGAAGGATATATATCGATCTGCCTCGCATGTCATTGGATGGCTTGGTATGGATACCCCGCCCATCACCCAACCGGACCGCTCCAACGTCGACCGCAACGTTAAGGCCACTCTCTGCAATGATTTCTTTTCCCGTACTTGGATCGTGCAAGAGGTGTCGCTCGCGAAACAACTGTCCTTGTATACGCAGCACGACCATTGGTCCTGGGATAAGGTGATGGAGGCTTTTCTGGCCATTTGGAGGCGCTGCAACGCCGATCCTGATCTTCTTTCAGGCGATCATATACTTCGTGCAGGCCGTGGGTTATTGAACCTCGTTGCTCTAGATAAATTCCGCACTTCTCTCGCGGCGGACCCCGACGGCTTGCCTTTGGGCGCGCTTCTGCTGTTGTCAACGGAGTTTCATTGCACAGATCCTCGGAACAGAATATACGGCATTCTGGGCCTGGCAACAACTGTGGGAAGGTCCAGTGTGGTTGTTGACTACAGCGATCGCTGCTCCGTGGTGCATGTTACTTGCCAGGCTGTTAGGTTCACCATCACGGAGGAAGGATCTTGGCTACCTATGGAGCTGTCCGGTGTTGGTTACACTCGAAGAGGGTCAGAGGTACAGCGCCCAGAAGACGACAGCAAACCTTCGTGGATTCCGGACTGGGAAGCCTCACATATCCGCCAGACCAAGATTCAAATAGTGAAAAATACACGACAAGACTTTGGGGGGCTACCCCCCAAAGCTGAAGCCCTTGCCTCTATTCGTGGCCCCGGACGGTCTTTACAACTGGAGGGCGTCATAATAGATAAAGTTGAGCACTTGATAACCGCCCCATGGAATCTCCCGGAGGCGTGGGAATCTCAAGACGAAGAGAGTCTAGCCATATTTTATGGGTTTCTCGATCAGCTTGACATGTCCTGTGAGCTAGCACGTGGGGATAGGCCTTGCCCTGGAAAGATAGGGGATATCCATGGACCTTTGTTGAGAGCATTACTCCAGGAAGCCGATCGATTCGTGGATTTCATAAAGAGTGAAGAGGAGGAGCTGTTGCAGAGGGAAATAGCCAGAGAGGCGGACCGAGAGAAACAGCTTAGAGAGCTACGCCTTACACTGGAGCAGCTGTCACGGGATGCACGATCGGGCCTCGTCGGAAATAAAGGCAACGTTCAGCGACATGACGATCTTTCGTGGAATCTTTGCAATTACGTTTTAAAATTGGAAGGGTACCTGCCCATGATCTTGGGGAGGAGACTGTGCGTCACACGTGAGGGAAGCTTCGCCAACGTGCCCCCTTTCTCCAAGGTGGGCGACGTGGTTTGCAAATTCACGGGCGCCCCCAATGCTTTCGTACTGAGGTCGTGGGCACCTCCTACCCCTGTTAGTGGCGACGGCGATGACTTGTATGGCCAGACTTATCAGTGTGTCGGGGTCTGCTTCAAAGACCCGGCTGTCCATGAAGAGCCATGGGGAACGGATCTACGATCAGAGATAATCATACTGGTTTAGATCAACACTTGTGATTAGCTAAGGGCTTGCGTATCTACTAACCACGGCTTTCAGGGGCCCCAAGTTTGCTTGTCACTTATGGATCCCTTACAAGGCTCTAAAACACAATTTACGAGACATCTTTGGAGGATAATAAAGTTGACTACTGTGCATATTTAGATCATTATGCACATTCTTTCGATCATTCAGGACTTACCTCCTCCCAACTTTCCATTTCTAGAAAGAGCAAGGTCGCACTGGCAACGCAAATATTTACCTCGGTCACAAAGATCAAAGAAACTACACCCATCAAATCATAGCAGACGCGGTCAGGGAGGAATTGGATTACTTTACCTTTATATTCTTAACCTACTGGTGCCTTACTTCGGCCGTGTCGGACTTACCTTCGAACTAGATTGTTGGATGTGCCACTCACGCCAGGCACGTCTCACAATACTTACTGCTACTGCTACTCCAAGGGGTTAGCAACCCGCATCCAAGAAGTGGTGCCCCTACTTCTTCGCTGGCGTCGGCGGAGGGCTAGGCTCCTGCTTCATCAGCTCCAACCTCTTCTTGCCGTGCACCGCCGGCAAGTTGGGCTGTCTCGGCTCGTAAAACCGGCAGAACAGCGTCTGCACCGGATCCACGAGCGCCGCGACGTCGTCCGGCCCCCATCGCCCGGAGTGGCAGTCGCGGATGGGCCAGGGGTGGGGGAACCCGGGCGTCGGCGCGGCGGGGACCGAGAAGACGGTGTGGGGGTAGCGGATGGCGACGAAGGACATGACGAACTCCTCGCGGCCCACGTAGAGCGCGTTGGCGTCCATGTCCTCGACCGTCTGCATGAACCGGGCCGCGTAGTTGAGCATGCCCAGCCCCGAGCCCAGCACGCTGCCGCCCAGGAAGTGCAGCGCCTCCCACTCCTTCTCCGGCCGCAGGAAGCACGCCGCGTTGACGTCGCAGGGCAGCGAGTCCGGGTCCTGCCAGACGTCGTACTCGCCGACCACGACGCCCGTGTCGCCCGCGAAGGCGACGGACCGCGCTACCTTGGCGTCGTCGATGAAGTCGACCGCCAGGTCCTTGAAGCCCGCCATGTTGGACTTGCCTTCGTCGGGGATGATCCAGCCCGAGTCGTAAAACGCAAAGGGCCCCTCGGCGCCGAAGGGCGCCCGCTGCACCCCGTCGAAGATGCAGTACGCCTTGGCGTTGAACGCGGCGCTGAGGCGGTCCACGTTGTAGCGCGGGATGGGGCCGGAGTCCATGAACTGCTGGAACAGGTCCGGCTGCGCGTGCGAGAAGTTGTCGTGCTGGTGGCGGTTGTTGGGGATGTCCCAGACCGAGTCCCAGGGGCAGACGACGTGCCAGTAGGGGTCGTTGGGGCGGAGGCTCTCAATCAGCTCTTTCAGGTGGCTGTTGGTGTAGAAGATGACCATCTCGCCCGTGGCGGCCAGCAGCTTGAAGCGGGGGATGTACAGGTCGAGCGCCCGGGTCAGCCCGTCCTCCGCCCCATTCTCGGCCGAGAAGGTTGTGATGATGGTCGGGGCCCCCGGCCGGATCGGCGGCGCGACGGGGTACCGCGCATCGCCGGTCCGGTACTGCAGCGGCTCGGACACCAGGTGGTCCTTGGAGCCGCCGTCAGCGCCCAGGAACATGTCTCGGTTCCACTCGGCGATCTCCCGACTTCCTGCCACTCGACTAGGAGTCATGTAAGATCTGGCGTCCAGCTTGGCCGGTTTGGCGAAGGGGAGCACGGGCTGGTCAATCGGTGTGATTGGCAGCTTGTGGTCCATGAGCGCTTGCTCACGAGCGGTAGGCGGCTTCGCCATCGACTCTGCGTCTCTGTAGTAGCTCGTCATGGTGGATGACGAGTCAAAAGGGTTGATAGAAAAGGTTAGTAGAATAGGGATACAAGCGAGCAGCTACAGACAAGGATCTGTAGCAAGAGGCAATGGGGAATACAAGTTTGATACTCCAAAAGATCATCGTCAATATCGTCGGCGATTATGACGCTTATATACTGCCTATGGACATGTCGCCGCAACAATGCACTTGTTAACTATCCGGTATGCCATCCGTTTCATGTCTCAGCCTCCCGCACCTATTTTGGGTAAGTAAATAGCAGAACAATCGGCTTGTTTGCAGATATAAAAGAGTCATGTGTGTCTGCCATGTATTGTCCGGATAAACAAAGACTTCGGGCTCTCAACTGGGCATCGCGACAAGGCGATAATTGGTAGACGAAGATCCTTTGTTACTCTGCGCCGAGTACTTGGATCCGGAACAACGGCTATTTTCGTCCGCCTGAGCAGACTTATTTCTTTCCGGCTAGGTGAACATGTTGCGATACGTTCTCCAAAAGTGTCTTGGTGTTCAGAGGTAAATCGGTCAGATATATCTCACAAACTTGGTAGCAGTCATACGCCGGTAACAAGGGCGGAAAGTCATATCATTCGAACCGCATACTTTAATAAAATAATTCCAATTCCGGAGTATATAAAAAGACTTCCCGTAACCAAAATCAGGCGCCTAGCACCACCGCTCTGCGTCAACCAAGTCTCTACCGATCTCAGCTTTGGACGTATATCCTGTGCCCCTCTCAGTATGGACCAAACTAGAAACCTCAGTCAAAGATATCTGCAATAAACCGCTCATTCCGCATCCGAATCTTGAAATCCTCCACATCCGCCTCCGTAGTCTCCTCGCCCCGCGCCCGCTGCCGATCCATCACGATCTGCGACGCCGCCTGCCCGACCCCCTTGGCCATGTGCGAGCCACCGCAGACGTAGATGCGCGCGCCCTGGTCCCACATCGCGAGCACGTCGTCGCGGTCGCGCAGAAGGCGGTCCTGGACGTAGCGACAACCGGCCCCTTCGTTGCTGGAGTCGACGTCGCGGCTGAAAGCGTAGCGCACATCAACGGCGCCGAGCTTCTGCCACTCGGCGAGCTCCTCGCCGTACAGGCGGTCGGCGCCCCCGGTGCGGCAGCCGACGAACAGCAGGGCCGGGGCGAGCTTGTTGTTATTGCCGCTGCGTTCGCGTTCGCGAATCAGGACGGCGCGCTCCTGAATGAAGGCGCGGAAAGGCGCGATACCGGAACCGGCGCAGATCATGACGATGGGCGTGCGCTCTGGGTCCGCAGGGAGGCGGAAGTAGCGGTTAGTAGAGCGGACAGCGACGAGGGCCTTGTCACCGGGTTTGAGGCTGCGGAGGTACGTGCCCGCGACGCCCACGAAGCGGTTACTAGCAGTATCCGTCGACGACCACGAGGGCGCGTCGATGACGCTGTACGTAAGGGCGCAGGTGGTCGGGCTCGCCAGTGGTGACGAGGAGATGGAGTAGTACCGCGGCCGCAGGGGCGGCAGGAGGGCAAGGTACTCGGGGAAGGGCATGGTGGACGTGGGGTGTTGCTCGAGCAGGTCCAGGATGGTCATGCGCGGGCCGACAATCTTCTCTTTGAAAGCCGCTTCGTCTGCGGCCAGGGACAGAAGATGCGCTTTGTCCGCCGCGTCCTGGATTGTGGCAGCAATGAGCTCGAGATCCTGTGGTACGCGTTAGTAGGTGTCATGATATTCCTAGGTGATGGGATTATGGTGTCCTCCAACGAGTTTCTAGCAAATTTGGAGACGTACTTTTCGCGTCACTGGCTGGCCGATCTCGACATAGCCTCGCAGAAGATCGAAGATGGAGACGCCCTTCCCAGTCGGGAGCGTCGTAGATCCGCTCTTGCTAATGGTGATGATACCATCCCAAGGCAATCCAAACCGTTTGACTACCCTGCGCACCGTATCTTCGGGGTTCAGGGGCAGAACCGTCAGGTCTATATATCAATACAGTCAGTTGATGTCCATAGCCAATTCGCTGAGAAATATCCCAGAGACCACTTACAATCACCACTTGAGTAGGACACGCCCTCAGGCAACTCAAATTCAATCTGTCTTTTTTCTGAAGCCTCCTCACTGGTTAAAGCCTTGGCGCTGGTGACTGTTGCCCACTGTACGTTTTGCTGGAGATGCGCGGCGCGGTCCGCCTTGGACACGTCCATCTCGATAGTCGGCTTCACGGGAGCGCTATCCGTCTTCGCGTCAGACGACACGTGGGCCCACAGCTTGTCGGCGGTCCACGCGTCCCAGTCGGCGAAGATGTCGCCCATCTTGGCGTCGGTCGCGCCTTTCTCTGTTAGCCTCTCGGCGCCGGCCTTGGCCAGCAGGTCGTCGATGAGGGTGGGAATGCGCTGGTACGTCGCGACCCAGTCGCTGTTGCCACAGCCGAAGACGGCGTACTTGACGCCAGTGAGGGCGCCGGCGCCGATATGCTCCAGCCAGGCGACGAAGCGAGCGGCGTTGTCCGGAGGCAGGCCCTCGTAGGATGCCGAGATGATGACGACGGGGGAGTCGGTGGGCAGCTTGTCGATAGCCGAGTCTAGATCGTTGACAGCAGCCCTGATCCCATGCTGAGAAGCCTGCGATGCCAACTTCTGCGCCAGCGCCTGGCAGGTTCCGGTGTTGGAACCATATAAGATGGTCATGCCAACTGGCTCATCTGCCCCCAAGGCCTTAGCATCTGCCTCCTGTCGGATATCAGCTGGAACGTCAACCGTTTGGAGACGGTGCTGGAGACCCGTAGCGGTGATACCGGAGCGCAGGGACACTTTGATGTTGAAGTCCTTCGGCTTGATGGTGAGGCTCTGGACAATCTTCATCTCGTAGTCCGGGTCGGCGAGCTCGACGTTAAAGTTCTGCAGGATCATGGCGATCGCGAGGAGAGCCTCTTGCCACGCGAAGGCGCGGCCGATGCAGGATCGGACACCGGTACCGAAGGGCTTCCAGGCGTTCTTGGGGAGCTTCTCGAACTTGTCGTCCATCATGCGCTCCGGGTTGAACTCGTTGGCGTCATCGCCCCAGATCTTAGGATCTGTGTGGATCTTCATGAGATTGCAGATGATGCTCTGGCCGCGAGGAATCTGGTATTTTCCTCCACCGATCAAGACGAAATCTTCCTTGTTCTCTGGCCGGACCGCCCTCTGGAATGCAGGCGCGGTAGGGTTCAGCCGTAAAGTCTCCCTTAGCACGGCATTTATATACTTCAGGTCCTTCAGGTGCTTGGCCTCGATCTTATCCTTTCCAATCACCCGATCCACTTCCTGCTGTGCAGCGAAGAAAGTTGAAGGGTTCTTCAGCATCAAGAGGAAAGCAAAACTTAACAAGCCAGAAGTGGTTTCGTGACCTAAACAGAGGTTAGATGCCTTCCTGTATTGTTTCCCATCACGGCCATCGAGCAATTGGAATGGGGGTTATCCGATTGACTTACCAGCAATTAGAAAAGTCTGCATGTTGACCGCGATCAATCGATCACGCATTGTCTCGCCGGTCTTCGGGTCTTTCCCATAGAGCATGGCGTTCATCAAGTCCTTCTTCTCGGTAGGGTGCTGGCGCCTATAATCGACCACCTCTTGGCATATTTTCCACTGGAGCTCACTATCCTGCTTCAATTGCTCCTTGTACGAAGGCATCATGGACTTCAGCATGCCGCCCAGCTGGGAGCTGTTGCTCCGCTCTGTGAGGAGATTGTTCATCGACTTGACGAACGGATGCATATCCTCCTGGTAGAAAGAGTTGAAGCGGTAGTCCATGGCACAGAGCGCGATGGTGTCCAGGGTGAGCCTCGAGAAGTCTTCAGGGGCGAGGATGCGATGGTTGGGCCCTTGCCTGGCCCACTTCAGAACCATCTGGCTGGCGATGTCGTGCATTTCCGGGAACATGTTCTCGATGGCCAGTGGGCCGAAGGCGGGCAGCAGGATGCGGTGCGCCTGGGCCCAGTCGTCTCTCTTTTCGTCGACGGCGCCGAAGAGGCCCTCGGCGCCCCGGGCCGAAGGGCTGAAGGGGCCTTCGACCAGTGGGCCCGAGACCAGCTTGTAGAAACGGGTCTCGTCGCACAGCTCGTCGAACAGCTCAAAGTTGCCGACGACGATCTTTTCGGAGCCCATGACCTTGAATTTGACAATTGGGCCATAGACATCGAGGAGACGGCCAATGGCGAAGAAAGGCACCTCATCCTGCAGGTCGAGGATGTTGCCGATAAAGGGAAGCCCCGGCGGCGCGGGTATTGGTTCCGTCATTGCGGGGGAGTTCTCAAATGCGATGAGTATGAGACAATTCTTTAGATTAAAGATGTCTTGTCTGTATGATTTGGTTAAGTCCTTGAGCGACCTGACGGTGTTGGGTATGACTTAAGACAGCGAGTAAATCAAAGGCACAGGTCTGGCTCGAAAGGGGTTGGTTGGATGAAAAGCCAAGGAAATATAGAGTCTGGTCATGAGTGTGGGTTTGCGGGACCCTTTAAAGATCACTTAAGTAGTAGTAGATACACGTGCATGAGTGGTAGATGCCAGATGCCGTGTTGAAACGACAAGTCTCCGGCGGAGTCTTGAGGTGGAATCGCGGCGTCGCATAGGCGCCGGTTCAGCGGAGCCAGCCATGCTTGCTGCACGCTGCGAACGTGGCGGGCTGACGATGCTTACGTTGATCGGCTAAGCCTCCCTTCACAGAGTCGCGGTATCGTATACAATTTTTCAGAGGTGGCTAAACGACGTGCATTTGGTGTAACATCAAGGTTGCGTCACTGGAAAAACGTAGGAAGCATAGGGTTGTGTCAGTCAGCAGAGTCGGAATCGCGCGTCAAGAGGTCGACTTCGAATGCGGTAGCGATGTTTTGGAAGGAAGGTTTCCTTGGGCACTTGGTGAGGTTAGGATCGTTAGCGCAAGTGATCGCCCTTTCCCTGCGCTAATCAAGCTCGGGTTCGGGTTCGTTCCTGCCCTCGATAGCATAGCCTACTTTTCACCAACCTTAGGCATGTTCTTGACAGTGATTCTTCCATCCTCATCAACGAATTCATGTATGCTACCGAAATCGAAAGCGAGAACCAACCAGGAATCAATCATTTGTGTAAGGATATATTTAACCTGAAATACATTCTTGGGTCATGTTATCCAACGTCACATCGCGAGTCGAGACACCAGGAGCTATGGCCTTGGCATCCATGCTGAAATGCCTCCCTGGTCGTTGCGGGTCTGCAATTCTGGATCACGAAGAAAACCACTGAAAGCAGTACACATATGCAGCAATCTATGTCAAACCTGACGGCTGAATCCGCCAGTATCTCGACCAAAATAATACACGGCGTATAGGGATTGATTCATATAGCTGTGGATAAGCTATCGGACTTTTCATGTGATCAAGTGCCTCGGTATTCGGTCCCGATCATCTCTGCCCGATGTTAGATCTGTCAATCTTTACGCTGTACGGCGTAATTAGTTGGTGCTATTTATTGTCCCCTGTGGCCATGACACACATGACCCCCTATTCTGCGTTGCTACGTAGGTCTCTTTAGCTCCGCGGAAACCGCTAAGAGTACCAGCCTCCAATTAAGAATCCTTCAACCTTTTTTTATCATAGAGCTGCAGGCTTCAGCTGATGAGGCCCGTTCGTTCGGCCTGAGCCCCCGGGAGTACAGATGTTCGCTGAAAGAAGCTACCGAGATGCGGGCCGCTTCTTTCCCCACTGCACTGGTGTCCAAAATGGTTCTACAATTCGTACGGCGCTCAGCTACAAGTCAGCTACGCGTACGAACCTTGAGCCATGTACGGATTGAGGCTGTTGGGGCATGTCACGAGAGATATTTACTTGAATAATGGTATTTTCGCATAACAATTCATCTACAAAGATTGCTTAAAAATATGGTTGACACCATCCATTCTGCATCAGCGTTGTCCGTCCGTCAAATTAACTTGAGGCCAAAATCTAATTTCTGGCGGCGGCGACTAACACTGATCTCCCCCCGGGAGCAGCCGCACTGCGTAAACAGAGCATAGACGAGCACACTTCATTCGTGGCTCTATATATGTTTGGATGAAGCTCAGATGTTCCAACGAAAGAGAAGGGGTTGCAATTGCCGGGCGCAAAAATGACCCCGAATGCAGTCTCCCCGCTCGCCAGGCTCCCAATCAGGCAATATGCAATCCCGAAACGAGAACTGTCTTCCGTCTCTTCAGTGAAGAAATCATTTCTCAAGGAAAGCTAACTCGGAACCACGTAGATGTCAAGTAGAAAGGCCACTACAAAGTTCGCCAGGAAGTATAAATATAATTGGCATTCTCACCTATGGTATTCACGCTTATATCGCAAGGGCAGTTGAAGCAGAACACAGATTCCTTGGGTAAGATAGACAGAGATCGGTGATCATGGAGTCTTACAACATTCATCAAGAAGCCAGCCGCATCTTCCACGACGTCCTCCTGCCAGACGCCCGTCTCGGCCTGCCCCCCGAGGTCCACGCCGCCGCGTCCCGCGTCTCCTTCGCGACCGGCACGACCATCGCGCGCCCCTTCATCCCGGTCCCGACCAAAGTGACCGAATGCAGCGCGGCACTCTGGGCGCTCCTAGCGACGTACGCCAACACCATCATCACCCAACGGGTCAATAACGGCAACAACAACAACAACGGCAACCTTGGCGCTGTCAGCGACTACCAAAACGTCGTTGTCGACAGCGACGCCGCCACCGCCTTCACCTTCTCCTTCCTCCTCCTGAAGCTGAACGGCAAGCAAGCCCTCGCGGACCCGACAGTCGTCGCCACCCGCCTCGTGCCCCGCGACGCCACGCACATGTACCAGCCCTGGCGCCGGCTGTGCACCAACCTCTACCAGTGCGGCGACGGGCGCTGGTACCACACGCACGGCGGGCTCGACGCGAGCCCCAGCCTGCGCATGCTGGGACTGCCGACGCACCGGCCCGAGCTGACGACGCCGGACGACGACCTGGAGATCGTGGCGACGTACGCGAAGCAGGTACGGGAGAAGTTCGACGACGCGGACTGGCTCGACACGGTGTGCAACGAGCACTGGCGCCAGGCGGGGACGCTGTGCTTGACGGCCCAGGAGTACCGCGAGAGCGCGCAGGGGCGCGCGGTGGGGGATGATCCGCTGTACCTGGTCGAGGAGTCCGACCTGGACACCCTATCTGCGCCGGTGCCCTGGCCGTCACCAAGCGCAGAGACGGCGACGACGAAAATGCGCCCGCTCGAGGGGATCAAGCTCCTCGACCTCACGCGCGCCATCGCCGGCCCCACCATTGCGCGCCTCGCCGCCCTCTTCGGCGCGACCGTGATCCGGGTATCCCACTCTTCGCTGCCTGAGCTGCACTCGCTGCTCCTCGAGAGCAACCTGGGCAAGCGGGACGTCAACCTGGACCTCAAGACGGAGCCCGGGCGCGCGTCCCTGCGCCGCCTGCTCGAGGACGCCGACGTCGTCCTCGACGGGTACCGCCCTGGCGCGCTGGAGCGGCTGGGCTTCGGTCCCGACTACGTACGGGCCCTCGCCCGGCGCCGCGGGAGGGGCATCGTCTACGCGCGCGAGAACTGCTACGGGTGGAGGGGCCCGTGGGCGCACCGGAGCGGGTGGCAGATGATCAGCGACGCCGTGACGGGGCTGGCGTGGGAGTTTGGGAAGTTCATGGGGGTCGAGGGGGAGCCTATTGGTAAATACCTACTCACAACATTGAAGCTTGAACCCCTTTCCCCCTCCCTCCCGCCCCCACAACCTCCTCTCCCTCTAATACTAATCCTTGATGACATAGTGCCACCATTGCCCAACTCCGACTTCCAGACCGGCGTCGTCGGCTGCGTCGCCATCATGAACGCCCTGGACCGCCGCGCGAAACGGGGCGGCAACCACCTCGTCTCGGTGTCGCTGAGCCAGTACAACAGCTTCCTCATCTCGCTCGGGTTCCACGAGGCCGCGGTCCGTGACGAGCTGCGCGAGATGTGGGATGACTGCTTTCGGCCACGGCATTACGACGACATGCATCGCATGTTGACCATAGTCAGTCTCTTCACCGAACCCCCTTTTCATTCGTCCCCGTTCTTTTTCTTCTCATTCTCCGCCTGTCATCGCCCTATCGCATATTGTTGCTAACTCTGCCCTCTTACTCCCCCTCCCCAGTTCAATCGAGAGCTTCCCAAGAAGGCACCGTCGCTTTATGATCCGAAGCACATGATGTCCATGAAGGCCGAACTCGGGGTCGAGGATGAGATCATGAATTTCCTGGGCCCACCCGTCTCTTTTGACGTGACTCGTCTAGGGTACGACGTAGGCAGTTGTGAGAGAGGCAGTCATAAACCAGAGTGGCCCGCAACAAGAGCAACGGGGAGAGAATGATGTCGGTACTAGTCTGAACATGACTATGTAGTCGTGGGTATCAAGGTTAAGCAGACTACATCTACATATTTATGCCATATAAGCCACCTCTTTAAGTATTGTACACCTGTCGCAAGCTGGACATGTATGTTAGCAACTTGAAAACCTGAGCGATATCAGTATTCCCTGGACGCCTCAGTTCCCACATGTGAGCCGAACATATGGCGGGAACAATTATTGCTGGCCATATGGTCTACGGCACCGGAGGTCTGACCATTGCCCGATCCTCTTCGTCATCGAAGCCTGCCCATGTATGGTCCTCACCGCCGCCGCCTTCTTCGTCTTCTTCACTATCGGTCACATCGGAGCCACAGTCGTCTTGATCACCCATACTGACGTCGTTTGAAGGCTGAAAGGTGGGAGCCCTCCCATTGGGTTGAGCCGACACATATTGCGGATAAGATGACGGGGTAGATTGCGGGTGGGAAGATGAAGGCAAACCCTGTTGGCGATAGCTGGGAGTAGCAGGCGGTGGCGGCTGGGCATAGTTATTTTGATTTGATTGCGGTTGCTGTTGATATGATGGTTGTTGTGGCCGTTGTTGTTGCATTGGTGGTGGCGGCGGTGGTGCTTGAATCACAGGGTGCTTAACGGTCTTCCTCGGCCTCTCCGCGTCGACCGTCGCAAGAGCGGCCTGCCACTGGAGCAGCTCGGCCTTCATCCTCCGCCGCGACTGCTGGTTCCAAGCCCGCGCCATGCGCACCTTGTCCGCGAACGATTTGACCGACCCGCTCTCCGACGAAGGTTTTCCAAGCGCGGGTAGTGGCTGCGTGGCGGCCGTTGGTGTCTGAGTCTGAGTAACAGCACTGCCCCTTACTCTATAAGAGGGAGCATCTGTTCGCTGCAGAGGCAGAGTGTGGTACGGGGGATGCGGGCCTTGCGGGCCACGGTACGACCCCTGCCTAAGGGGCGCCGGCGGAAGCTGGGACTTCGGAATATGCGGCTTTGGTTTCCTAACCTTACAGCCAATCCGGGCCGCTCTACCGACCTGACTCCTCATCCTCTCCTCTGGGGTAATGGGTTCGTTGGTACATCGCTATAAGGTGAAAGTCAGTCAATCGATCAAAGAGTGATCTTCAACAAATGGATCAAAAGGGGGTAACGTACACGATGTTGGTTCTGTTAGCAGCAGTTGGCGCACGCATGCTTGATGGTGCTGACTGCCAGGATCTCCGGGGGGGCCACAATGCATCTTGCAAACGGGCCGTTCTGCAGGCGGCAGTTACGGCACGGGTTGGGGTTGATCTGACCGCATATGAAGATCATCATGGCCGAGAAATCGGTGGGGGTCCTCGGGACGAAGCCGCCGTTTTGGCGGTTGGGGTTCCACTCGATCTGTCGGATGGTATTTTGGTCGGCGAGCATGGAGGCAAGCGGGTGTGCGAACCGCCGGGTGTTGCTGAACTCGGCCGGGAGGGTTTGGATGGCCGTCTCCCATGCCGATATATCACTACCAATGGGAGCAGGAGGCTGTGTATCTAAGTAGTCGACTTCCTCCTCTTCCTCTTCCTCCTCCTGGTTTGGAGCGGCCGAGCTGGGTGTCCTACTCTGGCTCTGGCTCTGCGACATGGACTGGGTGGCCGAACCGCCCATAGTCTGGTGCGCCGGAAATTGTTGGATGGGCGAGTCCATAGGTGTGGATATCATCCGTTGGGATGACAGACGCTCGGCTGCCGCCGCATCTGCCAAAGCGCCGAAGTCCTTGATGTCTGGGAAGTCGTCCATGATAGCCACCACCTGCAGTGCTGCTTGATACCACTCGATACCCCGTACCGATATATGTGATATATGTGGGGAATGCAAGCAAGGGTTCGCGGGTGTAGCGCGCGAAAGCCTTAGCGAGACGTGCCTGAATCAATCAATCAATCAATCCAATTAGGACAAAGGACAGGTTTCATCCATCAATGACATCAATGAGCCTGCCCAAGCTGTTCCAATGTCATAAGGTCATGAGTACACTGTATGCGAAGTCGCTTGTTGTCAAATGCACTCGGAGTTGATGTCTCAATGACCTTGACCACCGCTGCAGGCACTGAAAGAGATACATGGAAATTGACGGTGGAAGGTGTCGCACGCATGCGCTAAAATGGGGACTCCCAATAGTATCGGTAGAATCCCGGCAAACAATTACAGGGCATTTCCAATGTCTTCCAGTGAGTGTCATTCACTTTAGGTACTTGACTTGAACCACCCGAACTACCTACAGACTGATGACCTCCAGAATATCTTATGTTGTAAGATCATGTCACTCAATACAATTCGGTTTCCAGTATGCAGGTATGTTCAATAGATTTTGGCATCATTTTGAGTCGCTTAACTTCTTCATAGTGTCTCAAGTTTTTCGCTCGGGATCAAGTAAGAACCCGAATTCCTAAACGATTCAGGGAAGAGCACTCCAGGGAATGCCGCTAGCTTGCTTGCGCTTGCCCACCTGTCCCGCAACACAACATTAGGTATGAATGCCCTTGTCCCAAAAGTACCGACTTACATATGTTCAGAGTCCTGTCACTTTCTGATTTCTGCTCTTCAAGGGGGACATCTCGGGGTCAGGATGCCTCTCTCCCAGATGCTCAGCGCACCGGAATCATTGATTCGTTTCCCTCGGGAAAGGAGATATCCACCAATCCCTCCTTCACCCATGCTGCAAGAACATGGCGGTCTGTACCTTAGGTATCCCAAAACACCTGATCCATGCTCAAGCTACCAATATTGATTGGAGAGTGTTCGAATCCCACCCTGTTGGCTAGCAAGAGCAAGAGAAAATGGTATTACATCAAACCCCTGCCAGGGCTCTCGCATCTCGGTAACAATGATTCCACCGCATTCTGTCAGAATGCGTGAAGTGTGCACCGACTTGATGTTCGGAGACAGGGAGACCAATCAGCTGCATCTTATTTGTCTCAGTGTTTGTTGAACTGCAGTTCTGACAACTCGCAGATACCGTGCTCGCTTAACCGCTTAGCGAGCCGAACGAACCCCAGGAGCATCACCTGCAGCTGCAGCGGCGTAGAGGCGCTACTGCACAGAAGGTTACCTTAAGCTACATATACCTACCCCCTTACTGGACCGTTCTACTCCACCCTCAATGCCAACAACTGCCACCCCCCTGGCCTATCTTCCTCCACCAAATCAATAGAGGGGGATCTACAACCCAACACCATGTTGGTGCGCCACTACAGAACTGCATCTTTTCCTTGTTTTATCAATCATTGTTGGACTAGATCGAAGCGTCGATCTCTAAGCGAGATACCGGGAAAATGTAGAACCCTATCTATGTCGGCTCGCATCGTTTCCGAGCGTACCGAGGCCAGTCGATTAACTCAGGAGTCAGGTATTGGCCAACATCTCAGACATATGTGACATACCCCTCTCAGCCCCCGGCTGCCACGTCGGGGTGAACTCCGTGGATGGATACATCCCAGTTTAATAAAAGGGCTGTTTAGTCTGTATATCTAGGTTCCCCGGCACCCAGCCCTTTGGACGCCTAAATTCGTTTTTATGTTCCTTTTGTTCCAGCTGGCCGAAACGTGGCGAACTCACCCCCATGCTTGAATAAAAGCTGAAAGAGGACGCAACAGCTGCTGTCCACCACGTTCCAGTAATCTTCATTCCTAGCATCTCCCAAGAAGGAAGCTGGCCAAAATGATGGAAACACTTCTCCGCCCTGCGGTCCTCGGGCCCGTGGTCGTCGTCGTAAGCTACGTGCTCTACCAGATCCTGCGCGCATCCCGGACCAAGCTGCCCGACCTGCCCATCGTCGGCGCCAAACCGGGCGAGTGGTTCCCGCTACAGCGCGCCCGGTGGCGAAACGTGACCAACATGAGGGAGTCGGTCTTCGAGGCCTACCGCTTGTACAAGAACCGAGCCTGCATCTTCCCAGTGGCGGGCGGTTACGACTTCGTCCTGCTGCCCCGGAATGAGCAGCAGTGGCTGCTCGACCAGCCCGATAGCCGCGTCAGCATCCACGACCTCAACTTGGACATCTTGCAGACCCAATACACACTGCCCGACCCCAAGCTCGCCACCCACCCGGTCCACCACGACCTGGTCAAGGGCGTCCTGACGCGCGAGACAGGCAACCTGGTCCCGGCCCTGTATGACGAGGTCCAGTACAGCGTCGACGCACTCTACGGGTCCGAGCCCGGGGTGACCAAGGAAGTCCCTGTGTACAGCGCCGTCCAGGACATCATCTGCCAGGTCACGAACCGCGTCTTTGTGGGGCTGCCCTTCTGCCGCAACCCGGATTTACTGAAAAATGGCGTCGCCTTCGCCATGGACATCCCCCTCGCCGCCAACCTCCTCAAATTCGTCTGGGAGCCCCTCCGGCCCCTCGTCGCCCTCGTCTTCATGGTCCCCAGCCGCCTCCACACCAACCGCTTCGTCAAGATCCTCCGCCCCGAGGTCGAGCGCCGCCTCGCCGACTACGACGCGCGCCAGGCCGACCCGGAGACCAAAGCGGCCGACGGCGGGGTTCCCAACGACTTCCTGCAGTGGTCCTTGCACCAGGCCAAAACCCTCGGCGACCCGTACATGTACAGCACGTACACCCTGGCGTCGCGCGTTTTGTTGCTGAACTTCGCGTCCATCCACACCTCGTCCTTCGCCATGGCCAACGCCGTCTTCGACATAGCCGCGTCGGCGTCGCCCGCCCAGATCGACGAGCTCCGCGCGGAGATCAAGAGCGTCCTCGCGGAACACGGGGGCGTCTGGAACAAGCGCGCCATCCAGCAGATGCACAAGCTCGACAGCACGATGCGCGAGTCGCAGCGCATGAACTCGGTCGTCGTCATGGGCACGGGCCGCCGCGTCGTCGACCCGCGCGGCCTCACGACGCCCGAAGGGGTGCACCTGCCGCCCGGTACCGTCGTGGCCGGGCACGGGCATGCCGTTTTTCATGATGGGGATATCTATCCGGATCCGGAGACGTTCCAGCCGTTCCGCTTCGCGGAGATGCGACAGCAGCAGCAACAGGACGACGTAGGGGAGAAGAAAGAGGGAGGGGGAGGGTCTGCGAGCTATGTGCAGCGCGCAAGGCAGGCCTGGGCTACGACAAGTCCCGAGTTCGTCGCTTTCGGGCACGGGAGGCATGCTTGTCCTGGACGGTTCTTCGCGTCAACTGAGTTAAAGCTCCTGCTGGCCTATACCGTCTTGCACTACGACTTTGAGCACTTGGAAAAGAGGCCTAGCAATTCGTTCTTCGCGGCGTCCCTGGTACCTCCGATGAAAGAGACTGTTAAGATGACGAGAAGGGCGCATACCTGATGAATATTTATGGAGGGAGTAGTAGGTACCCGTCCAGGGATGTTATACTTTTGAATGGATGTTATTTATATATCATCTAAAGATAAATACAATTATGGAACGACTTGACAGTTATAATGATATAAGTATCAAATAGATGATCACAGCTTAGGGACCAGTCACTCACGCTCATTCCGGAACCACATAAGGGGATGTTGCTTGACTGATAAAAGTCAAAGTCGTGACAACACAGCAATAGAGCAAATACCAAATTGTCTACCGAAATATATCATCCAGAACAGAGGAGCGGAAAAAGTGTCCGTATGCATTGTCTTCGTATCTGAAGGTGGACCTAATACCGGCAGGGGTAGATGAGATTGCAGCAGGCGAAAAAGGGGGCCATGAAGAGACGATGTTGAATATTACCATTATTCAAATAACAAAAGAACATGTAAATACATTCATCCCAATTTCGACTCAATTCCTGACAATTACCATACTAAGGATGAAAGCCAGCATGCCAATACTATTGGGTGGCAGCTCCTAAACGCAGGAAGGTGCGAAGCCAAGGTCCTTCGGCTCTCTTGTGACTAGATAGGTAATCGACAGTAGCAGACTCACTCTTGCCTTGGGATAAGCGGTGCCACCAAAATTGAAACGTGTTGCTTGGTCGAAGTTTTTTCGTCGAGACTTGACGTGTGTCAAAGCTCTTGGACATGCGAGAACGATGCCCCAGCTTAGGGCGGTTCTCCTTTATTCTGTTCGGGACAAACGTTTATACCACCTTTGTCTACAAACCTAGAACGTTTAGGCAGGTTGGAACAAAGACCTTTATTCAAAGAAATAGTCTATATGTAAATAAGGTAGAGACGGGCCTGTCTGGTGGCGGGGACTATCCCAATGCTAAAGGATAGCGCTTGCTCACACGGGTCCCCGGCATCACATGTTTCAATACCACCAGATTCTGGAAATACCACCGCCGGCAAACGAGGGATAGTTCGATTATTGAAGCATATCCACACACGTAGAACAGAAAAGAAGAGGGCGGGCGGAGATGGAAACTGCCACCTTCTACATCACCCACCGCTTCCCCTGCGGCCACAGCGCCATCTACGAGCACCCGGCCATCGTGCTCCGCAAGATGACGCGGGCCGGCCTCGTGCCCCGGGACCAGGAGTTCTCGCAGATCACGGTCCACCTCGGCACCAGCGATCGGTGCAACATGTGTCCTCCCGCCAAGCCACCAAGAACAACAACAACAACAACAACAATGCAGCACATAGTACCGGATGATGATATAGTGAAACAACACGGAAATGATTGCGCGGAGCGGAAGAATACAGCAACGCCACCATCGCTTTTAAAACACACCTTCTGCTGCGAGCACAATGTGCGCAGGCCCATGCACGAATCCGTCCTCGCCAAGCTGCGCAAACACGAAGTGATCCCCCCAAACCACGGCTCAGGGGCAGCAGAGAAGGGCGAGGCCATCGTGCTGGAAGTGGAGAGCTCCTACTGCGAGGCGTGCCAGGAAGCCAAGATGCGTGAGGTGCACGAGTCCCTGCGCGCCCTCCAGCGGGATCTGGATCTGGACCTAGATGACGACCCTGCTGCAGATAATGAGCAGTCTCTCCGGCGGAGGGAGGACAAGCTCCGGGACGTCTTCCTGCAGCTCGAGGAGGCGCACCTGACCGCGGAGCTGGCGCCGCGGCACTTCCGGGGCTCGCTGCGGGTCTTTGTGGAGATCTGCGTCGAGGCGATCGCGCCGCCGGGGCGGCTGCGGGACTGGGTGCAGACGCTGACGGCGAACGACTACTTGGTTGGCGACGTGCGGAAGGCGGTGGAGGAGAGGCTGAGGAGGAAGGACCAAGTGCAATAATACATGTATATGAACAAGAGCTAATCATATAGGGTACTCATATGTAACTGTCAACCCTGCATAGGATAATAATAGTACAAACATAAAGAAACTACCAGTAATTTTAGACAAGTCACAAGGCGTGGAAATCATTATCAAGAGCAAGAAAGGGTAATTAATCCTCAAAATCGTAGTATATTCAGATTATTGTGTCATCCTCTTCTAGATCGTAATCCAAAAAGCAAATGCGCCGCTCTATATGCAAACATGGGTTTTTGTCGTTAAGATTGTGTGTGTGCTGCGTAGAAACAGAAACAGTCGATTTATCGACCGTTTACTGCTGCTGGTAGAGGCAGCCGACGGGCTCCGAGATGGTCTGGATGCGGGCGGCGACGGCGGTGCAGTTAGAGTTGCCACCGGGGTTGGTGGTGCCGGCGAGCCAGACCTTGTAGGAGCCCTCGGCGTAGCCGGGGCAGGCCTGGAAGTCGTTGCCGTCGAACTTGAGGTGGCCGTCCTCGACGGAGAAGCCGGTGCGCTCGGCGTTGCGCGGGGTGGGCTCAACACCGGTGGTGTAGCCGATGATGCCCTGGCCCATGCCGGAGCGGTCGACGAAGACCTGCTGGCGGGGGTTGCTGGTGGAGTAGAGGTACAGCTCGCCGGCGTCGGTGAGCTGGAAGGTGGCGAACTCCTGGGCGAGGCCCTTGTCGCACGAGGCCTGCTGGGCAGCGCCGTGGTTGAAGAGGCCGCGCTGCGAGGCGCTCCAGCCGGCGTACTGGAGAGGGGTGCCCGAGGCGATGGACAGGACGCCGAAGACCTGCTGGCCGTTGGAGGTCTGGGCCGAGACGGCGGCGGCCGAGGCGGCGGTGATGGCGATGTTCTTGAACTGCATTTTGGTGGTTGGGGTTGGATTGATTAGGTGATTAATTAAATAGTCTGATTGGTAGTTGGGTAAGAACGAATGTGGTGATTGTTGAGGTGGGTGAGGAGGAAAAGAAAAGACCATCAACTATCGAAGGATTCGAGATGCTTATATAGACTTTCGGATGCGGATGCGAGTTGGTTGTGAAAGGAGTACGTAGCACACGATATGGGGAACTATCTACCCAGCATCGAATCAGGGGGGCAGGGGGAGCAGACGGGACGAGGGCTTCTGGAAGGGAGGCGCAGGGTATGGAGTCGCCGGAATACTGGTGTTTGACTGGGTTGCTTGCGCTTGCTTGCTGGCTACACCGGCAATTGCAGCAAACAACCCCCTGGTATTGCCCTGTATCGCCCTGACCTTCTGATCCACGGAAGATTCTTGAGCGGATGAAGTCATCGAGTGCCATCTGAACTCTGAACTTGCACTGCCCGGCTCCACCAGTCCCGTATTCACTAGTGGATGTGGGGTCGCCGAGACCCTACAGCAGAACTACACTCGCTAACAGAGGCAAATGCCGTCAGGCCCGTTGAGGGGGAGCGAGGGAAGTCGTCAAAAGTCGAAAGGGAACCCTCGGCTTGGTCGGGCAGCCGGGGCACGCTATGCCTCAATTGACAGTAGACGCCGAAAGCCTGCTAAAATTGGGAGTTTATGCGCATCGACAGCACCGACGACCAGAAGACAGCACCGATCACCCGGCGAATCGTCCGTCCATCGCACGGTCCAAGGTTTGCGTTGGCAACCAGGCAATTGTCGCGCGCGCCTCACTCACTCACCTCTTGTTCTTCTGTCTGTCGCTTCTGCCGCAGCCATCTACGTAAGCGAAGCAACGACCAAGCTCCTCGGCACACTTTCTGCTTGACGTGGCATCGTTTGCGTTTACCTAATTGCAATATCCCATTTCCATCTCTACTCATTCCGGATCAAGTCGAACATGGAGAAGATAGCCTTTCGCATCGAGCTCAATCACGACGATCACAATACTTAATACGAGCAGATATGCCCGAACACCATTGTGACATGCTATTTTTACGATGCACTTTAGTCACAGTTGGGCCTCTGCACGATCGATCAAAGAAAACAGACTGGCTTGTGACCCGTCACCGTCACTGTCACCTGTTGTCACTCTCCCCCAAAGACCAAACCTCGCCAAGCCTTGGACTCAGTCCACGATCCACCACTCCACAACTAGCATACCACAATCTCGTATTTTGGGCGGGCGCCTTTTTAGGGGGTGGTTTTCTTTTTCTTTTCTTGGTCACAAACCACGCACTAGTCCAGCTAGCCAGCGATTCTACCAACGATTGACGCAGCGGCTCTCGGGAAGGGGCCCAAGGGGCTGAAAGCGGGTCTTCGTTGGTGGCCAGCACTCAACAACATCCACTAAACCCTAGGTTGGTTAGGGACCTGTCAGGTCAGAACCTTGGTATGGACATCATGCAACGTCAACTGCCAATATTGTATCCATTCCAAACCATCATGCAACCTGCACGACCGCCAAACCCTTCCCCTTTTTCTGGCAGCAATCCATGCCGGGCCCCGAGGCCATTGAAGCAATTGAAGCAGCGCTTCAAACTTCCTCCATCTCTTTCTTGTTCTATGTTTAGCTTGAAGTTAATGTTCGGGAGAACCGAGGTAGCAGTGGTCCCCGCAGTAACATATCTGCAGCTTCAAACCGCGCACAGGAACAAGCCATGTCGTCCCAATGCCACCCGGTCTGTTCCATCTGTCGTGCATCGCTCTGCTCGACCTCATCACGTACTTGCCTCTTCTTATTGACCTCAAGCAAAAGATTCAATGGAGGATAAATGAGGCGGACCCATCACAACAACGTCGGATCGTGGAACTTCAAACATGCACGCAGCTTGCTGATACTGAGAAGTTGTTCTCGGGACAGGCAGTACATATGTAAGTGTGTCTGTGTATATTGAGTCGTTCGATGGCCTCAAAAAGGCCAGAAACGTACCATTTGCGTACAGTTTTCTACTCTACATCGTAACCATTCCATGATTCTCCCACGTTCGGTAAGAGGGGGGCAAGCCCCAACTCCTCTCCTGCACAGCGCATAGGCGGAAGGGAAATATCGGGCCTCCGAAAAGGAAGCGTAATAACTCTCTCAAATAGTCTTCTCGGGGCTATCATCAGAACGACGCCAATTCGCACGGGCAGGCCTCATGCCACTGAGCATCCCAAAGTCGTTCTCATACGATGATGAAAGTGCGATTCGTTTTCCCGTGAGACAGAGAGAGAGAGAGAGAAATAAGCGAGTTAATCAAGCACAGCTATTAAATAAATCATTCCAAATTCTATCTACCATCATCAAAATCCAGTTCCCTCACGGCAACGTCCCATCATATATTACCCAACCAATCACTTGTTCTTTTTAATCCCCCCATACTGTCGCCGAGTGCTTGGCGGTATAGCCGGTTTCCGAGCCTTCTTCGCCATCATCGGAGTAATAGCGACGGTAGCATAACGACCTTTTTGCCTGTGTTTGAGATTCTTCTCCAGCCACCTGCTGCACCCGGCTAGTTCGTCGCCGCGAATGCCTGCCGGGTTCAGCAGGGGCGCAGGTACATTGGGGAAACAGTCGGGGTGCCGTAGTACAGCTGTATAGAACAAGGCGGAAAGGTTGGTTTCCCCGTTAGCAATGAACGCACCACAGCAGCAGCAGCAGCAACGAAACGAAACGACGACAACATAGTAATAACATTGAATCAAATCATAGATAAATGAAACGGGATTTGGGGTCGTTCGTCCACTTACACGTGATATCGTAGATAATATCCGTCCCCATGTCCCTCACCCACTTCCCCTGCGCCGCGCGGTAATCCTGATGGCGCCGCAGCTCCGGGAACGCAATGCTCTTCTTCAGCGGGTCCTTGGCTTCCCGGGTGACCATCTTGGCCCGGGTGTAGAAGAAGCGGTTGGTGTCGTAGTAGTCCTGGAGCTCTCGCGCGCGCGCGGCCCCGTCCGCGCCGGCCGCCGGGTGGGTGAGCTGGCGCGTCAGGTCGGCGGCGCCCCAGTGCGCCTTGGCCCCCGGGAGGAACAGCGCGTGGCCGTGCAGGACGACGCAGTTGGCCGGGATCGCCGTGGTGGCGTCCCACTCCTCGACCATCCGGCCCACGTTCCGGACCGTGTGGCCGTAGACTTGGAAGTCGTAATTCGGAAAGTGGTCGTAAATTTGGTGGTCGCGATTCGGAAAGTGGTTCGGGTGGGCTTTGGAGAAAGCCTCCGTCGCGTCGTGGCCGAATAAGCCGGCTAGTGCCGTGTCGGCGGCGGGATGGTGTTGCCGGTAGTCTGCAGGGTGGGTGGGTGGTGGTTGGCCCCCGAGTTAGCGTGATTGGGTCGACGTTGGTTGTATGATAGTGAGGGTAAATAAACATCGAAGTGAAGGGAAAGAAATGGAGGTGGGATTGAGCAATGAGTACTTACCGGTAATGTCATAAACAACCCCCTCTATGGCAATGTAAATACCGTCGTCTGGGTTATCGTGCATTCGAAGCTCGTCCTTGGTAAACAGCTGAGGGTTATTGTGCACCTGATTCCAGGATGTGCAAGTTTCAGGCCGCACCATGGCACACAGATACCGGTTTAGCCTTTCGAGGATGGGGGACCCCTGTGGCAATTTGTTAGGGTCCAGATGTTCAGGCTGCCCCGGTACCGAACTCATGACGGCGTCTTTTTCCTCCTCGGTAGCAGTGTGTAAGAACTCTGCGATGGGGGGCAAAGTCAGTAACCATGAATCACTTCATTCGTTTTTCTTCCTCCTCTTCTTCTTCTATCTTTCTTCTTTTTTTGACGAAGAGACCAGAAGAAAACCTACCGGTGATATTGAACACCTTGTCCTCCCAGATCTTGAAAAGCGGTGTAGAGTACTCGCCGTCCATCTGCCGAATCTCGGTTTCCGTCATCATGGCCATCAGCCGCCCCCGACGGCGGACTCGGCCATCCCTGAGCCTGCGTCGAAAGCTGGCCGCCATGGCATTCCGGTCGTCCTCCAATACCAACCCGTTAATCGTCTTGTTATAAATTAATTGCCTTTGATCGGCAAAGGTCGTGCCGACTGTGACCGTATCCCCCGTCACATTGACAAACGTCACATCCAAACCGGTAGGGTCCCATACTTCGGTATTCCCCTCCCCCGTGAACAGCAGAACAAAGTTCCGGCTCGCGACTTGGTTGGCCGTGAGGAAGGTCTCGGGCGGCTTCCGGGGATCTGGCTCCCTCATCCGAGACGGTTTCTTGGGGAGTCGGGGGTCGATGGCTTCCATGGGATTGGGCCTGTTGACCAATCGGAAGTTCAGCCGGGCCTGGGGGGTGGAGCTTTCACGAGCAAAGTCCAGGACGTAATAGTCGGCATTGCGGCGGTAGGGGGGGATTTTGAAGTTGAAGTCGGCCCAGTCCTTCTGCGGGTTCTGGCCCGGCTTCTTACGCTGCTGGAGCAGGTCATGGTAGCCATCCACGAGCGCCTCCGTCCACTCTCTTGGCCCCGCGTCGATGTGGTATCTCCACGTAGGGAACAAATGCTTCTCTAATGCCTGTAGATACTCTATTGGATCCTCCGGTGGGCTCTTGCCGCCATTGATGTCAAGGAAAATGGGATTTGTGACGGCGTCATACTCCCGATATGAGTCCTGGCTCAGTGTGGGGGGACCGACATGCCCAATCGCCCTGGTATACGTTCTCTTGCTTACGCTTTGCCTACGTTCGAGCTTTTCGGCGGGAAGCGAAGCGGCCATGAGATAGGTCAGTTTGAAGTAGAGACCACAGGCTATCCGTATGCTCCTTACTGTCGTCCGGTCACTCATCGTGTTATAGCAGGCGGTCATTAATGAAACTGTTAGGCTACAACACTGTCGGTAAAGTCGCCTTGTGTGAAAGACAGAAAAGACTTGTACCAGCCGCCGAAAGAGGCTTGACGAGCCCCAGACACTGGTCCCCCACTGGGGAAACTCGGTGTCAAACCAGGGACGAAGCTGGTGCATGCGCTGCTTTCGAGTACGCAGCTCGTTGCGCACTCGATCCAGCGGTTCTTGGAGTTCGTCTACCCCATGTCGCTGCGACACCTCAATGTCGTAACTCCTAGTTAGGCCCGTCTTTACCTGGAACTCACTGGCGCTGAAAGAAACGGTAGGCGGCTTGAGAGCCCCGCGGCCCTTCTTCGCTACTACCTTGTCCCAGTATTCGTCTGTGAAGAGCAAAGCACAGTAGAATGCAGGCACATGCCAGGAATGATTGATCTTCATCGGTGCATTCATGAAAGTCCAATCCTGGTCATCCTTGGGCGGCCGCTTGTAGGCTCTGTGCGACCAGGGCACCTCGTCTGAACTCAGAGTGAAACTGCATAGTTTTACTTGTTGAGCCTCCCCCGGCGGAGTCTTATGGAAGTCAAAGCTTGCTGCGGATACCTCTGACCCTCCAAGTAAATGTCGCTCAAGGGATATGCCCGCCTCGAAAAGCTGATCGTCTCGAATGTACTATTGTCATGATTCCTGTCAGCTAACTAGCGCACTGGCTGGGGCAGGGGCACTGTGCTTCCACATTCTTACTGGTTCGGCCTCCTCGGCTAGATTTAGTCCCTTGGGGCCCCATTTCTCCAGACGACGATGGTAGACTATTGCATGCTGTGACGCACATCAGTATCATTCAAGTTCGAGGAAAGGGATCCAGGTTATACTCACCATTAACTCGTGTAGTAGCTGTGAGGCATCCGGTTGTGTCAGCTTCGAAACCCTGGTCTGTAAAGAAGAGGTTTCTTACAGTGAGTGATGTAGTAAACCAGCCGAAGCTTGCCTCTGCAGGTGTAACATCAGGTGGCCCATCGTGGCATAAACCACGGAGAAAGCTGACAGATATACATGTGACAGGGGTGTAATAGTAACCCTTGTCATTCAACCTGGTAGAATCCATAAACCAACAAGTCTCCCCCATGTTTTGACCCCCAGTAGCTTCGCTGTCCCATTCATCGAGAAAAGAGAGACGTAATTCCCGGCTCAGATGCTCAAGTCTTTCTCGTGCCATGTTTGCATAATCACTGGTGTTTAGTATCTCAGTTATTGTCCGGGACCGTAGGACCATGCCCTTTGGCTCAGTTCTCAACCCTGGATCGGGATCTCTACCATCCTGATGCATAAAGTCACCCCAAAGCACTGTATCTAGCCTGGAAATCGATGGGGTCAGTGTGTTTGTCAACTCAAAGCTCGGCGGCTATTCTAAGGACCACTGACCAAGGGTCTCTCTCTTTGATGAGCAGCTCCAACACCCGGTAGACCCACTCGGTCAGGATTTTGACCTGACCCCAGATCTTGTCGTCGTTGACGGTCCATCTCTGGATATGTTTCCTCGTCTCATTTTCAAGAGTTCGGTCGTCCGGGTCAAGCCATCTATCCTTGCGCAAGAAGCGGTACCACTTTGACTCGTCGACTGTGAAAGTATTTTGCTTGAACTTTTCAAAATTTGCCGCATGATCATACGCGGATGAATGCCCGCCACGATAAGGCAGGTGAGCCATATCCTCGCTACATAGTCCTCCTGATCAGCTTGAGCGAACTTGTTATTCTATAACAATCATTAACAATAATTGTAGTACTTACTTCAATGCCCCAATTTGCCAATTCTTTAAACCATACTGTCTTTGTTCCTGAAATCTCTCGGTATTGAATAGTTTGTCCAAGTCTGCCTCGCTTGGCATGGGCACCGGAATATTTTGGGGGATGTCATGGTAGTTTAGGGCATCGAGCCGTGGATGAAGTGGCGCGCGCCCCGAGTGATGAAGGCCATCACCAAGGTCAAATGGAACGTCTCCGAGATCAAATCTTGCTGCCCAGGGAGACAGAGGCTTCCCCCTGAAAATATTGCCTCCTTGGCTTCCTCCTCCTCCGGGCGCTCCTCCGCTTGGTGCTCCGCTTGGTGCCCCTGGTGCCCCTGGTGCCCCTGGTGCTCCTGGTGCTCCTGGTGCTCCTGGTGCCCCTGGTGCTCCTGGTGCTCCTGGTGCTCCTGGTGCTCCTGGTGCCCCTGGTGCCCCTGGTGCTCCTGGTGCTCCTGGTGCTCCTGGTGCTCCTGGTGCTCCACCGCTACTTGACCCGGCAGTGGCCATAATTTAGGGTTTTGAGGATGAGTTTTCGCCTTTTTAAGAGGAGGGATCAAGATGACCCGCCGGCTGATTCCTGTCCCTGGATATTTGCCAGCTCCGGCTTGTTTAGTAAGGTAGCTCGATGGGCGATGAGAGATGGGCAGGTAGATTGGAAGTGTCCCACGGAAGCTTGAGTTGTTGATGGCGGCTCGTAGGAAGTTACAGAGTCTTCGCAGGCGAGGACCATGACTGTTTCTTTGTGAGTTTGTTTCTTTGAAGGCATTGTGTTGCTTCAATGGAGCTATTGTCTTTGTTGCAGTCAAAAGTGGATGACGGAAATGGAATGGCATGTTAGCTGAGAAGGGAACACGACAAAGAAACGAAAATACACGGCCGCATTAAGCATCGGATGAATCTTCTTGAAATAGCTTGGGCGTTGTTACTTCACGTTGTTTGCGCTTGCCTCAATGGTAAGAAGCGCCAACGCTGCTTCCTCCACTACAGCCTGTGTATAAGTACTTTCCGTTTTACACCTCCAAACTGCACTGTGCCGTATCGAATCGTGTCTTGTTCATTGCGATTTTGCAAGCTCTTTCATGGTCTGGAATTGTCCACGTGGTTCTTGACCGTACCATGGCAGCGACCACCGCCGTCCGCAGCAAAGGTGGTACCCTCTTCCCGAATTGAGCCCTCTCGTAATGAGCCCGACGTCTCAATTGCCGTTTCGGTATCTGAAATGTTTTGACTCAGGTGCTGCTGCTGTGCATCGGAGGCATTGGGGGTCTGGTCCCCTCGCCTGATGTTCCAACCCCCGTGCCAGCCCAGCCAGCCTGATTCTCGAGGCCCTCTGGCGAAGCAGATGAGAATAGCCGCGCCGATGAATGCAACTGAGTTTTGTGTTACCCGTATCAGTTAGGCCTTTTATAGGCGTTTTTCCTTGGGGAATGACTCACTGTTACATCCGCCACTCCATACCCAGCCTCCCTGGGCGTACAGACGATTACCCACGGCGGTGCCTGTTAACCTAGAAATCATCAAAGTTAGTACATTTGAACGAACATTAGGTAGAGCGCAAAGAACCCAAAGTCTATGAATATATATCCTCTGCAATACTTATTGATGACGTAGACCAGACCGGATTCCATCCTGTCTCTCTTCTCTGAGAACATGTCACTTACTGGCCGGCGAAGCAGAACACCATGTAGGCCGTATTGACCCGATTCCGCGCCTTGGGGTCGAGATTGTACACGTTGGACCGATTGGCCGTGTGCGCGAAGTTGGCGCCCGTGTCCATGGTGATGGCCTGGACAATGGGGCCCGCAATCGTGAATTTCCCGATGAAAGTGCCGATGACGATTCCGACGAACTCAAACGACAGCCCCAGCACGACGGAGAACAGGGGGACGAAGCGGTCCGTGATGAGGCGCGACCAAAGCGGGCCCAGCGCGATGACGGCAATACCAATGAACGCAAAGAGGCCGATCTCGAGCGAGGAGAACGAGTAGGGGGGCGACGCGAGTAGGAAGGTCAGAGTGGTCCAGAATGAGGTGAAGGCCGCACTCAACAGAAAGCCGCTCAGGCAGGCTTGGAGTAGTAGCGGCTCTGTTACGACCATCTTGAAAATGTCGGAGAGGAGGCGAAAGTAGCGCAGCTCGGCGTCCTTGGCCGGGTAGTCGGGCAGGAAGAAAAACAGCAGGACGAGCACCGTGTACTGGGCGCCGAACGCGAGCCAGTAGATGTTGCGCCACGAGGTGTAGTTGGCAACGATGCCGGACAGGACGCGAGCGATAAGCAGACCCATGGCCAGGCCAGAAACCACGACCGACAGTGAGGCAGCGCGTTTCTCTGGTGCCGCCAAGTCGCCGACCAGGGGTAGCATGATCTGGGGCGTCACCGTGCTAAAAACAAATCTTAGCATTCAAAACTTGATAGAGAGCAAAACTATTGAAGAGCGCTCCCATGGCTCGGTTGACTTACCCAACACCACAGATGAAGGAGAGAGCTATGAAAACGTCAAAACTCTTGGTCAGGCACAGGCCGAGCCACTGTGAGAGTCAGCCATAGTCCTACAAAACCAAAACAGATAAGGGGGGAACGTAAAAGAGCACTTACTACCGTTGCAGTGATGCATACTAGCAGCAACACGAATGGCCGCCTCGGGACCTTGTCTCCCAATGGGCAGACGAATAGTAACCCTACCGCATAGCCGGCTTGACTCAAGGTGGCGACCAGAGAAGAGCGTTCATAGCTCACGTTGAACTCGTCGGCGATGAGGTTCAGGATGGGCTGTGGGTAGTAAAGGTTTGCCACAGTAAATGTTCCAGCCTTTTCTATTGTCAGTTATACAATACGCATATGGACATGGGGAAAGTAGACACTCACGAAGCCAAGGAGGATGTTGGTCGCCAGCGTAAACTGTGGTGGGTTCTTGGGATCGTATCGGCATCTTTGGGGCTTCCAGTAGTCGAGAATTGTCCAAATTGTAGCCTTGTTGGTCGCGCCATCCTCGCCGCCGCCGATTTGCGTTTGCGATGCGCGCGGGTCGTGCGATTGGCTTGTGACGGCATGCTTCGACTCTTCTTCACGGGTAGCCCCTGAATCTCTGGCAAGATCACGCACGCGTAGTGGCGCCTCATCCTCCGTACGGGACTCCTTTTCTTTACTCATGGTGCATGGTGAGAACAAAGAAAGGTCGGTTTAGGCGGTTGATTGGCGAAGTGCACTCTTGGGTCTGATCCCCTCTGTTGCAACGTCACCACTTGATCACTTTTTGAGAAGCGCGCGATTGAGGTCCGATCCTGTCTCGGATGTCCGCCCACCACAGTTGAAAAACACGTGATGGGATGAAATCGAAGGCGTACGCAGAGGAAATACGTATGGGAGACACTTTTTCTTCTTCAATTCCTATCTTTGGTGAAAAGACTTGTCTTGAAATATCATATTACCCTAAACGGACCGTCTATCTCATCTCACCGTCTTCTGGTCCCGATGAACTCGGGGTTGCTGATAGGCGCTCGTGATTGGCGCTCACCCTCCTGCCCCGCCCCAGGGATCGGAGTCCGGACATCTGCGGAATCGGGACAATTGCCATTTTCATTCGCGAGCCCCCATTCTGTCCGGGTTGAACTCATCGTCTACGCCACCTGTAGATGTGGCCGGTAAGCAACATCATCGCTTAATTACTAACACGAATTAGGCCGAAACTTACTTTTACCACCATACCCAAGAAAGGAAGAGTAGACGAGGGAAATGGGATGGCAGGCTGCTTCGGCTGGAGCACCTGGCCAACTCGGGGTCCCGGGTATTTATTAATTTATTATGCATGTATGTCTGGTCACATTGGCACATGTGTATGCATGCCCGGAAATTCGGCGTCGCAAAGGTTCCGCAACCAGCCACTCAGCAGTGTCCGTCTTGTATCTTACATGTGCATGCATATGTTTGCCGCCCATCATACACGTATCACTCCTATGTCGGAGACTGCTCGGCAACGCTGCAGTCACACCAGAAAATGGCATTATGGATATTCTCCCTCATGTCTTGTTCAAATGGTGTTCATTAAAATACCATACCAGTTCAGACTATGTATACACAAGACAATCTACCAATCAAGTACCCAAGTATCCTCACAAGAACCGTGCCACAAGCTTACTTATTTTCTTTAATATTGCCCCTGGGCCATGTAGGTAGGCTATACGCCACGCAGACCTGCCAAAAGTGAAATATAGGAAAATTCGCCTTGAGGGCTATCATTTCAGCATCCCACCGTCAACTGTGTGAATGACCGCAGTGTGGAACTTGGTCTCGTCGCTGAGGAAGAAGGCAATAGACGCGGCAACCTCCTGAGGCTCCCCGAGCTTAGAGATCAACATGCCAAGTGAAGACTCACCCTTCGGGTAGTAGCCCCCCTCCACCAGGCGATCGTACATCTGGGTCCGGATAGGCGCTCTGTACGCGAGGACAGGGCTCATTGTCAGTATATTCTATCCCGTGCATCATCGTAATGGGGGAGAGCAATGCATTGGGGTAGACCTACGGACACACGGCGTTGACCCTGATCTTCCGTGCCGCGCCTTCGTGCGCGGCCGTCCTTGTGAGGCCTATGACGCCGTGCTTCGATGCGATGTAGGCCGACATATTGGGGGCACCCCTGAGTCCAGCCACACTCGCCTTTGTCGTCGCGCAAGAGTCAGTTCGTTATTGATAACAGAAAGAGAGCATTGTGGCATGGCAACTTACAACGTTGACTATACTTCCTTCATCCACTATATGCTTCAGCTCGTACTTCAGACAGTTGAAACAGCCCGTAAGGTTCACGTTGATGACTTTGTTCCAGTCGTCCATTTCAGTCTCCGTGATGGGCGCAAACACCCGGGGGAGCACACCTGAGAAATACCACATCAGTTGAGCAGAACTCCACTCGTTTCAGTGAAAGCTTATGGGTAGGGAAGTTCGGTATCAACAAATAAATACTGACCAGCGTTGTTCACACATCCATCGATTTGCCCAAAATTCTCGACTGTCGCCTCGATCCAGACCTTGACACTCTCAGGCTCGCAGATATCGACATGCATCTTCATTCTCTGCACCATGGCCAGGCCATCGTAGCTGATACTAGTGTCGCCGCCGGTTATGACGGCGGGTCCTTTCTCAAATGACTGGTCCGCAAGCGAAACCGTGGCGCCTCGGTCCGCAAGGTAGTTGGCGGTTGCTTTCCCAATGCCCTGGGCAGCGCCAGTAATACAGATCACCTTTCCTTGGAATGGCTTCGGACTCGCCATTGTGAGAAGGACGTTGGAATTGGGTTTTGAGTAGTCAGTATTTGTGTTGGAAAGTGCCACGTTTCACGAGTCTCTGGTACTGCTTGTGCGGGGTTTTGGCTTTCCGGGTCGATGACTGATGATTTTCAGATGAGATAAGGTGTGTGTGTGTCTTCGCATCGACATGCTTTTGGGATGATTTTCTTAGGCGGCCCCTTGAATTGTAAGGCCAGAGCCATCCTCTTTTGCTTGGCGTTGTCACGACCCCCCATTCCAACTCCAACTCCAATATCAAGTGTGACGGTGACAGCATACTGGCGCAGCTTGCATTGCCGAGGTCGCATACATTTCCCCACGATGCCATTATATGATCACATTATTGTTTTTCATGGCTTGTGATTCGCTCGCTGATCATTGCTTATCACGAATTGGACAGATGGCAACAGGAATCCCGTGATCTCAGATTTGGAATTCCGGGTATTGAGTTGCTGTCCATAATTATGCCGTGTTGATGAGCTATGTTCAGAAACTCCGACATATCCATTGGCTGCAATTCGGACCAATTGCTTCGGTCAGTTAATATAACTTGAGAAATCCCCATAATTCAGTTCATGGAGTATTGCTATAGTTCAGGAAAGTGTATACACCTTAGCCAAGGCCTTGTTTGAGTGGCACGATTGTATACTAGTATTTGCAGAGATGTGTAAGCTTCACCTTGAATGGTATTTCCATGCAGTCTTGAAGCCTGGAGATAACGACTGTCGTCTCGCCAGCACCTTGGATCCACCTCCAGGCGACACAGACCCCGGGATATCATCTTCACCAAGAAACAGCGTCTGGGGGAAGATGGTAGATCCCAAGCCAATACCTCTATGCATATCCTCCGATTTCTTCCCCAGGTTATGCTCTATTTAACCCATTAGCTTTGAGAGGTACAGTGGATGACATGAGATTCAAACTCACCCACAACAGCCTCTACACAGTGTAAAAGCATTGTTACGACCAACACCAAGACTAAAATCTGACCGAATCCCGTTACGAAGTACCAGAGGCAAGCTGTAAATTCAAAGCTTTCACAGACGCCCATGCTTGGATGACAGAGGTCACGCAGGAGACGACCGACAGAACTAGTACAACCACCGCTATCCAGAACGTCCACCACTGGTGGGGATTCCGCCGATCCGCCCAAAGTTGTCGCCAGCTGTCAGCCGGGGCGAGATATACACGCTCGTATAGCTCGCTGAGTTGATCTCGCCAGTAGTCAAACTCATTTAGGTCCAGTCGTCGAGGCCCTGTGAAAGGGGCAATGGTGTGGAAAGACTGGTTCTGGGCGGAAAGGAATCTCTGGGTGTTCGGATCCCAGTGAGGAAAGAGTAAGTTGAGGGTAGTGATGGCTTCTCTCAGTAAAGCTTTAGGGAATATTGTGCGCCTATGAAAGCACAAATCTCAGTAATCAAAGCTCAACGTGTGAATTCCATGGATTGGGTCATGGTACATGTAGTACTTACTTCTCTCCGTCGTCCGTATCCTGCATCTCTAGGTGTTTCAACAGAAATCCCTTGTACGGGAAAACCCAAAGCTCCTTCACCCGCAGATCAAGTCTCAGATGATCCTCTAGGCTCTCTGTCCATCTGATATTCAAGCCGCAAAGCTGTACCATACTCCATGCCGTGAACAATGGAACCAGCCGGCTTCTTCCGGAGTCTAAAAAGTGCCGAGATGGTTGGAAAAGCGACCTCACCAGGTCTTCCAACGATTCCGACTCATCCCAGGTAACTGAGAGCTTCTGTGGCATGCGATGGAGCGAGGTTTGGCCCCGGACATTTACCATGAGCCACAGGCGGACTGTTATCTCCATGGCGGAGTTTACGCATGTTTCCTCCGCCTGCCTGTAGTGCCCACGAAGTAACCTCCTCAGTTCGTGTTTTGGTTGTCGTCTATTGTTCGACAGGGTTTGGTGTACGTGGATTATGTCGCGGTATGACTGAACTGCATTGCTTGGATGTGGGCGGATTACACCACCCATGGCGAGGTTCCTCATCTCTCTATCGAAGTAAGCATAGTAACTCTCCCATTGTAGCTCGTGGCCTGGGAGGTAATCTGTGTCGAACAGGCATCTAGTGATGTCGCATTTGCCCTGGTGGGATAACGTTCTCTCCTCCAAACTCATCATTGTCAATTTTGGTGTCTGACAACAAATTTAATGATGTAGAAATCGCGAGGGTACCATTTCCTTTGGCGAAAATACGAAGGATGTAGGGCCATCTTGGTATGCTGCAAAGGTTTGGGGCAGGGTTGGGTGGCTGTGTCGCGATCTACACTGCAGCAACCCCAACGCGATTGGCCTAGCCTGCATACAGTTCGCCTTCCCAATAAAAGGCGGCCAAGGCAGAAAGCACCTTCATACTCACGAATGATATTTTTGGATGCCTCCCAACCTTCTAGCTTCTTTCATCTGTTTCTTTGGTTAATATTGTCCACATAGCATGTTTAAAAAAGCCCTTAGGAGGAAGATCTTCATACTTTGTCAGTAGCTATGCCTGAACAGACGGTTACACCATCGCCAATTGAGAACAAAATCCCCGAGATGATGCCTGTCGAGCATAACAACTCGCGATGGAGATGGAAAGAACACTTTGCGCGTTTTATTTCAGCAAAAGCCCGCACGCATAATCCTGGACGTGGCAAAACCACCTGCAAGCCCACGATGCCAACCCCTCGAGTTTCCCCTGTCGTAATAGGCTTGGCCGACGAGGCCAGAAGTACCGTTAGTGATGACAGATCCATGCCAGAGGCGAGAGAGAAATCGCAAGGGGCTCCTCCGGAAGACCCGTCAGGGGGATCAAACGTAGCTTATGCGACCGAAAGGGCTCAGGAGTTGTCCAGATCATCTCCCACATCGAGTACGTCACCTACCAGCGAGCCGTCTGCTCTCGGAGGACCAAACACTCCAGCGAGATCATACGTCACAAGTATGACTAGTACACCCACAGTCGAAGAGCCTGAAGCTTACCAGGTAAATAAGGGCGTGTTTGTCGCTCCGAAACGGCGAATACCTGAATATCATATTGACAAATGGAACACCATCCAACCCCGCTTGGAAGATGTCCTATTAAACCTGTTCAAGCCGAAGGCTGGATTGGATCCGTCACTTTCCCTGGAGTTCGTGATGGCAGGACCTTCAAAAACATGTGTCAAGCCATCGATTGTCATGACGTGCTGCAACGAGACGCACAGGAAGCGAATCAAGAAGCTGCTCAAGTCACAAGAATGGTTGGTTAGTTCTGGATACTCTCTTGTCGTCATCGTCGACCCCATACATCAGCTATCCTTGGTTTCACGGCATAACGAAATGTCATGGGAAAACCTCCTTCGCGAGCAAGTTATGTTGTCCATCATACTGGTCCTTTGTGGGTACCTCCTATTAGCGGCTCTACGCAAACTCCTGGAACATGACGTTACCACTATCTATCACCACATTGTGGCACACTTCACGGTGTTTCTTTTAAGCTGTCTTATTGCTGTTACTATTCCTTCCCTGGTATCTAGTTGGTCCCGAATTGGTCAATATCTCTTCCTCAACGAATGGCCACGATTACCCCAGGATGGCAAAAGTTACAATCGTGGCCTATCGAGTCATCTTCAACAATTTATGTATTCGACTGGCCGAAACAGAGAAACGTCGTATACTTCAACCACCGATCCCACCGATCCTAGAGGATCACGCTCGCCCTCAGACAGGGGCTTGAATGGGAAGTCTGCTATAGCCCTCGATAAGGAAACTCCACCCGAACGCGACTCCCGTTTAATTGTATATACCCACTCGAGTATACCAGAGGGATGCACAGCGTGTGGCGCGTCCGCTTTCGTACACGATACGAGCCTGGAGCATGCGTGTTTCACAATCGGAGGAACAATATTAATTGACGGGTCGGTTTACGGTTTGACTGCAGGGCACCCATTTGAGCGTCCAGCTCGGGCAGACCTTGCCCCTGGAGAGAATCCTTTACAACTTGCCGGGGGAAGCGATGCTGAAAGTTCGCCTGAAGGAGTTGAACCAGGCTCGAACTCCGATTCTGACTCCGATTCCGACGCCGAGTCAGCATCACCCTGGGTGTTTCTGCATCGAGACGATGATGAAGACATTACGGAGATTCTTTCCACACCATACCAGTCCGGGAATGACACTGATGATAGCTGTTATTCCTCAAACATATCATCTTTGTCAGTTCCGAGTCTGGAATCCCAGGACCAGCGACACCCTGCCAGCAAGCGCATTCACAAGGGCGAGATGGTCGGCAAAGTCAGGAGGTTTGATTACGAGAATAATAACCAGGCACAAGACATTGGGAGATTGGACTGGGCGCTTATCAAATTGGACGATACCCAGAGCTGGGCTGCCAATAAGGAATCCACCCTAGGGGGGGAGATCGCACAAGTGGCTGACACCACTCAGCTAGAGGATGGGGAGGTTACCATAATTGCTGGCTACACGGGCCTGTCCAAGGGCTGGTTGAAACAGAGTCCCATCATGCTTCGAGTTGGAGGCCATACCTACCAAGCACAGCAGATTGTGTTAGACGATCGTTTGGGTGAGTGAAACCTAACATGGAATTACCTTCCAGTATAAAAAGGTGGATGGGCTGCTGACCAAACATAGTGCGAGGAGACTCAGGGGCTTGGGTCGTCAGAGATGGTATGCTGTGCGGCCACATTATCGCGCAAAGATCATTGTCCCCTATTGCATACATGTTACCCGCCCGAAGTATAATCGAAGACATCAAAAGGGTTACGGGTAAGAGTAACGTCAGACTGCCCAGCAGTAGTGACGCCGAAACCAAGATGGCCTCGACTTGCGACACACCGACAGATACCGCCAACCAAGCACAGGAGGAACCGGATTTGAGCACTGCAGTCAAACTGGCGGATCCTCAGCCAGCCGAAATAACGCTACATAACGACGACGAAGATGGCTCGGAAGAATTGAAGGAGTTGGCTACTGCCATAGATGAAGGGTATGGCGGATACCAAGTAGTCGAACTCTATTCGGCTTGCAGGTGTTTGTACTATCAACACGCTATAAAGAGAGGGCCCCGTTATGGTCTACCAGGAGTCTCGATCAAGAGGAAGATAATTCTTGTTGGGTATGCCTGCTCAACTCATGGGGGACAGTAGCTCGGCAGTGGTAGGTACCATCTGGGGGGATGGCTTGACAGGTAGCTAGATGGGGCAATTCCTTTCTTATCACCGACAGCGGGGTCACGCCGTTGCGACTTCTTGTATCGTCTTGTAGAATTGACTAGGGTCGTGGGCGAACCTCCCGAGAAATAAACCATCGACGCCAGTCTTCAACTTCTCGAAAAGCCCCGGGCCGGCGCTGCCCCCGTAGAGCAATCTCGTAACGCCCTTCCGCCTCTGCACGCAGTCCAGTCCCCTCAAGCGCTGGGCAACACCGACCACATAGTCGGCCGCCGCGGGCTGGGCCGCACCGATGGCCCATACCGGCTCGTAGGCCAAGATGACCTCGGCGTCGTCCGGTACAGCAGCCATGACGGACTCGACCTGGACCCTGCACTCGTCGACCGCGACGCTGACCTCGCCCTGCGTGCGCTCCCCGATGCACACGAGGGGGATCATACCGTTCCGGGCGGCTGCAGCCGCCTTGCGGGCAGCATCATCGTCTGTCTCACCGAAGATGCGGCGGCGCTCGGCGTGGCCGAGCTCAACAATGCGACACCCCACCTCGGCGAGAACGGCGGGCGAGACCTCGCCGGTGAACGCGCCCGCGTCCTCGTAGAAGGCGTCTTGGGCGCCTGTCAGGACTTTGGTGCCCTCGAGCTGTGCGACGACTGAGGTCAAGGTGATGTGATCCGGGATGATGAATACGTCTATGTTATCGAGGAGTTGTGGTGTCGCTGAGAGCAACTCTTTCACTTGCTGGACGAAGTCGCGCGTCCGGGCTGCTGAGAAGTACATCTTGGTGGAGACTCCTACGAGCCTCCGCCCAGAAGGGGTTGCCATTTTGTAGAGAAGAAAGGACCAAAAGCTATGTTCAAGACAAAGGCTTGTGTTACCATCTAACGACTGTCAGACATACTCTTCTAGGAGCATTTGAGGGACAGCATAGTAGATATAGTTATCCTAAAGGAAGGGATGCAGGTGTGAGGCCAAAATGGTGGTGCAGCCCATAATTTCCCCATTCAAGTCAGTTCCCCCTCAGTCAGTGGGGAAACCACTAAACTTCTGGGACGCGGGGCCCCGAGATTGAGTGAGATTCGCTGAGATTCACTAAGATCAGCCGAACATTTGGACAGACGACACAACGGGGTTGTAATTTCTTGCATTTCAACAGAATAATACCCAACGCTATCCGTATTAACGGAAATGTCTCATGATTATGCAGGCAATTAAGTAACAGATAAAGACACCGCTATTTTCGCTACAAGTGCTTCTCCAACTCCGAAATAGCCTCCACCTTGGCCGCTGACGCGCTGTTGGGATCAAACTGGTAGCCCAGCCACTCGCGGGCGAGCCTCCGCGCCAGCTCGAGCCCGATGACGCGCTCGCCCATGCACAAGACCTGGGCGTTGTTGCTGAGCACGGCGCGCTCGACCGAAAAGCTGTCGTGCGCCGTCACCGCCCGCACCCCGCGGATCTTGTTGGCCGAGATGGCCACGCCCAGCCCCGTCCCGCAGATCAGCAGCGCCCGGTCGCATTTCCCGTCCGCCACGAGCTTCGCCGCCGCTACCGCCCGGTAGGGATACGCCGTCTTGTCGTCGCGCGCGTGGCTGCCGACATCTTCGACGAGTTCGACGCGCGGGTCCTTCTCGAAGTCGGCTTTGATCGTGTCTTTGTAGGCGACGCCGGCGTCCTATTGTAAAAGCAGGTAAGTAAGTAAACCAGAATGGCCAGTAAGGGGGCCCGAAGTATAGATGAGTAGACAAGAACATGGGAAGAACATGGGGGCCATCCAACTTACGTCGCACCCCATGGCGATCCTGTATTTGGGAGGTGACGATCCCATCTTGACTGAGGTCGTATTTGTTTTCGAGTTCCGGCTAGCTTCTTCCTTTTGCAAGACTTGGCTTTGGTGGGAAATGTTCTAACACCTAGAAACACTTGGACATAGACAGTGGCATGCTTCTTTCACGTCGGTTCATTTAGAATACGATGAGCTCAAGGGATATGTCAGATTTTCAAATCGCATTGACAATTACAGCAACCCGAAATGGACACGAATATCTTGGCCTTCCCGTACCTCCCTCATCACACGCACCAATGGCGACTCCCGCTTCCAAGCGGCCGGTCTTTAACCCCCTCCTCCTCCCCCCACCCCCGGTACTTGAAATCATCACCAGAACCGAAGGCGGCTATATTCGCATCAATGCCCAGAGTGAGGGGCAGCAGAAACCCCTGTCCATGGGGGGGTGTTGCCCGCGAGTATACTGACAAGCCCAAGTCACCAGTCTCTTCAATATTGGCTTGCGACATACGTATGCCTGTTTCGGACCAGCTGAGCCGAGAGCGAATGACCCGTTCCTTTTCACTTACTTTATGACATGGAAGCCCACGAGAGCGTTCTCGACTCGAGTCGCCTTCTTGTCATTCCCCAGATCTCCACCCAATACTCCACCTTCAGCTCCTTAGCCCGGTATCCATCTCTCGGGTTACCCGATTAGGCAATCCCTTGGTGTATAAGCGAACCGTCAACGAAACTCGGACTCTGCAACGGGTCGGAGCAACCGCCGTCGGGTGACTCTACAGGGGGCTGGGCGACCTGCCATCTGCTGTGTGACTGATTATCAAAAGCAGAAGTCTGGAGGTCGAGCTCGAGAAGCGAGAAAGAGATCAGGCACTTCACACACCCACTCACTCACTCCAGACGAAGAAGAAGCAAGGGGCAAAATGTCTAAACGTCACCTATTCCAGTCCCCAGATGGGCTCGTCAACAAAGCCCTCCGCGGTATCATCTCTTACAACCCAGGGCTAAATCTCGACGAGGCCAACCGCGTCGTCTACGACACCGAGTACGACCGGTCTAATGTGTCCATCATCAGCGGTGGCGGCTCGGGCCACGAGCCGGCCTGGGCGGGCTATGTTGGGAAGAACATGCTCGCGGCCTCGGTGGCGGGCGACATCTTCGCCAGCCCCAGTACTAAGCAGATCGTCGCCGCCATCGACGCCGTGCCCTCGGACAAGGGCGCCATCCTCGTCGTGACCAACTACACGGGCGACTGCCTGCATTTCGGGCTGGCCAACGAGAAGGCCATCGCCCGCGGTCACAAGAGCCGCATGATCATCTGCGGCGATGACGTCTCCGTCGGCAAAGTGAAGGGCGGGCTCGTCGGCCGCCGCGGCCTCGCGGGGCAGATCGGCGTCCTGAAGGTCATGGGCGGCGCCGCGGGCTCCGGGGCATCGCTCGACGAGGTCTACGATCTGGGAGTCGCCTTCTCCGATCAGATCGTCTCCATCGCCGCCACGCTCGACCACTGCCACGTCCCCGGCCGCAGCGCGACGGAACACGGCCTGTTCGCGGGCGACGAGATGGAGATCGGCACCGGCCCGCACAACGAGCCGGGCTACAAGAAGCTGTCGCCCGCCCCCTCGCCCGAGGAGCTCGTCAAGTCGCTGCTGGCGCACTGTCTCGACCCCAACGACCCGGAGCGCGGCTTCGTGACCTTCGACAAGACCGACGAGACCATGCTGCTCGTCAGCAACTTCGGCGGCATGTCGCCGCTCGAGATGGGCGCCCTGGTCGACGAGCTGCTGGAGCAGCTCGCGCGCGACTGGCACCTGGAGCCGGCGCGCGTCTGCTGCGGGCAGCTCGAGACGTCGCTCAACGCGCCCGCGTTCTCCATCTCGGTCATCAACGTGACGGCCGCGGCGCGCAACTGCGCCTACTCGGTCGACCAGATCAAGGCGTTCTTCGACGTGCGGACCAACACGAGCTGGGAGTCGGTCGCGGGGTCGCAAGCGCGGCCGCAGCGTCGGGGACGGAAAGAACAGGTGGTGGCGCCGCCGCCCGTGGAGCCCAGGAAGGTGGTCGAGGAGTCGAAGGACTTGAAGGTCGACCCGGCCACGTTGGAGAATATGCTCCGGAGGGCGTGCGCGGCTGTCATCGACGCGGAGCCGGACCTGACCAAGTGGGACACGGTCATGGGCGACGGCGACTGCGGCGAGACGCTGAAGACTGGCGCGAGCTGTCTTATAGCGGCCCTGGACTCGCCCACCAAGAAACTCGCGGCGGACGGCTCCGTGATCGGGGTTCTGCAAGAGCTGGAAGAGATCGTCGAGGGCAAGATGGGCGGCACGCTCGGCGGGATCCTGGGTATCTTCTTCGTCGCGCTGCGCACCGCCATCGAGCAGAACGTGGACCTGGCCTTGGGCTCCGAAGGCGTGCCGGAGCTGTGGGCCAAATGCTTGGATACCGCGCTACACCATCTCGGGCGCTACACGCCCGCCCAGATCGGCGACCGGACCGTCATGGACACGTTACTACCATTTGCCCAGGCCATGAAGTCAGGCGATTTCGATGCGGGAGTCCAGGCCGCTATCAGTGGCGCCGAGGCGACCAAGACGATGACGCCTAAGCTGGGCCGGGCGACGTATGTGGGCGCGGACGCGAGCAGGGAGTTGCCGCCGGATCCGGGTGCTTGGGGCGCTATGGTGGCGATTAAGGGTCTTAGGGAGGGTATGTAGGCTTGAGTTCCTTCTGGTTCATTTGTTATTCTAGTTCAGTTATGTACATACGAGACTTTGGCGGTTATATCCATATCATGAACCACTCATAATCTATCACATAAGTGTTTGCTTCAATTAGGTATTGTTATGCAGCATGTCTACAGGGTGTGCAAGATCAAGGTTTTCATAGTCAAGTTGAATGAATTAATTCCTCAACTATCTAAGCCTTCCCAGCACTGCCCAGCCAGATGCAGTACTCCTGAATAGCCGTCTGCATAGCGTCCGTCCCAGCCTCAATGACGCTCGTAAGCGGCTTCCCCTGCATCTCAGCCTGCACACGCGCGTAGTGCTTGTTCATGCCCTTGTTAATGTTGACCTTGCTAACGCCAGCCTTGATACACCTCTTGAAGATATCCTCATCGAAGGGGTCGGCGCCGTGCAGCACCAGCCGCACCCGGTCCCCGACCTTGTCATTAATCGCTGCGAGCCGCTCGTACTCGAGCTGGATGCCCCGGGGACCGTACTCTCCGTGCACGTTCCCGAAAGCCGGGGCTAGCAGCTCGATGCCCGTCGCCACGAACTCCTCGGCGATCTCGGGGGTCGTCAGCAGACCCTCGAGGTCCGCCGTCTCGGCCACGCCGTCCTCGCCGCCCTCGATGCGACCCGGCTCGGCCTCGGCCGCGATGCCGCGCTCGTGGCAGTACTGGACGAGCTCCTTGGTGAGGGCCAGGTTCTCCTCCTTCTCGTAGTGGCTCATGTCGCACATGATGGAGTCGAAGGCGTCCGGGATGTCGGCGGCGCGGCGCACCAGCTCGGGGGTCTGGGCGTGGTCGAGGTGCAGCGACACGGGGACCTTGGCCGAGTGGCAGGCCGCAGCCGCCGCGAGCACGAGCGCGGTGCCCGCGTACTCGATGGCCCAGGGGAACAGCAGGACCATGGCGGGCGAGTTGGCGGCCTCGGCGGCGCGCACCGTCGCGATGATGGACTCGATGTTGTAGCAGCACATGCCGGGCACCGCGTAGCCTTCCTTTTGCGCCTTGTTCAGGATCGCCATGGTACGGTTCTCGGCTAGTGAAGGGCGCCCCATCTTGTCTGGTTTGAAGGGCTGTGAGGTACTGTGATGCTGTGTTGACGCCGACTCAAAATGCAAATTCTCTGTTGCCTCACGAATCTTTTCTTTTTTGTTACACACAGATATGGCAAGCTGTCGATTCTGCAATGAAGCTGTATCAAAATTTCAAGGTTCAAGTTGATCTCATACACAGTTGAGCGTGATTTAGGACTAACGTCAACCTCGGAGTGAGTGGTGTGGTGAGGTAAGTAGCTCGTTTCAACCAGATACGGAATGCCGAAGCCCCGGGGATGTTCCATTTCGGGATATCATTGCCTCGACCTATCGAGTTTCGCCAAGCCCATAGCAAAGGCAAGCGCTCCTTTGGAGATTCTGCCGGAACACCCTAAAACAAGCTGCATTCTGCCTATGTGCAAGCAAGAACTGTATTGAGATGTAGAAACCCCACACTGAAAACGAACGAGTTGATGAAGATTGAGGGGTTCTCTCCATAGTGGCCGTAGTGGCCGTAGTGGGGTAGTAATTGTGATGTCAAGCCCCCTGACTTTGTTGACCAACGGCAAGTGGAGGAGGCATTGATTGATTCGATGGTGTATAATGGAGATTGGGGTGGCGTGGGGAAACCAGCCAATACCCCAATAGTGCCCAT
The DNA here is from genome assembly GCA_039105305.1 of Apiospora arundinis. Taxonomy (NCBI): domain Eukaryota; kingdom Fungi; phylum Ascomycota; class Sordariomycetes; order Amphisphaeriales; family Apiosporaceae; genus Apiospora; species Apiospora arundinis. The sequence goes on from JAPCWZ010000006.1 coordinate 783,282, forward strand.
CCATCATGTGCCCGATTGGGAAATTCGTGGGTTTCTGTCCTGAACCACCCACAAACCCCGAAGTCGGTTCGGGAAATCGGGGAGATGACCGGGGGACATTTGAGGGATAATCGCACACGCCCAGCAATACACCCCTCGGGTCATGGCTCGGGTCAGAGCTGAGCGACTAACAAGCAACAATATGTGGGCCACCGACTTAGAGAAGGATGCCGAACCCGTAGGTGGTCGACATTACCCGGCAGGAGGTTGATTTGTATTGATGAACGAACGGCTGTTACAGTTGGAGTATCAAGATATCAATCATTATTAGGGGTCAACCAAAAAGGAGAGAGCCATTGAAATCAGCTATACCATCTTGACGCCAATATACCCCCAAAGCATCAAATCGACACTTCACACTGTAACGGGATTACTACAGTAGACGGAGCAACACAGGACTGAAAAATGGCATCGTCAAAACCCGAAATCGCCTTCATCGGCCTAGGCGCCATGGGCTTCGGCATGGCCACCCATCTAGTCAAGCAAGGCTACAAAGTAACCGGCTTCGACGTCTGGCAGCCAACCCTGGACCGCTTCGTCGCCGCGGGCGGGCTTGCCGCGAGCACGCCCGCCGAAGCCGCGAAGGGAAAAGACTATTGCGTATGCATGGTAGCGACGGCGCAGCAAGCCCAAGACGTCCTACTCGACCGCAAAGACGCCGCGGTCCCGGCCCTCCCCAAGGGCGCCGCGGTCCTGCTCTGCTCCACGGTCCCCTGCTCCTACGTCCAGGCCCTCGGGAAGGAGCTGCGCGACGACCTCTTGCTCGTGGACGCGCCCGTCTCGGGCGGCGCCGGCCGCGCCGCCGACGGCACCCTGTCCATCATGACGGGCGCGTCAGACGCCGCCATCGAGAAGTCCCGCTTCCTGCTGCAGGAGATGTCGGACCCGGCCAAGCTCTACATCGTCGCGGGCGGCGTCGGCGCCGGCAGCAACATGAAGATGGTGCACCAGGTGCTGGCCGCGAACCAGATCCTCGCCACGAGCGAGGCCCTGGGCTTCGCGGCGCACCTCGGGCTCGACCTGCAGAAAACCGCCGACACCGTGATTGGGTCGCAAGGAAAGAGCTGGATGTTCGAGCACCGCAGCCCGCGCGCGCTGACGCCAGACTTCCAGCCCATCGCGAGCGCCGTCACCATCATCCTGAAGGACACGGGCATCATCACGGCCGAGGCCCGCAAGGCCGGGTTCCCGACGCTCATGACGAGCGCGGCGGAGCAGGTCTACTTCGCGGGCCTGGGCCGCGGGTACGGCGCCGACGACGACAGCAGCCTGGTGCGGCTGTACTGGGAGGGCAAGGGCAAAGTCCCCGTCGTCGCGGCGGCGGGCGGCAAGGAAAAGACGGAGGAGGAGAAGCTGGCCCTGGTCGTGGGTCTGCTCAAGGGGATCCACCTGTGTTCCGCCGGCGAGTGCATCGCGTTCGCGGCGCGCCTGGGGCTGGACTTGGACCAGGTCTTTGAGCTGTGCGTCAACGCGGCCGGCGGGAGTGCCATGCTGGAAGCGGCCGGCCCCGAGATGATGAGCTTGGTCAAGGCCACAGGAGCCGCCGCAGCCGGCGCCGAGGCTGGAGCTAGCCTGGAGAAGATTGTCAGCGAGCTACAAGAAGCGGTAGATGAGGCACAGAGGATCAAGGCCCCCGTATTCTTGGGTAGCCAGGCGCTCAACCTTACGAGACTAGCAATGGCGCACCGGCCGAAGACCGCACCCGCAGCTACCGCAGGCGCGGTGGTGAAAGTATGGGGATCATGAGTCTGGTAAGATTAACAGAAGATATGTAGATTTATTTATCCATTATTCATGAGCCTCTGCGCTGCTCCTACAAGCCCTACTGGCAAGTGTTGTTGTGTATCAAAAGTGTACTCTAGCTAGTCTCTCTCAGTCCAAACCTCGATTGTCATGTTACCACATAAAACACGGGAATCTTACAAACGCCCAATGCCCGCTCATCTCATCTCGTTATGCTCATCTCCCTGGATCGATCTCCAAATATCAGAACGCCCTACTCCGACAAATCAAGGGTCCATTATGTATTACTCCTAGGCGGCCGCAGCGGCGGCGGGCTTTCGTGCCAGAGCACCCCCTTTCCGGGTGGCGCCTGGCCTTGCCAACGTGTACTTGGCGAACGCTCGGGCCAGAGCCTTTTTGCAGCTGACCTTTTGACTGCCGACGAAACTGTCAACGGTCACAGCAATGGCACGGTCGATGTCGTGAGAATTGCAGTACTCCGAGAGACGCATGCGGCAGAAAGCCTCAGAGATACGGATGATGGCTTCCAGATGACGAACCTATGATGAATTAGTACATTTGGTTTGCAAAGCAGTGATTGGATAGGGGTTGTTATGAACGTACCGTGATAGGGTAAGCTCCTGTAGCCAGAGATTCTCTACGCATGTCTGCGAACAACCGGGCCACCTTGTCTTCGTCCATGTGCAGGAGCTTGGGCGAACAGTGGTCGCGTGCGTAAAGGATGTACTTTCGCAGGAGTTCCTGGGGAATCTGTCCCTCCTTGGCCTTGGCCTGGCTTGCCTGGCTTTCCTTCGCAAATGACTCCGTCGAGTCCTGTTCCACCTCCATAGAGTCAACACCGTCGATACCGGGTTGGGTGGAAGGGTGACTGCGGCTGTGAGATCCAACAATGAAACGAGCAAGGCGTTCATCCTCAGCTGGGTCCACCGTATCGCGTACCACGCAGAGGATATCGAAACGGGACAAAATCGGTTCCGTCAACTGCACATTGGAAGAGAACGGGATCGTCGAGTTGTAGCGACCACCGATAGGATTGGCAGCAGCGATGATACCGCAACGAGCCTGGAGCGTTGTAACGATACCTGCCTTGGAAATAGAAATGGTTTGTTGTTCCATGGCTTCGTGGATAGACGTACGATCCTGGTCGTTCATCTTGTCGAACTCGTCAATAAGACAAGTACCCCTGTCAGCGAGCACAAGAGCACCACCTTCCAGGGTCCATTCGCTAGTAAGCGGATCTCTGCGGACACTAGCCGTGAGACCGACAGCCGAAGCACCCTGACCCGTGGCGAAAACTGCTCGGTGGGCAGTCTTCTCGACATACTTCAACACCTGCGACTTGGCGGTACCAGGATCACCCAAAAGCAAGACATTGATATCGCCACGGACGTGATGCTGGCCCTTGGTGACCTTGGCTACACCACCGAAAAGAGACAGAGCCACGGCAGTTTTGATATCCTCGTGGCCGTAGATACTGGGTGCGATAGAGTTGATGATCTTCTCGATAATTTGAGGATCGCGAGAGATCTTGCGGATTGTTTGCTCATCCTCCTCGGTCAGTCTGAAACCAGCCAGTTGGTCATGAGACTTGACCACGTTGTTGGCCTCAAGGATAGTGGCAAAGACGGGGAAACCGTTGCGGTTATTCAGCTGAGCATCGTAGTTGTTTCTGTAGATACCCGTGACTTCAATCTCCTCACCAGGCTTGGCTCTGTCGATAAGATCCCAAAGAAGAATCACTTCTCTGGTACGGGGCAAACGACCGGCAGGGACGGTTCCAGGCGACTCCTGCAGCGTGAGCTTCTGGTAGTTGCGGTAGACCGTCTTCTCCGAGTTGACAGTGAAGGGACCGCGGGACTGGCAGCTCTGACAGAAGGTGATCTTGACCTCGACATTGGACTCCTGCTGGAAAGGACCCAGGGTGACACCGCACTTAGTGCAGTCGAACTTGACGTACTTAAGCTGGGGGAAGACACCGGAACGTCGGGTAACAACACCACTGACTCTGACGAGGCAGTTCAGATGGGACTGTCTCAGTTGGCGAAGTGTGTAGTGAACGGGCAGGTCGAAGATGCGGACGTGGATTTCCGAGTGAATACGCTCGTAGTCGGGGTAATGCAGCAGCACAACGTCCATGGCGACGTCGTCGAACAGCTTCAGCATTTCGGCGGGGGCATTGGCCAGGAAGTAGGCCAGGATGGCTCGCGAAGACGAAAGGTGATCGTAGGACACCTCGAGAGACTCGGCGTTGATCTCACCCAGTGTACGAATGCGATTACCATAGACGGACGAACCATTCTCATCGGTATATTCTGTGAGGAAGGCCTTGAACTCGCGCTTGATGGTACGCTGAACGGCGGGTTGCGAGACCCACTCGGTAAGACTGGCAGCTTTGATATCCTGCAGGGCTTCGAGGGACAGTTCTTCGTCCATGATGTCCTGGTCCATGTCCTCATCGGGATCCTCATCGTAGTGGTGACGGCGACGACGGGGCTGGGCGCCTAGATCGACCATATCGTCACCTTCGTCATCGTCGGGCAGGAAGGCATTGGGCATCTGCCTTCTGCGGGCGACTTGGCGATCTCTGCGGTTCAGTTGTGCTTCGAGACGTCTTCGCTCGGCGACATCCATATCACCGTACTCGCCCTCGTCGTCAATGTCAATGCCTTCGTAGCGGTCATTTTCGTCCTTTCCCTGGTAATCCTTCTCGAAGCCCTCGTTGAACAGGTCGACATCGTCCTCGGCCAACTCGTCGAGTTCGTCCAGGTCATCCTGGATCTCGGGCTCGTCCTCCATGTCGTCATCGTCATCGCCGCCGTGGGCAATGGCAAAAGCAGGCGGGGACGAGGGCATAGGACTGGAGGCAGCCATCGGGGAGCTGACATCGCCGGCGGTACGAGCACGCTTACGGGTCGCACGAGGAGCAGCACCCCGGTTGGCCGAGGCCATGTTGTGCCGTAAAGGCGAGCTGGGCGGGTTTTGTGAGCTGCGGGAAGATCATGGTCAGCCTTGAATCCGACTTGTTGCCAGGGCATTCCCTCTTTTTCGTCGGGTAAACAATGGGCAAGTCAAGCAAAACATACCTCATATTGAGAAACCCGCACTATTGATAATTGTGATATAGTCGTAATTGTTCCTATTCTCAATTCCTCGATCAAACAGCAGATCAGGTAGTGGGAATTTGGATTGGGCGGTATTGGGGTGAAGTTGGCGCAAAATGAACAGCAGGGGATCTCAGAAAGCTGAAAGGGGGGCAGCAGAAGATTGACCGACTGGCAGCTGCAAATTGGACCTTGACGCGAAAATTGGGGTGGAGGGGACTTTGAAACGCGACTTTGGCTGGCGGCCGCTACTAGACACGAAAGACCGCGTAAAGTGGCCCGCTTATCAACGCGAGGCTCTAAATCAGGCTTAGTGCCACTTGGAGAAGAGGTACTTGGAGGGAGTGGAGTCGGTACTTGCGATACTCGACCCTCCACTGGCACGACGCGTCTCTGAAGTACATGGCACAGCTGCGAGGAAAGAGCTCGCGTCACTGTCAATTTAATGCAATGCATAAGTCAGGCTGAACTACCACCGCTTCACAGCTACTTCACAGCTACCCTGCTGCTTGCCATCTCGCCCTGCACAGCTATAACACGGTCAATAATCAATAATTCAAAGACTCCATTCTGCCGCCAGCTGTCTCCTTCCCAGCGGCATATCCATCTGACTTCCAAACCAATTGGTTGCGCAACTCAATTTAGTTATTGTGTCTTGACCCGCCCTCTTAACTCAACTATTCCGTCGGCCTACAAGCACTTGCGCCCACTGAGCTCGCAGCCAAACACCATGGCCGACAACTCGAAAGCCGTGCCTGAGGGCTGGAATGATGGCATCGTCACCGTCTCAGGCCAGCCCAATGACACGGCACGACAGCGACGCGATTCTGAGACCTCGCAGACGGCTGCTGAGTTCCTCAGAGACCAGATGCAGCTCGAGGCCGATGCGCGCGAGGCGCTCCCATACGTACGTCATATCACCTTCACTTGCCTTATACCCATGCCCTCATAATAGTAGTGGTTGGCCTAACCTAATGCCCCCTTTGAACAGAGCATCGAGAACTGCACCAAGGAGCTCGGCAATCTGCGCCAGAGCGTCTTTGCCTGCTTGACCTGCCACCCGCCGCCCGCCAACCCAGACGATGCCCTCTCGGCCCACACGCCCGCCGGCGTCTGCTATGCGTGCTCGGTCCAGTGCCACGGCGAGCACGAGCTCGTCGAGATCTTCCAGAAGCGCAACTTCACCTGCGACTGCGGCACCACGCGCTTCACCGCCGAACAGCCCTGCACCCTGCGCCTCAACCCGGCGACTAACACCAAGGGCGGCGTCCACTCCGAAGCGGCCGACCCCAACAACAAGTATAACCAGAACTTCCGCAACCGCTTCTGCTCGTGCTCTATCGACTACGTGGCCCAGGAGCAGAAGGGCACCATGTTCCAATGCCTTGGACTCGGTACCCACGAGACGGGCGGCTGTGGCGAGGACTGGTACCACCCTGGCTGTCTCGTCGGTCTTGGCCCTAGATGGTACGAGAAGATGGCGGCAGTCCAGAAGAAGAAGAATCCGACAGTAGCAGATACGGCAAGCACCGATGCCCTGCCTACCATCTCGGAAGACGGACCTGCCCCTGAGAGCACTGGTGCAGCAGACGCGGCGGCGGCGATCGAGGACGAAGACGACGAAGACGATGACACCCCTCTGCCTGAAGGGTTCCCGGGCGAGGACGACTTCAACCACTTCTTGTGCTACAAGTGCGTAGAAGCGCACCCCTGGATCAAGCGGTACGCCGGCGCGGCGGGTTTTTTACTGCCCGTCTACTTCCAAAAGGGCGAAGAAGAGAACACCTCGGCATCGGCCTCCTCTAATAACAAGCGAAAGCTCGAAGTCGAGGGAGAAGCAACAGAGTCAAAACGTGCCAAGACGGAAGAGATCGAAGATGGTCAATCTGCTGAGCCAGCGCTGCCAGTGCGTGCCGTCCCCACCACAGCAGTGAAGGCGGAACCCAAAGAAGACAAGAAAGACCCAGCTCCATCATCCGAATCAACGACACCAGCAACCTGCAAGTTCGACACACTCCCGCCCGCCCCAACAGGCCAATTCTCCCTCTTCATGACCGAGGGCTTCCGCGACACCTTCTGCCGCTGCCCCAAGTGCTTCCCTCTTCTGAAACCGCACCCGCAACTCCTTGACGAGGAAGAAGTCTACGAACCGCCCCTATCGGAGGGTGACGGTTCCCAAGACGGCGCCTCCACACACGGTAGTGGCAGTCTATACGAGCGCGGCGAGTCGGCCCTGCGCAACGTCGACCGCGTGCGCGCCATTGAAGGCGTCATGGCCTACAAGCAACTCAAGGACAAGCTCACGCCCTTCTTCGAGCAGTTCGCCAAGAGCGGCAAGGCCATTGGAGCCGACGACATCAAAGAATACTTCGCCAAGCTGCGAGGCGATGAGCAGGCCATCAAGGACGCTGGCGCCGGTGCGGCCGCGTCCAATTCCAAGGGGGACGGCGGTGACGGTGATGATCAGCACCGCCCAGAGCAGAGCGGGTATTAACTGGCTTCTCGTTTCTACTGGGATGAGATGTGCACCCCCCTGATCCTCTAGACCGGACGGGGTAGAGGTGTGATGATGTGTGTTTAGTGTTCTTGTTTTCTGTATTACTAAATCAGGAGGGCTAAAGCTGGAAGACGGGATACGACCGGCGATGCCATAGTGGGGAGAAGATCTTATCAGATGGATAGATGCGCTCACAGTTTGGCACCCAACAAACAGGGTGTGGATGAAGCTACTATTACAGATGGGATGCTCAATTTGTAACATGGATAAAAGCAAGTCAGGCCACCAAGGGGCTACAGATACGATTTCACGAAGAACGAAAGAATAAAACACAGTCAGATTAATCCGGGCCAATTCCCTTTGCACACATCTACCTATGAAAGATGTAACGAAATATTTATTGAACGGAGCTCTTTTTTCACTTATTCAAAGCCAAGCCTACCCTTTCCCCGGAACGCCTCAATCATACCTAGCTACTAATAAACTGGCAGCGGCATGATATTTGAAGACTTGCCTAGGGGCTTGCCGTCCTTGATCTTCTGGCGGCCGTGCTTCTTGAGTCAGATGGCCTGGATCCGATGGTGGCACATAAAGCTGTAGTCAATTGATATGAAACTTGAAACTTGTCTTCCTATTATATGCACCTCAGCTACAGTATGAGCAAACTGATGTGACTGATTATCTCGTCACGAGCGAGATCGGCAGCAAGCAGGGTGCTCGAGATGGGCTGATAGGATGTTTCTATCTTATCATCTTTTGGAGGAGAGTTGGGCAAGCTGGCTCACCAGCTTGGGAATATCTCTTATCTTATCGAAGCTATCTCGCTCTCTACCCTCTCAGCCCTAGGAGTCGATTCCGTCCATTCACATCTCGTACCTGCAGGATCCGGGGGCGCACCCTACCCAGCCATGCTCCACTTATAGCCTCCATACCGTACCCATGTTGGTATCTCGTCAGCTATGTAAAAGCGAGCAGGCTTGCTCGGTATCAGCTCCAGAATGTCTTTTTCGATTGGTTGCTTTCAGCTGTCATTATAGGGCTCCTTCGGCTACGGCAAACAAAACGCTGCAGTGATTCCCCTTATGAGCTATCCGGGATGTCCTCTCTGGGGAACTATCAGTTCCCAACTCCACGATGCCATGAGCCATATTGTACCGGTTCTCCAGGTTTTGGTACCAGAACGGTAAGTGCTCACGTGCCTGTGGGGATAGAGACGAAGCTGTCCAGATATCGCCAGTAACCGAGCACATAGTCTGGCAGCTCAAATCAAAACAAGCTCAGCCATAGTGTTGACCAGAGCGTCGAGCGGCACTTCTGGAACCATGATAGCACATGTTTACCAAAGTAGTCTGGCTGGCCTGGTGGTTCCCCGCAACATAGCTCAGGCTATTTGCCCTACGTGGCGCATATGGCACGACATCGGCTTTCAGTAGTCAGCTTCTACCCCAGGTTCTTGATCTTGCGGCCCTTGGTAAACAAGAACTACGATACCTTGACGACCATATCGCTGATATGCTCTATCTGGGGTTGGGAATGCGGAGGCACTGCTCGAGTCTGCCTCGAGGCAATGACCGCAATACCATCTGAACAGCTTGTCCCAGCTTCTGCAAGACTCCCAACACATATCGTGTGACCGAGCAGGATTTTGGCCAGGCTGACAGTTCTCAATTCTTTGCTTATCTTACATTTTTGTCAGTTGGGAGAATCTCGCTCGCGGCACGCCGCATGGTGGGCCAAAGCCACTATCTTGACTGGGCCAGCGACGAATATACTTCGGCACCCCCGTGGTAGAAAACGCCTCAAGACTCGACCAGACTGCGCCCAAAAGAGTTTCGTGTGTCTAACCCTGATAACTTACCCTCAAGACTCCAATGGAGGCCATCAGAGATATCTACTGGCTTATCATAAATATACCGCTTCCTTCCGACCTGGTTCTCAATCGTTTTGGTCAAACGGGCATAAAAGCTCCCACTTGTCCCATCTCTCTCAATATTTTCAAAGCATATCATTCTTCCGATATAATCTGCTGTCACTCTCACTACTTGTTCACCAATAATACATATTGTAAATATATATACTTCAAATTCATAATACACTTTTTACCGCGGTCATCATCAAACCCATAACGGCATGACAATACCATTTGCGGCGCCGGCGGCACCGCCGCCGCATGCCGCCACTCCAAACTCACCCACAGATTCCTCCTTTAGCCAGGAGGAGAAGGTTCCCGCACCAACAGTGGTACCCGTAGCCCAACCCGCACCGGAAGCAGGAGGGCCAGCGGACCACACTTCCCTCAAAAAAGTAATCACGACGCGTCAGTTCGTGCCCATGGCCCTCGGTGGCTCCATCGGCGCCGGTCTCCTCATCGCCAGCTCCGTGGGCCTGCAGCGCGGCGGCCCCGCGTCGCTGGTCCTGGCCTTTGCCATCGCCGGCTTCGCCGTCTGGCTGACCATGTGCGCCCTGGGCGAGCTGTCGGCGAGCTTCCCGGTGCAGGGCTCCTTCTACGACTACTCGATCCGCTTCATCTCCAAGTCGTGGGGCTTCTCCATGGGCTGGAACTACGTCATCAACTTCGTCCTCATCATCCCCTTCGAGACCACCGTCATGATCCTCATCACTCAGTACTGGTACTCGCCCAACACGGGCTGGTTCGTCCCCATCGTGCTCGCGTGCTTGTTCGGCATCGCGTCCGCCGGCGCCAAGTGGTATGCTGAGGCCGAGCACGCGTTTGGGCTGGCCAAGGTCGGCGTCCTTGTGCTCTTCATCATCACTGCCATTATCATCTGCGCCGGCGGCGTCCCCTCGGACCCCCGCCACGGCACTGGGTTCAGCTACTGGCAGAACGGCGGCGCCTTCCAGAACGGCGTTTCGGGCTTTCTTTGGGTATTCGTCAACGCTGGTCTGGCTTACGGAGGCACCGAGATCCTGGGCATGACGGTCGCCGAGTGCCAGAACCCAACCAAGGTGATGCCCCTGGCTTCCAAGATCGTCGGCGGCCGCATCATCGTCCTATACGTCCTGACCCTGCTCATGGCCGGCCTGGTCATCGGCCCAGACACATTCGAGCTGTTTCCAGACATGCGCAAGACGTCGCCGTTTGTCCTAGCCATCCACCAGGCCGGCATCCCCGGGCTAGCCTCTTTCGTCAACGCCGTCATCCTCATCTCCGTCTTTAGCATGGCCAACGCCAGCGTCTTCGCCTCATCGCGCGCGCTGCGGGCCATCTGCGCCCAAGGCATGGGCCCCCGGATCCTGTCTCACACCACGAAGAAAAAGCGCCTGCCTCGCAACGCGTTGATCGTCGTCTTCGTCGTCTCGCTGCTCGCCTTCATCAATGCAGCGCCCAAGGGCGATGAGATCTTCGAGTGGCTCCTCGCCCTCGCCTCGGCCAGTAACTACTTCACCTGGCTCAGCATCTGCCTCGCGCACCTGCGAATGCGCGCCGCCATGAAAAAACAAGGAAAGGATCTCAGCCAGCTGACCTGGCGGTCGCCCGTGGGGACCTGGGGCAGCGTGGTGGCCATTTGCATCTTCGCGTTCGCCCTTGTGAGTCAGATTATCAGCGCCGTCATCCCGCCGGTGCCGAACCACGACGAGGGGCCGGCGCAGTCCATTCTCCGCGGCATCTTGGGATTTATCGTGGTCATTGCCGCCTGGGTCGGCCATCTGGTCTGGACGCGGTCGCCACTGCTCATCCCGCTCAAGGAGGCCGATCTTACGATGAACACGGATGTGCCTGATGCCAACGGCTCTGCTGGGTGCTGACACGTTAGGCATCCCAAACAAAAACAAAAACAAAAAGCGGTCACATATGTATAACTAGTGTACATACATAAGAATTTCCTATGTAAATACCTTGCGACGCGTGATGGGGGTGATGGGCGTACTTAGGCGTTTGGCTCAGCAACATTGTTAGCTCGAGACAGGATATTTTCAGGCTTAAATAATTAAGCCGCAATACATACGATGCATTTCGAAACCTCGCTCTGTTGTATGCAATTGAATATTCGCGAAGTTCGTAGCCTTACACAGCAAGCACATCTAAAAAGGGGTTGAACCTCGGATTCGGACATTCCAAGGACAATGAGACCTAGGTGGCGGGCCTGTAGAATACCCACCAGAACTTCACTGTCTCTCCTGAGAGACGCCACGGGCATGAAAAACTCCGGAATTTAGGGGCCAAAGGCAGGCCTCTTCAAGATTCATGGCCCCCAGCTTGTTCGGATGCCTCTTTGTCTCCCATGAAATGCTTCGCTGGAACCCTCTATTCAAACACTGGGATGTTCGACCACTTAACCTACTTCCTCCTCTTCTTCCACATTGTATCTCCCCATCGATGCGACTAGAATTCAGATCACCCTTATGAACATAGCTCTCCAGGATAAATGGCTCGGCCAAGGCTTTAGGCTTCTGCTCTTAGAACGGAGGCCAGCGCCACTTGGCGTCGCCATGAACCCGGCGCATATGACCGCTGGCTGCCGCGCCGAAGTTTGATCAGTCCGATTTGGGAACAAGTAAGCGCAGCCTTACAGAATGGGGACCCGCATGAGAACCGGTTTTCGGAGAGGCTCATGACCCCCTGATAGGCAATTTTTCTTCCCGAGAAAAGACAGAGCCAGATGACAACGGGATTCAGCATACAACTCGCTGCTTCTCACTATATGGTCCCGCGAGCGAGTGAGTAGATAAGCAACCACGCAAAATCTAAAACCAATATGTTTCTGTTAGTCTATAGACACAGCATCATCCAGTAGCAGCAGCAGCAATGCAGCCATTCTTCGCCATGGGAGTATATGTATGCATTCCAAGTATATACCCATCTATACCCCCCATTACGAAGCCAGCTATGCCTGCGTATGTACCCCATGAAACCCATGCGCAATAGCCCACCCGCACTCCGCGCGCCCCAGCTCCGTCATAGTCCTAGCATCCAGGCACAGCAGGTAGCTGTTCCTACCGTACCCATCCAGCACCACGCTCAACAACACACCATCATCCTCCGCGACCGCTTCGTCCTGTGTGGCCGGCGGGCGCGGCACGAAGACGGCCTCGCCGGGCGTGTGCCCTTGCGGGTTGTCCCAGAACACCGTCTCGCGCGTCTCGACATCCGTCTTGCCCAGCCCGTCGACCATCGTGCTGCGGCCCCGGTTCGGCAAACTGTAAAAGTAGCGGTACTTCTTGGTCGCGTAGGCCGGGTTGATGGTCGGGAGCTCGCCCACTCGGGGCGCTTTGATTTCTATAACCTTTTCGCCGTTGCCGCTGACAGCAGTGTTTTCTTCCTCTTCCTGGTCCTTGTCCTTTTCATCGGGCACTTTACTTTTCGGGTTGGTGTTGTTACTGCGAAAAGAAGATAGAGGAGGAACTCGGAATTTGTGTCGCGCGAACCGTGACTGCGTATCCCGGTTCCGCTTCTCGTCGCCCCAGAACGCCTCCGCGCCGCCGTTGCGCCGCTGCAGCACCTCGAGCTCGAAGCTGCGGATGATATCCAGCGAAGGGTACTCAATCACATCGCAGTACACCAACGTATCCCCCGTAGGCCGTCTTTCACCGTCTTCGTCCTCGACAATCTCCTCCTCCTCGAACGCATTAACGCTGTGGAAATGGAACCCCGCGGGCGTCTCGTACGTCGCCACGACGCCTCGGTCGCCCACGCGGTCGATAACGAACCACTTGCACTTTTTCGATTCGTCGAACGGCTCGATGGCGTCGACGATGTTACGCTTCCAGGGAATTTGGAGGCCCATGTTCGCGAGATGGGTCGAGGGGACACACAGCACCACGAAGGACTTGGTCAAGAAAAAGGAGTGCATATAAGCGGGTTTGACGTCGGCTCGGCGGATCGTGGCGATGATATCCGTGGTGCCGTCGCGGGCGTTGACGCGGAACACGCGGTACGTCGACACGGGGCCGAAGTCGAGGTTGTAGTTGTAGAAGTCGCCCGTCACCGGATCGCGCTGGGCGTGGGCGCAGCTGAGGGGGCCCTTGAGCAGAGGGTGCAGCTTCTGCTGCGCGGCGAAGCCGATGGGCTCCAGCGTCTCGAGGTCCATCTCCTTCATGTCGCAGTTGTCGGTCGTCAACCACAGGTTGCTGGGTTTCGCCCGGTGGCCCCCTGACGCAGACTGCTGCGTGCTGCCGTCGCTCGCCTGGGAGTTCCCCAGTCCCGGGACATTCGCTTGTACCGTGACGGATATGTTGTCCAAGCGCGCTCCTTTCTTGGGAAAGGGCATCTTCCACACAGCCATCATCTTCCCGAACAGGCCGATGCAGGGGTCTTGACGCTGAGCGAAGGTGAAGCCGTTAGGCCGCCCGTTCTTTCGGATCTCCTCGACAAGCTCCTCGGTCTGACATCGGGAGGCGTATTCCACCCTTACTGTATCACTCGCATCTTCTCGAATGATGGAGAATCTGTGAGACTGCCCAAAGCCATCGAACCAGTGGCTCACCCGGTAAGTGCTATTCTGCTCGGTCTCGACCTCGAAACTGCCGGGGCCGGTCCGGTACAGGGTCCCGGCTGCCCACGATGGGATCGTGCCTTGAACTTTTAGGTCTATGGGACCTCTGACCTCTGTCAGCCCCTCGAACTGCGACTACATGTTAGCTACTGAACAGTACTTATTCATTTAAATATAGTACATGGATAACAAGAAAGACTTGGACTTACACCAGCATCGTTGGGCCAATCGTCAAAGTTCTGGTCCAGCATAGCCTGAACAGTGAGCTCATAGTCCTCATCCTCGTCCTGTGGTCCTTTGCGAAGAGAGACCATTTGGGGGATCTCTCGTCCAGCAACGTTCGACCCCATGCTATGGTGGTAAACTGTCTTTCTATATATGGCTGCGCGGGTTTTGTCAACTTTGATGCGTGAGTATACTAGTACTATATGTATCAATGCACGAATAAAGTATTGATGGCATGTAGGACGATCCGAATTTGACAGCAGTCAACAATTCTTGATGGGATATATAGATATGGGGCCCCTTTGTGACAGGACCTGACAGTTGGCTTGTTGCTTGGTGACTGGGGAACAGGAGTTGCGCTTTGTGACTCTCTGCCTTTCAAGGGGCAACAAGGTTGAGAAAACGAGTAGTATGTGTTGCGAGGCACACACTGAGGCTTCGGCAGGTAACCGTATGTTAGTCTCAGATTAAGGGGAAAGGGGAGTACAGATCTAGACCACCTTACCACGAAGTGAGGTTATCGGGGCGTTACTGGGCAACAGCCACCACTTATCACCAGACCGGTTCAGAAAACGGTAGGCGAGGAGCTGGCCAGCTTAAGCGATGTGTGGCGTTGACTCGGACGAGAAGAGACAAGAGTGAGATGACAATGACAGTTGTGGCTGGTCCTGGTAGATACGTAGCGAATTGCCGTGAGATGGTGGCCTGGGTATCTGATTGGAGAATTGGTAGCGCCGAAGGCATCCAGTGTCATCCGTACTCGCTTAAGGGGGCCCGGTTCCGGTCCAAGTGGCGCTCAGGGATGGGGATAAGGCGTCCAACTCGGGGCCGGTACATATAACAGCAGCAGGGACAGATCGGATAAGGGGTGTAAGACAAGATGACAGCTCACACACTCATGGGGAGTGATAGGTGACTTTCAAGCCGAGAGACAGAGGCAGAGATGTCTTCTCAGCAACCCGGCATAACACACAACACGTCACAGCACAGAAATGGCCCCCGGTTCCTGGTTCTAGTTCCTGGTTCTAGGATAGGCGATAGGCGGTGGGAGCCACGCGACGCCGGTTACACGTTTCTTAGAGCCGTCGGGTGTGACTGGAGCCCACGTGGTGCGGGTGTGCTCAACGGGACAATTGGAATGGAACCGATGCTCGGGTGTCGCAGCTCGCTAAACGGGACCTAGAGGTTGCCTAGGTAGATACTAGAAACAAAAACGGAAAGTGTCATACTGCGTCAGACAAATTATTCGGAACACCAAAAGATTGTCACCGAAGTGTAAGTAAGTATTGATGCTGATTTTACGGGCGGAAAGTACGACGACGTACTTTTGTCCCTTTCTCTGGGTCTAGGCCCTGATGTCAGCATGGAGTAGCAGCAGTAAAGCACATGCAGCAGCTGGTGGTTTAGTGGATGGTGATTCATCGTTACCAATCGGGCGGATATGGTCCCCGAAACTTTTAACCTTATCTGGAGTCGCACGTTATTGGATACTATATATAGCGTACCTGCCTATCAATTTTCTGACCTACATTATCATAGAGAAAAGGCATTTTCGAATGATACGATTGCATATCCTCAAGCTGATAACGCAGGTGTGATAAGGCAATACATAATGAAGCATTCTCTCATCAACATCTACCCATGTCGATTGGTTAGCGCGTCGCTAAATGCCTAGGAAAGCCGAGCGGTAGTGTGACCCGGACACAGCATTGCATTCCCTCCATCATGAAATGTATATCGCTGCAATGCCACGACAGCTCTACACCGACAACGACAAGGGACACAGCCTTAGAGACACGAATCATATGTCCTCCAGAGACGGGAATCAAGAATGCCCAGTCCAGGCTTTTGGCGATGAGGTGATCAATAAGTAATCCAGACGCCACACTAGTTACCTCGTGAGCCGCGGGCGGGTAAGAGGGTGTGCAGAAGCAAGTATACGGACGTCCGCTATGGGGTTTATCGAGGGGGCTATGACTTTCCGCGTGCCGTCGTCTCATCCTTCTTTCCCCATAATATCCCGAATTCCGCGTATACTCGCTCGTCTAGCACACCAATTTCCCGTCCCGCCCCCAGAGAGAGCCCCGTTCGCATGGGACCACATGGTTACACGGGACCCGAGTAGAAAAACCGTCCCTGACAGCATGGAAAAAAGAATCCTTCCTTCTTCTTTCCCCTTTCGTCTCTCCAACCGGGTACTTGGGAATAACTTATATAAGTCGTCGATACAGTACTTAAGTCAGACAGACAATCTTGCAATTTGAAATTTGAGTTTACCTATCATTCTATTCATCCAACCCCCTTCACTTCCTCTCCTATAAGAAGAAAAAGCAAATATTGTTATAAGACATTCAGTCAAAATGGCAGTATCATCATCTACCAACCCCGCGGACTACATCGCCATCAAGAACACCATAGCCCGCTACTGCATCGCCCTCGACTCCAAGAACTGGGAGCTCCTCAAGACCAATGTCTTCCACCCGGACATCCAGGGCGACTTCCCCTTCGACCACGACATGCGAGGCGCCGACGTCTTGCTGCAGAGAATCGAGGGAAGGTTAGTTTCTCCTCTCTCTTTCTTCTTCTTCTTCCCCCTCCCCTCTCTCCTCTCCTACTTTTCTTTCCTGACTACTACACACACTCTTACTCACCGCAACACCCCAATATCAAAGTTTTTGATATAAGCGCCCGTGACTCACTTTACTATACATACCCACTAATAATAACCACTTACCAACTAATACCCTCCCTCCTCCAACCTCTAACTAACCAATGAAACCACAAAACACAACAGGCTCAAGGACATCCCCACCCAGCACTCCCTGACCACGCAAATGATCGACATCCAGCCCGATGGCGCGACTGCCCACGCCACGACCTACTTCACGGGCCTGCACTTCGGCCGGGGCGAGTGGGCGGGCCACCACCTGACCTCGTGGGGCCAGTACGTCGACGTGCTGCAGCTCGTGAAAGGCAGGTGGCTCATCACCAAGCGCACCTGCCTCTTCACAGCGCGCGACGGCGACGAGCGCCTCATGGAGGGGTTGGTCCAAGGGGAGTAGCAAGCAAAGTCAAGGGTGCGCGGCAGGGCCAATAGTTCAACCACAAGATTAACACTGGGGGGCGTTATTTGATTCCTCAAGTTCCAACAACTGTCTGTCTGTTATGTTATATGTGTGAGCCTGTTATGTTATATGCGTGAGTCTGTTATGTGTCTGTGGTTGTGTGAATCAGGCCAACAAGTATGCAGCAATACATCATCACACATCCATCCATTCCACAGATAACCACATGCCGCCCAACTGCCGAGTACCGTACTCCTGGGTTGCTATCCCCATAACCGTGGTGGCAAACACATGCACATGATGTCCCCATCTTGCTTGCGACGGCTCCCCTTGGTTGATATATACAAGTGACCCACCTACTCAGCGGCAAGCCAAACACTCCTGCCCAATCATTGCCTGCTGCTCGTGCTTGATCTGGAAGCACAAATGCCCGCCCCGCTCCGCTCCCCTGTCCCTGTCCCTGTTCACTCCCTCACCGCGCCAGTGCTTAATATTCGCGCGAGAGAAAAAAGATCAAAGTAGAAAAGATTTGCAACATACCAAAAGAAGGTATGAGTTATATATGAATGGTATCAAAAAGGCAGTAACGAACAGCAATGTGGTATCTCTAAATGGTCTCATGGTCGCAAGATATGTCGTCCGTTCCGTACGTCATCGTTCTTCTCCTCCAACCCTCGTCGTCCCCTACTGTGTGCATAACCAGACCGACCGTCTTCCCCTCAGCTCCCCAGGAAGCCTTCGCTTGCTTACTTGCTTAAACCAACACCCACTCGCTTCCTCGCTTGACGAATTTGTCAAGCAGTAATCCAAGATCACTCAGGACAAATCGACAGATGTAGAATCCGAAGAACTCGGCCGCGTGCCTAGTGCAGAGTTCGAGGCCAACCTGCGTCTTGTCTGCATGCCTCAAGCCCGGGTCATCGACCTGGCGCGCGATTTGGTCTAGATTGCACTGTTAGCTATTTATACGTAGAAAGGGGTCAACTTGTTGCCAAAATAAGACACTTACCAACTGTCTGTGCAGCATCAAACAATCGCGCTAGACTTAACATGTAGCCGGCATAGGGACCATCGAATGAGACCGAATGGACATCGCGTTTCGCAGGTCGGCTGCTAGGGTTGGCGACCATAGGCAAACTGGGAAGCGTACCCGAGCCATTGCCCATGACTTCCTTCTCCGGGATGCTCGGGCCGCCACTGCCGCCGCTGTTGCTCCGGGTGCCGTAGGCCGAGGACATGTTAGCTGCCGACCCCTTACTTCGCAACCTGCGCCAGCTGAAGGCTCCTTTGCCGCTGACACTGGCGCTTCGGGGCACCGCGGGCATCGCGTCGCCATCCCCACTCTCGCGGGCCATGCCCTGCGTGCCCACTTCGTTGCCGAGTTTCTTAGTCAAGGCTATTTGCACCTGCTCAAGAATGTTCTCGAAGCTCTGCATCTCCTCCAGCACCGCATCTGCGTCGTTGCTGTCCACTCGGGCCAAGTTCAGCAAAGCGGCAGTAAGCAGATCGCATTGCGAAGATTTGTCCTCCAACGCTCGCAGCTTTACGCCCTTTACCTTCCACACGTCACGTGGTATGAAGAGCTTGTTGGTGATATAACCGCCACGCGGGTGGGCAAGCGTCTGATACAAAGCGCGCATAAGCCAGAATGGACGGAGCATGGCATCAGAAGGGCACGGCTCAAGCGGCAAAGGTACGTCCGGCCCGAGGTTGTTGATGGAAGACGGAGATCGGGGCAAAGGCGAGTGGAAATCCGAATCGAAGAGATACAGCCCGCCGAAGCCGCCAGTCATCTTCTGGCTAAAAGATGTGGCGACGGGTGTCGGAAGAGCAGGCATGGCTGGCTGCCGCGAGCTCAGGGAGTTGGACAACAATGAGTTCATAGGAGTATTCGGCGAAAAATCAGATATGTCAGTGTTAGCAACAGAGAACTGGCGGCCCTTTTGAGACCGAAGGCTGGACGAAGACTGGTTCTTTCGCAGAGCTGGCCGAACCGAGGACGGCGAATCTGTCCGCATTTCCTCAAACTCATCATATTCTTCCGATGACACTCGGTTATGTTGAGGCGAAGGTGGCGTGGGAGGCGCAAGAATGGGTGGGTTAGCATTTCTACCAGGTGAGCTGGGTGCCCGCTGCGAAAAAGGGCCTGGTTTTGTAGAAGTAGCCGACATGGCCTGCCGCTGCTGCGCGATGTAGTTGCCGGGCTTGGTTTGGAAGGCGGATACTGGGCCGGTCGGAGGTGGAGGATTGGAAACAGGGGTTTCGATCTTAAGCTGCTTGGCATTTTGTCCAGACAAGCGCCTGCTTCGCACACCAGGTGGCGGAACCTGAGGAAGAGCCTGGGGCGGCGGCAACGATGGTGGAGGATTGGCCCCTTTGGCTGACATTGGTGGCATCTCGGTGACGGTTGACAGCACGGTGCTTGCCGTCGGGGGAGGATTGGATCCCATAGAGCTGTGCCAGGTGCGCTGTGTAACCCCGCTCGAATCCGACTCCCTGTCCCTACCCGTACCCGACTGCTGCCGCGAGGGCTGATCGAAGGAAAAGTTCTGCATAGCGAAATTCCTTGTCATGTCCTCCAGCATGCGCTCTTCTTCTTCTTCCTCCTCGTCTGAGCTGTCGCCGTTGTAGAAGCCACCTTCATCGTAGGTTGATATCCGGCTCTCCTCCTGTAATCGCCTTTGCAAATCCCTTTCGCGTGCTGCTTCTATCGCAGCTTCACGTTCCGTCTGCCTCACCTGCTCCTTGGCCCATTCAACCCTTCGCATGGCGTTGGCTACTACACGATCATCTTCGTCGTCATCGTCGTTGCGGTCATCGTACATTATATCGGAAGAGTCCATTGGCTCATAGCCTTCGTCGTAGGCTGCTTCGACAGCCGCATCCAGGGCGGCATCAAATTCAGCCTCTGTATCACCACTAACGGCACGAATGTGCTTTCTCCTCACTCCAAACGAGGACGTCCTAGAGTGAACGGATGAAGCAGCCGAGCCGCCAGATTCGTCAATTGGGTCCAACCAAGAAGTAGATTCATGGCTCAAGTTTCGCGTATGACCTTTACTTGTGTCAATGGCTGGGGCCAGGCGATCCGCAGGCATGGAAAAGTCCTGGCGCACTATCTGTTCCGGCGGGCTTGCTGGCCGACCTGGAGAGATGGGCCGCCGTGGTGATAATGGCGCTGGCATATACAGAGTGTCCTGGGCCCGGGGAATGGAAAGGCTGCCTTCGAAGTTTCGTCGAATAGGCGATTTATTAAATGAGGATTGAAGAGACGGGGCTGGTTGCTCTGCGGGCACTGGTGTTGCTAGGTTACGATTGTCGGGCGTCGGCGTGCTTCCGTAGCGCGTTGTGGTGGCTGTCCCATAGAATGGGTCATCAAGATCGTCGTCATATGACGGTCGGACCTCCATACCATTATATTCTAAGCTTTCTGGCCGGGCCGGGAGCGCTTTGCTACTATATGTAAAAGCCTGTGCGGGAACCATGCCATCAAGCTCGTCTATCCGGCTGGTATATGTGCGGCGGATCGCTTCCAATTTCTTCTTGTCCTCTTCACCTGTTGTCCTCGCGAGGACATGCTGAAGAAGATCACAGGCTTCACTGTATGACTGCCGCGCTGCTTGGTAATTCTGAGCATTGTCAAGTTGCACTGCTGTGTTGGCCTTAGCGAGAGCTTTAGAGAGCATTGCCTTTTGCGAGGGTTGCTTTCCACGCTCCCTGTCTCTCGCAGTCGAGTCCATGCTGCTCTTGGTGTTCGAGGAGCGACTCCTCGTATGGCCTCTACTTTCGGTAGGCATTGTGTTGTTAGGTATTAGCTGGGCCGCAGGGAGTAACGATGGGGTATTTTCTCGGTTCTTGTTCGAAGCAGTTGGCTCATCCCCAGGGTAGTCTCGTTGGCCGCCGTTGGAGTTGTTTCCCTGATTTGAATATGATGGGTTGGGCGAGCTGAAGGTGAAGCCCGTCCAACTCTGTAAATTCGCCGCTGGTGCCGGAGAGTTCGTACGTGTGTCTGCAGTGGGCTCTGGAGACACGGCAGGAAATTCGAGCGAAGGTAAAGAAACGATGGGCGGAAGGTTAGGTGCTGGTGCCGAGGGCAATGGTGGCGAGTGCTGCTGCGGCCTCAGTCGCGAGCTCGCATTGGAATTGGCGCGGGACCGGGGTGACGCGGTGAGAGTGCCGCCGTCGGACGGCCGCCGTTTGCTCAGCTTCCGGGGCGATTGGTAGGTCGTAGAAGTGCGGGACGTATTAGGATCGCCCGCGTTGGATATAATGGTTACGGAGTCGATACTCATGCGTCGTGAGAAAGTAGATCGTCTACTCGTCGAGGTAGCGGTTAGCTGCGGTGGCGAGGGTTGCTCCTTAATTGCCCCTCTTTCCCGATCACGTTGATCTTGTCCGCCTCTTTCAGCGATAGAGGCAATCGTCGCGCCTGGTCCTTTCGAAGTACGACTCGAAGCAGTGGAAGCGGACCACCTATTAAGGTTTCGGAAGCTGTCAGTAATAGCCCCGATGCTGCTTGCCCGAGAATGTGACCTTCGGGGTCTTGTGGTGGGAGGCTCGGTAGGAATTGGCTCTCTCTTCAAAAGGCCACCATAGCCGACGTTGCGCGGTGGTGGTAGCAGTGAGGAGGTCCTGGGCAGCAGGACGGGAGCCGCTGCTGGAGGCGCGAACGCAAGCGACGATGGTGCGTCGTCTGTGCTATTATTATTGGTACTGGTATTATGGTTGTCGGTGTTATCGGGCGCGGCGAGGTGAATGGGAGGAGGTGGTGGTGGGTAGCGCGGAGACTGAGGTTCGTCTGGCGGGCGATAGTCGCTGGAATCCCCTATTAAGATTTGGACTGAATCCAAACCCCGACCCAAGTCCCGACTACCAGAAGTTGCTCGTGCAGCGAAAGTCGAGGGGTTTGGAGTAGCGTGGTTGTGGGAAGTCGTTGGGCCAGGTCCAGCGCCAATATCGGCAACACTAGGCGCTGTAGTGGCGACCCTAAGACCACTACTGTGGTTGTCGGTCCGTCCCCGGTTGTAGTGGAAAGCAGAGGCCGGGCTGCTGGTTCTCGAGGCAAAGCTCGTGGGGTTGGAGAAATTGGTCGGCTTCTGGTGATTGTGAAAGGAATCGGCCGAGTTGGCAGCAGACGAAGGCCTTAGGTCGTCGGCTAGAGGATAATAGAAAGGGGCGACGGCAACCGGGTAGGCATTGGTTGGGGTGGACGTCCGTGGGCTGGTAGTGGTGTTGAAGGAGGACAGCACGGAAGGAAAGTGGTTAGAAGACGGGGCCTCGGACGGGTTGGTGGAGGTCGAGTAGGAAGAATCGAGGTTGGGAAGAGGATAGGCGCCGTGGTGGTGGTGGTTCTGGTAGGACAATTGAGATTGAGATTGAGATTGGGACTTTGTGGAACCGGTCAAATTGGTCATGACATGTGGTTGTGGCATTTTCCAGTGCCTGGAGTGCTTCCTTGCAATGCGTGCAATGCGCTCAATCAATGCTCGCAATACTCTCGCTCTTCTCGCTCTCCAACTCGCTCTCGACTCCTCAATTCAGGGTATCCAGGTCCAGATCATAACAAGAAACCCACGAAACCCACGAGGACCCCCAATCAATCAATTCAATGCACTTGGTCCGGTGCGCGTGCCAGTGCGGTGCTTCCTTAGTGTAGTTGTAGTGTAGCGATAATGCAGGTAGTAAGGTACGGGTACGGGTTACGGGTACTGTCTGACTTCTGACTGCTGACTGGACCTCAGGTACTGACTGGACACAAGCAAGGCCGGCCGATTTCCTTAGCATGGACAGACAAACCACCAGACCAGGACTGGCAGAGAGTGGGAGGGAAAAGAGGCAATCCACTTCTTGGGTTAGCTGGAGAGGGTACTGGAAACGATTGGGTCGATGTCCACTCTGAGGCCGCTGCCACTTTCATGCACTTGACTCGATTCCCAATAATAAGAATAATAATAACGTCTTTTTCTCTCTCTCTCTCTCTCCGACCGTCCTGGACTGGACAAAAATGCGCGATCTCCACGTTTCGGCAAGTACAGCCCGGAAAGGTACAGGCGGGACTGACTGAACACTGAACTCTGGGCTTGGAGGATGCAGGATGCTGCGCGTGTTGGGCGTGGCTGGGGGGGAGGAGGCCTGTGTGTCTCTCAGTCTGTTTCTGCCAGTCTCCTGCTTTGATGTCTGTGTGTCTGGTATGCGTAAAGTCTGTTTTTTGTCTTTCTTTCTCCCCGTGTCTTTCTCTCGGTGACTTGGAAAATCAATGATAATACACTTGCTATTATTACAACATGTCGGGAAGAGGGAGAAAAAGGAGATCATGCAAGGAAGTCCAAGGTAAGGGTCCCAAAACCAAAAGGCAATGGTTCGACGAATCCGGATAGCGGTCCGTCGTGCAGCGCAGTCTTTCCTTTCAGGGACCGAAAGGATCAGAATGGACTGTCAGACGGTGTCGTCGTAACAGACAGAAAACAAGGTGGCTATGACAGATGGATTGGGCCCAAACTGATACGGAGTAGAACAGCTAGATTGGAAGAAAAAAAAACCAGTGAGCGGAAGACAAGCGGGCTATGCCATGGTATCAAACGTGAAGAATTCGGATTTTTTTCTCTTTTCTGTTTTCTGTCCAGATCACACACATCTATTGAATGGTGGTTGGCGGCTGGAAGGGCCTCTTTGGCAGAAGCTCAGCTGAGCCCAGCGATTGGTGAATCCCCAATTGATTCAACCTGGAATTGATTGATACATGCCGGCTGGTAGTGCGTGTTGTACCGCATGGCCGCCCAGGAGCGGCAAAAGGTACCCCTCCATACCCCTACTGCCCGCCCCCATGCCAGGTATTGCATCGAATAGGTACTCCCGCCCTGAAGGATCAGCGATCCAGGGGTATGACCAAAAAAGAAAAAAAACCACGGCAAACAGGGCACACGAACAATTCCAGTAGAATGTTCTATGCATTCAACCCGTACACCGTACACGTACACACACATCCATTGACTCTTTTGTGCTTTGTGTCTGTCTGGTATCCAGGATATCCCCATGATCGCTGTCCCACTCACTGTAAAGTACGGGTTGCTATCCGACTGTACGACTGTACACCATGAATAAAGTACTGAATGAACCTGACTGAATATGGTCCTTTTCCTACTACAACCTCTTTTCTCTTACGTGATCCCTGTTCCTCCCAGACAAGGTGGGCCTGCATTCTCAACGGTGGGCATCGGCCGAAGGAGGCAATCGCATCTTCAACCCCCCCCCCCCATCCCTGTGTGTTCGAGATGGATGACAGGGTGTCTAGCCTCTTACGTTGCAATCCTATTCTTGAAACCCCCCTTTCCTGAGGATGGCTCGATTCGCTCGCTGTGCCGTTATCAGTTGGGTTATTACACGCGGTGCTGTCACGTTTTACCCTCTCTTTACCCCGGCCATCTTCCTCTTTCGACTATAGATACCGTAATACCGTAATTGTTTGTCCACCTTCAAGATTTCGCTCTCACTCAAATATCCATATATAGACGTCATATGCAAATGTAGTATTGGACAACGCGTCAACAACCTTTTAAACCTCCGTGCCCAAAGGTGGGAATGTGTGCCATTAGAAATGGGGAATTGGGACGGCATCAAGATTCATCAAACGCCTTTCTTTTGCGTCTCCTCTCTCCCCCCCCTCTCCCCCTCTCGTAGCGCTCAGCCTAGTGGCCTCCAGCCCACTGTCCGGCCAGGACGCGCCATTGCAGACAAGCATCAGAGGTGTCGGAGCGTTCGCAACCTGCCGAGCCTCGTCCCCATCGAGAATGCGACTTTCTGCCCCTTCTTGGCAGCGATTCCCATTCCCGGCCCCGAATGCGACACGATGCCACTAGCACCTACGGAGTACTGTAGATAAATCGTAGTATTTATATTTCTCGTCATGTATCCAACCTTTTTCGCTGTCGGCGACAACTCAGACAGTATTACGCACCCTCTACGAAGTATATGTATGGTCAATGTCTCCATACGCATCCATGGCACAACAAAAAACCAATAAACAAGGACCCTGAGGGACTATGGATGTAGGCTGGGGTGGTTGAAATAACCCCAATTTTCGGGGTTACTAATTGGGCGATAGATTCTGTCCATCATTTCCCCTTTCCCACCCCTCCATGTTCCAACTGCCAGCCTGGCCAATCCCGCCTTTCCAGAAGACCGGGAACCTTTGATGAGCCAGAACTAGTCTCTTGCACTTGGTATCGAAAAGCTCATTTGATACCCGCAGACCTGCTTGCCTGCTAACCACTCGGCAAATGATGTGCAGCATCATGTACGTGCTTGCCTAACTGGGGCTACTAATATTTACCTCATGAATGCTTCTGGTTTAGTTGACGGACCAGGCTATGAAGCAAAAAGGATAGCCTGCGGCCGGCTTGCGTGACCAAGAAATTGATAAGTTCCGCAGATTTGTCTCCATTTCCAAGATATCCGTAATAAGACGATCGTGGCGTCGTGGATTATGTATGAGATGACTTTGACAGGACTTCGGACATCCGTTGGACAGAACCGACTTGTTGTCCTGACACAACTCTGCTCAACATCAAATATGTGTCGTCGCCTGTGACATATTATGTCGGTTATATCTGGCCACCATACCTTGGCCCAGCCACGAGCCATGATTCAATACCCTGATGTCTCGAACCGTATCTTGAGTGAACTCTGAACACACACAGCATAGCCTGCTGTCAATCAATAGAAATCCTCCAAGAAGGAACAAACTATCTGCACTAACGCCGGGCTATGTTGCAGATGTATCATCCATACCTCTTATCAATCATCTCCGCGATTGCCTATCACTATGTACGTGTACACTATCAATCTCCCACAGATACCATAGAAAGTCGTTACTGGTTAGGAGTCTAAGCGTCACCGGCGCACCGGATTGCTATGAACCCGCCAGACCGGTACAGGCACATTAGGCATGTGGCTCTTGCACTCTCGCCTCCCAGATGCATGTGATGGTTGGTACACATTGAACGAAAATTCTCCGATGCTTTTACCCAAACCCCCCACAGAAGCAATCAGCAATGATTTAAGCTCTGTTCTGACAACCAAGCAAGCAAAACAAGAAAAGAGGGAACCCGGCCGGAAGAGAGCACCTGAGCACTGACGGAATGGGCCATCCAGTAACGTAGTGACCATCGACGGCAATCTGGTCCCTTTTCGATTTATGAAACAACATGGGCGAGCATATTTCGGGGGTGAGGAGAAGGGGAAGGAAAGATGTCATGATCATCATGGACAAGCAAGATGCCGGAACCCGTTCTTGATCTCAACCAGGTAGCTAACCACCTTGGAAAATCCTGGCTGGGTGGTGGTTTTGTGTTGGGCCAACTCTGAAGAAACACGGCATGTTTCAAACCAGCTCACCCACCCCCCATGAAGCCATCTTACCATCTAGCAGATATAGCACCCATGACGCGGTTAGCACGTCGGTCGGTTGTTCTAACTACAAACTAGAAATCACGCCGCGCGCGTGTGCCCAAACAAAACGTGTTAGCAAAAAAAAAATATGAAATATCGATAACAAGAAGAAGCTGGGCAGCGTCAAGCAAAACATGGCAGCTTGGGCGGTACTGGCCGATCCTCTTGATATGTCGGTGTCGGCCGGAAAGAGCTCCGTGGTCTGCAGGGGGTTCCTATCCGTCAGAACAAAGAAAATGTCCACCTTGAGCAAGCACATCCGACATTTTGGCCTTTGTCCCTAATTCAGAAAATGAAGCTCATGGAGCAGCTTCGTCGCTCATACATAAGGGAGGATACAGATCGGCTAGCCCAGACGAGCGGATGCGTTTGAAGCTTTGCAGGCGCTTCTTGGCAAAGATATGTATCCAGCTCTCTCGCCGGGGCGGGCCTTGCATCCGTCCCCCGTTCCAGGTGGGTGGTGTAATGCAACGACGGCGAGCTGCAAGCTCGATTTTGACAAGCCCAGACAGATGCTTATGTAGCCGGGCATGGTCCTCCCATGCTGATCCATGAACCGACCGCCCTTCCGTCTCAGCTTGTTCAGCAATCACGGGTAGATCATAACGGAAGCTCGATGAGGAAGTGCTATCAAACTAGACCTGAAGCTGTTTCTTCCTTTAAAAGAAATGTGCTCGTTGAGCAGGTGAGTAAGCCAAGGTCAGTTGCGGACAGCCATTGTTGGAGCTGAGCTTGTCATCCCAAGTAATGGTTTTATGAAAGACCACCAGCCAGTCCACCACCAAGACCCCCGCGCTGAACGTGCTCATCCGTTAGCCCCACGCCCAATTGGAATACCTTCTTGGGCATCAGAGGTAAAAGCACTCCCATAACAGGTGAAAATTGGAAGAATACCTACGAGAGGGTCTGGAGGATCGGGACGTTTGTACGACAAACATCTTAGGGGGATGCGGGAGTTTGTACGTAAGGCAATCTATGTAGCAACCAGAATTATGACGGCTGCCGCTAGTGGTAGGGCTGCAGCGGGCTGATAGGCTCAATGACGACATTGGCATTATTGCGTCAGGAATACCAGCGATGCGATCGATCAGAGATATTTGCAGATGCAGACTCCTCAAGCGCCTCAATCGTTCATAATTCAAGCAAGGCCTGATCTGACTATTGTTTGCACGAATTTACAACATTTCAACTTCCACAATCAAAACGCCTTCCTCTGATTTTGAAAGAAGCCCTTCGCACAATTACATCAACAACACAACCACCAAACATCACTCGTCATGGATCCCCAAGGCCCCTCCCAGCCCTCGCAAGACACCGTCTACAAAACCCCCGGCAACGCCGCCAGCGCGAACCCCGCCGAGAAGAACGCACGAGAACACCATTCGCACCCCAGCGGCCAACAGCATCTCGACGAGCGCCTGCCCTCGGGCGGCCGGTCCGGGGGCGCGCAGCAGCGACAGGACGCCGCCCAGCCCTCGAGCCTGGGCTACGGCTCGCGCGCGGGCGCGCCGCCCGGCGAGGAGAGCAGGGGCCTCACGGAGGAGGACGTGGGCCGGCACAAGGAGCTCGAGGGCGAGGCCATGGTCGCCGGCGCGGGCGAGGGACGCGTGGCGAACGCCGTCGAGGACAAGCCGGGCGCTACGGGCAGCGAGCCGGATTTGCTGGCGAACTTGGATCGGTAAGCTATTACTTGCAAAAAAAAGAACGAAATCTTCAAAGAAGGCATGAGTCGTTCCCCCTTTCCTAGTGACCAAAATAAACCAAAGCAAAAAGAAAAAAAAGAAAAAAAGGAAAAGAAATTGCATTGCTGACAATATTTCTTTTTACCCGATAATAGTAAGAAGGCTGAGCAAGCGGAAAAGAGAGAGGCTATCAAGGAGGGACGGAGGCACGGCAACCACACTGAGGGTATCGACCCCAGATATGGTGGAAGCGAGGGTCTGCGGGATGCGTGAGAAGCATCATCCTGCGAAATCTTAATGGGTTATGATAACTGTATGCCATGAAAAATACAACAACCGAATACGATGAAAATAACGGTCTTATTCTCTATTTCGATTCATTGAATATCATCACTCTTTGTGTTTTGCTTTGGTACAAAGTCAGCTTCAAGCGCCTGTCCTACCACGTTATCACGGGCACAGCTACTCTCCACGACCTCATCTGCGATGAGCTGATGGGCTGCTCAGGGGATTCTTTTTTTAGAATTTGTGCACCTTGTCCTTCCCATACCCTAGCTGCTCCAAAATGCCCGGCTTGTTCTTCTCCCCCAACAGCGCCTCCTCCAACCCCGGCGGCCCGCACACAAACACCTTGCTAGAGCCCCCGTCCTTCGGCAAGACCTCCCGCAGGAGCTCCTGCGTCACGTACCCCTTCCGGTGCGGCGACCAGCTGCCCGGCCGGCTGACGGTGTAGGTCGCGCGGAAGCGGCCCGGGTACTGCTTCTCGAAGCGGTCGAACTCGTCCTTGAGCAGCAGGTCGGCATCCGAGTTCACCCCGAACACTAGCGTGATCTTGGTGGCGTCCTCGGGGTTCCGCAGGATCCCCTGTATCAGCTGGTACATGGGCGTGATGCCCGCGCCGCCCGCGATTAAGGTGATGTGCGCGTGCCGGTTGGGGCTCCAGGCGTACCCCTTGAGCGGGGCGACGAAGCGGAGGCGGTCGCCGGGCTGGAGGGAGTGGAGGTGCGTGCTCATCCGGCCTTCGGGGTAGTGCTTTACTAGGAGCTCCAGGAAACCGGGCTCATCTGTGATTACATTATGGGTAAGCATCTGATTTTGGGGATGGGAAGCGAGCGTGACGCGCTCGCTGGTTGGCAAACGTACCTGCTGTAGTGACTGGTGTATACGGTTTGCCATCCGGTCTCCAGCTTCCCTTGGGCCACGCGAAAGTCAATAACGAAGCTGTCCTCATTCAGTTTTGTCAGTAATTACCCTGTTTTATTTTTGGGTGGTCTTTGTTTTGACACGTAGGTAACGATATGTAAGTAAAGTACTTACCCTCTAAAGGCAACCCGGTGACCGCGTCGGGCTCTGGAAGCTTGAAGCGAAGTCGCTTCGTATTATGGTTCACCAACTCCGAACTCTCGAGCGGTAGGGACACGAAGGCTGGGCCGCCAGGGAAGATCTTCCGGGGAGCCCCCGTGTCCGCCGAAGCTTCACTCGTCAGGTTCCGTGACAGCAAAGTCAAGCCTATCCCCGCGGCGGCCACTCCGCCGATCATATAGGCTGGGCGAACTCTCTGAAACATCGCCATGGTGATCAAGTGAGAAAAGAAAATGCCAATAGAAGTCTATTGATATGGTACAGATCCCGGTTCTGCTTGAAGCGTTGCTATATCCTGCAAACAAAGAGATAAATTGACATAGGTGTAATACCTTTTTGAACAGGACCAGGCGACCGCGGCGCCAGCTAACATTTATTTATCTGGCCATTACTCCCTTGCTGGCTATTCACAGTAAGCCAACTCAAGGCCAACCGGGTACCGCCGCCATGGCGCACATTTTCCTTGTCCTTGAGAGCTGACGGCTGTGCTGATCGTACGAAAACGAGTGTACCCTTCGGTCCCGGACAATTGAGCATGGTGACCAAAAAGTCCGGAGGTCGCTGTTAGTTGATTGCCGGACACCGATGTGGGGGTCTCCAGGTTGGCTCTCCTTGCTGACTTCAAGGCGACTTGCATTTGGCGATGAAGAGGCATTGGCAAATCAAA
The DNA here is from genome assembly GCA_039105305.1 of Apiospora arundinis. Classification (NCBI taxonomy): domain Eukaryota; kingdom Fungi; phylum Ascomycota; class Sordariomycetes; order Amphisphaeriales; family Apiosporaceae; genus Apiospora; species Apiospora arundinis. The sequence goes on from JAPCWZ010000006.1 coordinate 813,565, forward strand.
TGAGCTGTAGATGTGCAAAGCTGATATTTCAGGTTCAGGGGGTCGGCATCCTTACATATAGCGGCCGATATACCGTGCTGGGAATGCCATGGCGACCGTCACTTGGTAATGTTGACAGCCGATCCCTAACTTTGTAACCTGTCAAACCTGTCCCTGGCAGCGCTAAGCCATGAGCGACACCGTGAAGGGCAATTAAGGGATTCGTTGGGTTACATTCTCTCGAGCAAGGAATACATGAAACGTATGATGATATAACCACATACAATATGGCTACTTGAAGTTTCATATTACGCCAAAGGCTGTGCGATGTTCCATCTTCAACCTCGAACCAACTGATCGTTCGGTGAATACAGGCGGCCCCCAAATCAAAGAGGCAATGGCCGCCTTGCCAAGTCGGTGGTGTCGCTTACAGCATGCCACATTCGTGTTTTGAGTTCGGTCTGCAGACATGCATCTGCCCATACCTAGCTTGCTGACTCGCCCACCCGAAGCCTTTATTGTCTGTCAGTCTGGTGATCGGCACTGACAGCGTTGGACGGGTAACTCATTGTCTGCTTATCTTGAGCATTGGGGGCGATAGGCGGTCCTTCCCGACTGATAGAGAACTTACTGTGTGACCATGACTCCGCTAACTCGCAGCTAACACGACGTCATCCCGGGCACACCCCTCCCCCCGGTCCAAGTACAGCGATGAAAACCGGCTATGCACATGTAAGCCTCAATCCTCAACCTCAGCTCCTGCGCTGAGATTCGGACTCGGCGTTATAGAGTGCATCACTTCGGCGGGATTAGCATTGTATATACCTGGTTACCCAATTATAGACGCAGTCATTGCATTTTCCACAGCCGGGTTACGATGGAAGAAGCTCGACGAGAGGCAGCCGCCTCGGCTTCTACGCCGCTCCTGGCAACAACGCCGTCAGCAGCACCATCGCTGGACCACTTCGCACCCGGCGATCCAGACAACCCGCGCAACTGGCCCTCCTGGAAGAAATGGCTGATGGTCGCCATCATCACGCCGATCGACCTCTCCGTGTCCTGGGGCGCCTCCGGCTACTCGCCCGCCGCCGAGAGCTTCCGGCAGGACTTCGGCGTCTCGGAGACAGTCGCCGTGCTGGGCCTGAGCCTATACATCCTCGGGCTGGCGTTCGGCCCCATGTCGCTCGCGCCGCTGAGCGAGTTCTTCGGCCGCAGCGTCATCTACAAGGGCTCCTACGCCATCTTCCTCGTCTTCCTCGCATGCACGGCGCTCGTACAGAGCGTGCCCGTCTTCATGGTTCTCCGATTCCTCTCCGGCTTCTTCGCCGCGGTCACCATCGCCAACTTCGGCGGCTCGATTGCGGACATGTGGCAGCACGACGAGACGGGCGTCGCCATGTCTATTTATCTCTGGGCCGCGACTTGCGGGAGCCCCTCGGGATACTTCGCCATGTCGTTCGTGGCCGAGTACCGCGGGTGGCGGGAGGTGTTCTGGGCGCTGCTGGGGACGTGTGGGGGATTATGGCTGATCATGGTACTCGTCCTCGACGAAACGCGGCATACCACCATCTTACGGAAGCGGGCGAGGGCGGTAGCAATCAAACGGAGAAAGGACGGTAACAATGGCGCGGACGCGGATACAGCGATACCCGAAGCCTTGAAGCCCAGGAGCGCCGACGAGCTGCTCCGAGTCGTTCTCACCAGACCATTCCGGTTCTTGTTCACCGAAGCCATCGTCAGCCTGAACGCCCTGTACAACGGGTACCTGTACGGCCTCAGCTTCTTGTTCAACATTGCGTTCAACCTCGTTTTTGGCGCCGAGGGCCACGGGTTCGGCAAGATTGGGGTCGGGTGCGCCTTCCTCGGCATCGCTATCGGCATCTCGGTTGGGCCCTTTACGAACATCTGGCAGGAGAAATACTACCGGAGACAGCTGCTCCTGTCCAATGGCGCGGCCGTTCCCGAGGCGAGACTGCATTTGGCAACTTACGCGGCAGTCAGTAAGTAGCAATGGACCGGCCGATATCTTTCTCTGTTTTGCTGCATATTTGATGACTGACTGGCTTAATAAAATAGTGTTTCCCCTTTCCATGTTCTTTTTCGCCTGGACAACCTATGCAACCACCCCGGCTATCATACCAGTCATAGCATCGGCGTTCTGGGGCTGGTCTTTCTACACGTTGATCCTCATGACCTTCCAATACACTGAGGACGCTTATAGAGTGAGTAATTGTGACATTATGCGGAATAAGCCAATCTTGGAACCCAGAACTGACACATTCGTACAGGTATATTCGGCCTCCGCCCTTGCCGGCATAGGACTGATCCGTAATCTCTTTGGCGCGGCATTCCCTTTGTTTGGACGGAAGTTGTTCACATCGTTGGGCTACCAATGGGGTGCCAGTCTATTAGCACTTCTAGCAGTGGTACTGATACCCATCCCATTTGTGTTGATACGGTATGGCCCAACTATACGTAAAAACAGCCCCTGGGCCAGCCAGCATCTGGAAAATGATGACGATGGGGATTGAGGAGCCACATAGTACAGATTCACCCAGCAGCTAATATCGCCACCAAGAACATACGGGTGAGCCATACATAACATTCAATAACAGCCCTATCGGCGCTCTATAATACGGGGAATAAGTAAGAATGTACATCCAAACGTGCCGGTAATTCATCATGCCTCTCTTTCATCTGCCTTGGGTAAAAAGCATCTCTCAAACAATGTTCTTCAAATCCTGTCCAGCCAAGAACCGGCGCAAGTTGGATGCAATCAGCTCCTCGGCGCCCTGGGGCCTGCCACCGGCTGCATGGGGGCTGATGATGCAGTTAGGTGCCTTCCACAGCGTGGACGACTCGGGCAGGGGTTCCTTCTCAAAGACATCCAGCGCCGCACCACCAATCTGTCCATCCTTGAGCGCAGCTACCAACGCATCCTCATCTATCGAAGTACCACGACCGACATTGACGACCCAAGCGTGGTTGGGGAGTTGCTTCAGGCGGTCGGCGTTCAGCACGTGGCGCGTGCTGTCGGAACCCGGCAGGATCATGACCAGGGCATCCGTCTGCGGCAGCAGCTCGGCCAGCTTGTCGTCACTGTAGACCTCAATGCCGTCCCGCACGCCGGCAGTCCGGGCCACGCCGCGCACCGTGGCGCCCAAACCCCTCAAGTGGGGAGTGAGGGTCTTGGCGATGTTGCCGTAGCCCCAGATCAGCACATTGGCGTCGCGGAGGGAGGTGAATTTGTCCTTGGGGCGGTCGGGCTGGGCGCCGCCGAGGTGCTGGGGCCACTTGGACTGGAGCTGGTAGTCGCGCATCTCGTAGAACCTACGCGCTGCGTTGAGCAGCAGCGCGAGGGCGTGCTCGGCGACGGTGTGGTCGTGCAGGCCGGAGCCCGTCGTCACGAGGACCGAGGACGAAAAACCCGCAGCCAGCACGTCGTTGGGGCCCGCGGCCAGCGACTGGACCCAGCGCAGCTTGGTCAGGCGCTTCGCGGCGTCCGATAGGTTCGCCGCCGTGTTGGTCCAGGTCACGAGGATCTCGGCGTCGGTGTGCTCGTCGGGGATGGGGGTCTTGACGTCGTAGGGGTGCAGGGAGACGGAGAAGCCCTCGAGGCTCTTGGCGTCGAGCACCAGCGAGGTGGGGTAGAGGAGCTTCATAATGGTGGGAGGAGGTGGAGGTTGGAGATGGTCAAGTTGCAGTGAGATCCGTCTGACTGCTGTGTTGGTGAGGTTGTTGGAGGGCGTATCATCCATAGGCAGTGTCTCGGAAGAAGGTATAGTAGACTGGGCCGGCTGATTCATGTCATTGGAGGGTAGACGACGACTTTCTATAAGTCATGGCATGGCATGGCGGTTCCTCGACGGGATGAGCCGTTAGGTTGGACAATTACATCAATGCGGGGTGACGATGGTGATGGTGGGGTAGCTAGTGGTAGAGAGTGGGCTACTACAGGGACTATGGGCTATCAACACCCCGAACCGAGCGTGAACATGGATAAGAAGCAGCGAACATCGGCGTCGCGATTTCCTTACAAGCACTCCAATAGTGGCAGAGTGGACTCGGTCGCTATTTAAAGGGGGGCGCCTTCCATACTGTCTGTCAAGGCTACCCGGACTTCGTTCCGACGGCCTGGCGGTCATTTGCCGATGGGGTAATGGGCAATGCAGTCTTGACATGGACATGGGATCTCCATGTCGGGGTTCTGCGACTCGTTCTGGACATGGACAGCGTTACACTAACCTTAAGATCCTAAACATCTCCAATTTGTCAAGCGCCTTTAAATCATTTCCTTACATGCAATTGCCTTCAATAAGTAGTCCGACTAACCAGTAATCCCCGTCGCTAATAATCCAATCACTGGCTGCCGAACGCGAAGAGTATATCATTATGATGTGACTGCTCTTGGCTATAGGCCATATGCGGTACTATAGCACCGATATTATTGCTTTTCGAGTAGACGATGCTTCTGTGGGCCAAGTATAATCTCTGCCTTCTCTCCCATCGCTTAAGGACGGACATGCTGCGCCTCATGCAGTCAGAGGGCATGTGTTGCCTTGTGACAAGCGATGGCTTGTCGTACTAACCAATGACAAATGATAGCAGTCAATAGAAATAGAGGCAGCGACGCATCTAAGTCCCCAAAGAGTGGTGTTTGCCATCTTTCATACCTGGGTAATCTTGGCCCCCAAATTTTCACACGAATTGGCAAGCGCGAATAGCTTCGGTAGAATCGAAAAGCGGCCCCAATCACTCCATCACCCCATCACCCCATCACCTGTTGCTTGCCGCCTCCATCTCAGCCTTATGTCTCACCGCATAATCAATCAAGTCATCAATGGGTAGTACATCGAGAACTAACTTGCAGAGTCGGTATGGCTTGTTGGCGACAGGGATCCTCCTCCAATGGCTTGATCCTTCAACTGCAGCATGAGGTTTTCCCGTAGCCACTTAGATTCATCAGCCATGACTGCTGGCTGAACCGGCTTGTCCTCAGATGCCGGTGAGAGGCGGCTCTGCTTCTCTTGCCATTGGGAGGGAGGTTCGCACCTACCGCTGCCGCCTGTTGTCCTCTCCCATAAATGGTTCGTTGCTTCCCCGTCTGCAGCCATGTTTGACATAAGCACTTTCCTATGTAGCGTGGAACAGTGATCATATCGGTGGTAACTTCCTTTCATCCGCCTGGTATCCAACATTGAAAGTCATTCGTTTCAAGCGGTTGGCTACATCCTACTCTACACGAGAGACATTGGGGTATCTAGTGCTTGCCTCTATGCCCCTCGTATTTCGCTTCAGCTGGACTTTCGTAGCTATATCAGACAGTGCGACTTGAAGCTTGTTTCAGACAGCCATGTTTGCTACCCTCATATGAAAATTTACTTACACTACCAATCATCCCTAACGCATCCCTTTGCTCATCATGTCCGTCTACGCCCCCTCACAAGATGCCTACCTAGAGCGCGACGATCGCGACGGTGCTAGGACTGTCATGGCCGAGATGCCAGTAGTCCTGCCGAATATCCCTAGAAAGACAAAGCAGCAGACGCCGCAGCAGGCCATCGACGAGTTCTGGACCAAATTCACCACCAAAGCCCCTGGAAAAGGTATGGATGTGTCACTTGGTCGATCTGCAACCCAACAGAAACTGACGTTGTTCTGAGCCAGCCACCACCGTTATTCCGCAAAACCAATATGCGGAGAAGGCTGCCAAGCGCTCTCGCACCACTGCCACAGGCATCACCACCCAAGCATCATACGATGAGGCCGCAGCTGTCTGCAAGGCCAAGATCGCCAAAATCGTCAAGGAGTGCCGTCGTGTGAACCAGCGATACCGCGATCCGCACTTCGATCTCGAGTTCGACTTGAAGTGGGGGAAGCGCGACACGCTCGAGTCCCTCTGGAACTGCCGGGGAGAATCTCCGAGCTCCTCCTTCAAGCCCAAAAGTGTCAAGCGAGTCATTGACATTTTCGAGAACCCCAAATTCTATATCGATGGCCCTACTGCCAACGATGTGCGGCAGGGCCGGGACGGCGATTGTTGGCTGCTTGCGGCGCTCTGTACGCTGAGCAACAAGTCAAGCCTCATCGAACGAGTCTGTGTGGCGCGTGATGAGATCGTCGGCGTCTATGGGTTCGTGTTCCACCGCGATGGCGAATGGTTCTCGGAGATCATCGACGACAAGCTGTTTTTGACGAAGCCTGATTTTGATGAAAGCTTCCTCGAACGGATACTCTGGGAAGACCGGGAACGTGTCAATTCCGAGGAGCAGTATCGAAAGGCCTATCAGAGCGGCTCAGGGGCTCTCTATTTTGCCCAATGTGAGCACGCCGACGAGACCTGGCTCCCGCTGTTAGAGAAAGCCTACGCCAAGGCCCACGGTGACTACGCTGCCATCGAGGGCGGCTTCACTGGTGAAGGCATCGAAGATCTCACCGGTGGAGTTACCTCAGAGATATACACCACTGATATTCTCGACAGAGAATACTTCTGGAAGGAGGAGCTCATGAAAGTCAACGAGGAGTTCCTCTTTGGCTGTTCTACCGGCATGTGGGGAATTGGCTGGGGCGAACGCAAAGGCATCGTCGAGCTTCATGCGTATTCGGTTATGCGAGCCGTGGAGATAGATGGCCATCGGCTTGTCCTTCTAAAGAACCCATGGGGAAAGGGAGAATGGAAGGGGGCTTGGAGTAAGATTTCAATGTATCTATCCCACAATTCTTGAGGATATGAACTGACCATCTTTCAGGCGATGGATCCAAAGAGTGGACTGCTGACTGGCTTCTGAAGCTTAACCACCGCTTCGGTGACGATGGTGCCTTCTGGATCTCGTACGAGGATCTTCTCCGCAAGTACCAAGCCTTTGACCGTACCCGCCTCTTTGGGCAAGACTGGAAAGTTACAGCCATCTGGACAACCATTTCTGTTCCCTGGACCCTGGATTATCACGACACGCAATTCGCCTTCACCCTGGCCAAACCCGGCCCCGTAGTCATCGTACTCTCGCAGCTGGATGACCGCTACTATCGCGGACTCGAAGGCCAATACCGGTTCGAGCTGAACTTCCGCGTCCACAAAGCTGGCCAGGAGGACTACGTCGTCCGCAGCATAAGCCCCTATTGCCAGAAGCGCAGCGTCAACGTCGAGCTAGAACTCGAAGCGGGAGACTACTTGGTGCTCATGAAGGTCAACGCGACGCGCAACATGTCGATACTGCCGATAGAGGAGATGGTACGCAACTACGCGCGCGACCGCCGGGACAAGCTGGTAGCGGTGGGCATGTCATATGATCTGGCGCACAGCAAGGGCCAGGTAGTCGAGTCCGAGGAGGAGAAGCGGGCTCGCAAGGAGTATGAGAGGCGCAAGAAAGAAAAAGAGAAGAAGGAACAGAAGAAGAAGGTAATGAAAGAGAAAGAGAAGCGGCACTACTTTCAGGTCAAGGAACAGGCGAAGCGACGGGAGAAGCAAGCCAAGGCCAAGGCTAAGATGGAAGCGAAAAGGGCGCAGCGCGAGGAGAAGGCAAAGGCAAAGAAGGAAGCCAAAGAAGAAGCAAAGAAGAAAGCCGCCTCCGGAGGTGGCGATGAGCCACAGGGTGATTCTGCAAAGCTTGCCACCGAGTCGCCCAAGGAAAAACGAGTCCAGGTCGTGTCGCCTAAAGCTGATGTCGAGCCTGAGGACACCAAGATCCCGTCCTCGAAGGACTCCGAGTCGGGAACAGAGACAGGGGTGAAGACTCCTACGTTTGGATCCGACGATGCTGCGTCGGAAGCGTCACTTACCCATGAAACCCCAGGGCATATGCATGCTGACCCCGAATCATCACCAGCTGTCAAGTCGGAGGATACAGGCACTGCTGCATCATCTGAGGCAGATCGACAGGCTCCCACCGAGGAGCCAAAGGCAGAGTCAGGGACGGCCCAGCAATCTACTGCCACAGAAACCAAATCTTCAGAGGAACGCCAACAAGATTCGGAGGCTTCCACAGCGGTCGCTGATGAGACGAAGAGTCCACAAAGCCAAGCGCCTGTTGCCCAGGAAGCTGTAGGTTCATGTGGTGGTAGTGCAACCTGCAAAACCTGCGGAGCAGAAAACCAGGAATCAGACAGTGAAGTAACGTCATCATCATCGTCGGACTCGGATGAGTCGGATATCCCTTCTATATCTGATATTTCGGACCGCGAGCTCGAAATCGTCATGGAACGAAAAGCGAGTATACCCCCGCCTCCTCCCGCCACACCCATGCCCATTCCGCAGCCTGAACCAGAAGACGAGTTCGAGAAGAACCCTTGGAACGCCGTGGCGACTATTGGTCTCCGCATCTACTACAAGGTGGCGGAGGAGGACCGGAACACGGAGATCGTCAAGCTCCGAGTGGACCGACCAAGCCCCTATGCGAATGGGAAGCACGATGGCTCAGGCGACAAGAACAAAAACGAGGGAGAGGCCAAAGAAAGCGACAGCAGCAAGGACGAAAACGAAGCGGCCGGCTGCTCCAACTCGTCGGAAAAGAACGATGACAGCGACGACGAGAATGAAGACGGGGAGACGCCTGACGAGAATAAGAAGAAGGAGCAGGGGCTCGACGTCGACGACTCTTCGAAGGATGCTACTCTTGTTGGCGATAGCGAGCGGCGGAAGAAGAGCATTGTCCCTGCTAACGACAAGGCTGCTTGACCGGTTCCGAGCCTGGTGTGTGGATAAGCTGTTGGGGTTGTAGTTGCGCTCCTTTTCCATGACGGACATACAAGGCAGCAAGCATGGTGGCTTAATAGGACCTAGCACGCACATACGCGCGATGGGAAGTATGACTTTGGGATATGCTTTAGGCGGTATGGATATGAATCACCTCTCTCCTAGGATTCCCTTGAATCATTAAGAATGGTCACATGAGATGAGCCGAACACACTTAACCTAGTATGAATACATGCTAATCGAATAAGAAAAATGCCGATCCCAAAAGGCAAAAAGTTCATTGTGTGAACTATGAAAGAAAGGGGTATCATTTCGTACCAGTAAATCAACCATATCCAACGCCATGCCACGTCATGCCCGATCAGAAGAAACCCAAGAAACATCTAGTACTGGAAATTTCAAAATGAGTCCAGCAAATTCTGGACCTTCGCTCTTTCTGCCCTGTCAAGATCTCCCATCATGTTGGTGTCGCCCTCCTCATCTGTAGTATTCTGAGCGGGCAACTGCCCGACCCGGCCGGCCACGCGCACGAGCAGCATGCGCATGCGCTCCAGCTCTTTTTCCATCTCGCCATTGCGCGACACCAGGTTCTCCTGCAGCTTCTTGTTTTGGGAACCCTCGTCGTCTTCACCGTCGGCATCGCCGCGGAAGGGCTGCAGGAGATTCTGCATGGCGCGCAGCCGCTCGACGCGCGCCCGCGTCTCGGCCCGCCGCGCCGACAGGGCGCTGAGCCTGGCCTGCAGGTCGGCGTAGTGGGCGGCCTCGGCGGGGCGGGATTGGGTCTCTTGGGGGTCGAGGTGGTCCCAGGTTGGGGGGAGGGCGGATATGGTGGGATCGGAGGCTGTAGTAGTAAAAGAAAGGTAAGTGTCAGCGGTTGTTCGCAGGTAGTGATGGGAGAAGAATAAGAAGGGGTCTGCTGTGGCTACTTACTGAAGTCTGCGCCTTGCCTCAGCTCGTCGCCTTTTTGTATGTGTTGCCCATCCTCGTCTTGCTCGTCTTCCACGTCCGCCTGGTGGTGGTCGTCCTTGTTGATGTCGAGGAAGAGCTGGTCGATCTGCTCGGCGACGTGGCGCGTGGCTTGCGGCGCGTAGACGCGGCGGGCGTGCTGCTGCAGGGCGTGGTTGAGGCGGTACAGGGCGTCGTCGACGGCCTTTTCGGTGACTACTGCGGCTCTCTGCCCATCTTCTTGTTCGGCGGCGTCTTCTTCTTGATTGAAGACGTGGTTGCGCCAGGCGCCCGAGGGCGCGAGGTTCTGCGAGAGGCGGAGGGTTTGCGCGGTCAGGAAGGCGGATTTGTGGGCGAGGATGGTGGGAGGCGCCATGGCTTTGGCGATTGGGCGGTTCTGCTAATGGCTGTACGAAGGATACGGATAGACGGGTAGATATATGATCAATTGAGGCGTATGCTTCATGTCATGTAAGAGTTTGGCGGTTCTAATTGCTACGTTGAAGGGAAGTTGGTCGGTATTCAATTAATTGCTGGACGCGCCGGGAATGCCTCTTTACGCGTCGACCCAAGCTCTGAGAATCGCGGGGCAGGTTTTCTCTTACCTACTGCCCCGCGGCAGCTCCCATCAACCATCAACTTCAACATCAGATCGACCGGCTGACTACTACGCAATTGCCCATTTTCAAGAACGGTATCTCGCATCCAACATTCTTATTCTCTTGCTCCTCAATAATTATAGCAGTGCAGATCTAACTCCGATTTGCTTATTCCTGACTTTGACCGGGGTGTCGGGCCGTTTTTGCATTTTACTTACAAGAGCAGCTTACATACGCCAAGCATCATCTTAAAAGACAATCAATCGGTATCTAAGATAGAACAGGGTCATATGAACAGGAAAACATATATGCTGTCGAATAATATGTTGCTATTACAAGATGAGAGGAGGAAAATAGAATAAGTAATGATGATTTAAGGGGACTAATAAAGGAATACATCATAGTGTGAAGAAAAGAAGAAGAAAAAAGATCTGTAGATTATTTTCTTCTCTTTTGGCAGTAAATACAAGAAAACACCAAAAAAATGCATCGTGAACCACGTTGTAGAACTCTCTGGCGGGGAATTGAACCCCGGTCTCGAGCGAATCGGTGTTAATGACAAGCTCGCATACTGACCACTATACTACCAAAGACTTGATACAGTGATTGTATTAAGATGTTGACTATGCCATTTATCTAGTACTATATAGAGTGGATGTGAAAATCTGTGACTTGTAAGGGACGGGATTTAGGACAGAAATGTATCGGGGCTGGCGACGAGTGCCTCGAGAAAAAGCCATAAGCCGCAAGCCGAACGCATAAAGAGGTAGCTGCTCCCAAAGCTGAAGAATAGCGTGTCGCTAGCCTTGCCGCAGTGTGGTCGGGGTGTCATCTTTATACACGGCTGCGGTTGCGTCTAGACGGTCCTCATCATCAGTACATTGATGATTTGCTGGCTTTACAGGAGTCAGGATGTTCATATATGTACGGTAATCTCTTGTTTCGCTTCTGGGCTCACTGTCCGCTGAATTCGGTAGCTCAAATCCGACTGGATTTATGTGTGCAATACGCTATACAACAGGACATGAAGACAACCCGATCGAAATCACCTGGTAGACTAGGTATTGCTTGCTAGTCTTTGAGTAACTGAAACCATGCAATGACCCTGAGATGCAAGCTGACTTGAATGAATATTTTCGTATCAATGATGAGGCCTTAAATACTTTATATTACTCCCGCTTCATACACCAGACCACCAATACGTCTCCTTAACCGTAAACGACCCCTTAACCGCCTTCTCCTCCCTGACCTCACTGCTATCGCTGACAATGACCTCGTACTCCCCCTTCTCGACACACCACTGGTCGCGGTCCTCGTCCCAGTAGCTCGCCGCGTACCGCGAATCAATGTCGACGGTCACCGTCTTGCTCTCGCCGGGCGCCAGCTCGACCTTGGCGAAGCCCTTCATTTCTTTGAGGGGGCGGTTGACCTTGGCCTTCTGCTTGGGCGCCACGTACACCTGCGCCACCTCGGCGCCCTTGAGCTCGCCCGTGTTCTTGACGGCGACGGACACGGACAGCTTGCTGTCCTTCTCGGCGACGGAGAGGTCCGAGAAGGCGAAGGTGGTGTAGCTCAGGCCGTGGCCGAAGGGGAAGAGGACGGAGCGCTCTGCGAATTCGTAGTAGCGGTAGCCCACGTAGCTGCAGCACAGTATTGTTAGTATCCAATGCGGAAAAGGGTTCGGGAGCGACAAAAAGGAGTAGCTTACATGTCTTCTCCGTAGAGAACGCGACCGCCTTCGGTGCGGTAGTTGAGGTAGGCCGGGTTATCCTGCACGCGGACGGGGAAGCTCAAGCTCAGCTTGCCCGAGGGGTTGACGTCGCCGAACAGGATGTCGGCGATGGTGTTGCCCGTCTCGTTGCCTCCGTACCAGGCCTGGATGACGGAGCTGACTTCACTGATCCACGGCATCTCGACGGGGGTGCCAGACTGCATGACGACGGCCGTGTTGGGGTTGGCCTTGGCGACGGCGGCGATCAGGTCGTCCACGCCGGGGGGCAGCTTCATGTCGGCGCGGTCGTGGCCCTCGGTCTCCCAGTCGGCGTTGAGCCCCGCGCACACGATGACCTGGTCCGCGTCCTTGGCCATCTCGGCGGCGCGCGCGATCTCGGCCTTGGGGTCGATGACCTTGCACCCGCCGAGCCGGATGGCGCCGCCCCTAATCAACACGGTCTCGCCCTGCAGCGTCGACGTGGGCGTGGACCCGAACTCGAGGCGGAAGTTGTAGGTCTGGCCCTTCTTCATCTGGTACGTGCCTCGCTCCTCGATGGTGCCGGCGCCGAAGAAGGCCTCACCGAGCGTCTGCTTGTCGGCGTTGTTGATGACGAGCTCGTCGTTGACGTAGAGCTTGCCCGTGCCGCAGACCACGAGGCCCAGCTCGTAGGCGCAGTCCTCTTCGGCGACCAGGGAGCCCTCTAGCGTGGCGTAGAACAGGTCCGACTTGAGGCCCGGGTGGTGGAAGTCGACGAGGAAGGTGTCCGTCTTGACAAGCTCGAGCTCGTAGAAGGGCTCCCCCCGGTCGCTCGCGCCGGGCGCCTCGTTGTACATGCGCATCGTCATGCCCTGGGCGCCGCTCTTAGACTTCACCGAATAGCCTAGGGCTGGAAGCATTTTGTGCGAGTACTGGCCGATGGCGTACGCAGGGGTGGACTCGAGCTTGGCGGAGATGCCGTCAAAGGGGGTGACGGCGTAGTAGGATGCGAGGGAGGCGGAGCCGCCTCCGTGGTATGTGGCGATCTTGGCATTGGGACCGATCACGACAGTCTACGCACGAGAGTCAGTAAAAGGATCAACAGGAAACCTATACAAGGACCCGGGGGCTAGTTGGGTGATATCTCACCTTCTTGTTCTTCTTGAGCGGAAGGATATTTTTGTCGTTCTTCAGTAGGACAATGCCTTCGTTTCCTACTCGCCTTAAGAGAGCCGCCGTCTCTGGGGTATCAATGGTCTTCTCAGGGGCATTTTCCGGGATGCCGTTGGCGTAACTCCTCTTCACGAACTCCAGCACCGTCCTGGCACGTTGATCGATGATATGCTCGCCAACCTTGCCCGTGGAGGCGTTGAACTTGAGCATCTCGGCACGGAACCTTGAGGGGCCAGGCTAGATGTCTCCCATGTCAGCTTCCGCCATCTCCTGCATGTGATACTGCATCAATCACTCTGCATCACTTACCATCTCCAGATCGAGACCAGCCAGTGCGGCCTCCGTCGTCGAGTATGTGCCCCACCAATCCGACATGACGAGCCCATCGAACCCCCACTCCTTTCGCAGCATCTTCTCCAGGAGCTGCTCGCTCTCGCTGCAGTACACGCCATTCACCCCGTTGTACCCGGTCATGAACGCCGCAGGCTTCGCGTCGCGGACCGCGAGCTGGAAAGGTAAGGCATAGATCTCGCGCAGAGCGCGCTCTGTGATGACGGCGTGAACCGCGTTGCGCTTGTGCTCGTGGTCGTTGCAGACGAAGTGCTTGATGGTGGCCAGGATGCCCTCGGACTGGATCCCCTTGACCAGCGCCGCCGCGCCCAGCCCCGCCAGGAACGGGTCCTCCGAGATGGACTCGAAGCCGCGGCCGCCCAGGGGCGAGCGCTGCATGTTAATGGTGGGGCCCAGGATGACGTGGGCCCCCTTGGCTCGGGCCTCTTGGCCCATCAGCTTCCCGCACTCTTCCAGAAGTTCCTGATTACTGTATGCATTCGATCAATCGCCGGTCAGTATGTGCTCATCCACTCTCAGTTTGCGGGACTGCCTGGGGTGGTCGGCCCGGTAGGGGTCAGGAGAAAACCCGGCATTGCTCCGACCAGACCCCATGCAGTTCCCGAGATAGTCGTCATGGCTCAACTCACAAGGTGGCTCCTAGACCCGTGCCGCAGGGAAAGCAAGCAGCCTTGACGCCATTGAAGAACTTGGTTCCCCGCACACCGTTCGGGCCATCACTGGTCCTTACTGATGGGATGCCATGCTGAGGAAAGGCCTTCGTATGCCACATATCAATGCCTGGAGGGAAAGGGTTCTCGTAAGCAACAGACCATACCTCGAAGTTGGCCAATTGACTTACCAGACAGCAGGTCGACCTTGTCTGACAAGGTGAGCTTCTTCAAGAGCTCTTCCACGTTGATGTCCGCCATGATGAGGGGTAGGGGGAGCTCAACTACGATCGAAGGTCACAGTGTTGCAGGTTGAGACGAAACAAAGAACAGGAAGGGAAACGAAGGCGGACGTAGGTTATGCGAGTACCAGGTAGATATATAGTTGCTAGCTAGCCGTCCCCGAGCGGAAGTCGGTCGGGCACCAATGATGTGATGTGACCAGTTAGATGCAGTGCGCAACATGCCGCGTGTCCAGGGATGCGGAAACGAGCATTCAGCACATACTGACGACGATGATGATGGGCTTGGACCCCCAGTTCACCTACGCGAATAGACCGGGTAATACGGCGGTCGTGCCACTCGCACCCTCGCCGACCCGGGGTCGGCGCACATGGGACGTAACGAGGGGCAGCGTGCAGACGCGCGCGCCCATCATTTAGCCGATATATAGCCTCGTCGAGCCGATGTATAACCCTGGGACCCAGTCAGCAGTCCCGTTGGTCTGGGCCAAGATGTGGATCGCCGAATGGGAAGACGCCCATTCAAATAAGATTTGCGCTGCAGATACTTGATACAAGAACAAGTTTGTTGAGATGGGCCGGTCTGCTTGCTTTTAGGATGATCACCAGTGTCGAGCAGCCCCGCGGACTCACGGTCCGAGGGGCCCTGTCGGGGTGGAGAAGGTCGTTATTTACTACGTTTTGCTGCCGAAGTTTTGCCTACCGACCTAAGGTTAACCTAGCGACTTACAAAAAATAGGCGAGGGGCTGATGTTACTGGTGTCGCCCGTACGTGCCCCCCACTCAACTAAAATCGGCAATGTGTCAGACCACCCCCGGAACGATGATCCTTTGGACGACTACTTTATCGAACAACATCCTTGATTCTTTTCATCGTCTTGTAGAATATTAGAGCAATATGTGACCAATCGTGACATAATTGCAGACTTGTGTCTCGACAACTTCTCTTAAGTATCATTGATTGGTCTAATTGTGTTGATCGAGTTAACGCTTGAACCCGCGGTGCTACTACCGGACCTGGCACGCTAGAAGCAAACGACATCCCTAGCCCAGCATGGCGGCACCACCTACCACTCACTATATAACGTCCTAATCTTTGCTGGATTGGCACCAAACTACATTGTATAGCGGAACTTGAAACCGTTATTAGCTTTGCTTTCTAAAAAAGGGTGGATGGGACCAAAACTTACATAGATGTTCTCAAAATCGGTTGCATCTTGCTCCCCTAGCTGCTTGCCACGCTCGACTCGCTCCTCTTCCGAGATACCCAGCTCCTGCAAGCGCTTCGCCCGGCGCTTGTTCCGCGTGACCAACAAAATGCGCCAAATCAGGATGAGCAGAAATTCCAGGGCGAAGCACACACCGCAGGCAGTTGTGCCAGGCACATATCGAGGCTATCGTTGAAAAGTGGCAGTAACCAGTCAGTCAAAAGGTTCTCATGGAATGTAAACAGAGATACCGGGCAGGGGGTCAGCATACCGCATCTTTGGCGAGGAATATCTGAGATCCAACCATGTTCCCAACGCAGTACCCGACAAAAGTGAAGGACGAGGTGAGAGTCCGCTTGGTGCGGCCGGCGATGTTGGATGGGATCAGAGTCCAAGCCAAGAACATGCCGATGACGAACGGTACAGTCATGAAGTATCTACAGATTATCAGTTCGGGTTGCAAATTCTGGAGAGAAGGAGAACAACTCACCCTCCCCATTTAGTCCACTTGTTCTGTGGTTCGTTGGAAAGAAGTGCCATGATGAGGAAGCCCACCAGCGGTGGAACGACGGAGAACATCATGAAGTACCTGCACTTGTGAGTATTATGATAACTTCCTGTACTTGAGTTGGAATATTTCATGCAAGAACTTACATGCGAAGGTTCTGCTTTCTACTGGTAACAAGGCCAATGAGGACAAACCACAGAACAGAGAAGACACTTCGTGGGATATCCAAGAGGATAACTTGAAGGTTTGCTGCTTTGCATTAGCTTACTTGTCTGTTGTCGTATAGAGGTGTGTAAGTGCAAGAAAGGACTTACTGAAGCCGAAATTAGTGTTCATAATCGAGCCGAACGTGGTGATCCCGCCGTTGGGGACGGACGACAGAAAGGCGTTGAGCCCCGCGAACCAGAAGGTCGGGTCCATCAAGCACTCACGCGCCTGCTTCCACTTCCAGCGCTTGATGCCCGTCTGGTCGTGGCCCGTGTTGTTAGACCGGATGCGCGCGTTGGCGATCTGCTTCTCGCGTGGGGACAGCCAGCGGACTTCGGACGGGGTACCCAACAGCAGCAAGCACAGGCAGCCGACCGCGATGGTGAGCGTGCCGAGGAAGTAGCTCATATAGCGCCAGACCTGCCGCTCCGGGTGCTGGTGCTGGATGGTGCCGATACCGTACAGGATCAGGTGGGCGATGACGCCGAAGCCCGCGTTGGCGGACTGGAAGACGAGCGAGCGCGAGGCGTGCTCGCGGGTCGTGTACCAGCTGCCTATGACGAGGATGAAGCCCGGGGAGATGCAGCACTTTTCATCCACAAAAAGGGGTTGGTCAGCGAAGGGCAACAATGGGAAAAAGGGTGATCCTGGACGGATAAACGGCTTTCTCTTACCTCAAAAACACCTTGAAGAGCTCGCAGCACGATCAGATGGGTGAAGTTCTGCGAGAACCCGATACACAACACAACGACGCCCCAGCAGATCATGTAGCACGAGAGCGTCCGTCCCATCTTGTATCGCTGCAGGAGGATATTGGATGGGAACTCGAAGATCATGTATGTGATGTAAAAGATTGTCGTGAGCCATGAGTCTAGCTGAATTGTTAGCTTCCAGCGCATAAAGGGGGCGTCTATATAGGTATAGCCGCGACTCACACTGCTGCCCAAGGAGGCCAGTATCCTGAATCATCGAGTTAGCAGTCGTTCATTCATTTCGATGTCGATATCATCAACTCTGGCACAAACATACCTCCCGTAGGCCGAAGGTGGCCTGAGTGCCGATGGACGTCTTGTCTGTCTGCTGGATACCATAACAGAGCCACATCAATGGGAGGAGATACTTGTCGATCTTCCGCTTGAGCTTCTTATACTCTTCATCGGAAAACTCCTCGTTGACTGCAGTAAAGGTACGTTAGTTATCAGCTGGGATGGGTGAGGAACAAGCGGGGTGGTCTCCAGACGTTACACGAACCATTTTGCACCTCACCGCCGATGACACTGGCCTTATCGCTGGAGCCTGCTTCGGTGCTCTTCTCGGGGTCGACTTCTGCAGGTTTGGCCGCCTCATCCAAGGTAGGCTTCAATTCCGCCGGGAACGTGGTGATTTCCGAGACCGTCGACATGGCTGGAGTTATTATCGGGAGGATTGTTTCTGCAAGTATGCAGATTTAATGACTACAATCACTTGAGGAGGAGGGGTGAGAGTCAAAATCGATACTTATATCACGAGGGGCCGGGCTCAGTCATCCTTACTCTTGGTATGGGTGCACGCCAAGAGGATCTCCAAGGAGTGAGCGCGCTGATAACGCCAGGGCCGCCATAATACGGCTTACCGCAGTGCACCAACCCCTCAACTTCAGATAGATGGCTTGGCCGGCCAGGCACTCATCCGAACCCCCAAAACCTGCGGGGGCCCTTGTGTGATTGTGCAACCACCCGTCAATTTGGATAGCCTACTTACTGCATCAGTCAGAAACTGGTCGTTATTTATCTACTACCCTCCCAGGCATCGGGGTCTCATTTCACCTCGATAGGTGATAATTCCATGCGATACTCGATACGCCATCCCGGGTTTGCCTCCGGGTCTCCCACGCGGTGGCTTGGGCGGCAGTTATCCGAACAGGTAGATAGAGCCACGGGGACGATACGACCTGTCATTGGTGCAATCGTTAATGAACGTGGGAGGGAGGTCGAATGCCAAGTTGGGAGAACTCCACCCACACTCCAGGGGTAGTATCTCTCCCCTATCAACGCCTGCGACGACGAAATGGAACGACATGTGGCGATAAGAACAACAACTGCTTTGGACTTATACCTAGATAAATGATAGGAATGGCCCGAATTTTTGAAAATATTTGGATACTCCTGTCGTTGTGTAGTGCATCGTTCAATTGTCAGACTTACCGCTATTTGGGCATCTTCTTACGGCCCCCAGAAAGCGACCGAACCGATTGCGTAGCTCGGCGCATCAGCTTATCTCATAACAGACATCTCTTAAGGGCATGGACCCAAGACATGGGGTAAAATCTGCCAAGCCTTGGTATTCCCGAAGAACGTATGCCTAAACTATACTCGAGTAGATAGAACAACCACTACCATGGAACTGACTGTCATCCCCTTTAGATAACCTCATCTAAGAGACACTTACCCATCTGTTCATTAGAGCAGCAGAGGACGCTGCTGCACCGATTCCCATTGTCATCGGTATAGGCATAATTGGTGTTGTCGCGTCGGCAGGTATAGGCGTGTAAGCCGTTGTTGATGGTCCCGACCATGGACCCGAACGCGTGGTTCTCTACTTTGGCTACGATGTTCCAGGTCACATGGACGCCTGTCGTGAAGATGCATTAGTTGGCGCAATACCAGTTGGACGAAGCGACGTGGGTATTGTAAGCGCCGGTGAGCTATATATACGAGGTGAGAAGAGGTTCGATTAGTTAAAGCCATCCACTCGTGCAAGGGATAAGGAAAAGTCTGGAGTAAAAGGGTGCTCCCGAAGAAGGGCAAAAAGGGAGTCGAAGGGACGGGTGCACGATAAGGTCAGGACATCGACTACTCATGCTGACGTTGTTGTCACTGGCGTAGTATTTGATGGATTTGGAGTTGGCAGGAATACATTTGTCGAAGTGAACACCCTCTTTAGCTATGACAGCGCCAAAGAAGGCAGTGGTGACCGCCTTGGATAAGAACATCTTAAGACAAAGGGTGACTGGAGCTGCAAGGCGAATTTATCGACTTCTATACCTAAGCTGGCGTTCACCAGTCCAGTTCATCGAGAGATTTATGTTGGACTTGTCGTGGCTCCTAGTGAAGGGCTTCCAAAGGCTATGAATGGTTCTTTGGCCAACATCGGTATAGGCTAAACCGCATCCTTTACGCCATCTTTGCCTCTTAAATGCCCCTATTTATGCTAAAAATGCATATTATTAGACTATTCAAACGGCCGTCTGGCCTCTAATCGGGGATGTCGTGGGATTCATTGTCATTCTGTATTCTAATAGCCTATATAGCTACAAGAAAGTGCATGGTAATGGCAAATTTTGTGACACACCTCTTCATCTAATTAATTTCTTGTCGAATGGCCGCCGATTGGCACATAACGAATTTGGCAGATACATGGCATCAGAGAAGACTCAGTAACCTACACACATAATTCATTGTCGAAACGTATAGCCAGGAGAACTAACCGACGCCACCTCGGAGCACCTCCTTACAGCGAGATCCTACCACCTCTTCAAGGCTGAAATGATTATCTGGTGGCTGGGCGGAGTGCTTAGTTGAGCCCAACACCGTACTCTGGCGCGGTTGGCAGCTTGGTCCGCCATGCAGGCAAGCATCAGTCACTCTCCTGTGCGACGGCTGTTTCTATCTAGTGCTGTTCGCCGAGGAAATTGAAATCCCAGTGTTGACCTTTTTCGCATTCTGTCTGACTTCGATTTTGCCTGTCTCTCCTGTGATTATTCCAATGTTCTTATGATCGTGTGTCTGCCAGTAAGTAGTGGTGAGCTTTTATATATAAATAGGGGTTATGTTAATATACCAAATCAAGGCTGAGTAGAGGATGAAACAAACAGGGGCCACTGCACAATCTTTTTATCGGCAAATAATTGTAACGTACCTCCTGGTCGTCTCGATCGTCTATTACTTCTCTTTCTATCGAGATTCCGGTGTTTACACACTCGGCATTACCCCCGACAACCACAAGCCCGGTTTTCCCATCGATGCGGAAATTAGGGGTCGGCACATTCGCCTAGGTAAGGTCAGTGTCCGTCCGTTAATCACGAGAATAGAAGACCTGTTACCATGACGTTGCCCGCTTCGGATAGTCGCAAGAACTGAATATCTTGCTCGTTGAGGGTTATCGCTCCATCTGAAAGAGTTGGTTAGCACTGATTACCGCTATAGCGAGTTCCACATACCTTTTTGGTGCAGAGTCCGTTGACGAAGCCTATTCATGAGTACCATATCTTTGCCTCCGGCGATTTGCTTCACCTTCTCGTTTGTCTCGGCCAGCACGTCGAAGGTTACAGCGAAACCGTCCTTGAGGTTTCCCACCAGTCCTACTAGAGTCACAGAGATGCGCAGCATGAGTTCCTCTCTTGCCGTCCCTAGCCGTCGCAGGATATCCTCCAGCTGCTTGCCATCTTGATCTCCAAGAAAGAAGACAGACAAGAATGCGGCGATATATGATCTTTTCCGGATCCGTTCGTAGAATCGTTTGAGCTCCTTGGCTTCAGTCATAATGGCTTCGACTTGTTGCCCAATGCTGGACGTCTGCAAGTTCTTCTCCCCTTCCACTAGGGTGAGTGACTGCACTACGGCGTCGTGTTGTCTGGAGACCTGCTTTACTCTCCTGGGAAGCTCCTTGGCCCCCTCTCGTGCGTCATTGATCTGCTTCATTAATGCAAGGGCTGCAGTGATGACCCCTATCACGGCGGAAGCGTCCACCTGTACCCCCAAAAGTGTCAGCCTTGTTCGATTGCGTTGTATGCAAACGTACCATTAGGTATAGTAATAGCCGCTTGCGGGAGTACTGCAAATATGGTAAGAATATGTCAGACGGGGGGAGGGTGGTAAGCGAGGATTGTCCGAGGGTTTCATCGCATGCTTTATGCTAGGAGGGAAGTACCATCGGCAGGCTATGGTAATGATGCATAGTGACCGGAAAAGGAGCCTATCAGATGCATGTGAGTGATTAATATGATGTGTATCGTCTGCTCGTAAGGTTTGCATGCAAGATTAAACCATGGGTGCAGTTGGCGATCACGCCACCAACTTTGTCGCTTGGAGGTTTGCAGGCTTGGTTGACCAAAAAGGGGGTGTGGTAGTACGGGGACCCGCACTTGTGCATCATTAACGCAAATGGCAGAGATATTCGTGTTCTAGCATGCAACCGTAGGCAGGCTGTATGCCGGCAATTTAATACTGCATCTACAACTGCTACTTATCGCCATTCCATCCCACGCCTCCAGCCCATCGACCCCTTTACTTCGCTTTCCTGTGGTGCTTGTCGTCGAGGCGACTAGTCGCTCCAGCATTCAAATTTTTGGCCGAGCCTTGGACACCTATCCTCCCAGTATTCTCAGCGTGTGCGCTCGCGCCATTAGAGGCCTGCGCTCCAGTATTGATCATGTCTGCATTGTTGCCGGCGAAGACGAGCCCAGTATCGTACGCTTGCGCGTGGGAAGGGGACTTGCCGTCGGTCTGTGCCCCTGTGTTCGTGTCCGTGGCGTTCCCTCCAACCCAGATGGATCCGGTGTTTTTGGCTACGCTGTGAGCGCCTCTTACCCCTTTGGCCTGCCAGGTCTTAGTCTCTCGGGCCTGTCGTGGAAGATGCATGGGGAGGAATATCGTAGAACTTACTCCTTCCCCTACCCAATCTTTCTTGTCGTCCGTCCCCTTTCTCTTCCTGATCGCGTCAAATTGCACAAATCGCATAAAGAATGACTTGATAAGCCCATTTCCATCGTTTCGGGGTTCCTTATTGTGCTCTTTCTCACTCGGCTTCTGGAGAACCATTTCCTTTGATTCAGCGGTCTCTTTCTCCCACCAATCTGTCCCTTTTTGCGGCTTCGCTGTCGCAGGTTTAGGCCGCTCTTGTGTCGACACCTTGTGCCGCTCTTCCGTCGGCTTCTTACTCATGTCTTTTTTTGATCCAAACCTCGTTGGCGTTGTGTGTTTGAGTGCGTTCGTGTGCAGAAAATCTCAGGATCCGAATAGACCAGATGACAGCCACGAGAAGATTGGTTCGTAGTGCTTTGAATTGCGGGGGACAGAATATCTTCTGGGCAGTGGAGCCTCGTTATCTTATACTAAAAGTCTTTGTATACCACGTCATTGCTCAAGATAATTAGCAGCGCAACAACTTTCGGTGAGACCCGGTGGCCGGCAGGCAGTAGGCAATGGGGTCGTATGTTATCGCTTGGATAAGCCAGAAGAGGTGTGGCATGTAATAAAATGGATGAAGTTATTGGTTAGCCTCGAGCGTGCGGCAGTTCACCGGTCTGCTGCCTAGCTATACTCCCACTGGTTTTCGAAACCGCATATGCGAGGAAGTGATATCGGACCGGACGAAAGCGGGATTGAGGCGTAGGCAGCAGCGTCGGGTGATCGTATCCTACCCCAATCAGCTAGTACACCACCAAACCCCACCCATGAAGATGCATATACTACACGGTAAAAGCGAGAATAGGCTCACGTCACCGATAGCCAGCTGAGATTGTTGATTAGAAATCAGACAAAGACACATCCCATCCTACATATGATGTAAGTAAGTATGCACTCTCTCCCCCATAACCACTTATGATTGCCCTGACTGTTATTCCGCAATCTAATTCCACTCGCCTGTTCCACGTTGAAAGAGTGAGCCCAGTGGACAGAAAATGAACTACGCCGCGATGTCGTCAGCCGAGATTTGGGGTAAGGCTGCCAATTCCACAGGGGGGATTGGTATTAATGGAAACGCTACGGAGGTGAATACTGGTGTGTTGATCAGTGAGTAGTACAAGTGCACCCATAGGTTTGTCAACACTGCTAATAACATTATACACGTAGAGAACCAAGTAAGTGGCAACGGGTTGCTGAAGAGTGGAAGATAGACTGGAATTAACGATACAAAACAGTATATTTCCGGGATTCTGCTTGTTGCAGATCAATTTACGTCGGAGCAGCTTTCCCGGCTTCCAATGGTCGACTACGCCCCTGAGTCCCCCCCTTTGCAACAACACTTCAAGGGACTCGCCGATTCTTTTTTTTCACCGCCAAGTCCAGTTGTTCGCTGTCTGCCTCTCCTTGGCATTTCTGTGGGCATTGAAGCGCAAGAAGGCGTTTCCCGTTCGAAAGTAGTACAGACTTTCTGGAACCCTTCAGATGTCTCTCTCATGGGCTCATCCTACCGACTCCCACTATCCCCCGGAACTGTACTGGAGTCTTTAAGCTGCACTATGGGCGAAGAAGATGCCATTACCGGGCAGGTAGAGGCGAGAGAGGAAGCCAAGGCAGCATTCGATCAGGCTGAGAAACAAGACAGCTTCGCTGCGCTTGCCGAAGAGACTCCAGCAGAGATGATAGAGGTGCGCCTGGCAAACATCCCCCCGCAGGAGATAGTCAGGGTAGAAATATGCTACCTCAGCGTTCTTCAATACGACACGAAGGGAGATATAATTGTGGAAATTCCCAAATCTATCGCCCCTACTGTCAGTTCACTCTCCAAAGAAGACGATATTGGTGACACTGCAGAAGAAGTAGGCCTTAACATTAAAATTCATATGAAATCGGTTGTACCAATCGCCAACATCCACAGCGGACACCGCCCGATCTCTGTGCAAATCGGTCCATCTGACACTCTCCAAGACCATACGACATCCGCTTCATCCCGGGATACTGCAGACCATACGAGCATCTGCGTGACGTTCAGCAGTACGAAGAGCGACCTGGGAGACGACTTCCTTCTAACAGTGGTCACCATAGGAGAGCCCCTGGCAGTCATTGGCGAACCCCCTGACGGAGATGGGGGACACGCCATGATGGTAATTTTTTCTCCAGAGCAGCTATTCCCTGAAGTACAATATCACAGCTCACCAGTAGAGTATATCTTGGTTGTCGATACTTTGCACACCTGGGAGAACAGCGCATCGGACCTTTCTCAGCAAGCCATCTTGACGTTTCTCACGAACATCGAAGAGGGCAGCTTCTTGAATGTCTACGCTGTTGGGGCTGAAGATATTAGTTTGTGGGACCAGTCACAGAACTATTCCATCAGCGATTTGAAGGATGTTATTGAACAATTCCTTGCCCGCCCTCAAGATAAGGGAAACGAATATATTCTCCCCATTGTACAAAAAGTAGTGGAACAGCGACGCAGCCACAGTAACACCCACGTGGTTGTTATAACGAGCAGAGGCTGGGAACAGGATTTTAGAGGCGTCATCGATTTCGTCAGGAACGAGACGCTCAAGTCTGGAAGTAGGCTCCACTTCTCAGCTCTTGGTATAGGCAACCAAATGCCTGGACAGTTGCCTCAGCAGATTGGACTTGCTGGTCGTGGCGTGGGTGAGATTCTGCGTCTGCAGTCGTCAAAGGACGACGTGGAGACAGCCATTATGAACATCATCGAGGTGGTGTCGACCCAAGAGTACAACATTGATCTTGATGTCGACCAGTACGACCAGTCACCGGAGTCAAGCGCGTTAGCTCGCACGGAGTCGGATGTCGTCAGTAAGGCCATCAGACTGTATGATTCTCAATTATACACACAAGCGCCATACAAGCTCAATACATCTCACCGCCCAGCATGGTGTTCGTTATTCCTCCTGTTCAAGGAGAAATGCGAGCCGTGTCCGTCATTTGTCACGATCAAGGCAACCATGGCATCCGGTGAAGCTGTCACACACCAGATACCTATTACGAGATCATCCCTGAGGTCTGGCTCTATACATCGTCTTGCAGCTAAGGCCATCATGAACGACATGGAGAACCATCGATCCTTCTTGCACGAGCTGCTTGACCCTCGTGCCCTAAGTCCCGATTCAAAAGAAGACCTGAGGCGTTATGTCAAGGACTTTTGTACCAGGACAAGCCTGCAGTGGTCGATACCTGGAAAATGGGCGAGCTTCGTTGCGGTTGGGCGTCAAGAGCCAACAGATATGATGAGCCCTTTCTACGAGTACGTGCAATACATGCAGTCGACTTTTATGGAGAGTATTCTACCAGGGATTATCTGGGGAATGTTCGAGGAAACTCCTCAACAGCTCCATGACGGTGTTCACGCCCCAGGGACGACCCGTGCGATCCAAATACTTGGAGAGAGTGAGTCAACAGAACTTATGCAGCAAGCCAGACGGGCGGTAGTACACGAAACCATGGAGCTGCTGGATCAAGGGGCCAGATCTCTAGGTCACCACCCTGACACGAGCACGATACAGCCGCGGATGATCGCACAGCTCAAAGTTGCGAGAACAGCAAACGATGATAGCTCACGTATCGAGCTCTCACGCGACATGAGAAAGGCCTTTTGCCTCCGTCCGGATGACTTCGTCTTGGTTCACGGCAAGCAACAAAAGACTACCATCAAGCGGGTTGCTATACCCTTCTACGAAAATCAAGAATACGGTAGTGCAGGTTTGAGTGATGTCGCCTGCGCCAATATGGGGTTGAAATATGGCCAGACCTTCACCATGTACAGGTGTGGGAACCTGCCTCCTGTAAGCCACTCGCTCAATGTAATATATGGAGACTGAATGCTAACCCTGGAAAACAGGCCGAGAAAATCGTGCTGAGCCCCAGCGTCGACGTCAAGGATGTGGCAAAAACTGACCTGATGAGAGAAGTGTCTTCATACTTCCGAAAGCCTACCAAGCCCAGACCGATTCACCAGGGGGAAATCGTCACTCTTCAGGCACGTAATCGCAACGTGGACTTCCAAGTCACCTCAATTAAGCCACTACACTATGGGTTGGTCGTTGCTGGCACTGTCATTGCCCTGGCTGATACACTTACTCGGGGCGGCGAAAATACCAAACCCAGTGAACGTTATCACAGGAAGTTCGGCGGCTACGATAAACAGCTCGCAGAAATACAAGAAGTCCTAGAACTAGGCCTACAGAAAGACCCAATCGCTGACTCTCTTGGGATCGCACTGCCTAGGACCATCCTCCTCTACGGCCCTCGTGGGACTGGCAAGAGTCTCATAGGCCAGGCCATCCAGGAGGAAATCGGAGCTTCTTTCTTCACGATCAACGGCAAGAAGCTGGCATCCCTGCCCCTTGGAGGTGCAATGCGACAGCTGAACCAGACGTTCGCCAAGGCTGTCAGAATTGCTCCCAGTGTCATCTTCATTGACGACATAGACATACTAGCTCCACGAACGACCGATGGGCGGAGAACGCAGCTTGCGTCTCGGCTGTCCTATCTCTTGGAGAGCCTGCAGAATGTGTCTAGCTTGGTCGTAATAGCGACGACGTGTCAACCCGAGCTTCTTGATACACACCTGTGCGGCCGTCATCGATTCAGCCGCAAGATCCAACTTGGTCTGCCCAACGATAGTGATCGACTCAAAATACTAGGCGTCCATACTAAGTACATTAATCTCCACGGAGACGTAAACCTTGCGATGATTGCCCAGGAGACAGACGGATTTGTCGGCTCCGATCTTGCAGCTCTCTGTTCCGAGGCCGTCATGATCAGAGCACGCGAAATGATGAGTGCCACAGGTTCGGAAACTTGTAGCCTCGGAGCCATGGATTGCGATTGTTGTATTGTCTCTATGGGACATTTCAGGAGTGGAGCCCAAAAGATTTTGGACATGAATAGGGACAGTAATGAATGTTGACTAGGTAGCCCCCTATCGCCACCATCACCACCCATTTTATCTGCTCTAAATCAATGATGGAACTGTTTGCCGAGTGTTATAGATTCTCTCGAATGGGTTCTTCGGTGATTTCCTTGCAGATCGGGAGGATGCTGTCAATCTCTCCAGGCGGAGTTCTGCCCAAACCGCACTCTGTAGCCACGCCGAAAGGGAATGGGACAACAGATTGTGCAGTTTCCACTCGCTCTTTCGTGCCAGCCTCGTCGTGGGCGTGAACGACCCCAAGATATATGCGAGGTGGTTTCAATCCAGGGGCACCAAGCTTGAGATGGGCTAAAGGGGCAAAATAACCGGGATCCGTTCGCTCTATAGGCACCGGTAGGTGAATCCATTCAGTCCGCAGCCCAAGTGTTTCGCGTTCCAGAAGGGCGTTGGCGAGGCCGACCAAGAGCGACGTGTCCTGGGGCTCGATGAAATGTTTGTGCCGGAGATCGCCGTAGCAAAGATGGAAGGCAAGCTTCCCATCTCTGGGAATTCGTTCGCATAATCGGGCAACGCGATCCACAAGGCCTTGTTGCACGCCCTCCGGTGATGAAAAGTAGGCTTGGTGTAGCCTCTCGGGTAGCGGTCCTAATTCAAACTACAGAGCCGTCATCTCGAAGCATAAGTCCCATTGGATTACCACATCTTCTAGAGGGATTTCAGTAAAGATACGATGGAACGTTTCGGAAAAATATTATTTTTATAATAATTTAATTATATTTAACAATGCCGGTTTAATATAATTAGCTAAAATAATATAAGGTAAAGGAAGGTTAATTTAAAATTAAATATTAAATATATAAGGGTATATATTTATTAATGTATTTATATAAGGAATTAAAGATAATTTTAATATTTATTTAAATAAAGTTTATCTTTAAATATATTTATAAATATATTAATAATATAATGAATATAATTTATAATTTTTAATATTAATTTTAATAATTAATTTAATTTTTAATAACTTTATTTTTTAAATATCCTTTTTAATATAATTAATAATAATATAATAATTTAAATTATAAAATTAATATAATTTATCTTAATTATATTATTTAATATTAAATATATATATATTTCATTAAATATTTTAATTTTAAATTTTTATACGTTTTCTTTTTAAAATTATATTTAATCGATTTAGGTTTTTAAATCTATTATATAATAAATTTTTAAAAAAAGTTTTTATCTATTTAATAATGATATATTAATTAAAATTATAAATTTAATATAATTATATTTATATTATTTATAATAATACTTTCCTTTAAGATATAATTAAGAAGATTTGTATTATAAAATAATTATAATAATAATAATATTAAAAACCCCTAAAGAGTATTATAATATTAAAAGATTAAATTTAATTTTCTTTTAAAGAATTTAAATTTTATAAAATAATTTTTAAATTAATTATTAATTTTCTAAATAATTTATTATAAATAATATTATTAAAGATTTTAAAAATATATAATATTAATAAAATAATTATTTAAAAATTCCATTTATTAATTATATTATATATTTTATAAATATATTTTATAAACTTTATTTTATAAATTTCGATATAATTTTATAATAATAAAGAATAATATTTAATATAATAATTAACTTATATAATAAAAGCCGATTTTAAAACTTTATAAATTATTTTAAAGGGGTAATTAATTTAAAGGTTTTAATAATATTATAATTAACTTTTCTAATTCTTTTATAAAAATTATTATAATTAATTTCTTAAAAGAATAATAGTATTCTTAAATTATTTTTAAATATTTATTTTAACATTTATTATTATTTTATTTAAACCTTAAAAGGATTATTTTAAAATAAGATATTAAAGGAATTACTTTAAAATAAAGTATTTAAGATATTATACTATAAATATTTATTATTTTTAAATTTATAAAAGATATTATAAAAAATATTTATAATCCCCCGGAATTCTTTTGCTTTAAATTATAAATAATTATTATTTATATATTCTTTAAGATTAATAAATTTATTTTTATATTTTAAGCTTTTTTATAATACAATATATATTTTTATAAATAAATTATTCTTAAAGAATTTAGATTTAAATATTATAATTAATTTAATAAATTAATCGATATCTTAACCTTTAAACCGGATATTTATAATATTATACCTCCTTTAAAAATATAAAAATTAAATAAAATAATATTATTTATTTAATAATATTAAAAAAGCTTAATAAAAATATTAAGTTTAATAATATATTATATAATATAACTTTTAAAATATATAATATTATAAAAAATATTAATAAATTTATCTTTTAAATATTATATTTATTAAAACTTAAAAATAAATATAAAATAAGAAATAACCGGCTTTAATTACCTTTAATTTATTAAATATTTAATAAATAATATATTTATTTTATATATTTTATAATATAATATTTATAAATTAAAAAAGAAAGTAATAAAAACCTTTTTTAATACTTTAAAGGTTTTAAATTATAATATTATTATAATTTAAAAACTTTAAATTAATTTTAAAAAATATAATATTTATAATTTAAAAATTATAAATTTTTAATCAAATACTTAAATTAATTATATATAGTGTTTATTAATTATATAAATTATTAAATGATTTAATTATTTTTATTATTTTATGTAATTTAATTATAATTATTATTATTATCTTTAATATATTATATATTTTTAATATTTATATTAATATATTAAAGGATTAATTGTCTCTTATTTTTTAATAATTAATTTATACCTTTTATAATTATAAAATAATCGATTTAAAATTATATATTTTATGATAAATAATTTTAATATTAAATACTTTATTTAAATTATTAAAGATTTAAGGAATAAGGGTATAATATAAAATAATATTTTATATTTTAAGGAATTTATAAGTATTAAAAGCTTAGAAATAATATTATTTTTAAATATTTATATTAAATTAAAAAATATTTTCTTTTATAATTAATTTAAGTATTTATTATAAAATAATAATTAAGTTATTTTTTAAATTTAAAAATGTTAATAAAGTATATTATAATCTTAAATATTAGTTATAGTACCTAATTATAAGATAAAAGAAGTATAGATTATAGCCTAATGGGCCGGAGGCTTAATTAGCCTACTAGCTACTATATATAGGCCTAGTTATAGCTATGCTATAATTATAGCCCTATATTAATTTATTTATATTATGTTTTAATTATAATTATTATAAATATTTTTATATCTCTTTAAGAAATTTTAAATAAATATATTAATAAATATATATAAAATTTAATTAATTACTTAATTATTTTAATTCTAAAATAGATTTTTAAATAAAGAAATATTTAATTTATTTTAAAAAATAATATAAACTTTTTATAATATAATTAAAGAAAGTATATTTATAATATACTTTATAATTTATTATAAATTTCATTTTTAAATAAAATATAAAATAAAATATTAATATATAAATTAATTTAAAAATATTTAATAATATAATAAGGATTTAAAAGATTAAAAAAATATATTATAAATTTAATAATTAGGAAGGTATAATTATTAAGAAATTATTAATAAAGATTTAATAAAAAAGAGTAAATAAAGTTTATTTTAAAACTTAAAGAATATATAAAGGTTAATTAAAATATTTAAAAAAAAAATCTTTATTATTAATAATTAAATTATTTTTAAAAGCAAAATTAAAATATTTAATAAAGTTTTCTTTCCTTTATTTTTAAATGAATTACCTTCTTTATTATTAAAAAATAAATATAAGAATTTTATTCCCTTTTTACCTTTTATATAAAATAAAGTTATATAAATTAATTTTAAATTTAAATTATATAAAGTTTTAAATTTTTTTTAAAATCTTTAATTATATTTTTTATATTTTAATAAACCTTTTTTTATTTTTATTATATTTATTATTTAATTATTATCTTTTAAAATTTTATATTTCTATAAAGATTTTATTATAATAATTATAGGATAATTCAAAAAGGTAAATTATTAAAGTATTAAAACCTTTAAATTAATTATCCTTTTAAAAATAATTAATAAAACTTTAAAATTAATTTTTATTAAATAAATTAATTATTATATTAAATATAATTTGTTTCTATTATAAAATTATATTAAGATTTATAAAATAAAGGGAATAAAATATATTATTTATATTTTATTAAAATATATTCATAAAATATATAATATAATTAATAAAAGGAATTTTAAAATAATTATTATATTAAAAAATTAATAATTAATTTAAAGATTATTATAGAAAATTTAAAATATTTAAAATAGAATTAAATTAAATTCTTTAAAATTATAATATTTTCTTAGGGTTTTTATATTATTATTATTATATTTATTTTATAATATAAATTCTTTTAATAAAATTTTAAAAAGAAATATTATTATAATTAATATTAATATAATAATAATAAGAATTATTTTAAATATAAATAACCTTTAAAATTAAAATAATAAAAATTATATAACGTTTTAAATAAATAGTATTAAAAATTATCTTTTATAAAGTAATTTTAATTTATTTATTATAATTTAAATTAATAATATTAATATTTTAATAATTAGAATATTTATAAAAATATAATTAAATATTAAAAATAATATATAAAATAATTATAATATAAATAATAAAATATAAATATCTCTTTATATTATAAAAATATAAATTAATATATTTTTATATAAATAGGGCTTTAATTTCTTATATATTTAATAAAAGAAATTATAGGGTTATTTATAAAGGTAAATATATATAATTAAATTATAATAATATTTATAAAAATAAGTATATTTATTATTATTATTATTAACCTTAATAATATATTATTAAAGGAGTATATATTTAATAATATATCGATTATATTAACCTAAAAGCTTTAATATTTAAATATGAAATTTAATTTAAGCTTTTTTTAAAAATTATTATATTTAAAAGATTATTTTAAAAGTTCGAAAATTAATATAAATAATTAACGTTATATTTAACATAAAATAAATTATTTTATTTCAAATAATAATATAATATTCTTTAATTATAATAACTTTATTAAATAATAATAATATTATAAATTATATATTATAATATAATATAATATTAATTTTATATTTAAATAATAAGGGGAAATTAAATAAAATAATATTTAATAATATTATAATAATTATAATTAATTATATTATTAATAATTATTAAAAGATTTCTTTCCTTTATATTATTAATAATATATATAAAAATAAATATATTATTAATTAAATAATAATTCGCTTAAATTAAATTTAAACTTTTTAATAATATATTAAAATATATTAATATTTAATATAATATAAAAAGCTTATTATAAATCTCCCTTTTTATCTTTTATTAAATATTATTAATATTTTTATAAAATATAATTATTATTTAATATTATTATACCTTTTATTATTTTATTATAATAATTATTTTTTAAAATAAAAAGGTAAATAAAATTTATTATATATCTATATTAAAAGCTTTTAAATTTATATTATTAATATTTTATAATTAATAATAATTATAATAATAATATTAAAGTAATAACCTTTTAATTATAATACTTAATCTTTAAAATTAAAAAGTTTAAAATAATATGTATAAAAACCTTTATTTAATTTATAATTTATTTAATTAAATTATAAAATATATATATATTATTAAAGATTATTATATAATTATAAAATTAAGAATTCTTTTAAATTAATATTTTTATAAATAATTAAATTATTATTATTTATTTAATATAATTATATTATTAATTTAAATAATATATATTATAATAAATAATTATAATATAAAGATAATTATAATATAAAGATTATTATAATATAAATATATTAAGGCTTTTTAATAATTATTATAATAAATATATTTATAAATTAATTAAAGAAATTATTAAAATATTTATTATATTAATTATTAAAAAGGTTTAATATATTTATATTATAATTACTTTTATATTATAATTATTTATTAGAATATTTATTATAATATATTCTTTATTATAATTATTATTAATATTAATTATTTTAAATTTATTAAATATATCGATATTAATTACTTTAATATATATTATAATATTAAAAGCTTTTTAAGCTATTAATATTATAATAACCGTCCCTTAATATATTTAATATATCCTTAAAGGTTTATATATATTTAAAAATTATATATAATATATTTTATAAAAATTAATAAAAATTATTATTAATTAAACCTTTTATATTATAATAATTATATAATATATTTTAATTAAAAAGATATAGTATATAGTAATAAATTAATAAATAAAATTATTTATAACTTATATAAATTAATAATATATTATTATATAAGTTATAATATATATTAATAATTTTATATTTTATTTAATAAAAAATAAATTACTTATAGAATCCTTAAATAAGCCCTTAATAATTATTTAAAGATTATCCTTTAATTTATTTTAATTATTATAATTATATTCCCGTCGTTATTTATTAATATTATCTTTATAAATAATTATTATATTATAATATTTATTTTAAAATTATTTAAATAATTACCTTAAATTATTATTATTTTTATTATTCTACTTTCCCCTCCCCGTTTCTTTTTCTTTTTAATATAATATATTATTTAATATATTTTATAACTAAATAACTATTATTAATAAATAATAAATCATAAAGGATATAATACTATATTTAAAATTTATATAATATAATTTTTAAATAATAATTAATAATAATTTAAATATTTAAAAATAAATATTATATTATAATTAAATTTATTTATATAATTAAAACCCCTATTTATTAATATAGAATTATAATATCTTAATTAATTTATAATATTATAACTATTAATAATACTATTAATTATATAGATTTAAGAATTCCCCTAATCATAGGACCCTAATTAAGGTTATTATAATATAGTTAAAATAATATTATAATCGAGCTATATATATATAATTAAATAAGGCTAATTAAGCTAGGGCTTAAATAAATAAATAGATATACTTCTTATAATTTATATTTATTATTTAAAGGTATTATATTAATAATAAATAATAATAATATTATTTTATTTAATAATATAATAAATATATTTAAAAGTAATAATAATAATTATTAAATTATATAATATAACGGATATTTAAAGGAAAATAATTAAATTATTTAAAAATATTTAATAATATTTAATTAAAATATATTAAATAGGATTAAATTAATAAAATTAATAAAAATGGGATTAAATATATAATTATAGATATTTTTTTATATATTTTATATAAATATTTATTATTTTAATAATTAATTTAAATACTAGTTTTAATTTATTAATAAAATATATTATTTTAAAAAAAATTATTTTTATTTATAATTTAATATTAATAATTATTAATTATATTAATAAAGTAATTATTTATTATATATTTAAATACTTTTTTATATTATTAAATATAAATTTTATATACTTTATTAAAACTTTTATTAAACTTTTAATAATATTTATTATATTTTAATAATTTTTATTTTTATAAATTATTACTTAAATTATTAAATAATAACCTTATACGAAATATATCTATTTTTAAATTTAATAATACCCTTTATAAATTAGCTTTAATTATACCAGCTCCTCCTTTTTAATAATTTATAAAGATAAATTTTAATAATAATATAGATAATAATAACGGGATTAATTAAAAGGAATATATAATATTAATCAAATATTTTAAAAACCTTTAATAAAAGAATAAGAATTATTAATATATTAATAAATATTATTAATAAATAAAGAAATAATTCTATATATTAAAAGATTAAGATAATAATTTAAAATAATAATAAATAACTTTAATAAACTTTATAAAAAGGTTTATTTTTTATAAATAGTTATTAATATTATTAAAATTCTTATAATAATAATAATAATATAAATTAATTTACTATTTAATCGAAAGCCTAACTTTATAAAAATATTATAATTATATTAATTTCTATAATATATTATAATAATACCTTTATAGCGTCTTTTTAATATTTATAATAATATTTATTTTAAGTTTTTTAGGTTATTATTTTATAAATATTATTTAATATATTATTATCTATTATTTTAAAGATATATTATATAGGTAGCCTTTAAATATATTATTATATACTTTATTATTTATTATATATTAATTACGGTTATTTAATTATAGAAAATATTGAATAATATATTATAATAAAATAGAAAGGGGAGGGGAAAGTAAATAAGGTTTAATAATAATTTAAAGTAATTATTAAAATAATTTTAAATAAATATTATAATATAATAAATATTTATAACGGTAATACTTTAATATTTAAAAATAAATTATTTTAAATATTAATAAATATTTATAAAAATTTAATTATAATAATTAAAATAAATTAAAAGGGGTATTTTTAATATTAATTATATAAAGATATATAAAGGTATTAAAAATGATATTTTTATTAACAATATTAAAGGAGGTTTTATAAAATATATTAATATATAATTAATAAATATTTATTACTTAATAAATTTATTAATATTTAAATTTAATTAATTTTTGAAGAAATAAATTAATATAAATAATAATACGTTTATAAAAGAATTAAATAAATAATATATATATTTATATATTAAAGGGGGTTATTTTCTAATTTAAAGGGTTTATCATTTATTATAATTAAATTAAAGGCCGTCCCTTAAGGGATTATTTAAGGGCTTTTTAAAGATTTTTTTAAAGGTTTTTTAAATAATTCATCCTTTATTTTTAATTAAATAAAGTATTTTAAAAAACCGGTTTAAAAAAGGAAAATAATAATTATTTTTATTTATTTTAATTTTTATAAATTTTAAATAAGGCTAAAAAATTATAAAAATATTTAATTAAAATTAAATATTTTTTAAACCTTTTTTTATAATATTTTATATTTTATATAAATATAAATTATATATTAAATTATTTAATATTTATTATAATTATATAATAATAAATTACCTTTTTATATAAATTATAAATAATTTTATAAACTAATTTTATTAATTTAAATTTAAAAAATAATAAATAGTTTTAATTACTTTATATTTTAATATTATAATAAAATAAATTTTTTAAATTATAAAAGGATATAATATAATACCTTTTTATAAAATATATTATTGTATTTATTAATTTAATATTATATAATATATTTTTAATTAATATATATGATATAATTATTATAATATAAAAAGCTTAATTAATAATAAACTTTATTAATCTTTATAATATATATTATATATAGCTTTTAAATATATATAAAATTTTAAGGATATATTAAATATATTAAGGGGTAATTATTATAATATTAATAGCCTAGAAGGCTTTTAATATTATAATATATATTAAGATATTTAATACCGGTATATTTAAAAAATTTAAAGTAATTAATACCGGTATATTAATTAAATTTAAAATAATTAACGTAAGTATTAATTATAATAAAGGGTATATTATAATAAGTATTATAAATATTATAAATATTATTATAAATATTATAATAAATAATTATAATATATATATATTAAAGCCTTTTAATAATTATTATAATAAATATTTTAACGGCCTTTTTAATTAATTTATTAATATATTTATTATTCAATATTTTTATATATATAGGGATTTAATAAATATTAATTAAATATTTTATTATAATAATGTAATAAATTAAATTAAAATATATTATAATAATTATTATTTTAATTACTATTATAATTATATTAGAAAAAATTATTAATTATTTAAAAGAATATTAATTGAAAAGAATTATTAATTTTATAATTATTATTATCTATATAAAATATTAATAATTTAAACTCGAAAGCTTTTAATATATATTTATAATAAGTTTTATTTAATTTTTTACCTTTCGAAATAATTATTATAATTTATTTTTATTATAATACAATAATAAAAGGGATAATAATTTTAAATAATAATTATATTTTATAGAAATATTAATAATATTTAATAAAGTATATAAAGAGGGATTAGAAATAGGCTTAATATATTATATTATATTATTAAAATACTTAAATATAATTTAAAAGGATTATTATTTAATTAATAATATATATATTTTAATATATATTAATAATAATAGAAAAGAAAAAAGTCCTTTAATAATTGTTTATAATATATTTATTTATAATATAATTATTTATAATATAATTATTTAGAATTATTATAATATTATTAAATAGTATTTTATTTAACCTTTCTTTTTTATTTAATTATAAAGTTAATATTATATTATATTATAATATATTATTTATAATATTATTATTATTTAATATAATTATTATAATTAAAGGGTATTATATCTTTATTTTATATTAAAATAATATGAAATATTTTTATTAATTTTAAAATCGTTAAAATAATTTTATAAATATAATAATTTTAAAGAAAGCTTAAATTAAATTATAATTTTATATATTAAAACGTTTAGGTTGGTTTAATTAATATAATATTAAATATATAAATATATTCTTTTAATAATATATTATTAAAGCTAGTAATAATTATAATAAAATATATATTTACCTTTATAAATATTATTATAATTTAATTAAATATACCTACCTTTATAAATACCTTTATAACCGCTACTTTTTTATTAAATATATAGGGAATTAGGGCCCTCTTTATATAAAAATATATTAATTTATAATTTTATAATATAATAATATATTAATTTATATTTTTATAATATAAAAATATATTTATATTTTATTATTTATATTATAACCCTTGTATATATTTTTTATAATATTTAATAATTAATTTTTATAATTATTTTAATTATTAAAATATTAATATTATTTCTTTATATTATAATATATAATTTAGAATTACTTGATAAAAGATATTCCCGGGTATTATTTAATAAAGGGATTATATTATCCTTAATATTAATTTTATTTTTAAGGCCGTTTATTTATATTTAAAGTAATTCTTTTAATTATTATAATTATTATTATATTAATATTATTAATAAATATTATAATATGAATTATAATAATACTTTCCTTTATATTTTTATTAAAAAAATTTATATTATAAAATAATTATAATAATAATAATAATAAAAACCTTTAAAAGATATTATTATTCTAAAGTATTTAATTTAATTTTATTTTAAAAAATTCAAACTTTATATAATAATTTTTAAATTAATTATTAATTTATTAAATAATGATTTTAAAATAATTTATTAATTTATTATAATTAATATTATTAAATATTTTAAAGATGTTTAATATTAATAAAATAAATATTTAAAATTCCCCTTTATTAATTATAATATATATTTTATAAATATATTTTAATAAAATATAAATAATATATTTTATAAACTTTATTTTATAAA
The DNA here is from genome assembly GCA_039105305.1 of Apiospora arundinis. Lineage (NCBI taxonomy): Eukaryota > Fungi > Ascomycota > Sordariomycetes > Amphisphaeriales > Apiosporaceae > Apiospora > Apiospora arundinis. The sequence goes on from JAPCWZ010000006.1 coordinate 851,900, forward strand.
TTTTAATATAATCTTATAATAAAAAGGAATAATATTTAATATAATAATAAATTTATTTAATAAAAACCGATTTTAAAACTTTATTAATTATTTTTAAAAAAATAATTAATTTAAAGATTTTAATAATATTATAATAAACTTTTTCAAACTTTTTTAAAATTATTATAATAAATTCTTTAAAAAATTAAATATCCTTAGAAAAATCATAATTAAATAATAGATATAATAAAAATATAAAGAAATCTATTAAAATATAAAAAATATAATTAAAATTTTAGAAAGATCTTAAAACTTTATATAATTTAAATTTAAAAATAATTTATATAATTTTATTCTAAATAAAAGGAGGGTAAAGAATAAAACTTTTAAACTTAATTTTTAATAATACAGAAAGTAATTTATTTAAAAATAAAGGAAAGAAAATTTTATTAAATATTTTAATTTTCCCTTTAAAAATAATTTAATTCTCAATAATAAAAATAACATTCTATTTTTAAATATTTTAATTAATTAATTTAAATATTTTTATTAACCTTTATATACCTTTTAATCCTTTAATATATATTTTATTTACCCTTTTTTATTAAACCTTTATTAATAATTTCTTTATTATTATATTCTTTTAATTTTTAAATTTATAATATATATTTTAATCTTTTAAAGCCTTAATTTATTATCAAATCTTTTTAAATTAATATATTTTTAATATTTTATTTTTTATTTTATTAAAAAGCGGGTTTATAATAAATTATAAAATTTATTAAAAATATAACTTTTTTAATTATATTATAAAAGGTTTATATTATTACTTAAAATAATTTAAATATTTATTTATATAAATACTTATTTTATAACCGGGATAAGTAAATAATTAATTTAATTCTAAATATATTTATTTATAGTTTTTAAAAGGATATAAAAGGGATTATTATAATTATAATTAAATAATAATATAAATAAAGCAATAATTTAAATTATAATATACTTTATTAACCTTTTTATATTTAAAAAGTTAATTTAATTATTTTTTTATAATATATAATTAAATTAATTATAAAAGATAAAGTATTTTTTAATTTAATATAAATATTTAAAGATAATATTATCTCTAAGCCTTTAATATTTAAAAAATCTTTAAAATATAGGATATTATTTTATATTATATCCCTATCTTTTAAATCCTTTATTTTATAATTATAATAAATATTAATTAACTCTTAAAGGATATTAAATAAATAATTTTTAAAGAGATTATTATAATTATTATAAATATATAATATATTAAAGGTATTAATAATAATAATAGTAATTAAGTTATATAAAATAATAAAGGTAATTAAATAATTTATATAATTAATAAAAGAAATATATAGATAATTTAACCGCTTATTTGTATAAAAGGCTATTTTAATAATTTTATTCAAAATTAAAAATTAATAGATAAACTTTATAATTTTCGGATTATAATTATTATATTCTTTAAAATTACTTTAAAATTTTTAAATTATATTAATATTATAATTTCAGATTTTTAAATTATTCAAAACGGTCCTTATTACTTTTTTTAATATCTAAATATTATATTATAATATATATAAATTAAATATATTATTTATTAAATATATAATAAATTAAAAATAATTAAAACTGGTTTTTCTGTATTTTATATCTATTTTTAACCTTTAATAGAAATAATTTAAAAATATAAATATAACTTTTAAAAAATTAAATTTAATAACCTTTTTTATAATATTATATTTTTTAAAGATTATATTATATAATATAATATTAAAGTTAATATTAAATCTTTTTAATATTATTAAATAAATAATATTTTTTTAAAAAAGGTATAATATTATAAATATCCGCTTTAAAGGTTAAAATATTAATTAATTTATTAAATTTATTATTAAATTAATTATACTAATTAAATTTAAATTTTTCAAAAATAATTTATTATTAAAAATAAAGTTTATTTTAAAAGGGATTAAAATATAAAAATAAATCTTTTAATTTTAAAAGGTATATATAAGGTATTTATTTTTAATTTAAGAAAGAGGATTTTAAAGGGTTATAAATATATTTTATAATATTCTTTATAATATGAAATTTAGGTTTAAAGGTAATAAATATTTATAAGGTATTTTTTTAAATAATCTATTTTAAAATATTTTATTTAATATCTTATTTTAAAGTAATTTTTTAATAATTTATTTTAAAATAAATTTAAAAAAATAATAATAAATAATTAAAATAAATTTTTAAAAATAATTCTTAATTATAAATTATTACCTATTTATAATTTTGGTTATTGGATTTTTAATACCTCCGTTATATATTAGGACTTTTTATGCTTTAATATAATACCGGTATAACCTTTAATAATTAAAAGCGTTATTTTTAAATTATTAGAATATATTATAATTAAAAATAAATCTAGGTAATAACCCTATATAAATAATATTATTATTAATATTTTAATATATTATTATAATTTTATAAAAAAATTTTAATACCTTTAAAATTATATTAAAATTAAAGAAAAATATTTTTAATAATATTCTTAATATATTAATAACCTTTTTAAAACTATTTCTTTTATTATTTAATTTATTCTTAAAAAAGTTTTTTTATAAATTTAAAATTTAAGTTTAAAAGATTTATTTAAATAAGATTATTATTACTTAAAAGCTTTAATCCTAATAAATTACGGATTTAATAAAGGTTATTTAAATAGTTATATTACCCTTAATTACCCTAAATTCAATTTAAAATAATTATAATTATTTTTAAAATAATATCTTTAAAGGATACCCTAAAGGGAGTTATATATTTATAATAATAAAAGCTATAAAACCCTTTCCTATTATTAAAATAATTTAATTATAAATTTTAATAATAGGAATAATATATTATAAATATATTATAGAAAAATATATAAAAGAAATTATAATTAAATTATATAATTTTTTAAAAGATAATAAAAAGATAATTAAATTTTAATTATAAAATAATTTAATTAATAATTTTTAATCCTTTATTAATTATATTAATTAAATTATTTATTAAGGTATTATCGAACCCTTTAAAATCCCGATTTTAAAGCTTTTAAGTCTTAATATTAAAATAATTAATAATAATATTATCCCTATAAAAGAATTTAAACCTTTTTATAATATTTAAATTAATAATATTATATTTTTTAAATTAAAAAATATTTGAATATATATAACTTTTATAATTTAAATTAAATTATTCCTAAAATATATCGATTAATAAATAAAATATATTAGATATAAAGTTAAAATAATTATATTAATATATAAAATAATAATTTATATTATTTTAATAAATTCGTTATATTTTAAAAGGTTAAAAGATATAATAATTTGATTATAAATATTAAATATTAATATATTTTAAAATATTATAATTATTTATTTTAATTAATTAATTTATTATAGAATTATTAAATAAATATCTTTTATTATAATTAAATTTAATTAGTTTAAATTAATAAATTAATTTATTTCCGATTACTTTTAATTAAATAAATTATATTTTATAAAGAAATATAATAAATCCTATTAAATTAAATACTATTTTTAATATTAAAAATATATATATATTATTATTTAATATATTTCTATATATAATATTTATAATTTTTATTTCTAATCCTATAATATAAAAAAATATCCTATTTATTTTTCCTTTACCTTTAATAAAATTTTTAAATATATTAATTATAAAAGATAATATATTATTTAAAATAATACTTATAATTATTAAAAATAAAAAATTATTAAAATTAATAATACTTTAAAAATTAAACCCTAGTATTAATTTATTTTAAAGCCTATTATATTAATTATTACCGCTACCCCCGTATTAACCCCCGTATTAATTATTAAATTAATTACTAGATTAACCATTATTAACCCTATTAACCCTATTAACTCCCCTAAAGGTTTAATACCTCCAGCCCCTAAAGCAGGCCTTAAATTAGCCCCTAAAGCGCTAATACCTAAACCGGCCCTTAAAATATTAATGTTATTAATATAATAAGCCCCTAAATTATTAATATTACCGATATAATAAGCCTTTAAAGTATTAATACCCTTAATATAATAAGCCTTAAAAATATTAATATTATAAATTTAATAAGTTTATAAATTATTATTATCGATACTTATATCGATATCTATTATAATTATTTTAAAATATATAATTATAAAACTTATTTAATAATTAATTAAAAATATTATTTTAAAATATATTATTAAAAATATTATGATTAAAATTAAAATTATTTAAAAATTTATTAAAAATGTTATTTTAAAATAAATTAATAAAAGTATTATTTTAAAATAAACCGGTAAAGATATTACCTTAAAATAAGATATTAAAAATATTATTTTAAAATAAAATATTAAAGGAATTATTTTAAAATAGAATATTAAAAGGATTACTTTAGAATAAATTATTTAAAGAATTACCCTATAAATACCTATTACCTTTATATTTACCTTTAATATTATAAATAATATTATAAAAAATATTTATAAATTTTTAAAATCCTCCTTTAAATTAAAAATAAACGCTATTTATATATTATTTAAATTTAAAATAAAATATAATTTAAATTCTTAACCCTTTATATAATATTTAATTTATTTATATTAAAAAAATATTATAAAGGAATTTAAATTTAATTATTATAAATAATTTAATAATAAATTTAATAAATTAATTAATATATTAACCTTTAAAATAAATATTTATAATATTATATTTCCTTTAAAAAAATAAAAAAGGAAATATAATAATTTTACCTATTTAATAATATTAAAAAAATTTAATATTAACCATAATATTATCCTATATAATATAACCCGTAAAAATATAATATTATAAAAAAGGTTATTAAACCTATTCTTTAAGAATTATATTTTTAAACTATTTTTATTAAAGGTTAAAAATAAATATAAAATAAAAAAGAACCGGCTTTAATTACCTTTAATTTATTAAATATTTAATAAATAATATATTTATTCTATATTCTTTATAATATAATAATTATAAATTAAAAAAAATAAAAACCTTTTTTAATAATTTAAAATATTTAAATTAAAATATTATTATAATTTAAAAGCCCTAAATTAATTTTAAAGAATATAATAATTATAATTTAAAAATTATAGATTTTACCTTTTAATTTTTAATTTTAAATAATATTATTAAAATAACCTTTTATATAAATAAATAATTAAATTAATTATATATTTCTTTTATTAATTATATAAATTACCTAATTATATTAATTATTTTATATACTTTAATTATTATTATTATTATTATTTTTAATATATTATATATTTATAATATTTAAAATAACCCTTTAAAAGATTAATTATTTAATATTTTTTAAAAATTAGTTAATAATTTTTATAATTATAAAATAATTAATTTAAAAGTTATTTATTTTATTATAAATAACTTTAATATTAAAAACCCTATTTAAATTATAAAAAATTTAAAAAATAAAAATATAATATAGAATAATACCCTATACTTTAAGGATTTTTTAAATATTAAAAGTTTAAAAATAATATTATCTTTAAATATTTATATTAAATTAAAAAATACCTTATCCTTTATAATTAATTTAATTATTTATTATAAAATAATAACCGGGTTATTTTTTAAATATAAAAAGGTTAATAAAATATATTATAATTTTAATTATTATTTTATTTATATTATTTTTTAATTATAATTATTATAAACCCTTTTATATCCTTTTAAAAAACTTTAAATAAATATATTAATAAATATATTTAAAATTTAATTAATTATTTAATTATTTTAATTATAAAATAAACCTTTAAATAAATAAATATTTAAATTATTTTAAAAGATAATATAAATCCTTTATAATATAATTAAGGAAATTATATTTATAAAAAACTTTATAATTTATTATAAACTTAGCTTTTTAATAAAATATAAAGCGAAATACCGGGAAATAAATCGATTTAAAAAAATTTAATAATATATTAAAGCCCTAAAAAATTAAAAAGTATATTATAAATTTAAAATTTAAAAAAGTATAATAATAAAGAAATTATTAATAAAAATTTAATAAAAAAATAAAAATAAAATTTATACTAAAGGATTAAAAAATATATAGAAATTAATATAAATATTTTAATTAATTAATTAAAATATTTAAAAATAAAATATTACCTTTATTATTAATAAATAAATTACCTTTAAAGGAAAAATTAAAGTATTTAATAAAAAGAATTTTCCCTTACCTTTAAATAAATTACCCTCTTTATTATTAAAAATCGAATATAAAGATTTTATTCCCTATTTACCCTTTATTTAAAATAAAATTATATAAATTATTTTTAAATTTAAATTATATAAAGCCCCGGGACCTTCTAAAATTTTTAATTATATCCTTTATATTTTAATAAACCTCTTTATATTTTTATTATATTTATTATTTAATAATTATCTTTTTTAAAATATTTATCCTTTTAAGGATTTTATTATAATAATTTTAAAAAAACTTAAAAAAAAATTAATTATAATATAATTAAAATTTTTTAATTAATTACCCTTTTAAAAATAATTAATAAAGTTTTAAAGTTAACCTTTATTAAATAAATAAATTATTATATTAAATATTATTCCCTTTTATTATAAAATTATATCGGAATTTATAAAATAAAATCTATAAAATATATTATTTATATTCTATTAAAAGATATTTATAAAATATATAATATAATTAATAAAAAGGAATTTTAAATAATTACTTTATTAATATTAAATACTTTTAAAATATTTAATAATATTAATTATAATAAATTAATAAATTACTTAATTTAAAAAAATCTCTTTTAATTAATTATTTAATATATTAATAATTAATTTAAAAACTATTTTATAAAATTTAAACTTTTTATAAAAAAATTGAATTAAATCTTTTAAAATTATAATATCTTTTAAAAGTCCTTATTATTATTATTATTATAATTATTTTATAATATAAACGTTTTTAATAAAATTTTAAAAGAAAGTAATATTATAATTAATATTAATATAATAATAATAAAAGCTGCTTTAAATATAAATAACCCTTAGAATAATATTAATAATAATAATATAATACCTTTACCGGGTAATATTTAAAGTTACCCTTTATAAAATAATTTTAAATTATTTATTATAATATAAATAAATAATATTATTATTTTAATAATTAGAATATTTATAAAAATTGATTATTAAATATTAAAAAAGGTATATAAAAGAATTATAATATAAATAATAAAATATAAATTAATATATTTTTATATAAAGAAGGCTTTAACTCTTTATATATTTAATAAATAAATACTTATAATAATAAATATATTTAATTAAATTATAATATTTATTATTAACTATAATAATATATTATTAAAAGAATATATTTATATATTTAATATTATATTAATTAAATTAACCTAGAAGTTTTAATATTTAAATATTTAATTTAATTTAAACTTTCTTTAAAATTATTATATTTAAAAAATTACTTTAAAAATTTAAAAATTAATATAAATATTTAATATTATAAAAATATAATAATAATAAGAATTAATTTATTATTTAATCTAAAGTTAAGCTATATATAAACATTAGGGTTATATTAATTATTATAATATATTATTATAATATATTAATAAGCCCCTTTAGCGCCCTTAATATATCCCTTTATTAAAACTCGGGCCTCTATCTTTCTATTAACCTTTTACCCCCTTTATTATTTTAAAATTAATTATATAAACCCTATATATATTAACGTATTTTTACCGTTGAATATCCTAACCTACTATTTATTATTTATAATTATCTATATTATAAACTATATTATCATATATAAGAATAAAAGGAAAAGGGGAGAGGAAGGTAAATTAATTAATAATAAAGAATTATAACGGTTTAAGGTATTTATATAGGTATTCCTTAATAATAAAAGTAATAAAATATTATAAATAAAGGAATCTTTTATTTTAATAATATAATATATTTTAAATAATAAGGGGTTATTATTATTTAATAATAATAACCGGAATTTAAGTAAATAAATAATATTTTAATACCGGACGCTTTAAAAAGGATATATAAGTATTAAGAAAAATATTTTAAAAGAAATATTATAATTAATTTAAAATAATATATTAATATATAAAGAATTATTAATAATTAAAAACTATTATTTTATAAATATATAATTAAATTAATTAACCTTTAAAAAGATTAATTAATTTAAATATTATATTTATAATATTAATTATAAAATAATTACTTTAAATATATTTCCTTTTTAAAAAAAGTAATTTAAAATAATTTTTTATAAAATAATTTCTTAATTAATAATTATAATATATTATTAATAATTTTTTAAATTAGGGGGATTTATTATTTATTATATTTTAATAAAATTAATTATTATTAAAAATCTTTTAAATATTCCGGGGGAATTTATTAAAATTTTAAGGAAAATTCTTTAAATATATTAAAGGAATCCTTTAAAGATTTCCTTAAAAAGCTTTTTCAAAGGTTATCCTTTATTTTTATATAAATAAAATATTTTAAAAGACCCGTCCGGAATAAGAATATAAGAATAATTTTAATATATTTAAATTCTTATATAATTTAAAAAAAAGTAAAGAATTTTAAAACTTTTTAATTAAATTTAATTAATAATTAAATTTTTTATTAAAATCTAATATAAATATAATAATTAAATAAAATCTAATATAAATATAATAATTAAATAATATATAATAAATTATTTAATAATTAAATAATATATAATAAATTATTTAATAATTATTATAATTATAAAATAATAAATTAATATCCTAAATAATTTATAAATAATTTTATAATTTTATATTCTTTATTTAAAATTAAAATATAATAATTATAATAATATATTTTATACTTTAATATTATATTAATATAACTTTTTTAAATTATAAAAAATAATAATATAATACCTTTTTATAAAATAAATATTTTTATTTTATAATTTAATAATATATAATAAACTTTTTAATTAATATATATTATATAATGATTATAATAAAGGGAATTTAATTAATAATAAACTTTATTAAGTTTCTCCAAATATATTAAATATAACCTTTAAAAGCGTATTAAATTTTAAGGGTATATTAAATTATTAACGCAATTATTATAATATTAATTACCTTAAAAGCCTTTAATATTAATATAATTCTTAATTTTAAAATAACTTAATCCCGGGTAATAAGTATTATAATATATATTATATTAAATAATTATAATATAAATATAATTATAATAAAAATATAAATATAATTATAATATAAATATATTAAACCTTAATAATTATTATAATAAATACCTTTATAGCCTTTTTAATTAATTTATTATTATATTTATTATACGGTATTTTTATATATATTAGGATTTAATAAATATTAATTTAAATATTTTATTATTATAAGGTAATTATTTAAATTATTATTTATTATAATAATTATTAATTAAATTACCGTTAAAATTAAATAAAGGAGATAATAGCTATTTAATTATTAATAAAAATATTAATTTAAATAAATTATCGATTTTATAATTATAAAATAATTTTAAATAAAATATAAATCCCTTTTAATTTAATTACGTATATTATAAATTAGATAAAAGGTTTTAAATATATTATTTTAAATATTAATTATTATAATTAAAAGGTTACTGCTTTAATGCTATTATTATATTTATTATTATTTATATAAAAAATAAATAAATTTAATTTAAAAGATTTTAAAATATATTTATAATAAGCTTTATTAACCTCCTTAGCTTTTAATATAATAATATTAATTTTCTTTTATTAAAGGGAAATAATAAAGGGAATAATTATTTTAAATAATAACTATATTTTATAATAAAATGTATAATATTTAATTAAATATATAAAAAGCGATATTTAATATAGTTTTTATATTATATTAAAAGTTAATATATTATATTTACTTATTAAAGGATTTATTTATAATTAAAAATAAATTATATTATTAATTTAAAATAATTATTATTTAATTAATAAAATAAATATCTTTATATATATTATAAAGAATATTATAATTTTCTAATTATCGGTAATTATTATTGATACCTTTTATTATAACCTTTTTAATATTTTTAAATATTATTTTATTACATTTTCCTTTATAATTTTAATATAAAATTAATATTATATTATATTATAATATATAATTTACGGTATTATTATAGCTTAATATAATTAGTTAAATTATAAAATATTATATCCTTATTTTACTTTTAAAATAACCTTAAAGGTTTAAATTAATTTCCGGACTTTAATAAATACCTCCTATATATAATAATATTATAATAACCCTAAATCGAATCAAATATTTAAATATCGAAATTTTTAAATTAATTCGATCGGCTTAACTCCCGGTAATTAAATATATTCTATTAACGGGATATTTTTAAAAATTTTAATAATTTAATTAAATATATTTACCTTTATAAATATTATTATTTTTTTAATAAAGGTTTATTTTTTAATATAAAAATATATTAATTTATATTTAATTAATATAAATATATAATTATATTTTATTATTTATATTATTATTCTATTATATATTTTTTAAAAATTTTATAATTAACCTTTATTAAAAGCTTAATAATTAAAATATTTATATTATTAATTTATATTATTATATTCAATTAAATACTTTATAAAGGGATTACCTTAAAATAATCGTTATAATTAATATTAATAATACTTTATATTAAAGGGTTATTTATATTTAAAATAACCTTTAAAATAATTATTATATTAATGTTTTTAATATATATAACCTTTATAATTAGTATTATATTAATATTATTAAAATTTATAACCGATATAATTATAATAATACTTTCTTTTAAAATTTTATTAAAAAGGTTGGTATTATAAAAAACTTAAAGAATAAATAGTAATAAGGAGTTTTAAAAAATATTATAATTTTAAAGAATTTAATCTAATTTATTTTTAAAAAGTTTTAATTTTATATAATAATTTTAAAATTAATTATTAATTTATTAAATAATACGCTATAATAAGCCTCTTTTAATTAAATAATTAATAAATTTATTATAATTAATATTATTAAAAGCCTTTAAAATATTTAATATTAATAATATTATAATTAAATATTCCCTTTTATTAATATTATAATATATTTTATAAATATATTTAAAAAAGATATAAATTATATATTTTATAAATTTTATTTTATAAATATTTATATAATTTTATAATAATAATAAAAAGGTTTTTATATAATAATTAATCCTTTTAATAATAATTAATTTTAAAGCTTTATTAATTATTTTTAATAAAATTATAAATTTAAAAGCTTTAATTATATTATAATTATCTTTCTTTAACTTTTTAAAAAAAATAATAGAATCTTTAAAGGAATAAAAACTTTAAAAAAGGTAATAATTAAATAGGGGATATAATAAAGGTATTAAAAAATTTATAGAAATATAAAGGATATAATTAATATCTTTAAAAGTTTAAAGGCTTTATATAATTAGGGTTTAAAAATAATTTATATTATTTTATTTTAAATAAAGGATAAATAAAGAATAAAATTATAATAAATCGATTTTAATATAACTTTTATTAATATATTAATAATTAAAGGGGAAAGGAAATTTTTTTATTTAATATTTTAATTTTCCCTTTAAAAGTAATTTATTATTAATAATAAGGATAATATTTTATTTTATAATACTTTAATTATTAAGTTTAATTATTTTTATTAAGTTTTATATACCTTTGAAGCTTTTAATATAGGTTTTATTTATTTTATTTTATTAAGCTTTAATAAGTAATTTCTAAATTATAATACCCTTTTAGTTTTTTAATTTAATATATACCGCTTAATTTTTTCAATTTTAAGTATATTATTAAGCTTTTTAAAATTTATATATTATTATATATATTATTTTATATTTTATTAAAAAGCTTAATTTATAATAAATATATAAATTTAATATCGATATAATATTTTCGATAATATTATTATATATAATAATAATATTATTAAAAGCTAATTATATTTATATATTAATTAATTTACCTTAAGATTATAATAATTACGTTTATAATTTAAATTTAAATAGGTTTATTAATATATCTTTTTAAAGTTTTTAAGGGGATTAAAAAAGGATTTATAATAATTATAATTAAAATATTATATAAATAAAGAAATAATTTAAATTATAATAAACCTTATCGGTTTTATAATATCTTATAAATATATATATAATTATTTTATAATAAATAAATAAGTTAATAATTAAGGATAAAATATCCTATATTTTAATATATATTTTAAAAGGGAATATTATTTCTAAATTATTAATATTTAAAAAATCCTTAAAATACGAGGCTATATTATAATTTAAGCCCCTATTATTAAGGTCTTAAACGGCTTAAGTTAGACTTTTAATATTAAAATCCTTAATAATAAAATATATTATATTTAAAATAATTATTTTATAATTATAAAAAATATTTATTAAATCCTTTAATATATTAAAGGATTAATTATTTAAAAAATTATTATAAATATTATAAATATAAATAATATTAATAATAAAGGTATTAATAAAGGGGCGGTTATTAATAATAAAGGAGGGTTAATAAAATTAATAATATAAAAAGTAATAATTAAAAAAATTAAATATTTAAAATAATTAATATATAATATTTAGGATTAATTAAGGTATTTATTTATAAAAATATAAATTTTAATAATATCGTTTTTAAATTCCTATAATAATAATTATAATATAAATATTATTATTTATAGGTTATATTTATTATAATATTAAGGGTTAATTTAAAGCTTTTAAATTATAATAATATTATAATTTAATATTATTAAATTATAAAAAAAGAGTATTATTATAAAATCTTTAAATATATTTATATTATATTATAAAATATATAAAAGGGATATTTTTATTATTATATATTAAAGAAATTAAAAGGTATTTAAAGAATTTCCTTTTATAAAAAGATTTATAATTATATATATAAATAAAATTTCCTTAATAATAACCTAATATTAATTTTTATTATATTAAATTTATAAGGGGTTATTTTATAATATTATATATTATTTAAACCTTTAATAACCTTAAAAGGCTTAGATAATATTATTAATAATTAAATAAAGATATTATTTAATTTATATTTATTATATTATTTCTATTTATATTAAAAATTCGCTTTATTATTATTATTAACTAAAGGGGGGTTAATTAATTTATTATTTATTTTATTATTTATTTTAAACTTTAATATTTAAAAGACTTTCTTTAAAGGCTTTAAAAAAGTATATAATTAATAATTATTAAAATTTAAAAAGTTAAAATTTAAAGGAAAGATATTAAAATTTAAAGGAAAGATAATAACCGGGATAACTTTTATAAATTTATATTTAGGAATATTAAATTAATTAAATTTTATATTAGTTTTTATATTAAAAATTATTAAATTATTTAATATCATCGATAATTTAATTAATTAATTAATTAATAATTATATTAAAGGTTATATAGAATAATTTAAAATAATTTAATTTTAAATAATTATATTATTTATTATTATATCTAATATCGGTATAATTACCGGCGATATTAAAGGCGATATTAAAGGTAATAATATAAATAATAATAGGGGTATTTTAAGGATTTATTATATTATTAATATAGAGGTTATAAAGGGGTTAATAGGGGGTAATCTATAAGGTTTAAGGATTAATATACCGGTAAATACCTTTTTAAATATTATAATTTTTAGTATAAGGGTTTTTATTATAAGTTAATAAATTATTTTATTTTAAAAAGTATTTTTAATATATATTTTATTATATTTATAATATTTATATTTAAAATTTTAAAAAAGGTATTAATTTTAATAATTAATATATTTAAAATTATAATTATAAAAAAAGTGAATAAAATATTTCTTTATATTATAGAATTTTATATAATAATTATATATATTATATTTAATAATATATTAAATAATAATATAATTATATTTTTAATAATAAAGATATTATTTAATTCTATAAACCTTTTTATATTTCTTTATAATATAATTTTTATTAAATTACAAATAATTAAACTAAGTTAAATAATTTATTAATTCTAATTAATTAAATTTAATAATAATAAATAATATCGATTTAATTATCCCCTTTTTAATAAATTAATTTATATAAATAATCTTATTATATTAAATTATATTAATATTTAATATTTATAATTCAAAGATTATATCCTTAAACTTATTATAATAAAAAAAATAGGAATAATATAAATAATTATTTTATATAATGAAATTATTATAATTATATTATTTTTAATATACTTTATTTATTAATTAATATATTTAATTAATAATTTAATTTATATAATAAATATAATATATATTTAAATATCTTTTAATTTAAGAAATATAATATTATAAATTTAAATATTATTAAATGATTTAAAGGATAGCTTTTTTAAAGGAATAATATTAATATTTATTATCTTTAAATTATATATTAAAGGCTTTAGGGGAAATTTAATAATTCTTTAATAAATAACTTAATTAATATAATTAATAAAGGTTTAAAAATTATTCTTTAAATTACTTTATAATTAAGATTTAATAAATTTCCTATTATTCTTTAAAAAATTATAAAATTTAATAATAATCTCCCTCTTATTTATTTTTATAAAATATTCTTAATAAATTATTTTTATAACCGAAATCTAAATATATATTTTTTTTATAACGGGAGAAAACTTTATAATTCTCGCTATAATAAATATATAATTACTATAAAGCTAATTACCCTTTAATAGGTTAATATTTTTAAAGAATTAATTTAAAACTATTTATTTAATTATTTAAATAACCTTTATAAAATCTATAATCTATTTTAATTAATATTTTTAATTAATAGAAATATTATTTAAATAAATCTTTTAAATTTATATCCCTATATTATAAAATAACTTTTTTAAAAATAATTAAATAAAAAAATAAAGGGTAAAAAACGGTTTAATAAAATAACCGTTATATTATTTCTATTATTTTTCTAATATATTATAAAAATATTATTAAGTTTCTAAATATATTATATAAATTTATAAATATATATTAATATATTATTTAATATTATTCTATATATCGGTTATAAATAGGGTTATTTCTTAATTATAATATTATTAAAATTACCCTATAAATAAATATTTTAATTATTAAAATCTATATTAATAATATATTAAATTTAAAATAAGCTCGAAATATAATAATTAATTTAATAATTTAATAACCGGCTTTATAAACTAATAAAGGCCGTTATTATTAAATTATTTTTAAAAATTTATTTTAATTATTTATTGTTATTTTTTACTATCTTTAATATAAAATAAAAATATAATATCCTTTAATTATAATAACTTTATTAAATAATAATAATAGTATAGATTATATATTATAATATAATATATTAGTAACTTTATATTTAAATAATAAAGGAAAATTAAATAAAGTAATATTTAATAATATTATAATAATTATAAATAATTATATTATAAATAATTATTAAAGGATTCCCCTTTTTAATATTATTAATAATATATATTAAAATATATATATTATTAATTAAATAATAACTTTTTTAAATTAATTATATAGTTTATTTTAAATTATATTTAAATCCTTTAATAATATATTATAATATATTAGTATTTAATATAATATAAAAAACCTATTATAAATACTTCTTTATATATTTTATTAAATATTATTAATAATTCTATAAAATATAATTATTATTTAAAATTATTATTCCTTTTATTATTTTATTATAATAAAAATAGGTTATAATAATTATTTTAAAAGGTAAAAAAATAAATAAAATTTATTATAAATATATATTAAACGCTTTTAGGTTTAAATTATTAATATTTTATATAAATAATAATAATTATAATAATAGGATTAAAGTAATAGTTTTCTAATTATAATAGTTAATCTTTAAAATTAAAAGGTTTAAAATAATATATATAAAGACTTTTATTTAATTTATAATATATTTAATTAGATTATAAGGTATTTATATATTATTAAAGGTTACTTTATAATTATAGAATCGATAATTCTTTTAAATTAATATTTTTATAAATAATTAAATTATTATTATTTCTTTAACATAATTATAGTAATAATCCGGATAATAATTATTATAATATATTTTAATTTAATTTATTACTTTATAATAATAAAGTATCTTAATTAATATTTATTAAATTCTAATATATATAAGAATCTTAAATAATAAATATATTAATAAATTAATTAAAGTAATTATTAAAATATCTATTATAATAATTATTAAAAAGGTTTAATATATTTATATTATAATTACCTTTATATTATAATAGTTTATTATAATATTTATTACGGTATTTATTACAATATACCCTTTATTAAAGCTAATACTAACGTTAATATTAATGCTAATTATTTTAAAAGATATTATAATAATGCCCGCTACCTTAGAGGATATAATAATAATATTAGTTATTTTAAATTTAAATATACCGGTATTAATTACCCTAGCGTATACTGTAATATTAAAGGCTTTCTAGGCCGCCGATATTATAATAAATACCCTAGTAATTTAATACGTTTAATATATCCCTAAAATTTAATATATATTTAAAGGTTATATATAATATATTTTATAAAAGTTAATAAAGTTTATTATTAATTAAACCCTTTATATTATAATAATTATATAATATATATTAATTAAAAGAATTATTATATAATATTAAATTAATAAATAAAATAATATAATTTATAAAAGGGTATTATATTATATCCTTTTATACTTTAAAAGGATTATTTTATTATAATATTAGGGTATAAAGTAATTAATATTATCTATTATTTTTTAAATTTAAACCGGTAAAATTAATTTATAAAATTATTTATAATTTATATAAAAAAGTAATTTATTATTATATAATTATAATAAATATTAAATAATTTAATATATATTTTTTATTTATATAGAATATAAAATATTATAAAAACAATTTAAAGGATATTTAATTTTAATTAAATATTTTTATAACCTTTTATTTTTATTTAGGATTTATAAGAATTAAAATAAATAAAGATAATTATTATTTTTTTCCTTTAAACCGGGTTTTTAAAATATTTTATTTAATTAGAAATAGAGGATAAATTATTTAAGAAACCTTTAAAAGAACCTTTAAAAGAGCCTTTAAATAATTTTTTAAAGAATAATCCCTAATTTAATTATAATAAATAATAAACTTTTTAAATTAAAAGATAACCCCTTTTAATATATAAATATATATATTACCCGCCCGATTATTTTATA
Organism: Apiospora arundinis; assembly: GCA_039105305.1. Classification (NCBI taxonomy): domain Eukaryota; kingdom Fungi; phylum Ascomycota; class Sordariomycetes; order Amphisphaeriales; family Apiosporaceae; genus Apiospora; species Apiospora arundinis. The sequence continues at coordinate 869,467 of JAPCWZ010000006.1, forward strand.
AAAATATTATTATTTATATTAATTAATTTATTTAAAGATTAATTAAATTTAAATATTAATAAATTTATAAAATAATTAGGTAATTATTAATTATATATTAATAAAGTTTTATATAATAATATATTTTATAAAACCTCCTTTAATATTTTTATTAAAAATTTTCTTTTTAATATTTTTATATTTCCTTTATATAATTAATATTAAAAAAATATCCTTTTAATTTACTTTAATTATTATAATTAAATTCCTAGATTTATTTATTAATATTTAAAATAATTTACCTTTAAATATAAAAATATTACCTTTATAAATAATTATTATATTATAATATTTACTTAGAAATTACCTAAATAATTACCCTAAATTATTATCGAGCTTTATACCTTACCTTTCCTTCCCCTTTTCTTTTATTATAATATATCGCCTAATATATTTATAGTTAAATAATTATAATTAATAGATAATAAATAATAAAAGATATAATAATATATTTAAGGCTTATATAATATAATTTTAAAGTAATAAATAATAATAAATAAATAATATTTATAAAATAATAATTTAAGTGTTTAAGGGTAAATATTATTATAAATATTAAAAAAGTATTATAAAGGTATTATTCTAATATATTATAAAAGCTAATATAGTTATAATATCTATATAAGGCTAGGCCTTTAGTTAGATACTAAATTAATTTATATTATTATTATTATTATTAAAATAAATTTTTTAATATTATAGTTTAAAATAATATTTTTATTAATTTATTTTAAAATAATTCTTTTAATGGATTATTAAGTAATCTTTATAATAATAATTTTTAAAATAATCATTTTAATAAATTATTAAATATTTTAAAGTAATTATAATAATAATAATAATAATAATAATAATAATAATAATAATAATAATAATAATAATAATAATAATAATAATAATAATAATAATAATAATAATAATAATAATAATAATAATAATAATAATAATAATAATAATAATAATGATAATAATAATAATAATAATAATAATAATAATAATAATAATAATAATAATAATAATAATAATAATAATAATAATAATAAAAATATAAATTAATTAACTTATATAATATATTTATAATATACTTTTCGATTTTTTCCGATATCGATTTTTATTATTTAATTTATAAATTAAATTATTAAAAATCTTTTTTCTTAAATTCGAATTTATTAATAAATTAGGTTATAATTTAGTATTATTATTTCTATTATTATCGTTATTTAATTCGTTATTATTAAATTAAAAAGGATGCTCAGATATATTATTGAATAAATAAAATTAAAAATTAATTTTACTATTTATATACTAAATATTTTGATTTTAAAAATTAAAAAATAAAATAATAATATATTTATTAGAATTTAATAAAAGAAATTTAATAATATCTCGATTAATATATTAAACGATAGGTAAAAAAGAATCGTTATTAAATTTAAAGGAAGATGTTTTAAAAATATACTATTATTACAAATAAAACGTTAATAAATAGAATATAAAAAATAAAGGTAAAATATAATAAAGAAATTTATTTATAATTAAAATAAATAAATAAACGTATAATAAATATAATTTTATTTATTATTGAAAGAAATAGAAAATAAAAGTAAATAAATATTATACTATATGTTATATAATCTAATTAAAAAAGAATTAAAAAAGGGAATTTATTATCCTTATATATATAATTCTTTAAATTTAAAAATAGATTTAATATATAAATTATTTTATTTATATAATATTAATAATATAATATTTAAAATAAATTATAAAATATATAAATTATTTTATTTATATAATATTAATAATATAATATTTAAAATAAATTAGAAAATATATAAATAAAAATACTTTATATAATATTAATAATATAATATTAAAAAGAAATTATAAAATATATAAATTATTTTATTTATATATTATAAAACTTTAATTCTATATTTAAATTTAATTATATTATATATATACCTAAATTTCCAAATAATTTTATTTTCGATTTAAATTATATATTATTAATATTAGATTATCATACTTTATACTTTATATTTTACTATTATTATATTATTTAAAAAACTTTAATAATTCTTTTTATAATTATTCTCTTTATTTATTATATTATTATTTTACTTAAAAAACTTTAATAAATCTTTAAATAATTATTTTATTTATTCCCTTTACCTTTATTAATTTAATTTTAAATTATTAAATTTTTAAATAAATAAAATACCTTTAATTTATTCTACTACCTCTTATTATATTAATTTATTAATTTATATTAAAATCGACTTAATTATTAATATTTTAAATTATAACTCCCCTCCTAAATTATATCAATTTAAATTTAAAAACTATTATAATAAAGATTTAAAGCCTATTATTTATGAATTTTATAAATTTAATAATATAGAATATAAAGCTAAGTATATATATAAATACCCTTTTTATAAAGATTTAAAACCAATTTTATATATAACTATTTAATATATAAATTAATTATTTAATTTTCTATTTAATATATTATTTATTTATTAGATTAATTTTATTTATTTATTAATTAAATTATAAAATATAAATCCAATATTATATTATATATATTTATTATATATTTTATTATTATTATAATATAAATATATATTAGGTAAATTATTAATTCAATATATTAATTTATGTATTAAATTAAATAATTTAATAAAAGTAAATAATAATATAATTTATTTTAATAAATTAAAAAAAGAAAATATAAATTATTATAAAAATATATAATAAAAACTATATATTTTTAAAATTATATAACTTTATTTATATTTAACGTTATACTCTTTAGTTAATAATTATTTTATAAATAAAGGTAATATAATATAAAGAAAAGGGGCTTATTTAAAAGAATTATTACCTTAAATTTAATATAATAAAGATTATTTAAATTTATAAAAAGAGGTTTAATATTTAATAGATTAATATATTATAATTTTTTATAAAAATTTATTTTATAAATAAAATAAAATATTAATTAAAAATTAAATTTTAAATTATATTATATTATATTTTTATATATATAAAGTTAAAATTATTATATTTTCATTATTTATATTAATTTAAATATAAATTATTAATAAAAATTAAATTAAATAAATATTTAATAAATTAAATATAAAATTTTAAAAATAAATATTTAGTGTTTTATTTATTTATAATAAATAAGTATATTTATAATAAACCTTTTATTATAAGTAATATATAAAATAGGGCCTATATATATATATAAATACTTTATTCTTATTTATTAAATTAAAAAAGATATTATTTAAATTTAAATATATTATTAAATAAATATTTAATTAAATCGAAAATAAATTTTTAAAAATAAATATTTTATATTTTAATTTCTTTATAATAAATAATTATATTTATAATAAACTATTATTATATATAATATATAAAGTTAAGGTTTAAATATAAATATAATTATTTTATTTTTATTTATTAAATTAAAAAGAATTTCGATTAATTTTTAATATGATATTAAATAAAATAAGATTAAATTAAAAATAAATATTTAAAAATAAATATTTAAAATTATTTATAATAAATAAATTTAATATATATAATATATAATATCAAATCCTATTTAATAGTATAATTAAGTTATTTTTATCTATTAAATTAAAAAAGATATTAATTAATTTTAAATATTATATTTAATAAAGTCGAATTAAATTAAAAATAAATTTTTAAAAATAATAATTTTAAAGAGTATTTTATTTTTAATATATAATATAATTTAAAATAATGTATTTAATATATATATTATAATACATAAAGACTTATTTATAATTTAAATTATTTAACTCTTAATAATTAAATTAAGAATAATATTAAATATTTTAAATTATTTATAAAATTTTAAATATATTAATAATTATTTAAAATAAATTTTTTACTTATTAATATTATGTTTTAAAAATATATGAAAAATATATATAATTAATTAAAAAAGTAATTAATTAATTAACTAATTAATCACTCTTTTAATCTTATTTTAATTAATTACAAAATTATAATTTAATTTAATTAATATAATAAATTTAATTAAATTCTAATTATTAATTAACCTTAGTTTTTAATCTTAATCTTTAATCTTGATTATTTTTTAATAAGTTTAAATATATAAATAATTTTTTAAAATAAAGTTATAAAGCCCTTTAAATATTGTTATAAATATTAATTTATTAAATATTATAATAATTTAAAATATAAAATTATATTTAAAGAAATAATATCGAGATTATTATAAATTTTATAATAATAAAAATTAAGTACCTTTTTAATATAAAATATAAAATAATCAAATATATAATAAAAGATAAAGTTTATATTTATTTATATAAAGGTTATAACTTCCTTAATAAATTAAAACGGAAATTCTTATAATAAAATATTAACTCTTTTAAAATTATTAAAAAATTTAAATATTTAATATATAAATTTAATTTATTAAAAGAAATAAAAATTTATTTAATTTTTAATATTAAATACTTTTTATTAAATTTAAATAGGAAAGATTTATATAATAATAATAATATAATAATAATAAAAGTTAATTTATTATTTAATTTAAAACCTAAACTTTATATAAATATTAAGGTTATATTAATTATTATAATATATAAGTAAGTTTTTATAATACCTTTTATATATCCTTTTATTAAAGTTCGGATTTTTACCCCTTTATAATTTTAATATTTTATCCCTTTTTATTATTTTAAAATTATATTAAATAAATTTTAAATATATTAATAAATTTTTATTATTTAATATTTTAATTTATTATTTATTATTTAAAATTATTTTCATTATAGAATATATTTATTAATATAAAAATAAAAAAGAGGGGAAGGGAAAGTAAATTAATTAATATTAAATAATTATAATAATTTAAAATATTTATATAAATAATCCCGAATAATAAAAATAATAAAATATTATTTATAAAAGAGGGAATATTTTATTTTAATAATATAATATATTTTTAAATAATATAAAGATTATTATTATTTAATAATAATAATTAAAGTTTATTTAAATAAATAATATTTTTATATTAAATATATTAAAGAAGATATATAAATATTTAAAAAGATATTTAAAAAGAAATATTATAATTAATTTAAAATAAGATATAAATATATAAAAAATTATTAATATATTATTAATAAATTTAATAATTAAAAGGTATTAATTTATAAATATATAATTAAATTAATTAATTTTTAAAAGGATTAATTAATTTAAATAATATATTTCCTTTTTAAAAAAAGTAATTTATAATAATTATTAATAAAATATTTTCTTAATTATTAATTATAATATATTATTAATAATTTTTTAGATTTTAAGGATTTATTATTTATTATATTTTTAATAAAATTAATTATTACCGGGGGTTTTTTTAAATATTCCGGGGGAATTTATTAAAGCTTTAAGGAAAGATTTTTAAAAATATTAAAAGGATTTTTTAAAGGTTTTTTTTAAAGGGTTTTTTAAAGGATTATTCTTTATTTCTATATAAATAAAGTATTTTAAAAAACTTATTTAAAGTAAAAATATAATAATAATTTTAATATATTTAAATTTCTATATAATTTTAAAGGAAATAAGAAATTTTAAAACTTTTTAATTAAATTTAATTAATAATTAAAGTTTTTATTAAAATTTAATATAAGTATAATAATTAAAAAATATATAATAGATTATTTAATAATTATTATATTTATAAAACGGTAAATTAATATTTTAAATAATTTATAAATAATTTTATAATTTTATTTTTTTTATTTAAAATTAAAATATAATAATTATAATAATATATTTTATATTTTAATATTATATTAATATAACCTTTTTAAATTATAAAGAATAATAATATAATATTTTTTTATAAAATAAATATTTTTATTTAATAATTTAATAATATATAATAAATTTTTTAATTAATATATATTATATAATTATTATAACAAAAAGGGTTTAATTAATAATATATTTTATTAAAATTTTTAAAATATATTAAATATAAATTTTAAGGATATAGTAGGTTTTAGGGGTATATTAGGCTTTAATATATTAAATTATTAAAACGGTTATTATAATACCGGTTATTTAAAAAGCTTTTAATATTAATATAATTCTTAATTTTAAAATAATTAAATTTTAAATAATATATATTATAATATATATTATACTAAATAATTATAATATAAATATGTTAAATTTTAATAGTTATTATAATAAATATCTTTATGACCTTTTTAATTAATTTATTAGTATATTTATTATTTAGTTTTTTTATATATTTTAGGATTTAATATATATTAATTTAAATATTTTATTATTATAAAATAATTAATTAAATTGTTATTTATTATATTAATTAATTATTAGATTATTATTAAAGTTAGGTAAAGGAAATAATATTTATTTAATTATTAATAAAAATATCGATTTAAATAAATTTTCGATTCTATAATTATAAAATGATTTTAAATAATATATAAATCCCTTTTAATTTAATTGAATATATTATAAACTAAATATAAGGTTTTAAATATATTATTTTAAATTATTGAATTTTAAATATTAATTATTATAATTAATAAATTATTATTTTAACTTTATTATTATATTTATTATTATTTATATAAAAAATAAATAATTTTAATTTAAAAGATTTTAAAATATATTTATAATAAATTTTATTAATTTCTTTACCTTTTAATATAATAATATTAATTTTTTTCTTAAGAGGGGATAATAAAGGGAATAATTATTTTTAATAATAATTATATTTTATAATAAAGTTTATAATATTTAATTAATTATATAAAGGGCGATCTTTAATAAGATTTTTATATTATATTAAAGGTTAATATATTATATTTAGTTATTAAAGGATTTATTTATAATTAAAGATAAATTATATAATTAATTTAAAATAATTATTATTTAATTAATAAAATAAATATTTTTATATATATTATAAAAAATATTATAATTTTCCGGTTATTAATAATTATTATTAATACCTTTTATTATAACCCTTTTAACGTTTTTAAATATTACTTTATTAAGCTTTTCTTTATAACTTTAATATAAAATTAATATTATATTATATTATAATATATAATTTATAATATTATTATAATTTAATATAATTATTTTAATTATAAAGGATTATATTTTTATTTTATTCTTAAAATAACTTTAAAGATTTAAATTAATTTCTAGATTTTAATAAATATTTTTTATATATAATAATATTCTAATAACTTTAAATTAAATTAAATATTTAAATATTAAAACTTTAAAATCGATTTAATTAATTTAATTCCTAATAATTAAATATATTCCGTTAATAGGGTATTATTAAAGTTTTTAATAATTTAACTAAATATATTTACCCTTATAAATATTATTATATTTTTAATAAAAGCTTATTTTTTAATATAAAAATATATTAATTTATATTTAATCGATATAAATATATATTTATATTATATTATTTATATTAATATTTTATTATATATTAGTTTTTTAAATTTTATAATTAATTTTTAGTATAGGTTTAATAATTAAGATATTTATATTATTATTTTATATAATTATATTTAATCGATTATTTTATAAAGGGATTATTTTAAAGCGATTATTATAATTAATATCGATAATACCTTATATTAGGGGGTTATTTATATTTAAAGTAAGTTTTAAAGCAATTATTATATTAATACTTTTAATATATATAATCCCTATTTATAATTATTATTATATTAATATTATTAAAGCTTATAATTAATATAATTATAATAGTACTTTTTTTAAAAATTTTATTAAAAGGTTAATATTATAAAAAAGTTAAAGAATAAATAATAATAAAAAGCTTTAAAAAATATTATAAATTTAAAGGATTTAATTTAATTTATTATTAAAAAGTTTTAATTTTATATAACGGTTTTAAAATTAATTATTAATTTATTAGATAATAAATTATAATAAATCTCTTTTAATTAAATAATTAATAAATTTATTATAATTAATATTATTAAAAGTTTTTAAAATATTTAATAATAAGAATATTATAATTAAATATTCCCTTTTATTAATATTATAATATATTTTATAAATATATTTAAAAAAATCTAAATTGTATATTTTATAACTTTTATTTTATAATAATAATAAAAAGGTTTTTATATAATAATTAATTTTTATAATAATAATTAATTTTAAAATTTTATTAATTATTTTTAATAAAATTATCGGTTTAAAATTTTTAAATAAAATATAATTATCTTTTCTTAATTTCTTTAAAATACTAATAATAAAATCCTTAAAGGGATAAAGGTTTAAAAGAAAGTAATAATTAAATAGGGGATATAATAAAGGTATTAAAAGGTTTATAAAAATATAAATAATATAATTAAAGATTTTTAAAAATTTAAAAGTTTTATATAATTAAGGTTTAAAAATAATTTATATTATTTTATTCTAGGTAAAGGGTATATAAAAGATAAAGTTTTAATAAATTAATTTTAATATAATTTTTATTAATATATTAATAATTAAAAAGGAAAGGAAAAATATTTTATTTAAAACTTTAACTTTCCTTTTAAAAATAATTTAATTATTATTAATAAGGATAATATTCTATTTTATAATACCGTAATTATTGGATTTAATTATTTTTATTAAATTTTATATACTTTTAAGGCCTTTAATATAAATTTAATTTATTTTATTTTATTAAATTTTAATAAATAATTTATATATTATTATATATATATTATTTTATATTTTATTAAAAAACTTAATTTATAATATATATATAAATTCGATATTAATATAATTCTTTTAATAATATTATTAAAGGTTAATTATATTTATATATTATATAATTTATTTTAAAATTATAATAATTAAATTTATAATTTAAATTTAAATAAATTTATTAATATATCTTTTTAAAACTTTTAAAGGGGTTAAAAGGGAGTTTATAATAATTATAAATAAAATATTATATAAGTAGGGAAATAATTTAAATTATAATAAATTTTATTAACTTTATAATATTTTATAATAAATAAATAGATTAATAATTAAAAATCAAGTATCCTATATTTTAATATATATTCCGGGAGGGAATATTATTTTTAAATTATTAATATTTAAAAAATCCTTCAAGTATAGGGTTATATTATAATTTAAGTTTTTATTATTATTTTATTTTTAAAAATATAATAATTATTTTAATTTTTAAAATTAAAGTATTTAATATATAAATATTTAAATTAAATTTTAATCTTATTTATTAAATAATATATCTAAAGATCCTTTTTAATCTAATAATAATAAATCGGATAATAATAATAATAATAATAATAATAACGATATTAAATTATAACCTAATTTATTGATAAATTTAAATTCGAAAATGGAGATTTTTAATAGTTTAATTTATAAATTAAATAATAAACATTTATTAATTTATATTATAAAGAATAATTTATTTAAACGAACTTTATTAAAAATCGATATCGGAAAATATTAAAAAATATATTATAAATATATTACATAAATTAATTAATTCTTTCTATTATTATTATTAAAGTATAAATTAATTTTATTATTATAATTATTTATAATTTACGGATTTAAATCTATATAATTTTAATTTATCGAATTTATTATAATATTATAAATAAAAACATTTAAAGATTATTCATAATATAGAATCGGAAAAAATAAAATAAAAAAGTAAATTAAAATTATATCCTTTATATTTTATTTTATATAATAATTATATTTTATTTTATTTATAATTAATACCTTTTTTAAAAAAGAAATCGATAATATAAATAATAATCCTTTCGAATTATTAAGAAAACGATAACGTATAAATATCGATATAAAATTTAATAATAATAAAATTTATAATAAAACTTTATATTTTATTATTAAAAATAATCTTATATTTAATATTATCGATTTATTTATATTTTAAATTTAATTTTATATTTTAAACCGTAAATTTATTTATTTTATTTTATATTATTTTATTTATTTATTAATTTAATTTATTTAATAAAATAATGATTAATTAATATAAAATATAATTTTTTTAAATAAGATTTTATTAAATATTTATTAATATTTAATAAAGGTATATTTAATCTTACCTTTAATTTATAAATTATATATAATTAATTATTTTATATAAGAATGAATTTATTATTTATTAATAATAATTTAAATTAATCTTTAAATTAATTAATTTTAAACCGATTAATAATTATTATATTAATTTAAATATTTTCGATATATTTAAATTAATATAATAATTATATAAAATTAATATTAAAAATATATTTAATATATTTTATATATTATTTATTATTTAATTAATCTTTAAAAATAAAATTAATATTTTAAAATAATAGTACCTAAAATAATATAAATAATAATAATATATTTATTAATTTATTTTTAACCGTTTATTATAAGGAAATAAATAAATAATTTTAAAATAATATTAAATATATTATATATATTATTAATTTAATTATTTAAGATACTTTATAATTATATATTTTATTAAAAAAAGAAATATTATATTTATTTTATTATATAAATAACGATAAATTAGAAATAAATAAAAATAATAATAATTCTTTTAATAAATAATTATTTTATTTTATTTTTATTATATTAATATTTATTAATTTTTTAATTTTAAATATAATAAATTAAATTCGGTAAATTATAATTTTAAATAAATATATTATAAATATTACATTATTATTTTAAAAGGGTATAAGTAAATATATCGAATTCGGATAATTATCGATAAATAAATGAATTATCCCCCCTAATATTTATATTTAATTATTATTATTATTATTATTATTATCATCATTTATTAATTATTATTATTATTATTATTATTATTATTATTATCATTTATTAATTATTATTATTATTATTATTATTTATTAATTATTAGTATTATTATCATTATTTATTAATTATTATTTAAATACTAAAATTTAATAGAATTTAATTTTTAAAATACTTTCCGCTTTTAAATATTTTAAAAAAGTTTTAATTTATATTTATTAAAATATCGATAATAATAATTTCAAGAAATATTTTTAAATAATCTTAATTAATTAATTTTAATCGAAATCGAGCGTTTATTCGAAATCTTTATTAAACCCTCGATTAAATTATAAGGGGAAAAACATATTACTTTATTTATAAATTTTCTTTTTATTTATAAAATTTATAATAAATTAAAAAACTTTAAAATTAAATTTATAAGAAAAAGAATTTAAACCTTTAATATAATATTTATTATTTTATTATTTCTATTTATATTATTTATTATATAAATATTTTATTAATTATTTTTTTATTTATAAAAAAAGAAATATTTTAATTGAATTAATATAATTAAAACTAAATTAATTAAATTAAATAAATATTTTCCTTAATATATATATAATTATATACTTTAAGGTTTTAAATCTTATATATTAAATATAGTTTTAAATCCGAGATTTAAAATTATTTATTTTAAAAATAATGGTTTATTATTATTATATAAAAATATCGAAAACGAAAATATTAAAATCGATATTATCGAATTATTAAAATCCGATTATAATCGATTAAATAATAATAATAAATTAAACGAATTAAATAATAACGATTTAATCGATAATAACGAGGGATATAATTCTAATAATAAATATTATTTAGGAAATCGAATTTAATATAGTATATTAAAATATATATTATATTTTAATAAAGGTTTTATATTATAATAAATTAATTAATTTAATATTATTTATTTTTAAATTATATTTTAAAATATAAATTAATTTATTAAATTTATTTAAACGGACCTATTTAAATAATAGTATATTAATAAATTAAAATTTCCTTTATTATTAATTTTAGCTTAAAATTACGTTTTAATATTAATTATAATAATATCTATAAAACGTATATTTTCGATATTAAATAATATAATAATTAAAAATCGGTTTTAATTAAATCTAGTTTTAATAAAATAATTAATATTATTAATAAATTAGAAAATTATCGATTAAAATAAATTAATTGAATTGTTAAAGAGTAAAGAGGATTATAAATATAAAATAAAAAAAGAGGTTTTAAATATATAATTATTTTAATATATTTATTTAAAAATTAAATAAAATTTAATATTATTTAATATTTAAATATTTATATTTTAAATTAGATTAAAAATAATTATTATATTGAAAAAAATAATATAAAAATAAAGAATATTGTAAAATTAAAAATTTAAATCGATCGAAAATAATTTTAAAAAAATAAAGATATTAAAAATTAAAATTAAAATAATTAATAAAATATATATAAACATAATTTTAAAAAATATAGAATATTATAAAATTAAAAAATTAAATCAATTAAATATAATTTTAAATAAGTAAAGATATTAAAAATTTAAATTATAATAATTAATAAAATATATATAAACCTAATTTTAACAGATATAAATAATATATATTATATTAATATATTACATTAAATCAATATATTATTATTAATTATATTAAAAAAGATAATTCAAAAATAAAGAATATTATAAAATTAAAAACCTAAATCGATCTAATATAATTTTAGAAATGTAAAGATATTAAAAATTAAAATTAAAATAATTAATAAAATTTATATAGATTAATAATACTAATAATAATATAAATTAATTTATTATCTAACCGAAAACCTAGCTTTATATAAATTTTATAGTTATATTAACTTTTATAATATATTATAACGATATCCTTATAATACTTTTTTAATACTTATAATAGTATTTATTTTAAAATACTTAAATTATTACTTTATAAATATTATCTATTTATTATTATCTATTGCCTTAAAATTATATTATATAAACCTTAAATATATTATCATATCCTTTATTATTTACTATTTATTAATTATTTAATTATATATATTATAAATTATATTATTATATATAAAAAAATAAAAAATAAAAGGGGAAAGGAAAATAAAATATTAAATTTAATAATAATATTATAAGGTAATTATTTAAATTACTTTAAAGTAAATATTATAATATAATAATTATTTATAAAGGTAATACCTTTATATTGAAAAATAAATTATTTTAAATATTAATAAATAATTATAAAAACTTTAATTATAATATTTAAAATAAATTAAAAAAATATTTTTTTAATACTAATTATATAAAAGAAATATAAAGGTATTAAAAAAGATAATTTTAAAAAGAATATTAAAAAAGGTTTTATAAAATATATTAATATATAAAAATTTATTAATATATAATTAATAATTATTTAATTATTTTATAAATTTATTAATTTATTAATATTTAATTTTAATTAATTCTTAAAAGAATTAATTAATATAAATAACGATATTTTTATAAAATAATTAAATAAATAATATATATATTTATATATTAAAGGGGATTATTTTTTAATTTAAAAAATTTATTATTTATTATAATTAAATTAAGAATTATCCCTTAAGGGACTATTCGGAGGCCTCTTTAAGGACTCTTTCGGGAGTTTTTTTAAAGGCTCTTTTAAGGATTTCTTAAGCGGTTTATCCTTTATTTTTAACAGGGTAAAATATTTTAAAAGACCGGTCTAAAAAAGAAAGATAATAAATATTTTTATTTATTTTAATTCTTATAAATCCTAAATAAAAATAAAGAATTAAAAAAATATTTAATTAAAATTAAATATCCTTTAAACCTCCTCTAAAAATACTTTATATTTTATATAAATAAAGAATATATATTAAATTATTTAATATTTATTATAATTATATAATAATAAATAACCTGTTTATATAAATTATAAATAATTTTATAAATTAATTTTATTAATTTAAATTTAAAAAATAATAAATAATATTAATTATTTTATATTTTAATATTATAATAAAATAATCTTTTTAAATTATAAAAAGATATAATATAATACTTTTTTATAAAATATGTTACTTTATTTATTAATTTAATATTATATATTAATTATTTTAATTAATATATATTATATAATTATTATAATATAAAAAGTTTAATTAATAATAAATTTTATTAATTTTTATAAAATATATTATATATAACCTTTAAATATATTAAAGAATAATTATTATAATATTAATAAATTAAAAGGCCTTTAATATTATAATATATATTAAAGTAATTAATATTATTATAATATCCTTTAAAGTAATAAATACCAGTATAATATCCTTTAAAATAATTAATATTATTATTATATCCTTTAAGGTAGCTAATATTAATATTAATATTAACCTTAATAAAGGGTATATTATAATAAGTATTATAATAGGTACTATAATAAGCATTATAATAAACGTTATAATAAATATTATAATAAGTGCTATAAATATTATAAATATTATAACGGGTATTATAATAAATAATTATAATATAAAGGTAATTATAATATAAATATATTAAACTTTTTTAATAATTAATATATTAAATATTATAATAAATATTTTAATAACTACTTTAATTAATTTATTAATATATTTATTATTTAATATTTTTATATATACTAGGATTTAATAAATATTAATTAAAATATTATATTATTATAAAGTAATAAATTAAATCGAAATATATTATAATAATTATTATTTAAATTATTATTATAATTATATTAAAAAGGTAGTAATAATTTAATTATTTATAAAAATATGAATTTAAAAAAATTATCGGTTTTATAAATATAAAATAATCTTTAATAATATATAAATACCTTATAATTTAATTAAATAAATTATAAATTAAATAAAGATTTTTATATATATTATTTTAAGCCTTTTAATTTTAAAAGTTAATTATTATAACTAAAAGGTTATTATTCCAATCCTGTTATTATAATTATTATTATTTATATAAAATATTAATAATTTAAATTTAAAAGCCTTTAATATATATTTATAATAAATTTTACCTATTTTCTTGTTTTTTAAAATAATTATTATAATTTATTTCTATTATAATAAAATAATAAATGAAATAATAATTTTAAATAATAATTATATTTTATAAAATTATTAATAATATTTAACATAATATATAAAAAGGGATTTATAATAAACTTTTTATATTATATTAAATATTAATATATTATAATCTATTTTTAAAAGATTTAAAATTAATTTAAAATAAATTATATAATTAATTTAAAGGAATTATTATTTAATTAATATTGTATATATTTTAATATATATTATTAATAATATAAAGGAAAAGAATTATTTATTAATTATTTATAATATTATTAAATATTATTTTATTTAATTTTCTATTATTACTTAAATATAAAGTTAATATTATATTATATTATAATATATTATTTATACTATTATTATAATTAAAAGGTATTATATCCTTACTTTATATTAAAAATAATATTAAATATTTATATTAATTTTTAAACCTTTAAAGTAATTTTATGAATATAATAATTTTAAAAAAGTTTAAATTAAATTATATCCTTAAATATTAAAATTTTTAAACCGGTTTAATTAATATAATATTAAATATATAAATATATTTCTTTAATAATATATTATTAAAGTTAATAATAAATATTATAACTTAATTAGGTATATTTACTCTTATAAATACCATTATAACCGCTACCCTTTTAATAAATATATAAGGAATTAAAGCCCTTTTTATATAAAAATATATTAATTTATATTTATATTTTATTATTTATATTATAACTTTTTTATATATATTTTTTTAATATTTAATAATTACGTTCTATAGATATTTTCATTATTAAAATACCCGTATTATTTATTTATATTATAATAAAAAATTTAAAATTATTTTATAAAAAATAAATTCGGGTATTATTTAATAAAAGGATTATATTATTATTATTAATATTATTTTAAAGGTTATTTATATTTAAAATAATTTTTATCGCTATTATATTAATAGAAATTATAATAATCTTTTTTTTAAAATTTTATTAAAAAGGTTTATAATATAAGACAATTATAATAATAATAATAATAAAGATCCCTAAAGGATATTATAGTTTTAAAGGATTTAATTTAATTCCCTTTTAAAAAATTTAAATTTTATATAATAATTTTTAAATTAATTATTAATTTATTAAATAATAAGTTTAAAGAAACCCCTTTAAATTAAATAATTTATTAATTTATTATAATTAATATTATTAAATATTTTAAAAATATTTATTATTAATATAATAATTATTTAAAATTCCCTTTTATTAATTATATTATATATTTTATAAATATATTTTATAAATATATTTTATAAACTTTATTTTATAAATTCCAATATAATTTTATAATAAAAGGGAATAATATTCAATATAATAATTAATTTATTTAATAAAGGTTAACTTTAAGGTTTTATTAATTATCTTTAAAAGAGCGATTAATTTAAAAGCTTTAATAATATTATAATTAATCTTTTTAAACTTTTTTAAAATAATTATAATAGAACTTTTAAAAAAATAATAATTAAATAATAAATATAATAAAGGTGTAAAGAAATTTATGAAAATATATAAAATATAATTAAGAATTTTAAAGGATCCCGGGATTTTATAAAATTTAAGTTTAAAAATAATTTATATAATTTCGTTTTAAATAAAGGGTAGGTAAAGAATAAAATCTTTATATTCGATTTTTAATAATAAAAAGGGTAATTTATTTAAAGGTAAGGGAAAGAAAGCTTTATTAAATATTTTAATCTTTCCTTTAAAAATAATTTAATTATTAATAAAAAGAATAATATTTTATTTTTAAATATTTTAATTATTTAATTTAAATATTTTTATTAATCTTTATATACCCTTTAATCCTTTAATATAAATTTTATTCACCTTTTTTTATTAAATTTCTATTAATAATTTCTTTATTATTATACCTTTTTAATTTTTTAATTTGTAATATATTATTTAATCTTTTAAAGCTTTAATATATTATTTAATGTTTTTAAATTAATTTATTTTTTAATATTTTACTTTATATTTTATTAAAAAGTTAGATTTATAATAAATTAGAAGGTTTATTATAAATATAATTTCTTTAATTATATTATAAAGGGTTTATATTTATTTATTTAAAGGTTTATTTAATAACCGGGATAATTAGGTAATTAATCGAATTTTAAATATATTTATTAATATATTTATTTAAAATTCTTTAAAAAGGTATAAAGGGATTTATAATAATTATAATTAAAGGATAATATAAATAGGGTAATAATTAATATTATAATATATTTTATTAACTTTTTTATATTTAAGAAATAATTTAATTATTATTTTATAATAAATAAATAAATTAATTATAAAAGATAAAGTATTTTTTAATTTAATATAAATATTTAGAAATAATATTACCTTTAAGTTTTTAATATTTAAAAAGTCTTTAAGGTATAGGATATTATATTATATTATACCTTTATTCCTTAAATCTTTTATACTTTAAATAGGGGTTTTAATATTAAAATTATTTATAATAAAGTAAATAATTTTTAAGTTAATTATTTTATAATTATAGAAAATATTAATTAATTTTTAAAAGGTATTAAATAATTAATTTTTTAAGGGGTTATTATAAATATATCATATATTAAAAATAATAATAATAATAATAATTAGGTTATATAAAATAATTAATATAAATAAATAATTTATATAATTAATAAAAGAAATATATAATTAATTTAATTATTTATTTATATAAAAAGTTATTTTAATAATTTTATTTCAGGTTAGAAATTAAAGGATAAAATTTATAATTTTAAGGTTATAATTATTATATTTTTTAAACTTAATTTAAGGTTTTTAAATTATAATAATATTATAATTTAAAAATTTTAAATTATTAAAAAGGTCTTTATTATTATCTTTTTTAATTTATAAATAATACATTATAAAATATATAAAATAAATATATTATTTACTAAATATTTAATAAATTAAAAATAATTAAGGTCGGTTTTTCTTTTTCTTATATTTATTTTCAATCTTTAATAGAAATAATTTAAAAATAGAATTTTTAAAAAATAAATTTAATAACCTCTTTTATAATATTATTCTTTTTAAGGATTATATTATATAAAATAATATTAAAGTTAATATTAAACTTTTTTAATATTATTAAATAAATAGGATTATTTTATTTCCTTTTTTATTTTTTTAAAGGAGGTATAATATTATAAATATTCGCTTTAAAGGTTAATATATTAATTAATTTATTAAATTTATTATTAAATTAAATATAATAATTAAATTTAAATTTCTTTATAATACTTTTTTAATATAAATAAATTAAATATTATATAAAGGATTAAGAATTTAAATTATATTTTATTTTAAATTTAAATAATATATAAATAAAGTTTATTTTTAATTTAAGGAAGGATTTTAAAACAATATAAATATATTTTATAATATTTTTTATAATATTAAAAATATATATAAAAATAATAAATATTTATAAAATAATCTTTTAAATAATTTATTTTAAAGTAATTTCTTTAATATTTTATTCCGGGGTAATACCTTTAATATTCTATTTTAAGTTAATATTTTACCGGTTTATTTTAATATAATCCTTTTAATATATTATTAAATAATATTTATAATAATTTATTTTAAGATAATACCTTTAATAAATTATTAAATTATTTTAACTTTAATTATAATATCTTTAATAATTTATTTTAAAGTAATACCTTTAATTAATTATTAAATAATTTATATAATTATTTATTTTAAAGTAATTATAATAAATATTAATATAAATATTAATAATAATAATAATAATTAATTATAAATTTATTAAATTTATAATATTAATATTTTAAAGGTTTATTATATTAAGGGCGTTAATATCTTAAAAGCCTATTATATTAAAGGTATTAATAATTTAAAGGCCTATTATATTAATAATATTAGCGCTTTAAGGGCTAATTTAAATACTAGCGCTTTAAAGGCTAGTCTAAGGTTTACTTTAAGAATTAGGGGTACTAGTAGTATTAAGCCCCTAAAGGGATTAATAAAATTAATAAGGTTAAGATTAATCGGTTTAATAATTAATATAAAAATAATAAAAGTAATTAATATAATAAATTTTAAAATAAATTAATATTAAAATCTATTTTTTAAAATATTATTAACTTTAATAATATTTTATTATTAATAATTATAAATATTATTTTACCTAATATATTATCTTTTATAATTAATATATTTAAAATTTTTATCAAAGGTAAAGGAAAAATAAATAAAATATTTTTTTATATTATAAAGCTAAAAATAAAAATTATCAATATTATATATAAAGGTATATTAAATAATAATATATTTATATTTTTAATATAAAAAATATTATTTAATTTAATAAAATTTATTATATCTTTGTATAAAATATAATTTATATAATTAAAGGTAATTAAAATTAATAAATTCATTTATTAATTTTAATTAAATAAATTTAATTAGAATAAATAATTTTAATATTTTAAAGTATATTAATATTTAATATTTATAATTAAATTATTATTTTATATATTAATATAATTATTTTAATTTTATATTTAATATATTTTAGGCATAATTTAATTTAAATTATATAAATTATATATATTTCAATATTTTTAAATTTAAGGAATATAATATTATTAGTTTAAATATTATAAAAAGGTTTAAATTCTTTTATAAAGGTAATATTATTATTAATTATTTTAATATTAAAATTTAAAGGCTTTAAAACCGGAATTTTAAAGGGTTCTATAATATTTTAATAAATAATTTAATTAATATAATTAATAAAGGTTTAAGGGTTATTAATTAAATTACTTTATAATTAGGATTTAATTACGTTTTTATTATTTTTTTAAAAATTATATAATTTAATTATAATTTCTTTTTTATATATTTTTATAATATATTTATAATATATTATTTATATTATTAAAATTTATAATTAGATTATTTTAATTATAATAACGGGTTTTATAATTTTTCTTATTATAAATATATAATTTTTTTTAAAGTAACCCCCGGAAGTATTATCCTAAAGATAATTATTTTAAATTAATTTTAGGGTAATTAAGATAATTATAATTATTTAAATAACTTTTATAAAATTTATAATTTATTTAAATTAAAATTTTTAAATAATAATAATTTTATTTAAATAAATTTTTTAAATTTAAATCCTAAGTTTATAAAAAAGAATTTTTAAAAATAAATCGAATAATAAAAGAAATAGTTTTAAATAAGCTATCGATATATTAAGAATATTATTAAAAATCTTTTCTTTAATTATAATATAATTTTAAAAATATTAAATTATTTTTATAAAATTATATTAATATATTAAGATATTAATAATAATATTATTTATATAAATTTATTATTTAAATTTATTTAGAATTATAATATATTAGAATAATTTAAAAATAATATTTTTAATTATTAAAAGTTATATCGATATTATATTAAGGTTTAAAAGGTCTTAATATATAGCGGGGGTATTAAAAATCCAATAACTAAAATTATAAATAAGTAATAATTTATATTTAAGAATTATTTCTAAAAATTTATTCTAGTTATTTATTATTATTTCTATATAAAAATTTAGTTTTTAAAAATATAAATAATATAAATAATATAAATAATATAAATAATATAAATAATATAAATAATATAAATAATATAAATAATATAAATAATATAAATAATATAAATAATATAAATAATATAAATAATATAAATAATATAAATAATATAAATAATATAAATAATATAAATAATATAAATAATATAAATAATATAAATAATATAAATAATATAAATAATATACATAATATAAATAATATAAATAATATAAATAATATAAATAATATAAATAATATAAATAATATAAATAATATAAATAATATAAATAATATAAATTAGATAAATTATATAAATTATAAAAATTCTATTAATTTAATTAATATATTATATTAATTATATTAATAAAGATATTAAAAGGTTAAGTTTTATTTTAAATTTTAAAAAGATTTCATATATTATAAATTTTTAATTAATAAATATAATTTAATAAATATTTAATCAATAAATATAATTAAATAAATAAAATATTAATAAATACTATAAAATTTAATAGATTTATTTATAATTAGAATTAATTAATATATATTTTATTTATTTATAAATAACTAATTTAATAATTATAGATTAAAAAGTAAGTTTTTAATTAATTAAGTTTAATTATTAATTAAGATTAAAGTAATTATAGTTATTATATTAATTAATTAATTAAAATTAAAATAACTTAATAATTAAGAAAGGTTAATTATAATTAATCTTTTAATTAAATTAATTAAATTAAAAATCAATTAAAGATTAAAACTTTAATTAATCTCTAAGCTTATAAATATTTATAAAATAAAATTTATAAAATATATGATTTATATTCTTTTTAAATATATTTATAAAATATATTATAATATTTTATCCTAGGGATGACGTACAACTGCCTATCTATATTATTGGGATAATCCTTTAAATCTTTTTATTTTTTTTAATGGATTATAATAAGTTTATAATTACCTTTAATAATATCAATTAACCTATAGCCTTTTAACGGCTGTTATATTTTTTAAAGGGGCCTTTTAATATTAGTTTTTCCTTTTATTAATTATTATTAACGTTTTATAGATTTCGATAATTTTTTTTAATTATAATATATTTTATAATCTTTTTTTCCGTAATAGCGTAATTTATCGATAAATGTTTTAAAATAAATCTAGCTTTATTTTTAACATCTTTCCTTTTAAATATAGTTTTATTATTAATTAAAGCTATAAAGATACGCTCGGCTATATATAGTTTATTTATAAACCGGGGTTTATTAATTTCCTTTTATTTATTTTTTATTTTAATCATTTAAAAATAATAAATATATTAAATAATAATTTCTTTTATTTTAAGGGGTATATTATTTATAATTATTTTAATAATTTTATAGCATAAAGCTTTTATATATTTATAATTATTTTAAAATCTTTTTTATTAAATTTACATTTATAAATAATTAAATATTTTAATATTATTAAACCGGCTTTATTAATAATACTTCTTAATAATATAATTTTAATTATATTATTATTAATAAATATATTTATTATATTATTAATTAAAGGAGGGGGTTAATATAATATTAATAATAAATTAATAAAATAAGAGTATATATATATAATTAATAGGGAGATTTATAAATCTAAAGAATACCTATTTATTTTAAGAGATTTTATACCTACTTTTAAAGGCTTTTTTAAAAATTTATATAATATTAATATTTATATTCCTTTAATTTTAAAAACCTTATTATATAAATTCTATTATTTCCGATAATTTCTTAATCGACGTAATTTAATTAAAGTAGTTTTAAGCTTTTAATACCTGGATATAATGCTGTTATTAAACCCGGGTTTATCTTAAATCTTATACTATAGGGTTGGAAAGGTATTAATTAGGGTTTAATTATTACCGTAGAAATTTTAATATTTTTCATTATTTATCGAATTTTATTAATATTCTTTTTTATTTAAAATTATATTTTAAATATCGGTATAGGGATGTTATTAATTAGGTATTAAAACTTTTTATATTAAAATAGTTTTATTCGATTATATTTAAGATATATATATTATAAATTTATAAATATTATAATTTTAATAAAAAGGAATATTTAATTATAATATTATTAATATTAAATATTTTAAAAGCTTTTAATAATATTAATTATAATAAATTTATTAATTATTTATTTAAAAAAATTTATTATAATCTATTATTTAATAAATAAATAGTTAATTTAAAGATTATTATATAAAATTAAAACTTTTCAAAAATAAATTAAATTAAATCCTTTAAACTTATAATATCCTTTAAAACTTTTTATTATTATTTATTCTTTAATTTTTTTATAATATCGATTTTTTTAATAAAATTTAAGGGAAAATATTATTATAATTATATTAATTATAAATTTTAATAATATTAATATAATAATAATTATAAAGGTTATATATATTAAAATTATTAATATAATAACCGTTTTAAAGGCTATTTTAGGTATAAATAACCCCTTAATATAAGGTATTATCGGTATTAATTATATATATTTTATTTTAAAGTGATCCTCTTATTAAGTAACCGGTTAAATATAATTATATAAATTAATAATATAAATATTTTAATTATTAAACCTTTTATATAAATTAATTATAAAACTTTTAAAAAATGAATTATAATAAAATAATAATAAAAATAATAAAATATAATTATATATTTATATTAATTAAATATAAATTAATATATTTATATATTAAAAAATAAACCTTATTAAAAAAATAATAATATTTATAAATATGAATATATTTAATTAAATTATTAAAAAGTTTAATAATATTTTTTTAATAGAATATATTTAATTATTAAGGGTTAAACCGATTAAATTAATTTAAAAATTTTAATATTTTAATATTTAATTCAATTTAAGGTTATCATAATATTATTATATATAAAAGATATTTATTAAAATTTAAAAATCGATTTAAATTTTTAAAATTATTTTAAAAATAAAATAAAAATATAATATTTTATAATTAAAGTAATTATATTAAATTATAATATTATTATAAATTATATATTATAATATAATATAATATTAATTTTATATTAAAATTATAAAGGTATATTTAATAAAATAATATTTAAAAATATTAAAGGGATTATAATAAAAGGTATTAATAATTATTATTAATAATCGGAAAATTATAGTATTCCTTATAATATATATGAAAATATTTATTTTAATAATTAATTAATAATAATTATTTTAAATTAATTATATACCCTATTTTTAATTATAAATAAATCCTTTAATAATTAAATATAATATATTACCCTTTAATATAATATAAAAATTCTATTAAAGATTACCCTTTATATATTTAATTAAATATTATAAACTTTATTATAAAATATAATTATTATTTAAAATAATTATTCCTTTTATTATCTTTTTTTAATAAACGAAAAATAATATTATTATCTTAAAAGGTAAAAAAGTTAATAAAGTTTATTATAAATATATTTTAAAAATTTTAAAATTAAAATCATTTATTTTTTATATAAATAATAATAAATATAATAATACAGTTAAAATAATAACTTTTTAATTATAATAATTAATATTTAAAATTAAATTATTTTAAAATTAGGAATTATATTAATATTAAAAATCCTTTAAATAATTAATATTATAATAACCGCCTTAATAATTTAATATATTAAAGCCTAGTATATCTTTAAAATTTAATATACTTTTAAAAGTTATATTTAATATATTTTAAAAAATTTAATAAAATTTATTATTAATTAAACCCCTTTTATTATAATAATTATATAATATATATTAATTAAAAATTTTATTATATATTATTAAATTATTAAATATAAATATTTATTTTATAAAAGGGTATAATATTATTATTTTTTATAAATTAAAAAAGTTATATTAATATAATATTAAAATATAAAATATATTATTATAAGTATTATATTTTAATTCTAAATTAAAAAATTAAAATTATAAAATTATTTATAAATTTTTTAAAATATTAATGTATTATTTTATAAATATAATAATTATTAAATATTTTATTATGTATTCTTTAATTATTATATTTATATTAAATTTTAATAAAAAATTTAATTATTAATTAAATTTAATTAAAAGGTTTTAAAATTTCCTATTTCCTTTAAAGTTATATAGGAATTTAAATATATTAAAATTATTATTATATTCTTATTTTAAATAAGTTTTTTAAAATATTTTATTTATATATAGATAAAAAATAACCTTTTAAAAAGGTTTTAAAAAAAACTTTTAAAAAATCCCTTTAATACCTTTAAAAATCTTTCCTTAAAGCTTTAATAAACTCCCTTAAAATATTTAAAAAACCCCTAATAATAATTAATTTTATTAAAAAATATAATAAATAATAAATCTTTTAAATTTATAAAGTTATTAATAATATATTATAATTATTAATTAAAAAGTTATTTTATAAATAATTATTTTAAAGTACTTTTTAAAAAAAGAAATATTTTTAAAATATTTATTATATAATTAATATTATAAATATATTATTTAATTTAATTAATCCCTTTAAAAATTAATTAATTTAATTATATATTTATAAAATAATATACTTTAATTATTAATTTTATTAATAATATATTAATAATTTTTTATATATTAATATATTATATTAAATTAATTTTAATATTTTTTTTAAAATATCTTTTTTAATATTTTTATATCCTTTTTAATATATTTAATATTAAGATATTATTTATTTTATTAAATAATAATAATCTTTATATTATTTAAAATTATATTATATAATTAAAATAAAAAATTCCTTTCTTTAAAGATAATATTTTATTACTTTTATTATTTAAAATTATTTATATAAATACTTTAAATTATTATTATTTTTTATTATTAATCGATTTACTTTCCCCTCCCCTTTTATTTTTATTTTTATATATAATAATATAATTTATAATATAAATAATTATAAATAATAAATAATAAATTAAGATATTAAATAATAAAGATATATTAATATATTTAAGGTTTATATAATATAATTTTAAAATAATAAATAAAGGTAAAAAGTTAAAATTATAAAGGGTTAAAGGTTTAAGCTTTAATAAAGGGATATATTAAAAGTATTAGAAAGGTATATTAATATATTATAATAATATATTATAATAATTAATATAATCTTAATATTTATATAAAGTTTAATTTTATATTAAGTAATAAATTAATTATTATTATTATTATTATAATATATATTAAAATATATATATTATTAATTAAATAATAGTTTTTCTAAATTAATTATATAATTTATTTTAAATTATAATTAAACCCTTTAATAATATATTATAATATATTAATATTTAATATAATATAAAAAGCCTATTATAAATTTCCTTTTATATTCTTTATTAAATATTATTAATAATTTTATAAAATATAATTATTATTTAAAATTATTAACTTTTTTAATATTTTATTATAATAAAAATAAGTTATAATAATTATTTTAAATAATAAAAAGGTAAATAAAACTTATTATAAATATATATTAAAGGCTTTCGGGTTTAAATCATTAATATTTTATATAAATAATAACCGTTATAATAACGGAATTAAAATAATAACCTTTTTATTATAATAATTAGTCTTTAAAATTAAAAGGTTTAAAATAATATATATAAAAACCTTTATTTAATTTATAATTTATTTAATTAAATTATAAAATATTTATATATTATTAAAGGTTACTTTATAAATATAAAATTAATAATTCTTTTTAATTAATATTTTTATAAATACTTAAATCGTTATTACCTTTTTAATTTAATTTATTATTTTATAATAATAAAGTATTCTAATTAATATTTTTTATACTTTAATATATATAGGAATTTTAAATAATAAATATATTAATAAATTAATTAAAGAGGTTATTAAAATACCTATTATAATAATTATTAAAAGGGTTTAATATATTTATATTATAATTATTTATTATAAAATTTATTATAATATTTATTATAATATACCTTTTATTATAATTAGCGTTAATATTAATATTAATTATCTTAAAGGATATAATAATAATATTAATTATTTTAAAGGATATTATACCGGTACCCGCTACCTTAAAGGATATTATAATAACGTTAGCTATTTTAATATATATTATAATATTAAAGGCCCTTTAAGTTATTAATATTATAATAATTACCCTTTAATATATTTAATATATTTTTAAAGCTTTATATATATTTAAAGGCTATATATATTATATTTTATAAAAATTAATAAAATTTATTATTAATTAAATCCTTTATATTATAATAAATATATAATTTATATTAATTAAAATAATTATTATATAATATTAAATTAATAAATAAAATAATATATTTTATAAAAAGATATTATATTATATTCTTTAATAATTTAAAAAAGTTATTTTATTATAATATTGAAATATAAAATAATTAATATTATTTATTACTTTTTTAATTTAAATTAATAAAATTAATTTTTAAAATTATTAATAATTTATATAATAAAGTAATTTATTATTATATAATTATAATAAATATTAAATACTTTAATAAATATTCTTTATTTATATTATATATAAATTATTATAAAAAAAGGTTTAAAGGATATTTAATTCCGGTTAAATATCTCTTTAATCTTTTATTTTTATCTAGGATTTATAAGAATTTAAATAAATATAAATAATTATTATTTTCCTCTTTTAAACCGGTTTTTTAAGATATTTTTTTTAATTAAAGATAAAGGATAAATTATTTAAGAAACCCTTAAAGGGGCTTTTAAAAAGGCCTTTAAACGATTCCTTAAGGGATAATCCTTAATTTAATTATAATAAATAATAGATCTTTTAAATTAAAAAATAGCGCCTTTTAATATATAAATATATATATTACTTATCTGGCTATTTTATAAAAAATTTATTATTTATATTAATTAATTCCTTTAAAAATTAATTAAATTTAAATATTAATAAATTTATAAAATAATAATTAATTATTAATTATATATTAATAGATTTTTATATAATAATATATTTTATAAAACTTCCTTTAATATTTTTATATTTTTTTAATATAATTAATATTATAAAAGTATCCTTTTAATTTATTCCGATTATTATAATTAAATTCCTATAATTACCCGTTAATATTTAAAATAATTTACCCTTAAATATAAAGGTATTATCTTTATAAGTAATTATTTAAATAAGTATTTTAAATAATTACTAAATTTAATATTTTACCTTCCCCTCTTCTTTTCTTTTTATTATTTTATATATAAAAATATATCCTATAATATATTTAATTAAATAATTAATAAATAATAAATAATAAATAATAGAAGATGTAATAATATATTTAAAGCCTATATAGTATAATTTTAAGGCGGTAGATAATAATAAATAAATAAGATTTATAAAGTAATAACTCGAGTATTTATAAGTAAATATTATTATAAATATTAGAAAAGTATTATAGGGGTATTATTATAATATATTATAAAAACTAGTATAATTATAATGTTTATATAAGGCTAGGCTTTTAATTAAATAATAATTTAATTTATATTATTATTATTATTATTAATTTAAAAAAACGACTTTTAAATTAGAAAAAATATAATAAAATAAAAAAGAAATTTTTATAATTATCTTTATAATTATTATATTTATACCTTTTTTAAAAAACCTTATATTTAAATACATTTATATTTATAATAATTTAAATTAAGTTATTATTAAAATATATTAAATAATAAATAAAATATATTAAGTATAAAGTTAAATTAATTATATTAATATATATATAGAATAATAATTTATATTATTTTAATAAACCCCTTTTACTTTAAAAAATTAAAAGAAATAATAATTTAATTATAAAAATTAAATATTAAAATATTTTAAAATATTCTAATTATTTATTTTAATTAATTAATTAATTATAAATAATTTAAATAAATATCCTTTATTATAATTAAATTTAATTACTTTAAATTAATAAATTAATTTCTTATTTCTAATTATTTCTAATTAAATAAATTATATTTTATAAAAAAATATAATAAAATTTTTTAAATTAAGTAATATCTTTAATATTAAAAATATAAATATTTTATTATTTAATATAATTTAATATATAATGTTTATAATTTTTATATTTAATTTTATAATATAAAGAAATATTTAAATATATTAATTATAAAATATCCAATATATTTATAATAATATTTATAACTATTAAAAATAAAAGTTTTAAACCTTCTAGACCTTTAAGGCCCGTCTAATCTAACCTTTCTTTAGCCCCTTCTAAAGCTTCTTTTATAGGCCTCTCCAGGGGGCTTCCCCTCCCCCTCGTCATCCGAACCTCATTCAGCCAGCTGCTGCTTTAAAACGCCGAATCGACGTTTGGACAGTGAATTGGACGATTGACGGAAGAAGCCACCTGCCGGAAATCGGGCTTTTAGCAGGCAGCTGGCTGATTGCGGACTGAAAAGTTCAGCAGGCTGAATGAATGAAACATGTCCTAAGTATTATAATTCCGCCAACATCGTCAACTGGAGTTGGAAGCTGTATTTTTCTAGCTAATCCTCAATAGCCCAGCTGCTCAATCATCTCCGGCGAGTTGAGAAACGCACACCGATCGCGAATCTTCTGCGCGGCAACTTCGGGCGTGGACCCAGTCCCGTCGACTGCCGAAAGACCCTCCCCCGGGCCCCCGATCACGAATATATAGGGCTCGCCCCCCGCGGTATCCGCCCCCGTGTTGTACGCCTTCCCGAACCCAGCCAAGGTGTCGTGGCCCTCCAGCGACGGCTTCCCCGTGCTCGCAAACGTGGACCACGACCTCGAGCCCCGGTGCACGAGAGCGTAGTCGGCGGGTGTCGGGTCGAACGGGTAGCCTTTGACGTCGTACGCCGAGAGGTTGCCAAAGATGTAGCCAAACTCGGCCGTGTGCGGCACGCCGACGCCGTGCAGGTTCCGCACCGAGGCGAGGGCCGGGCCCAGCATCGTCTGGTTCCAGTCGTACAAAAACACATCGTTGCCGGCGACGGCGCCCAGCGTTTGCGCAACATACAAGGGCTGGCAGACCATGATGATGTCGCGGGAGATGCGGGCCGCGCGGTAGAACTCGCTCGAGTGGTTGGCTTCGACGTTGGCGCTGAAGTCGGTCGTGGGGTATAGCGCCAGCAGCTTGTTCATGTTGTTGTCGCTGATGGACCGATAGCTGCTCCGGACCGAGTCAAACGTGTCCTGAGCCGTCTGGATCGCCAGGTCCGTGTAGAGGGTCATGTCGTCTTGAGCCCAGCCGATCATCATCGTGATATTGGCGAAACGGCCTTGGCGGAGCAGCACCGACGGCGCGTCCGGCCAGAAGTCTCCGTCCACGGCAGGCAACCAGAGGTCTCCGAGATCACTGCGATATGTGATGAGTGATGCGTCGAATAAAGTCTTCATTTCCACGGCCCGCAGGCAAGATATCGTTTGGGCATCGTCCAAGCTCGTCGTGTTGCACCCTACGTAGTCGACCACCGCTTGCACCGCGTCACGGGTTGTGTTCGCCGTCAGGCCAAACGCTAGTGCTTGGCTCTCACAGATACCTTGTTGGAACGGAACCGGCTTGTTACCGCCATACGCTAGTATCTGGGCCGTCACTGCAAGGCCTGTATGCAAAAGTTATCAGTAAGTGGCTAGTGACTGTAGCTAGTGATGGTAGTGAGTGAAAAATGGCATTATTTCATGTTTTCGATTTGATGCTGCCTCGACTGCCCAACAGGAACAGACAACCGACGATTTGATAGTCTGCTAAGCATGGGATCTGAATTCGTTCTCCAAAGAGGAGAAACAAATGAAAAATAAAGGGAGAAAAGGAGTAACTCACCTCCAGAGGACTGCCCGTGGATCGTGACTTTGTCCGGGTCACCGCCGAAAGCCTCAATGTTGTCCCGGACCCTGAGGAGACATTAGTTTGTACAATGAGCAACGGAGATGTTCCACACAGCTACTAACCACTCAATGGCCAATCGTTGGTCCCTCAGCCCGGCGTTCTCTGATTTCTCTTCTTGCAAAGACCTTGATTGCGTGAACCCGAACACTTCGAGCATCTCGAGTTAGTATTGATGCCATCAAGGTCAAAGATGGTCTCCAGCTTACCGCCAAGCCGGTAGTTGATAGCCACATGAATTACAGGGAGCCCATTCTCAACGGACTCTAGAACCAACCCGTCGGCAGCTGTGGTAGGTTCGCCATTGGTGCCAACCCAAAAACCGCCCCCATAAATCCAAATAAGGACGGGCAAATGACTCTTGGAGCTACACCCTTCAGGCCGGATGATGTTGAGATTTAAACAGTCCTCGGATATGTTTGTCACGTTGCCAAGTGCCAAAGGACCGAGCACCTTGCCTGTTGGTTGAGGGCACGCGGCTCCAAGTGTTTGGGCCTCGATGACGGCTCCGGGCTCGGGCTGAAAGGGGCGAGGCGGTCGAAAGCGGTTCTCGCCGCCCGTGTCCTGGCCGAACCGGATGTTGAGAAAGACTTCGACGCCGTTGCGCCTGAGGCCATGGTAGATGACGTCCTTCTTCACATCGAATGCGGTTGGCACGGTGGTACTACGGACACTGTGGAAACCGCCGAGAAGGAGCGCTAGTCGGAACAGTGACACCACTTGCATGTTGAATTTGATCAATCTAGGCAGTATTAAGGGATGACCGAACAGGAATCCGAATAACGTCAAATTTGTAGATGAGAAGATGACCTGGAGTTATTCCCGTTTGGTCGTGAGACAAATACGTGAGATTAATTGAGCTGGGCCAGCCTGATACGACTGGTCGGAAAAGATATCCGTGAAATGCATACGCGAGATGCATACGATATGGTTGACTTTTACCTTCCTGATCTGGAAGGGATTCCTCTAGGGCTGACTGTGCCGGTTGGTGAACATCGGGCTGCAGGAACGCTAGATCTTAAAGAGGCGTATCCCGAGATCTTCGATCGTGTATTGACCAACATTTGTCCAGTGGCATTGCTTAACTCTGGTATGTTCATGTGGAAAACCGCCATGTCGGCGTCCAGCTGCATCAATGTTTTCCATGTCCCCGGTTCGACTGAGATCAGTAAGTCGACTAGGATGCATGGATCGACCTCTTACAGTCCATCGCTTTTCCTGCCGGGCTTGACCTTCTTGTCGTCCATCCCCGCGGCGCCCTCGAGCGTCTGGACGCGGTGCATCTCCTCCCAGAGCCGGTTGCACAACAAGCCGATTTCCTCGGAGCCAGTGGCCATCCAGGTCTCGGGAATCTGGGTGCACTAATTAATACTGAGGCTTTGCCACATGAGGTATCGTGTGACTACTTAAATAGGTACCCGCAACTCATCCCATCTAGTCCCCCTGCCCCCCTACTAACCTCGTACTAGTTCGTGCTGTAAAACAACGACGGTATCGACTGGTGAACACTAGAATTGGCGATATATTAAATTGTTCCTCTCTTCTTTCCGCTATCCGGCTCCCCTGCCCACGTGCGCGTACTGACAGCAGCATGCGGGGTGCGGTGTGGGGTGCCCGTGATTGACAGGACGGGCGATCTGCTCCGCGTGCAGCTTAATTAATATATCGATAGCCCTACCATCAATCTTCCCGACACATGCACGGTAGGTGGAATAGATTGCTCATCTCCATATGTGCTGTTCCGCCAGCCCGACCTCATATTACCTTAATCAGACTACCTACCTACCTTCTCCTGATCGCTGTAGCTCATGTCTATTGCATCGATGTTCCCACGATGATACTCAAACACAAGCGTCGTTACGGTGACGCAAAAATCAAGGGCAGGGCGAACACGTTGCGTGTATGCGTGCGTCTTTCAGCCTAACAAGGCTGGTGATGAGCCCTATGGCCCACGTGAGTGCGTGCCAGTATCGAATAAAGTAGGACAATACTGGTAAGGTGTACTAGCCGGCTGGTATTGCGTGCCCTAACAATTCTCGTGATGTTGACTCTGTGTTGTAGATTAATCGCGACTTGGATACCGACGTGTGTCTCTCGCAATGTACTCCTTCCACCGAGAGACGTGTATATAAAGAAGTATTTTTCTCTCCCTAGATTCCTTACTGGTCTTCTTCGTGATCATCATCAACAATCACTGCTACTTCATTCTCAATTTCGTCTTCTACCTTTCTTCGTCTTCTTCATCCCTCCTTGCAAGAGTTTGACACTCGCTCCCGCTCTTTTTTTTCAAGATAACTTTCATCCAACTTCATTCCTCTCTTCTATCAACATGCAGTACTCCATGATCTTCACTTCGGCCTTGGCCGCATTCGCCACCGTTAACGCGGCTCCCCTTGAACAGCGCGATCCTCAGTAAGTCTTTTGGCAACGTCCCACAAAGAATCGGCATCGTCCTCCCACTTACACAGTCTATCTAGGGGTGTCCTCGGCGGTCTTCTCGGAGACGGTGGCTCTGGAGCCGGCTCTGGTAACCAGTAAGTCACCTTCAAGCTAAAATCTGCATTACGTCCAGAGGTCCTTTGTAGACGCACTTGCTTACTCACGTCGACAGCCCCGGCGGTATTGGAAGCCTTCTCGGTGGCCTGACTGGCAGGGAAGCCGGGATCGAGAAGCGCAGCCCTCAGTAAGTGTCCCCTGTGGATCCGCCAACTCGCTGTTATACCAAGTCTGATCTAACCCATGACTTTCTCTAGGGGTGTTCTCGGTGGCCTCCTCGGCGATGGTGGCTCAAGCCCTAACAACGGAGAGAAGGGCGGTCACCCGAGTGGCCTGGGTAGCCTTTTGGGCGGCTTGACGGGGCGAGATGCCGAGGTCGAGAAACGTAGCCCTCAGTAAATTTTATCAGTTCGATGCGGGCTCAATTGGTCTGTATGGGGTTTAACGAAAGCTTTTTCGGGGGTGTTATTGGCGGTCTACTTGGCGATGGTGGCTCCAGCCCCAACAATGGCAACGGACAGGAGATGGGCCATCCCGGTGGACTTGGTAGCCTTCTCGGCGGTCTGACTGGGAGAGATGCTGAGGCTGAGAAACGCAGCCCCCAATAAGCCAGTCACATATTTCATGCTGGTCTTGAACCCACAACGGTTCCGGCGCAAACTTTGTTGATATTGATACAGGCGACTCTTGGTATCCAGTAGAAATCACCTTACGTTATATCAGTAAATGACCTGGGTACATATCCTTCATAAAGCTAAATTTCGCTTTCTTGCTATTTCTGGTCTGAAAGTGTGACGAAACAAGATTCTATTTAGTTGAAGGCGTGCAGTGCAGCAGGGTCTTAATGGCATATAATTCTGACAGCTGATTGGAGATGGTCGTTCTCTCGAGTTGCTGGAAAAGGCACTTTTTCAAGGAAAAGTGCCTCAAATTACGATGTGCCTCCAAATGGGGTGTTCGCCAGTTGCAACGATCCGCCGCCGTCGACCACTAGCGTATGACCATTCACGTAGCTGGAGGCCGGGGAGGCCAAAAAGGCCACGGCGTCTGCCACCTCAGCGGGGAGGGCGAGTCTTCCCATGGGCAAATCACCCAGCGTTTGTTTCTTCACTTCGGGAGACGACTGGAGAAACTGGTCCATCATTGGCCCCGAGACATACGACGGTGCAACAGCGTTGACTCGAATACCCCTACCGGCGTTTTCGATAGCTGCCGTCTGCACCATCCCCTTGACGGCATGCTTTGCCGCAATATAGTTTCCCACCCCCAGAAATGCACCCTCCGAGGCCAAGGAAGTAAGCATGACAATGCTACCCCTGGCTGGGGGTCGGCCGGAACCCTTTATTAGCTCGATGGGGTCTTGGCTATCCATGACACGTAAGGCAGCGCGGGTCAGAAGAAAGCAGCCAATATTATGGACGTCATCGAGACTTCGCCAATCTGCAAGGGACATGTCACGAATAGGGGTCTGATTCGCGGCCCCAAACTAAGTATGTACAACCGCCAGTCAGTTTAGCGTCGTGTGCTTATGAGGGCAATCGGGGCTTACACCGGCAGTGTTGACGAGCACGTCAATGCGGCCGTGGGCATGAATAACTTCTGCGATTAAGTCATCAACGTCGCCTTCGTTGCGCACATCGACAGCGTGTGCAGTTGTTCGGAAGCCATCCGTGGTGCCGCCTCGCAGATTATTACACAGAGCGACGGTCTCCTTGGCGGCTTCGATGTTTAAATCGGCACAAACCAACACATCAGCACCGAGTGTACCCAGACGCTGAGCGACTGCTCTTCCAATCCCGCTACCTGATATCCGGTCTCGTTAGCGTCGTACTTGCTGCGTGCTTTACATGCACCACGGAGGTGGCTGGTGGAAGAGAGGAGAAACCAACCAGCTCCTGTTACAACTACAACACCCCGAATATCCATAGTGACCGGGCGTGTTGGAGAAGCGATGGGTATCTGAGATGAAAACGAAGACGAGGGGAAAGATGTTTGGTTTCCAAGACCCCGACACTCCAGTACGGATGTCGCTTCCAGTGCTTACTTCTCACTCGTATGATGGCGTGCGGGGTTCCCGGGCGTGTCGCATCTAAGCAAAGATGTCATAGTGGGAGGCTGGGTATGCCTAGAGAAGCTAAATCCGGAGGATCTTATGAAATGGCTACAAAACACTCCGCGCTACCCGATTGATTGCTCCGGAACCTCACACTCCTACTTTCTTCTCCTACACTAAGCTTGAGACTTCAAAAACACCACCATCTCATTCGAGAATAAGGACTGACCAATAAACCACCATGTCGTGGATGGAAACGGAGAACCGGGAAGGGGTGTATGGCCGACCGATTGGCGAGAATGAGGATTTCATCAAGCTGGTCGGCGATGCTGGACTGCAACTACCATACAAGCGCGAGGGTTGGGCTATCAACTCCACGGCCACGGTTGTTCCCACGGGGTCTTTTGAGTCCGCAGACCTGGCCGCTCTCTTCCGACGCGCCTGGGGCTATCTGCGCTTCCAGCATCCGAGTCTCGCCGCGGAGCTGGTCCCGTCTTCCGGTGTCGCCACCACGTTCTTGCTCTACCACGTCCCTGCCAGCGGAGCTGCACTCGATGCCTGGGTCGACCGGACGTTCCGCGTGGCCGCCGATGCAAGCTCATCTGCTGATGTGATCCCGACTTTCCGGCCCTCGCCGTACGCGAATTTGGTGTGGATCCCGCGGTCCGGCGAGCTGCTCCTACATACCTCGCACTGGCGCACCGACGGGGTTGGCGTGCTACTCTTGCTAGACGCCCTCCTCGCTCTGGCTTCGGACCCCACTCTCGCCGACCCGGCGTCGTTGGCCTGGGGGACCGAGACCGAGCGCCTCGCGCCGTCTGTCGAAGTCGCGGCCGCGATGCCCGCGATGCCCACGCCCGAGATCAAGGAACGCGCCACCGCCCTTTCCGGCACCTTCGCCCACGCGTTCGGCGCCATCGGGATCCCGTACCTGGGCGACGCGGACACGCTACCGGCTGGGACGCGCAGCGCCACGCTCACGTTCGACAAGGAAGAGACAAAGAATATCATCGCGGCCTGCAAGCAGCTGGGCTTCAGCGTACACGTGGCGGTGCATGCCAGCGTGGCGGGAGCCAACTACGCCCTAGCCGACGAGACGGAACGAGCCAGAAAGCACTACACCAGCACGGTGCGCTTTTCGCTGCGGCCCTACGTGTCCGCACCCGACTCGACGCCTGCGTCGGCCGCGGGCCTTTACACGACGGGCTGGGTGAAGCGGGTGGAGCCGGAAATGTCGTGGGCCGAGCGGACGCGGAGCTACGCCGACGAGTACAAGAAGGGCATCACGCGCGAGTTCCTGGAGGCACACCGTGAATACGCCACACAGCTGGCCGCCATGCTTCGCGGTCTGAAAGCACCAGGCGAAGGCGACGTGGTTCCGCCGCCGCCGAGTGACATGGACATCAGCAGTGTCGGCGTGGTTGACGACAAGATGGTGCGGAAGTCGTACGGGACCTCGCAGGCAGGCTTCGAGGTCAAGTCCGTTGGCCTCGGCGTCGAGATCCTGACTCGGCAGGGTACCACGTTTGTCTGGACCTTTCGCGAGCAGCTGAACTTAAGCGTCGCTTACAATGAGGCATATCATTCCGAGGAGCAAATGCAAGAGTTCGTTCGAACGGTCAGGTTGGAGCTCCTGAAGGGGCTATTCCCAGAAGGAAGTATTAACGCGGCGGCCTAGCTACCAGCCGTTCCAAGCGTGACTTACATGATCAGCTTATTTAGCAATAAATAAATAGAAATCTCGAGTAGTTATTATTTGCGTTCGTGTAAGTCAGCTTTGGCTGCCTATCCAACCAGCGGAGGCTCTGAATAAAATAGAGGAGGTAAGCTAGACGATTAAGCTGTGCATTAATCAGGTAACGGACCAGGGTTTCCTACCTAATCTCTATATTTTTAAAATTTAATAATTAATTAAATAAAATAGATAGAATTTTAAAATAAGTTAAGCATTATTTATAATATATTAAATAATAAAAGAATAAAAAGAAATTCTATTTATTTATTTATTTAAATAAAAAAATAAAGATTAAAGCTTAAAGATTTATTTTCTTTAATAAAATAGGTATAAAATAAATTCTTTAATAACTTTTTAATTTATTATACTTTTCTAGGTTTTTCTTTAAAATATAATTTATTATATACCGTATAATATTATATAGAAAGGGCATATCTTTAAAGAATTATTTAAAGGATTTATTAAGATTTTATAAAAAGTGGGGTTATTTATAATAAAGAAAAATATTAATAAATAAATAATTAATTAAATAAAATAGCTTTTTAAAATATTATTTTAATATATATAAGATTTAATATTAATATATATAAATATTAAAAGAGAATCGAGTTTTATTTATTAATTAAAAAGTTATTAATTTTTAAAGGTAGATTTTAATTTTTTTAAGGATTTCTATATAAAAAAAGAGATTTCTTTTTCTTTTATCTTTTAATAAATATTTAAAAATAAAGACGATTTTTTTAATTTTTTTTATTTCTATATTTATATACGTTTATAAATAGATATATTTTTTATATTTATAAATTTATAATATATACGTCTTAAATATAATTAAATAAAATTATTTTAATATAAAAAGTTTTAATATTTAATTAATAATATCTTTATATTAATATTTAAAATATATATTTAAATAAAAGAGAATATAAATAAAATTTAATAAATAATAATAAATATTAAAATTCCTATAATAATAATTAAATTTTAACCGCTTTCTAACCTTATAATATAGGATTTAAAGTAAACCCGGGTCTAGTAACGACATTATATCCAGGCATTAAAAGCTTAAAACTAACACACCTTTAATTAAATTACATCGGTTAAAGAATTATCGAAAATAATAAAACTTATATAATAAGGTTTTTAAAATTAAAGGAATATAAATATTAATATTATATAAATTTTTAGAAAAAGCTTTTAAAAATAAATATAAAATTTTTTAAAATAATAACGTGGTTATATATAGCTAACCCTATATTACCCTATTTTTTACCCTTTAAAAGGGCTACTAGTTAAATTAGCCGGACTAGCCCTCCTTCCTCTTTTTCTCTTTATTATAAATCCTATTTATTTAAACTTTATTTATAACTTTACCTTATATTAACCTAGATTTTATAATTATTTATAATTAAAACTCTAAATATTTAATAAAATATTATTCTATTTTTAATTTTAATTTAATTAATATTAATTTTATTTTAATATAATCTTAATATATTATATAATGTATTATTAAACTTTAATTTATATAAATCTTAATCCCTAATCCCTATTAATCTTATTTAATATACCTATATTATAATGCATAATAAAATAAAATATATTATTATAATAAATATTAAAAAGTATATCTATTTTAACTTTAATAATTAAATATACTTTATTAATATTAGAAATAATATTAAAAAGAATATAATATAATTATTATAATAATCTTTAATATAATAGAATATTTTAATTAATAATAAATAAAAATAAATTTATATTATTATTAAAAATAATTAAAAGGTCGCCCTTAATTATATTTATATCGATTTTAAAAATATTTAAAAAGTAATTATATTTTATAAAAAAATTATAATAAACTTTAATAATATGGATATTTAAACCCGCTTTAATTATTATTTTAATTATTATTTTTAAGGAAATATCCCGGCCTTTCCCTTTATATTTTAAACCGACCTTAATATTATTAAATAGCTTAGAAAGGATAGCCTATATATTATAAATAAATTTAAAAAAATATATAATAACTTTAAAGAATTATTTTAAAAAATAAAATATTTATTATTTATCTTTATTATTAAAACCGCTTAAATTAAAAATTTATATAAAATCTTTAAAATTAAAAATATTATTTTTATAAAAATTATTAAATAAATTTATTATTTCGTTAACCTTTTTATAATTTAATTAAATGCCCTTAATATCGATAATAATAAATTTATTAATAATTAATATATTATTATTTAATTTAATAACGAATTAAATATTATTAAGGAATATATTAATAAATTAATTATAAATTTAAATTATATTATTATTAACTTTAATAATGTTATTATTAATATTAATAATTTAATTATTAAATTAAATAAAATTAATACTAAATATATAATGCTTTAATGAGAATTAAATAATATTAACTTTATTATTATTTAATTTATTTAATAATAACGAAATAATATTCTTTTTACCGTTATTAATATTAAAAGAATTAGGATTAAAAAGTTATATAAGGTTAAAGTTAATAATTTCTATAATAATAAATTTAAAAATAAAATACCCTTTAAGGTTTAATATTATTAAATTAAAGATATATAAAATAATAACGCTAATTATTTTATTATAGATTTTTAAATATTTAATATTATCCGGAATTATATTAAAAGCCCCGTTATTTTTAAATTATTACCTTTCTTTTATAAAAATTATCCTAATTAAATTAAGATTTTTAATAAATTCCTTTAATATTTATAAAAATAATATTTTAATTATATTTTTAAAAAGAAAGCTAAAAAGGAATATAATTGTTTTAAAATAATTTCCCTTATTAATTATTAAAAATTTATATTTAATTTTATTTATTTAATTAAAAAAAATAAACTTTTAAAATCCTTTTAAAAGGAGAATTTCTATAATAAATTAATAATATATATTATATTAATAACCTTTATTTAATTTTATAATAAGAATATTAATTTTAATAAATATATTAAAATTTATAAATAAATAATTATAAATTATATTAATATTAATAAAAAAAAGAAATATTTTATAAAACCGAACCTTTTTAAAAATAATTTTATTAAGAAATATAATAAATTTAATGGAGGAGGTAATAAAAATAATAATAACCGATCCTTTTAATTACCCGTAATTCCTTCCGATAAAATTTATTTTATTCTAGCTTTAATTAACGAGATTTAAAAATTAATTAAGGAGAAACGATATTTTAATTATTATTAAATTAATTATTATAAAGGTAATTATCCCCTCTCCTTATATAATAAAGATAAATATAAAACCGTTAATATTAATAAAATCTTTCGGAAATATAATATTAAAATTTATTTATTATTTAATAATAGGAAATTCAATAATATTATTATTAAATATTTAGATTTTAATCCCGATAAATTAAAAAATTAATCCTAAGGAATTATAATTCCTTCCTAAAATAAATATTAATTAATATTAAAGAAGATATAATAATAATATTATTTAATTTTCTATAATAAATAATTAAAGGATTACCTTTAACTTTTAAATATATTATAAATAATAATAAATTATTATTATTTATAACCGCGGTATTAATTAATATAAAAATAATTAATTATTTATTTATAAATATAAAATTTATTAATAAATTAATTAAATAATTAAAAATATAATGAGTAATTATATTTAAACCTTAAATTATAAAAAGCTTTAAAGGAAAGGTTATTTAAATTATCGATATAATAATTTTAATAAATATATATATCTATAATTAGAATATTGGATTAATTCCCTTTATAATTTTTAATATAAATTATAATATAATTATCGGATATTAATAATTTAAAATATATAATATAATTATTTATTTTTATTCCTATTATTTAAACTATTTAAATAATTAAAATCTAATTAATAATATTAATATTTTTATAAATAATATTAAAAAGTTATTATAATCTTTAATTTATTAATAAAATATTAATTAATAAGATAAAATTTTAGAAATATAAATTTAATAAAATAAATATAATTAAAATAAATAACTTTTTTAATTAAAATTATAATAAAAATATTTTAAAAAAATTAAAATTAAAGTAATAAAATTTAATATATTGCTTTATTTTAAGAAATTATTATCCTATCCTTTTAATTAATTAAATAATAAATTAATAAAAATATAAAGGAATTTAAATAATATATTTTATTTATAAAAATAAAAATATTTTTTATAATAAAAGCTTGTTATATTATATTATAATTAAAAGGATTTTTAAGGATAATTTTATATAATTTAAAATAATACTGGGTAATATAAAAAATATATATTAAATATTATTATCCTTTTAATAAAAAGATTTTATTAAATATTTTATATAAATAGAATTTAAGAAATTTATAAAATTATTTTATATAGAATTAATAAATTTATTTAAAATAAATAAATATTTTAAAATAATTTATTTCTTAAAAATAAAGAAAATCTTTAGAAAAAGGTAAAGGAAGTAATCCTTAAAATATATAAAGATTATTATTATATATTTAATAAAGTTTAATTAAATAAATTAATTAAATATAAAGGATTAATAAATTATAAAATCGAATTAATAAATAAATTTAATCCGGAAGATTTAGGATATAATCCTTTTTATAAAATATCTTTAAAAGAGTTAATAATTATTTATAAATATATTATAAAAAACCTTTAAAAAGGCTTTATTATTATAAATAATATACTTTAAATAACCCCTATTTTTATAATATTAAAAGGTAATAAAGGTTTTAAATTCTATATTAATTATAAAAAGTTAAATTTAATTATTAAAAAGAATTATTATCTCCTCCCTTTAATTAAAAAAACTTTAAATTATATTATTAAAATAAAAATTTATATTAAAATTAATATTTAATAAACTTTTTATAATATTTAATTTAAAGAAAAGGATAAGAATTTAATAATCTTTAAAATATAATATAATATATATAAATATCGAATATTTTTATTTAAATTAATAAAAAGATTATCGATATTTTAAAATTTTATTAATAATTTATTAAAGGATTATTTTAATAATTTTTATTATATTTATATTAATAATATCTTTATTTATTTTAAAAATTCCTTAAAATATAATAAATATATTTATAAAATATTTAAAAAATTTTTAAATACCGGGTTTTAAACCGACTTTAAAAAATATAAATTTAATATTACCCGGATAAAGTATTTTAACTTTATTATTATAATTAATAATGTAATTATAAACCCGGAAAAGGTTATTATTATAAAAAATTAAACTTTATTTATTAATATAAAAGGGATATAATTTTTTTTAAAATTTTATAATTTTTATAAGAAATTTATAAAAAATTATAATAAAATTATTAAATTTCCTATTCTTTTAATAAAGTTTAATTAATTATAAATTTAAAAAGAGGTTTAATAATTAATATTTAATAAAATAAAATAAATATTATTAAATATATTTATACTTTATTATTTTAATTATAAGAAAAAGATAAAATTAAAAATGGATTATTTTAAATATATTATTATTAATGTCCTTTTATAAAAATAAGATAATAAAGAATAATATTTAATAAAATATTATTTTAAATTATTTTAAGGATTAAAATTAAATTATTTAATTTATAATAAAGAGTTCCTTATTATTATAAAAGCTTTAAAATTTTAATATATTAAATTAATCGATTTATAATATATAAAACCTTTTATAATTATTATTAATTATTAAACCTTTAAATATTTTAATATTAAATAATACTTTAATTTATAATAAATATAATAAATAGAATTATTAATTTAATATTATTTTATTATTATATATAAACCCGGTTAAAATAATATAATTATTAATATATTATTTTAAAAAGTAAAGGAAATAAAGATTTTTAAAATTAAAAAAGAAAATAAAAGATATTAAATAATCTTTAAATTAATATTACCTTTATAAAATCTCGATTTTAATCTTAATATCCTTAAAATTATAATATTAAATAATAATACCTCGCTATTAGACCTTTTAAGATTATTATTTATAAATAAAATTTTAAAAATAAATCGAGATATAAAAAATTTAAAGGTTTTTTATAAAAAAACCCGAATTAATTATAATAATTTTACCTTAATTAATAACCTACTTTTATATAAAGGGCGATTAATAATATTATTAATTAATAATTTACAAATATAAATTATTAAGGATATTTATTTTTGGATAATAATTAATTACTTTAATATAAATAAAATATAAAAATTTATAATAAAGAATTATTAATAATTTAGATAAGTTAGAGATTATAATGTCTTTATTATTAATTATCCTTACCGACCTTTTAAAATTTTATAAATTAAAAAATTAGATAAACTTTAATTATTATTTATCTTTAATTATTTATAATAAAATATAATTATTAATTTTAAATTAATAAATTTTTTTAATAAAGAAATTAATTATAATATACTTATAATAATAATTAATTATTTAATAAAAAGATATTAAATTATACTTTATAATAAAAATATAAATATAAGAAAAATAACTTTATTTTATTATTAAAGACTTTTTTATATATATAATTTTCTATAAATTATAATTAATAATAAAGAAATTTAATTTATAAGTTTATTTATAAATAAAATATATAAAATTTTAAAAATAAAATAAATATTTATTTTTATAATTTATTATAATATAACGGGATAAATAGAAATTATAAATAAATATATAGATTAAAGACTTTACCCTTTCTTTTTATATTATTAAAATAATTAAGAAAGGGCCTTATTAATTTTAAATTATATTTAAATTATAATTTTTTATAACTTTTTAAAAAGGATATCCCCTTTTAAAATAAAATATAGGTTTAAATTATAAATATATTTTAATTAAGAAATATATATATAAAATTTTATTAATTTAAATTTTAATAAAAAATTAAATAAAGAA
This sequence comes from Apiospora arundinis, assembly GCA_039105305.1. Classification (NCBI taxonomy): domain Eukaryota; kingdom Fungi; phylum Ascomycota; class Sordariomycetes; order Amphisphaeriales; family Apiosporaceae; genus Apiospora; species Apiospora arundinis. Next base: position 913,591 of record JAPCWZ010000006.1, read on the forward strand.
TAAGTTTAATAAAATATTATTATAATATAAAAATATATTATAATTATTAAAAAAATAACAATTATTTTTTAAAAATAAATAAAGGAATAAGTTAATTAATATTAAAAAAAGTTTAATTTCGATATTAATAATTTAATTTATATAAAGAAAGTAGTTGGGATAAATATTAATTAATATAAAAATAAATTAATATTTTTATATATTTATAATTTTTTTTAAATTATTTTTTATAAAAGATATATATATAAATTTGAAATCTTTATAAAATAAAGAAATAATATTTATTATATTAATTAATTATTAAAAGACTTTAATAATTTATTATTTAAATAAGCCCTGGAAAAATTTAATAAAGAAATTATTAATTTTATAAAATTAGATAAACTTGAATATAAAATAATTTATATTAAAGTTTCTTATACTTAGTATTATAAATTATAATATAAAGCGGATTAAGAAAATTATAAAAATAATAATATATAATATTTAGTTTTTAATTTTAAAAATTTTATAAATAAATTTAAGGAATTTTATTATTAGTATTTAAATAAAATAAAACCTTTAATATATTTTTAAGAATAAAAGTAAGTAGTATTAAATAAAACCTTTAATAAAGATTACCCTAATAATAATATATTAAAAGTAAAAGAAATATATAAATTTACCCGAAAGTATATATAAAATTAAAGTAATATTTTATATTATAATATAATTATAAATAATAATTAATTAAGGAGGAAGGAAAGATATATTTATAATTAAATAAAAGATATAATTAAAGTAAATTACCTAATAAGGTATAAAGAAATTAAACCGATATAATGTTAAAGGAATTAAGGCCTTTTAATTAAATAATAAAACGGAAACCCGAAATTAATCCTACATTAATTAAAAAGTATTAAATTTAAATTATTAAAACGTTACCTTTTTAAAGGGAGGGGTAATAATGTAATTATATATAATTAACCCTATATTACCTTACTTTTTACCTTTTAAAAAGGTTATTAATTAAATTAATTAGATTAGCCCTTTTTTTTTTTTTTTATAAATCCTATTTATTTAAGCCTTATTTATAGCTTTACTTTATATTAACCTAGATTTTATAATTAAAATAAATAAATATTCTTTAAATTTATAAATCTCTTTATTAATTATATATATATATATATTTCTATTTTTAATATTAATTTATTATTAATATTATATTAACCCCCTCCTTTAATCGATAATATAATAAATATATTTATTAATGATAATATAATTAAGGTTATATTATTAGAAAATGTTATTAATAAGGCTAATTTAATAATATTAAAATATTTAATTATTTATAAATATAAACTTAATAAAAAGGACTTTAAGGATAATTATAAATATATAGAAATTTTATATTATAAAGTTATTAAAGTAATTATAAATAATATACCCTTTAAAATAAAGGAAATTATTATTTAATATATTTATTATTTTAAAATTATTAAAAAGAAAAATAAATTAAAGGAGGTTAATAAATCCCGGTTTATAAATAAATTATATATAATTAAATATATTCTCGCGGCTTTAATTAACGGTAAAATTATATTTAAAGGGAAAAATATTAAAAATAAAATTAAATTTATTTTAAAATATTTATTAATAAATTACGCTATTATAAAAAAGAAGGTTATAAAATATATTATAATTAAAAGAAAAATATTAAAATTTATAAAATATTAATAATAATTAATAAAAGGAGAAATTAATATTAAAGGGCCCCTTTAATAAATATAATAATTATTAAAAGGCTATAGGTTAATTAATATTAAATTATAAATTTATTATAATTTATTAGAATTAAAAAAATAAATATAAAGGGTTATCCCGATAATATAAATAAGTAGTTTTATATTATCCCTAGGATAAGTAAATAGATATAATTAATTAATTTAAAATATAGTTATAGCTATTTTATTTAATTAAATATATATTTATTTAAAAGTAGTAGTTTTAGTGTAAAACCCCGGTTCCTCGCCTGATTGGTGCGCAGCTTAATCGTATGGCTTATTGGATAGGGGGTCGAGAAAGGGGTCGTGACAGCTGTAGACGGGGTTGCTGGGGCCATCGACGCGGGTGACTGGTGGCCCTTTCACCATGCATGTCATTCTCTTTTGAGGGCAACTTGGATGCCCTGCAATTTAATCATAGAACTCCGTATGGCCAAATGCATACTTTTTGCCAAATTCCTCAATACAGTCTTGCTCGCTCTGAGAGGGGTACAGTATAATCAGTAGGACCCTTGGAATCTTTTGATGATATGGTGACATTGCTGCGAAGGGAACGCCATCATCCTGATCTTTACCGTCAAAACCCTCGCGACACCATATGTCAATGATGGTGCATGGATTTGCAGGTCAGGTGGTTCACTTTACTGCACGGCTTTTAATTAGCTACTGACTTGGATGGTTACCCAGCGTCACTAGACTTTCCCATAAATGAATCTCTGGGTGATTGGTTGGCTATCAAATGAGATGATAGGGGGTGAATTGAAGTGGTGGCTGAAAGGAATGGCCAGTATTCACTGTCCATGGGCCCAGAACAGGGAAGAAGAGTCCTACGAGGAGGGTCGCAGTGCAGGTAGGCAGGCTATGCACCGGCATTTGCTAGTCCAGACCCCACCTTGCAGTGCCCGGCCTGGTTGGGCAGACCATTAGGCCGACCATTCTGCCCTCTTGTCCAATTTTACCTCATAAATAGCGACATGGAGACCTGACAGCATACGAGTGACACCCGGAATCTAATAGACAAGACGTGTTGCAGCCCTTTCGATTTGCCTGGCAGCGTGACGTGCCAAAGCACTTCGCAATAATGACGAACAGCACCGACGCAGTTTTTGCAGGGAACGGCACCGCTTTCACAATAGAAAGCTATTGGTGTGTTTATCCTATCAGTGGCCAATACACCAGAATGCAGCGCATCCTCCTCTAATTCGCCACCCTCTTCGCATTCTCTACGCGCTTCCATCACTGGCTCTCGTCGGGTGCCCTGATGTACTTTATGATCTACAGCCTCACCACCGCCGTCCACGCCATCCCCTTGAGTCTCCAGCCACATGTCGGTTGTGACTCGGACTTCCAAGTTGTTATCATCATTCTGTTCCTAGCCTTTCTCTATTCATGGGGAGCATTGATCTTCTCGCCCGAAATTTTCAACATCAACATCCAACCCCTTTGCACGATCTGGATACCTATTCTTCTTCCTGCGATAATGATTACGACAAAGTCACTGAGTCGATATTTGGATTCCGTGGCTGAGTACACAGCGGATGTCAAGGTCGTGGCCGAAGCCGAGTCCCCAGACCCATGCTCCATTTTCGAACCTCAGGTCTTGTTCCGAGGAGGCCCAAACGATGGACTAAATGCTGTACTGTTCGACCGCTGGACCACCTGGAACGACACACGATTCACGAACAATACTATTGTAGTTACTGGCCCGAGTGAAAGTATTATTTATCCCTTCATGTTTAACTACTACTCCATTATCTTGTTTATACCTCTCCTGATAATTGGATCCCTAAACTTTTCGAGACCTCCGCGCGATTGGCGTCGTAGCGCTTTCCAGTACATGTTAAGGGGCCGCGTCCCCAAACCCGGAAATGGCCCCCTTCAGCGTGTAGGAGTCTATCTTATGTTGATAGTAGAAGCGCTATTTTATCTAACCATTTACCCATTTCTCCTCAAACTCTTGCCTGAAAGATTCCCTGGTGACCGCCTATACGAGATGCCATGGATTCACAGAAACACGGATGTCCGGTACCTGAGTTCCACGCGGGATATAAAGTGTGCTAAGTACATGGCACTTTTATGTTATCTCATTTTCCTGTTGGGCTATCCTGCATGGCCAGCGATCACCCTCTGGTTTGTCATCGTTCACGAGATAATGGTACTCAACACGATGCCAGAGTCGGAAAAGCTGTTTGCAGTGGGGCAGTGGGCGCCATGGGTAGGGTTTGCATTGTCAGGCCTGATAGTGATCATATACGAACTCCGCAAGCGATCGAACAAGCAAAAACAAGGGGACGATCAGTTACCGCCCCTGACGAGAGATGGCTCTGAAGTAGCCAGTAGTGGTAATGCTGGTGACCAGAAGAAGCGATTCTGGGAGCTCACTGTGGTCGTTGATACATTCACTGCCGAGTGGAGGGATTTGCAGACTTGGTGGCGTAATCCCGTTGAGAGGGCAGACACGGATGGGGCACCAGTCGCAACTCCAAATCATGAGACCACCCCTGAAGCCATTCCACTCGAGGAGCTGAGTTCGGGCATAATCCGAACCCGTACGCGCACCTGGTAGGGATTCGAAACCACACATATGTATGCAACTATGTATGTATGTCGACAGGTAGACAACGGCCAAATGGGTCGACGGCGCTCATGCAGTACGGTAGTGACCAGACACCCTGGTCTTCACACTTAAGCTTATTGTAACCATCCTCTCGAATTGTCTGATCTCGACCTCTACTTCCAGGGCTATCCTTCTGAACTCAGAAGGGCGCGGGAGACGTTGAGCTGTGATATAGAATGGCGTTTTCAAATTCGGGGGGTGCTTGAACAGAAGCAGATAGGTTGCAAACGATGAGGCAGCGAACGCCAGTGTTGCAATCTAGTGGCGAAGACAGCTTCTTGGTCACTACTCTCGTTAACAATTGAAAGCCTATCCATAAAATCTGGACGAGAGCGAGACTTTTAACGACAGCATCGCCGTTTCCTTTGTCGTCAAGCTCGTCCTCTGCGATGTGATAAAGCTCCGAAATGATACCGCTCGATCTTGCGTAACGCAGCTGTTTCGCGTTCAGGACCCAAACATCGCCTTCTAGATGCAAGAATTGAAAGTTGACAAGCCCATGCTCCGTGATGTCTCCCATAGAGGAATTGTGGTTGTGGGGTCTCCAATTTAGATGCCCGTATCTGCGTGATACATTGTTCGCGTTTGATCGGAATTCCTCTCGTGCTCTCTGATGCTGGGGACATGGTGGTTTATCTGTGCTGAGCAGACAAGGTCGTCGATCTACGCTGAGCAATGTTGCCTGCTCAGAGTTTGCTGGCACTTCGGTAGATGCGTCGGGCCCCTGCTCGGGCAAAGCGTCAGACTGGGTACTTTCATTTAGTTCAGTCACTACAGTGCTATCCTGCTCCGTGGGACAAGTATCAGGCGGAAGGTCGTGGTTGATCTGCCTAGAACATGGTGAAAGAGGCAAACCCTGGGGAAAGGTGATGGCCAAGCCTCCCATGTCTGCCAGGAAAGTGTGAGCCATGCTCCATGGCACTCCATATTTGCCGGCGAGTTCTTCAAGGCAGTGATGGCTCCTCTACGCCGACAGTCGGCTTAGGTATGCTCTGAGTAAGATCATATCGGGGCAAAATAATGTGAACGACATCCATCCAGCCTTCCTCAACATAGATGAGACGAGCCGTCATGCTTTTCGTGTTTTTGTTCGAGGCGTGTGCTGGAGAGGAACGTTCAGATGCAAACCTGACCAGCTTGCTGAGGAACAAGATAGAGAGAAAGCTCCACACGATGTCCAATATTGACCGGACATTTGGTGCTGCCACAACCCCCCCCCCTCCCCCGCCTCCAGGGGCAATGTGCAATTCGACGAGAAGCTAAGCATCAGACGCAGAAAGACAGGCGGTTCTGTGCTGTTGAATATGTCGGAAGGAAGAAGGGGAGGAAAGAAGATGGAAGTTCATACACTTGCAGCGTGTGGATTTCAGCCGCAGAAGCTAGAGATTCACTCTGTATAAGGCGTTCCGGTCTGCCTTCCCGCACAGCCTGCCGCTACCCAGCCGACCGTCTGCCCGTCAACCGATGCCAAAAGCAATGCTTCAGAACACGATGCAGCTGTGCCAGGCACTGCGGGTAGCATCGGGCAGCACCAGAGGCTGACAAGCACCAACTCCCTTCTCTACCTTGTGCTGAGCACATACCCATTACCCGGCTACTTTAGAAAGCGGCAGGTCTGCAGTGGGCTCAAGACAACTCCCGTAAAGGCATGAAGAAGTTGGAGCTCCTACGAATAACAATAAGGCGTGAGACACCGATGTTGGAGTTCTGCCAACGTTCCATCCTGGCTCGCCTGGCAACTGAGGGTTATATCCTCGTATTCCGTGCCGAGAGCTTTCCTTGACTGGCGAAGATGGACGAAGAACATAACGGACCGTGCGCTTCCGGGAGGATCTTTCTAGCACCAAGAGGTGGATAATCAATCAAGACATTCTGACCACAGTCGCGGTGTGCAACACAGCAGGAGCACCATTTCTCATATCCTTGGACTCGAGCCCTGCTGCCCTCAAAGCGGAAAGTCGTGGATTGCGAGGAAATCACCGATGTGCAATGGCCAAGCAGTCAGATTTCCAGCAGGCCAGGGTTACACAATATGATGCTCCTGCGAATCTACCTCGCCTGCCGCTACTTGTATTACAGCCAGGATGGTGGAAAAGGGTCGCACCTGAATAAAAATAAATAAAGCTCTTGGCTGCATATGCTCGCGCGAATCATTTGGCGCGGTGATGCATCAATGGCAAGATCTTTTGTCCAAATTCCCGACCGAAAGTAGCAAAAAGGCAAAAGAAAAACATACAACACCGAGGATTCCCAGGTCGTCACCGACCCTAGTACTAATTCGGCTCTCTGCTGCTTATATATGGGAGAGCGGACGGGATCCCTAGTATTCAGCAGGATGTGGTCGTATGTGAAAGAGATAAGCATTTTTAGTATCTATATTTACCCCAAGCCAAAGGGCGACTTTGATGAGACACTCTCTTCTAGGTTGTGCGCAGCGCCTGGCCGACAGAACACTTGTTAACCAAAGTGAATAGTAGCATTATGCGTCCATGAAAAGGTCCCTAGTCGAGCAAGACAAATTAGTCTTGTATGCACTTTCTACTGCCAAGATCAACCACAACGCACTAAAACATCATGCCGCCCAAGGCCATGCCACCAAACAGCGGCAGCGCCATCGGCATCATGCCCATACCTCCGCCATACCCCATCCCCATAGGCCGATTATACGGCCCGAACGGCCTTCCATAGGGCGACCTCCCCATGCCCCCTCCACCATAGCCACCGCCCATACCCCCGGGATACATGCTGCTACCCATCCCACCACCCCCAAGCATACCCCCGCCCCCACGGTACGACGAATAAGATATCGGCCGCACGTGCCGCGCCCCCCTCGGCACCCCGGGGGCGTCCGCCGCATAAAACACCTCCTCGAGCGACGGGCTGAGCTGCCTCACGCTCGTGACGCCGGGGAAGTTCGAGTCGGGCGGCTCGAGGTAGACGTCCATGCCGTCGTCGTCCTGGCCGAGGAGCTGCGGCTTGTTGGTCTGGATGGCGGCGGCCAGGCCCCGGCGGAACAGCTCGTGCTGCCGGTACAGGTCCTGCTCGCGCTCCTGGCGGCGGGCGCGCTCGGCGTTGCGCTCCTCGTGCGTCGTGCCCGTGATCTTGTCTTTCATCTTGCGGCCGAAGGAGCGCGGCTTGCTGCTGCTCCCCTGCTGGTGGGGCGGGGCTTCGTGCGCGGCGCCGGCACGGGTGTGGTGGCTGGAGTCGCCCTCTTCTTCGTCGGTGGTCTCGGCGGCGATGTCTTCTTTGCTGGGGTGGCGGGTTAGGCCGCCCAGGCGCTCTCGCTCCTGGAGAGGGAGCGAGTTGAGGAACTCTTCATCGTCATATGGATGGTGCCTAGTGGTTCACTTTTTAGTCTCTGAATATGACAGTAAATTCATCATGAGGCATACCATATAGAACGAGGCGGGTCAGCTCGTATATCTACGAAGAACTGATGGTGGTTCTCCGGATCAAATGTCCGCACCCACCCATCCGGGAGGGGTCTCGACTCATCCTCGACTTGTAGTCCATGGCTGTTAGCATGGGATACCCGGAGCCCAGAGCGGAAGCTAGTTAGGAGACCGGAGACTTACTGCTACGGCGCCTTTGCGCAGAGATTCCGTTGCGCTCCCGCTGCGATAAGCGGGCAGTCCCAACGGCCTGCTCGTATGAAGGAGGATCTTGTGATGCCATGCTGATTTTTGCTATCAATATAGCTTGTTATCCAAGTGTTTGGAATGTTGAAGCTCTCTACACATCTGATTGACAACGGCAATGATTTATCGCGAGGTCAGATCATGCCGTGGCACGACGTCACTATGAGGTCAATATTGGCGTTGTACTCACGTCGTCATTGGTGTATCCACAGTTCCGCTACAAAAGCCGTGCATGCTCGGAAATCAAGATACTCGAAAATCGTCAGTGGTTGACGCACTCTACGTGTGTCCTGCAGGATGGCAAGCTTAAAAAGGAAGTATATTGGCGGGTTTAAGGGGTGGCTTGCATGCTCTCTACTATAAAGTTGGGATGGCCAGTTGCAGCATATGCGCACACGAACAAACCGTAGCAGTGCCTGATGAAATTGAATCGTCGTTACGAGGAGGGGATTTCTTTTACACAGGTTCCATATTCCAGATAGGTCGGAATTGGCAAGACACAAACCAATAGGGGGGTTACGAGCAAGAAGGCAGTCACTCATTCACATGTCCAATCCAAGAAAATGCATAAATATGAAAGGAAGAAATGAACTTTTTTCTCATAGCTACAACCAATTCGCTGAGCCTGACCTTGTTGAGACCGACGAGTGAGATCGACCGACCGAACCATGTCACGACGACGCTCCAAGTAGAAGTAACGAGCCTGAGAAACCTAACACTGATGATGATGATGATGATGCCGCTGTGCAACAAGACATTGCCTTCTTGGCCACGTCAAACACGACGAGCAGGACCAGGGCTGGACGGATCACCGATGCTAGCGCTACCGCTGCTAGGGGCACTACCGCTCGCGCTCGCACTTCCGCTCCCGGTGCTAGCAATGTCTCCTTCGCCCTCCATCTTGCGCTGAGCTACGTAGCCGAAGCCTGGGGGCGGCCGTAGCGACTCCTGCGTGGAGCCCGGGAGGCTGCCCTCGACGACATCGTCGTCGTTGGAACTCGACTGCGTGAAGCCTGACACATCACTCAGCATCGAAGAAGAACGGCCCCTGGACTGCGTCATGTGCCGAGCATGAGACGCGGGTGACGACTGAGGGACGAATCCAGAAGCGAGCGCAGATGGGCCACCCCAGAGGGACGCATTGTACGCCGATTGGTTCCATGCCGTGTTGGGGTCATAGGGGGCAGAATTGACAGCCGCCCCATGAGGCACTTGACCAGCCGACATGGGCTCCGAGTACTCGAGCGCTCCGCTGTAAATAGCTGCTTGCTGCTGTTGCTGGCTATGAAACGCCTCGATCTCGCTCTTAAGCGACGCGATCACCTGGTCCTTCTCGGCACTGCGGGCGTTGGCAACGTTGTATCTTTCAATCTGCTCGCGTTCCGCTTTGGCAAGATTGTTTTCCAAGTTGCTGCGATCTTGGCGACGTCGCTCAGCCTCATCCAGACCACGAGCGTTGGCATCGGCCAGACGGGAAAGCTCCCCATCAACCTTCGCAATACGACCGCTAATCTTGTTCCGCTTGCCCTCAATGCTCGACTTCTCGTCAACCATGGTTTTCACCTGGCCGTCCAAAAGCGCTTTGAAAGTCTTGAATTCAGCCAACGCTTTGTCGAAACTCGTACGTTCGCCGTTGTAAGCGGATTGCTTCTCTTTCCAAGACTTCATCAAAGCCTCGGGGACAGTGTCGTACTCCTTGAGCTCCGTCTCCAAAAGGGAAATCGCGTGCTGAGCTTGCTTTGTCTGCGTCTGGTTCTGCTGGATCTTTTGGCGCATCTTGTCATCGCCAGTCCCGGCGGACTGGACAGCGGACGACAATTTCTCCAACTCCTTCTTGAGAGCATTCAACTTACGATTCCACTCTTTCCGGATGCCCTTCTGGCGGTTCTTCTCATCAGCGTACCTGACCTCGGCACCTGCAATGGACGTCCTCAAAGTCGTGATGGGCGAGTCCGGGCGAAGTGATCTTTGGTTGCTTGATTTCAGGTTCGACTGGTCAACATCGGCAGTCTTGGCCTGGGTCGTGCGGAGGCTGGTGGAAAGGAGGATCTCGTGAGTCGTCGTGCTGACGAACTCGCATTCGTAGTTGGACATGGGAGTCAACCCGTAGATATCTCCGCTCCAAGTGACTCCACGTCGTCGGTTCTCGCTGGTTTCGGTCTGCTTATCGGGCTCGATGCGGGTGGGCTGCCATATAGCATTGTTCACTCGCACATAGAAAGGCTTGGTCAAATCGATCTCGTGCGACGACGTCCCTCCAGCGCCTCCCGCGGCACCAGTATAGGCCGGGAAATGGCTGGTGTTGAAGGAAACCTCGTCACAACCGACAAAACTAATCCAAATCTGGTCAGCCTCGCTAACAAACGGCGCATTCCCCAAATTGTGAATGCCCGTGGCATTGGCATCGGCAGAATCGGCAGCGCTATGAGTTAGTTCGTATTCCTTTACGACAACGATTTTGGTGCTTGCAATTGCCGCCCATAATGGCTGGCGGTTCCTGATTTGCGCACTCTGCTTTCTCTTTTTCTTCGTGTTGATGGTGGCTTGCGGTTGGAGCGCAGCAGCATCGCTATCGGGCGTCGAGAAACCACCGTCGTTGGAGAAATCCCCGGCGTAGGGCTTACCCGCCTCGGGGTCAATACTCTGCGCCGGATTATCGCGTCGTTCCCTTCTTAAATACCAATCGCGTATGTACTTGACCAGCCCCTGTGTCAATATATGTATCGCCAACACGCTGCGAACCCAATTCACCCAACCGGACTGGACTTTATCGTAGCCCCGTATCGAATCGAGCGATTCCAGAGGATCGTCTATATCCGGGGTCATGAAGCGGCTGGACCCAAGCAAATAGCCGATAGGCGAGTATTTCATCTTGGTGTGGCGAAGGATATGAGACAGCAGAATCATGCTCAGGCAAACCAGGGAATTCTTCATCGATCCACCATCTCTTTCTCTTGATCCTCCGCCCAGCCCGAGGGCAATAACCATCTGCGCCAGGTCCAGGATGACATGCTGAATGGGACCCCAGAGAAAGAGCCATATGAGAAGGACGATACCATCGACACAAACGACGGTAGCAATACTGGGAGCGCCCAAGTTCCACTCGAACACTTCGCTGAGGCTAAGGCCACTGCTAGTTGTTACGAAGGTCAAAAGCGTGAACAGTACGTAGATTCCGGAAAGCGCAATAGGAGGGATCTGCATCAAGATGATGAGAATGGCGATGGTATCCTGAGCAGGGCAGGAGCGGAGGACGGTAAGGATGAACTCGAGAGGGCCGGTGTCGCGGTGGACATTGGTGTTTTTGGTGGCATTGACGTCGATGCGACGGTGGTTCTCGACGGCCTGTGTCATGTTGTACGACTCGGATGAAGAGGACTCGGAGAAGGCGCTCACGGAGCCGCGCCTAGCGGAGTCGTTTGCCATGTCGTCGAGTTCGGGGTCGGCGGGGGTGGCTACAGAAGAGGCGAGGGAAGCGGGTGTCGTGGCAGTTTTGGCAATCGTCGGGGGCGAAGCTGGGCATCCTCCTCTACCCACCTCCGACACATTCTCGCTGGACGAAGCAGCAGAGTGTCTCGAGTTGGCGGTGGCATTCAGATACCCCTGGCTCTTGAGATTCTTGGGGAGCCGCTTGCCGGGGCCGACTAGACCATTATCGTGACGATTGTTGGGATTGTTGCTCTGGCTGTTGGAGGCGGCGGAACCTGATTGCTGCTGACGCTTGGCTGAGGCTGGTGCCCGAGGCATATAATCCGATTACCTTGCCCACCTGGCGAAGCTGACTTGGCCCAGAAGCAGAGTTCCGAGACAGCCAGCAAGCGACCAAAGTCTGGGACGCGGCGGGAGCGAACAAAGGAAGCCTGAAGCGTGGTACGGGGCAGTGGTCCAACCCGAGGCAGTGGTGGGCGGCTTGGGTGCAAAGTTTGGCAGCCTGCGGACCGGTTCAAACAAGGCTTTAGTCGGCGAGGTTAGGCGTCTTCATGGGATGAGAGATAATGAGCGGATAAAAAAAAGGCGTTGGCACCGAGGGCGCGGGCTGTCTGGAATTATGCTTTGGGGATGGCCGCTGCGCGATGACTAAGAATTGCAAGCAAAGGCGGGATTGGGGGGGATGGATGGGGGGGATAAGGAAATGGTGGTAGTGATTCCTAGAGGAGATGCAGTAGTTGTGTGTTAATACTGCTTGGTGTGGTGGGAGGGGTGGAGAGTGAGAGACGGGAGCTGGCTTGGCTCTCTGGACATCGAAAATGATGTTGATTGGGAAGAGAGAGAATTGAGGGGGCCAAGATAATAATAGAAGTCAATAACGACTGGTGGTGATCACTGCTGCTGTTGGCCAAAAACTACAGGCACACACACACACGCACACAGTACATAGACGCGCACATCCAACCAAGTGCGTAGGTATTGTGGATGTGCGGAATTGTGGTACAGCAGGTATGGAACATTGGTATGTCTGTCTGTCTGTCTGTCTGCTAGGTACAGTAGATAACCCTGCAACACTGTATTTTAGGTAGTAGACAGCTTGACAATATGAGGTATGTATGTAGACACACACACACAGAGCGGGCTGATTATGATCTATTGTGCTTTTGTCTCTGTTCACGTTCACACGGATGTATGCTGCTGGTTGGTATATATGCATGCAATAGTGACTGACAACAAAACAAGATTGATTGATAGATCGAATGAATGAGAGCTGCAGGCGCTGACTGACTGGACTGGTCTGGTCTGGTCTACTGGCTGGTAGTAGCAATCAAGTCCAAGATCAGTGAACAAAAAGACAGGGCAATGAAAGGCCAGCAAAAAAAAAGCAAGGCAAAACTGCAAAGCAAGGCAAGGCCGGTAGAGCAAACGAATTAGACAGGGTCAAATTACTACGAGTGGATGCCGCTAGGGGTCAAAGGGGAATGGTAGCAAAGTCTCTTGGGCCTGGGAGGCGGGGTGCAGCCAAGGATCAGTCAGTCATGTACCTAGCAGACAGCGGTACTTAGCCTACCCAGCCCACCGGCCCTTGGCTGTGAATCCTCAAGAGATCCTTTCAGCACACCACTCAAAGACCACTCACCTAAAACCGCACCATCCAAAATGCATTGTCCAATTCTGGTCCAGGGGCCGCGATCTGACCTCCCGCAGCCCCGTCTGTCGCTGCGCAAGCAAGCAAACAGTACCTCAGCACTACAGTATCCGGCCATGACCGCAAACTGTACGTGCCCTGACTGCCGGGAGAAAGCAGGAGCTGAAGACGCAACACTTCAGCTGCTTCTAGCACAGGTAAGGTTATGCATTTGGTAGCTCAAGTATAACATTGAATGAAGTCTTGCTTCCTTCACCTCGGCCTGTATGCGTCTCTTCCCACACGAGCTTTATCGGCGGTGAAGTGTGCAATTTGTCCTGCAGTGTAGCATCACGTAAATACATGCATGCATACATGTAGATAAGATATGCAACCACACACACCACATACACCACACACACACACACGTCTATATTACATGCCGTATGGTGTGGTGGTGTGTGGATGGAAGCCAATCGGCACATAAGGTAGTGGCTTGGGGCAACCCTGCTTGTCTATACGCAAGTACTATCGCCAACGACAGAGATTCAACTATCCCTATGCTTGCTTGCAGTGGCTAGCTATAAAATTTGCTACATATGGCCGAAAGCTCCTTTTGCTGAATGGATACAGGAAATATAGATTTTGTCAGTCCATTTCCCATTTGATATTAATTCTAGTGAGAATACCGCCGAAGAGGGCCACCCGCACCCAGTAGCCCAGATCGGTCTCTCGTAGCGGCCTTTCCGCTGGACTCGTGGAAAAGACGCCCGAGACGAAATTACCTGAGTCCCTGACTCGGACCGTCGCTGTCGAACAAGGGCCAGCCAAGCGCGTCCATTACCTCCGTGTCTCTCCACCTTTTCCTCGAACGCCGTTTCGTAGTCACAGTAGCATTGACAAAGAGTTTTTCTTTTTCTTTTTTTCTCTATCTCTTTTAATGAGCCGGTCCATCCAGCATACGGCACATACTCGGACATTGACCATCGGGCACGAGATGCGAGCACGCGAGCGAGACTGTTCTTAGTTAGCTGGGCTGCAGGCAATACTGCAGGCTGCGATCATAGTGGCATCTGCCATCATGTCGTCAAATTCTATCGCTTGGCGGGGGGTCGCTCTTCAGGATCCCTGAATAACCCCACTGATGAGGAAGCCGTCACGTAACAAGTTACAAAAACCGCCAGACGACGCCGCCTGATTCGCCGCTAGATTCAAGAAGACTTTTTTCTGATTCTCCCCATCGCTCTTGATCCCCATGGTATTAGCAGTAGTAGTAGTAAAAGTAGTAGTGGTATTATCACATCACATGCATAATGTACGTAGGTAGCTTTTGCCTGCCAACCCGAGATTTCTCCATTTCCCCCTGTGGTGTTCTTTAGCATCTAGGCTACGAGCAGACGAAGGCCGGCGTAAGGAACGACTCGATACTACTGCAAAACAGGGAGAATGGCAAAATGGATCGAGGACGTACGGCCGGCGCGGCAAAGGGGCTAAATCCGCTGATCCGTTGGATGAATCGGCCTGGCCGGTTATCGCTAGGGGTCAAGGGTCTCTCCCGCGATTCAAGGCGCACGTTGCAAGCTTGTTCAAACCACGGCGTCTAACCTAGGTCAATGACCGGCCATGGACGTATGAAAGCTGGGCGGATAACGATGCCCATAGGCAGTGACTGTCCGCTGGAGGAGGTTCCCCAGACATTTTACAGACCATGTGGCTCGTGTCTACGATCCACTGTCGATCGGTCAGCCTCATTGTCTTCTGATTAGTCGAGGGCCCCTCGCTTGAGTCTTGATTGTCGATGCAGATTGCGATTGATATGGTCTAGTTGCTATACCATACCGCATGTGTTGCTATACTCCTTCTCGCCAATGCAACCTCAGCCAGCCAGTGACTTGATATAGACATTACCTATCTAAGCTGGGCAGCTAGATTTGTTACTTGGTTGTCCCATGTCACAAACTGCATTGATACTTGGAGTAAGTGGTATTGTCTGCTGGTATGCAACAGGTTGGAAGAGAAGTATTACACAGGCTGTGTGGGGTCCGTCTATCCTGTCCGGCGGAGTAAGCATGGCATTAGGGCCATTCACCATCCAATGTGTTTAATTTGCATTGCCGATCATTGCTTGACTGGCGCCATGGGCTGCAAGCTGATGGACTGATCACTGATCACTGATCACACGCACGCACGCAACTGCCAGACTCCTTCCTTAGCGGGATATGGATGAACCAACAACTAATAGCCAACCGCACGATGAGCAGCGTGTCGTCGCAATGCCTTTGATGTGGTATACGTAGTGTGCAGTAATAATGTGGTATATGTGGCCAAGTCGGCGAAGTAGAGAGTGAATGGGGGGAAAGTGGACGACCTCGTCCCAGTACTGCTCGTCCCAACAACGCGCGAGCACTTCAGATCTGAAGCGTGGGTTGGTTGCTGTGCGCAGGCACCCAGATTCCCGAGCCAACAAGTCACATCCATCTACCTGCACTGCAGCTTACGTGGTTCCGTTCCCTATTGAGGGCCTACAGTACATAGAGAGGTGTGTGTGTGCGTATGAAAGAGAAAGTGTGTGTCTCACTTCGTGCCACCGCACAAGCTTTGCCGCGGGGAGACTTGCGAGGTACGCAGCCGTCGGAGAAGACAACCACCACCACCACCCTCGAAAGCTTCATCCCCCACACTCATTCCCGCCCAGCCCAGCACACTAGGCGGGATATGGCTAAGCTCATCGATTTTCCCATGGCCGGCATTCAGACAACCTTCTTTTTCTTTATCTGGTGGAGTTCTTCAACGTATCATTGCCGGATTAAAAAGCAGGGGTACGTCTAAGCTGGCCGTGCTACCTTATATCTCATGATACCCCCCATTCAGAGTAGTCGAACTACCGAGAAGGTGTATTCCCGCGATAGGAGCTGGTGACATTTCAGAGTTTTACCAAGTAATCCATCCTCAGTCGTAATGCACATGCGATATACCAGCCGTTTCATGCCTCCGGATGCTTAAATGTGGAAGAGCTGGCTGCGTGGGAGGCATGCAATCTTATTATCATTGTGGCCAATATTCAGTATAATATGCGCCTGTTCTCGGGGGCCAGATATGTCAAGATATCGATCTAAAACATCTGGAGCTTACATTCCTTGTTTTTGCCCACGCTTCCAAAGGTGCAGCTTACCATGTTGAAGACGTACATTTCAAACCCTGGATCATTATCGTTTCTTGTCGTAACTGGGCAGCGTGTTAGCCTAATAGGAAATAAGTTGGCGCGATACTGTGATAGTTAAGTGAAGTGGTAGCAGAGACGCAGAACCAGTTTCGGCAATAGCCCTCGTGGGCAATCATCAATACATGGTAATTCAGTGGGTGGGATGTAATTTTGATACCGTAAGTCGAGTGAAGGCCTGAGATCAACGGAGGCATTCATGCCCGCAATTCGAGTGTCCCTTTGGCGCACGTTTCACTGAGATTATACATCGCTTGGATTATGAAATGATGCCTGCCAAATGACATTGATCTAGCCAGCAGATTGTATATGGGCATACTCGAATATACTCAGTCCTTCTATAACCGCTCACTCTGGCAAGAGAAACTGGCCCGAATCTGGATGACTCGGAATTAGACAGCTACAACCTCAACTTGGCCATGCTCATCCCCGTCAGAATCCTCCTCCCCGCCAGAGTCCTCCTCCTCAGAAGAGTATCTACGGACGACAGGCCCGCATCCGCATTCTTCCGTTGCCTCATCCACCTCAGCAGTTTGTTCATCGTTAAGAACCAAGAAATTGGCTTCGTGGCCGTTCAAAAGACCACGCGTGACAGGCATCGTGCTGCTGCCGAGCGCATTGATATCTACCATGATCCGGAGAGCTAAGTTAGCCTTGTCGTCACTCTCCATGCTGCGCAGCGCCCAGGCGAATTCTCGGATGTTGTCTTTCTCCCACATGGTATTGTTGTCAAGTTTGTAGAGGTCGTCCTGGAAATCGTACAGGAACTTCCACCCTTCGTTGGGCCCAATTGTATTATCTACCAGCAAATATCGCTCAACTTTACTCAAGTAGAGGTGAATGTCGTCCCACAAAAGGGTTGAATGACACCAGCAAATGCAAGTGCGGGAAACGGTCGAAAAACTCAGAGACTCATCGATTTCCCAACCAGCAGACAAGAGGCTCTTAAATTTCTCGATATCGCCCCCAGTCGTAGGTGCGTAGTACACCTGCGTTCCCACGTACAATGAGCCGGTTGCTGCCGCGACAGCAGCAGGACATTCGCGTAAATGTGTGCAGCTCCGAGCGTAGTTCATGACCATAATGTCACTCTGAAGGTTGAGATACAGTGATCCGATGATGACTGATGTGTCAAGGCCACAGTCATCCACCAAGCTGCAATCTTCAAAGCAATCCTTGATGTACTGTTCGTCGTGCATAATGTCACTGCTACAGCGGGTGGCCCTCGGACCAGGAAAGACAACTCGCGGACCAGGATAGGCAAGTACATCGACCTTGTATGTGTAATATCGGAGAGCACAGTAGCGGCTCTCTTTGTTGATGGTAAGGAGTGGCGAAACAAGTTGCTTCCGCGGCTCGAAGTTGTAGACTGGGGTGGTATTGACCAGTACCATCCGGTGTGAACTTTCTTGTTCAAGAAACGTGTCCCAGACCTCCAGGCGTAACTCCTTGGGGAGCTTCCCAAATAATTTGAACATCTTGACAAAGAATCTGGAAGCACCGAAGTTTGGTTAGTAAGTGAGGTATGAATACAATTATTCACATGGACATACCTATCAAAATCAAATTGATCGGCGAGCTGATGTGTTGTGTCCACTACGTATATTGCCTCCAGCGTGGTAACTGCGCGCTGTGGTCGTGGGGTATGAACGCTAATCCGACGATGAGCTGGTAGGTGTGCTCAGTGATTCCGAGTTAGCTTGCGAGGTAATGTGCTGGAAAAGACTGAGGGAGAATGTGCTCGGTGTGTATGAGTGATTGATGGCAGGAATGGCAGGTAGGTGTGCCCCAAGTTTCCACCGTAGTTTCCTCTAGACCTTCGTTCGAGGACGCTTGTGTCAGGCGCTCGTCACTTGTATTAGATGTGAAGAACCTCAGGCCGTCGATTTGACTCTCAAAATATGAGATCAACGAGATTGGCAGACCTTGAAGTACTTGTGTTGGGATTAGATGAGGCTGGAGATGGGTAGGGTTGTCAGCACCACCCAATTCTCTCTTGGGCGGAAAACAGACGCTGCACGTTAACTGACTGGGTAGAGACGCGAAGTGAAATGTAAACACCACTGTCATTCATGGAAAGTGGGAGCGGAGTCTTGCAATTGAAGCAGAGGAAAGCAGTCTCGGCGCTCAAAAAAGGCAAGAGCATGTCCTGGTCTGAAGAACCTTGGGCATTGGGTCTCATGGTACAATCACATTCCTGAGGTATGAGCAGGTACCTGATAATCGTGCTGAACTGAATTGGAAGGCGCGGGTTGTCAAGTCCTATATTGGTTGACCATCCGGCAGTTTGCCTTTGTGATGCGCCAGCTTGGTAAAGATGCTTCAAGCAGGATGTATATTGCCTCTGACATATATGGGAATCAACCTGTCTTATAGCCATCATGAGCCTGCCTTCCCAGCAGCACCCAGATTCTCGACCGCGTCCTCGCGATTCCAAGTCTCCTTCTCGAGCGTCTCGACCTCGCGCGCCAGCTCCTGGATCCGCAACCTGGCCCTCCTTGTCTCGCCCTCCTGCCGTTCCCACGTATCCCGGAAGGTCTGGAGCACGAAGGGCGGCATGGTCGCCTTCTTGCCCGCGCCGTAGTCGTAGATGACCACGTCTTCCTCGGTGCGCGCGGCGATGCGGCGGTGCTTATGGGACAGTATCATGCAGTCCAAGATTAGGGATGTGTCAGACTCCGAAGGCAGGGAGCGGAGCTTGTGGTACACTGATATACGATCTGGGTAGACCACAGGCTAGATGGGTGAATATGTCAGCTTAGAACCCTTGGACTGGCATCCTACCAACCAAGGACGTATTAGGTAGACAGGGGGCGGAAAACCGTACAAACTTGTAATCGGCCTTGATACTCTTCATAATCAGCCCGACACCGCGAGGATTCATCAAATCCCTCCAGTCGTCCGCATGAGCCGGGTTGACGTTTGCAAAGTACCTCACCCAGTTGACCCTGGAGGCCTCAGCGTACCGTATATAAGCCGCATTATTGACGTGTTGCTGCCGTTTTGTGTTAGCAAGATAGAAGACTGACTACTCCCCGAAATGCGAACGGTATAGAAAATATGACTTACAAAACTGTCCATTTCTCCCCACACCACCGCCTGCCCCTCGAGCCCCCCTTGCTGCAGAAAGCCCTCGCTACCCGCCGACAGACTCCGCCACTCGCGAGTGAGGGCGCCGAGCACCCCGGCCACGCGGTGTACCTGGACCGGAGAGCAACCGAAGATGATGCATTTCCCCAGGCGCGCCTGCAGATCGGCATACCACCGGGATGACGGCATGTCGGGTGCTTGCTGTTGTTGCTGCTTCTGCTGCGAGGAGCTGCGGTTTGCCGAGCAGCTGAATGACCGACTTGATTGCGGCATCTGCCGCCGAGAAGACCCAGATAACACATCGTACTTGTTGGTGGTTGTTGACGTCGCTTGCCATAAGCGTTGCCCGATCTGACTGCTGGATGTCGTTAATGAGACGAGCCCTCTCCTCGCCTGTGACCGTACCGCCGACATGTTTTAACTTAAATTCAAGTACCAACGATAAAGGAGATATGCAATGCGCCCTCAGAAACGAGAGACTGTGAACTCATTAATGAAAGTAGAGGGATAAGGTCAGAAAGAGTCTCCAGAGTCTGCTGCCGAGACTCTCGGCTGAGGGCTAAGTACGGGGTACGTACGGGGAGCGGTTCCAATGCTGGGGTAGCGATAAGATAAGCAACAACACCCGGATGTCGTCACCTCGGCATTCAGTCTGCCTACTCTGTAACTCACTTACATCCATCAATCTCAAGACAGAGCCCAGCGTCCTTGTCAATTGCTTGTTCTGCCCATTCAAGAATGCATTTGTGATGCTCGCCTATTCCATACTATAGTCTGATCGAGCATAACACTCGGAAAGGGAAAGTCGGATTTGCCGACTGGCACGAGTAATCATGTCCGCCCCCAACCCAGCTCTTCGAAGAGAGGTGATCGCCATATACAAAGGTACGAAATATGGCCCTGCTCTTATGTGAAGATATAGCATCCTGTATTCTTAGTCATTCCCAAGTAACAATATTATCTAACAAAATGTAGAGCTCCTCTACTTGGGAAGAGAATACCCCCAAGGCTACGACTGGTTCCGGCCCCGCCTGCACCGGGCCTTCATGGCCAGCGCCGGCCTCCGCGACGAAGAGGCCATCCGGAAAGGCATAGCACGAGCCGAGTTCGTGAAGAAAGGTACACAAGGTTACTTACTGCTGTCCACGCTACACTACCCACACGTCATATTGCTTTACGGGAGAAGAAGAAAAAAAAAACGAAGTATGTATGCTGACCACCTATATCTACCGTATAGAGATCGAGGCATTGTAAGTAGAAATCCAAAACTTCTTTCTTGTATTCCAAACGGTAGATCATACCTATTATGCCGTGGTCTACATACAGTACATCCATCCCATTACCCCCCTTTTCTTTTCACATTTCCCCCAGATCCAGCACTAGCCAGAAATATTTGGCTGGCTTCAATCCAGTCCCACCTGAGAGTGAGTGCCATGCATAGATGACCCCATGAGGAATATGACTCTCTGGAATGAATCCATCACCTCTTCTCTCATTTCCATTACCTATAATCATTCATTTGAGGGGTATATATGTTTTGCATTTGAACGAGTACTGACGCAAGTCCGGGGTATAAAGATATTATTTGAAACGATATAGAACATTGCGGAAAAGATATGACGCGACCTGAGAAGAACGAGCCATTGTGCGTAAGAGACAAACCTCAAAGCACGGAACCTGGTCACGCTTTACTTAAGGAAGAGCAGGAGCAGGCTGCTAAGCTAATGGGTTAGGATAACCCCCGAGCAGCATCGTCTCGGTAAAAGTAATCGTGTCCGATAGATGATTGGCATGGTAGATTCAGGTAGCAATTCGAAGGAATCGTAAGCAGGGACAGAAGGACCTGTCTACTACTTCCTCTTCCGCGCCGTCCAAGCGCCCACCTCCAAACACTCGCCCCAGCTCGTTCCCCCCTCCTTCAGGAGATCGTTGATCATCTTCCCGGCCCACCCATCCCACTCGTCCTGACTCTTCCCGCTGCTCTCCCGTAGCAGCGGCTCTAGCGCCTGGATCATGCCGACGACCGTCTCCAGCGCAGTCCGTCGGACGGCCGCCTGCACCTGGCTTAGTGACTTGCCGCCGCCCCGGATGGACTTGGCATCGCCCAGCTTCCCCTTCCCCTTCATGCTATCAATATAGCTCTTCCCGTCCTTGGTGACTACACCGCCGACGCCTTCCCGCTCCCAGCGAACCTCGGACAGGGGGACCGCCATACGCTTGGACCTCACGTCGCTGAGGCCGTCTTCTTGGAGTAGCGAGGGACCGGTGTGGGTACAGGGTACAGAAGATATAGTACATTTGTCTAGAGCCTTGCTCAGCCATCCATTGTATTCAACCAGGAAAGGGTTCAACGGAGTGGACAGCGGCGTGTTGGCCGTGATTATGTAGGCTCCATAGCGAGAGACATGGTCCTCTTCGCCAGCGTCGGATTCGCTGTCATCTTCTTCATCGCTGTCACTGTCGCTGTCGCTGGGGCTGTCAGCGGGCTCGTCCGCAGATGCCCCTTTGGTTTGACTGGTCGGGGCGTGCGGCCTGAGCATGCGGATGGTATGGTCCGAGTCCCAAATTTCGAGAACACCACCAGGGCGCAGAACTCGTAGGTATTCATCCATGAAATTCTGATATGTCCTACCTGACGGTGTCGCAAACGACATGTCCTTTACCATGACCAGATCGAATTCGCCGGCGTCGACGGGCCAAGGTGTACGGCGCATATCGTGCTGGATGAAGCGCCAGCGCATGTCTTTGTCGGGCTTGGAGTTTGGATCAAGACCCGAGCCGCAGAGAGGGACTATATCAATGCCCGTGAAGGAAATGGAGCCATGACCATGCTGAGCGAAGTACCGATGGCACATCATACTCCAGAAGCCGGTACCGCATCCTACTTCAAGCACACGGGCTGGCGGCTTCGCCGAGAAGGCGGGCGAGGTAATGGGCCCACCGAAGAGCTGGAAAAGCAGCAGGGTGCGTAGAGATTGACGGTGCAGCTCAGCAAGATCAACAGGCAACGGGTACGTAAGAGTGGGATCTTGTATATATGTACGGTTGTTTCTTATGATGAGCGGTTTGGGGCCGACGGTGGAGCTGGGCTTGGTCGAAGTGGAAACATTGGAGGCGGAGATGGAGCCCTCCGTGGAGGAGGGCGGAAGAGTTTCGGAAGAGGTCATGAGGCCGGCCGTGTTGTTGGAATGATTTGTGGCAGAAGCAGAGGCAGACGAGACGCTATCGTTGCGGTAGGAGGGAGGGTACTTAAAGGAAATCTCGTCGTGTGTCATGTTCGCGGCGGCATGGCGGAAAGGGTGGAATAAAAAGGAGCGCGGCGAAGACGAGGAAGACGAGAGCGAGGGCGTGGGAGGTAAGTGATTGTACTGGTGTTTGCTATCGGCAGGGAAAGAGGTAACCGCAGGCGAATTGACTTTTGATTTGGGATGGGTCGCAACT
The DNA here is from genome assembly GCA_039105305.1 of Apiospora arundinis. Lineage (NCBI taxonomy): Eukaryota > Fungi > Ascomycota > Sordariomycetes > Amphisphaeriales > Apiosporaceae > Apiospora > Apiospora arundinis. The sequence goes on from JAPCWZ010000006.1 coordinate 936,416, forward strand.
CGGCCCGGTGACAAGGGGGTGGTGCTAGTGCTGCCGTCTGAATGGGGGTTGCCTAAACCTGCGTTGTTTGCGTAGTGGTTGTAGTACTGCGAATGGTGGCGGTCTTTGATGGAAGAGGAGGTGGATGGTGAGGGTGAGGGCAACGGGGAAGTAGCCGTTGGTGGTGCTGGTGCCAGGCCGGCAGTGGGCGGTGATTGGGGAGTCGGCGGCAATTGGGAAGAGGAGGAGGACTGCGAGTGCGACTGCTGTTGCGCTGACGGCGGGCCACTGCTGTGCCACACAGGCGAGGTTACCGACGGCGAAGACTTGTTAGGCGAATGCCGCGCACGCGAAGGCGAAACTTTGGAGGGGTTCCAAAGCAAGGAGTAGTCGTAGCCGTAACGCGGGTTCAAAGGGCTACGCTGCAGACTGGCAAACCTGTGGTGGTCGCCGCGATGGGAGGGCTCGCGCTTGAGGTGGCCAGGTGTGGAAAGAGCGCCAAGAAGATCCTCTTGACTCCCGCCGAGACGGTCGACATGGATAGGCGCAGGCGGGACGCGTTTGTTGGAGGCTGCGCGCTCCCGTGCTTCGGTAACAGCAGCAGCAGGAGCAGAGGATGGAGACGAAGGAGACGGAGACGGAGACGGAGACGCAGACGAAGACTCAGATAGCGATGACAGGCTTTTCTGGTTAGACAAAACAGGGGTAGTAGCCGACGTAGGAGAAACAAATGCAGGGGCGGCGGGTGAATTTGCCGGGGGCAGTGGCAGTGGCAGTGACAGCGACAATGCCAATGCGGCTATCGAATTGATGGCGCCACTACCGTCGTGGTTGCTGGCCTCACTGAGGGCACCACCGACTGCGTCTTCTTCTTCTTCTTCTTCAGCGGTTCCGGCACTGGTAGTAGCGGTAGTGGTAGTAGTTGTGCGTGGGCTCTGGGGGGCGCAGGTGGTGTCGCTGCTATCGCCCGCTGCGACGATGTTGTTGGTAGTGGTGGGAGAGGTGGGAGTGGGAGTCGCAGTGGACCCGATAATCCTGTTTCTGGTCCAAGTGGGGTTTCCATTGTCGGGGAAGATTGCGATTGCTTCCGATGACCAACCATACCCAGCATGCGCAGCACCAGCACCAGCACTGTCAATGCTTAATATGTTGTTTGTCTTTAATGCGCCATCATAGCTACTACTGCAGCTCGGGTCGGCATTCTGCAGCCTCTTGACAACAACCTGGTCGACGTTTTCGGAAGCGGACCGTCGAAGTATGGATCGGGTCCTGCTGGGAGGAGGTGTAGTTGTAACCGGAGTCGAAGCCGATGTCGAAGTCGACGATGCTGTGCTGGTGCTGCTAGGACGTATACTCCCAGCTGCGTCCGCCGACAGCGCTGATCTTTGTCCGTGTCCTGGTCGGGCTTGACGAGGTCGCCTGTCGCTGGTGGGAAGCCGCAGAGGGGTCCTGACTCGCAAGTGCTCTATCCCACTGTATTGCCCCGTCTCGGTTCTCGCTGCCGTCGGCCGGCCTGATGACACCACGTCTGGAGAGGACAGTGCAACGTCGTGCGACGGGCGATTTCGGCTGCCAGATCCTGCGCTGCTGCTGGCCGTCCTCGAGTGCCCTGTCCTATTGTTGTTGACGTCGTGGCTGCTGTCGACCGTTCGTACCGAATGCGCCCGTCGTCTCTGACCAATCCCCGTCGTCTTGTCATCGTCTCCCTCTTCCAGTCCCACTATCTCTTGCTCCTTGCATAGGGAAGATTCGGGTCGGAAGCCGGCCACCGCCAACGTCGACCAATGAGCTGCATTGCTCATTGTCGAGATTGCTCATGCAGGGTTCTGGTATGTTACGTGGTCTGCTATTCCGAATCTGTCACCTATTGATATCAGTTGTTTGTGATGGTCATCACCTTGGTTTCCCAGTTGCGAGGCGCTGTTCCCTCCTTTCCGGAGCGTTGTATTCCCTGGTATCGACATTCGTGTGGTAATGACCATCGGTAGCAGTCTTTTGGATTATCGTGATCGATGTGGTTTCGTTGAACAACCAAGAGGCGAACTCATCAGCATTTGGTCAAGCCACGTGCCTCCATCAGACGACGCTAAACCTCGCGTATAGTTGTAGCATCTGGGGGATGCTTGTATTGCAGTCTCTTCCAAATCAAATTCGTGCTTCAATAGAGATTGCTGATCTCGAGTTCTTTCTTACTTTTCGAGCTGTTCGTGTCGGGCTACCCAAGTGTTCCTTGATGAAGAATACTGGTTGTCGTGAGGCATACTGGCTGGTCTTTAATGGCGCCGGTAAAGCTAGACGGTAGAACGGCAAGTCGACGCAATCGGCAGGCTCCCTCTCGCCTTGGGGTTTTATTCCCCTGGGGCGGAGGAGGGAGCGCATTGAGCGTACCTTATTCACGCCCAGATGAGTGCCCGTCATTTGGCCAAGGGGTTGGCGGAAACTCTATAGCCGCCTACCGAAGTCTGATGCCCAATTCGAAGGCCTGGTGGTGGCTTGCGTTCGTTGTTGTTGCCGGATTGCGCTCATAATGCCAGATTACCCACTGGTGTGTCTATATACCAGTATCTGCTTGGCCCATGGCTGGCAGCACACCGGAGGTTGCTCACGGACGGTGGAAGCAGCAACAAGCACATAGCAAGAGCTTCTCGCTCGGATCACGGTATTTGCTACCGAATATGACCTGCTTGTGTAGGGAGGCTGATCAAACAGGTATCGCACTTTGCTCTCCGGTTCTGATTTCTGAGCGACCGTATCTTCAGGGACGTGAGTTGTGGTCGAGTAAGTCTGCCTATATGGACGGAGTACAGATAGCAGCATCGATTTCCCACGTCACGACAAGTTCAGTTCTATTTGTCAGAATGGCATCTGTGGCATCTCTAAGTTTGGAAGTGAATTGGTATAAGCAACCATACCAAGCTAGCCAGCGTTTATGTAGCCCACCTACCTTCCTATAGGAAGGTCGCATGCCACCCCCCATACCCGAGCCACTACCGACACACCTATTTACGCATGCAGCTGCTCTTCCCGTCTACTCAGCTGGTAGCCGATATTACTCACTGCGCATATCTCCCTCCAAGTTGACCAGGTCCTGGACGTCAAAGCTTGGCAGAGCTGAGAGCTCGATTAGCTTCGGGACTAATATCGAGTGTTGTGTAAGCAGGCCATGACTACCATGTGTATTGGAACAAGCAGCCATTTGTTTCGAGGTTGCCGTGAGCAACGCTGGGTTAGACTATCATAATACGACTTGAGATATGGAGGCGTTGTTAATGACCCATTCTCACCCTTACCCAAGAAGATGTGTGTACACGACCAGCATCAACATCTGACAGATCAGTCTGCACGCCAGTTCAATGTCATCTGGCATTGATATCCGACTTGACCTATCATTGATATCCGACTTGACCTGTCATTACATATAGACGCCTACGATCCTGGAAGATAACACTACCTACACATACATGCAGATATATCATGTACCTACCTAGGTATATATCTAGTTAACTGTCGTAAGGGCGAGTAGGAACTCATGGGGGTAAATAGGAATGAGTCTCTTCCCTGTTGAACTCAGGTTTCCCGTTTGCGTGGCCTACTAATTGACGGTACATAAAGTGCGTACTTACACACAATGCTTAGCTTGAGTACCTTGCTTGACACAATCTGTGTGCATGTGGCTGCAAAAGTGAGGCCGTGCAAATCAAGGTCAGCTGGTGAGTTCATTGTTGAGCTCACTCGGTGTTAGGTAAGATGTTAGTCGGGGTGGGGGAGGGGGAGGGGGATGTTAGTGGTTCAAGGTTAGGTTAGAGGTTACCTGGGACTTACAGCACTACTAGGGGCCTGGGCAGCTGGGCAGCTGGGCAGCTGGGGGGCTTAAGATCATAAGGGGGAGAGAGTGGGGGGCGAGGCTGAGGAGTCCAGGCAGGGTTTAGTGGTGGGATGGTCCAAGCTTCCTGGAGTGCGCAGGAGGAGCTTTAGGACAGCAGACCTGACACCAGCCGACAAAAACGTCGTGCGGTGCGGGTTCAGTCAGTACGAACGAACATTGATTGACCAGATTGATGGACGCACCCGAAGCAACGCGATAACCAACTGTACTGTCAACAGCATTATTTTTTGGAAGAGACGATATGAAACCAATTGAGAGAGCACTTTGAGTTCGAGCGACATATCTGCCTCTACTTGACGCAAGAACCCACGGAGCGAAGCAGGAAAAGTAAGTCGGCACCGACCTTATCTACTTTACTGACTACCTCCCCCATGTTGATCTGGTGGTGTCTGGTGGTGTCTGGTGTATACAACCTACATCCAGCCTTGACTGTACAGCTCGCTAGCTACATACATACACACCACATACATTGATACATCTTCTGACCAAGCACCGTTCGAGTATCCATTTGCCATCCCAACTGACAATTGACCGCCAGCATCTTCCTATTCAATGTGCCTCACTTCTTGACGTTGATCCATCTCGACCCCAACCAAGACCGACAACATCTCTTACCGAGCTGCCCGCGCCCGCACCATAAACATTGCATCCTTTTCCGCCAAAGCATTCGTTGAGTCTTCTGTCGCAACCGACCACCTTTCGCGACCACTCCGTTCGCAGCTCTGCAACCACGCGAGCTGCTGCTGCCGCCACACTACACTCTTTCGGCTTGCTTGCCGACCCTCTACATACAACATCATTTGAACAGACTCCCAACTGGCGCAACCAGAGGCATATTCCTTCCACCCAGGTATGTTGGCACTGATCCTTCGGGGAACAGCATGGGCCCCCAGAACACATCACAAGATAAGGCAGGGTGGACACTGGTGCAGCTTCACTTGATCCCTCCCTGCTATCTAGCTATTTTACGGGCTGTGACTGACATGATTCTGTGTGAGAAGCCAATAGGTTGCCCAACAGGAAACGCGTGCCCCGGACACCTGCAAAGGTGTAGAAACGACAAGCCTCATAGGCTTCCCCAGAGCAGTTGCTACCGTTCGATCAGCGTAGCGTCCAGATGTTGCCGCAGGTTGTTCGACAGACACTACTCCCCTTCTTCCTCTCCATCTACAGACCAGCACCCGAGATCTGTGGATAGGTCGATCGTGTTTGGACAATTCCACTCTTGGCGCTTCCGATTTGACCAACACTCGAAAACGCTACTGCAACGCACCTCAGTGCGGCCGCTGTCTCTTGTCTCTGTCGAGACCTATGGCGAAGGGTCAAAATCGCATGCAACAACGAAGGCCATTCCGACTAATCCATACCGACAATTCTTCACTCCTTTTTCACCTGCCGACGCAAACACCGACATCTTTCACCTTTGTTCCACATAAACCAGACAAACACACGAGCTGAACATAAGTCGCACACAGTCGGGGCAGCATGTACGGGCCGCAGCAGGGCCACAACTCACGCCTGAATGGCGTGCCAGGGGGTAGGGGCTTGGGGCCTCAGATGATGTATCCCACATACGTTCAGTCTCAGGGCAATCACCAACAACATCATTCGCACCCTCAACAGCACCACCACAATATTCAGCAAGACCATGCCGCTCATTCATCTGCCGCTACGGCGGCTCTCAACCAGATGACAGGTGGTTTCCCAATGTCAACAAGCGCAACCCCTTTTACTCCCAACTCACGGCAGAATGGTCATCCCCCCGCATCACGGAACGGACCCCCGGGGCAACCTCTTAGCGAGGTTATGGCGGAGCAAAACCGTGCTTTCAAGGAATCAGAACATGCCCATTCGATAATGACCGACCAGCATCAGCCACATTTCTTTGCGAGAGCCAAGGCCAACGAAAACAGGGGTGTTGGCCCAACTATTAGCAGCATCGCCGCCTCGAATCCTGGCGAATTGGGCTCTTCTGCTCTCAACGGAGATGACGAAGATAGAGGACGTCCCATCAACCTGGACGAGTCCGAGGATCGCCAAGATTGGCAGAGTCTCGATCTGAGTGGTCAAGGGCTACGGGCCGTCTCGTTGACCGTATTCAACCGTTACGCGTTTGTCGAGGAACTGTATCTTCCTTCCAACGGCTTGACATATCTTCCGTCGGAAATTGGCCAATTAAGAAAGCTACGCCATCTCGATGTGTCCTTCAACCAGCTGTCCGAGTTGCCCCCTGAGCTGTGCATGTGCACCCCGTTGCGGAAGCTTCTTATGTTCAACAACCAGATCAGAACCCTGCCCTCAGAACTCGGCGCTTTGCATTTGTTGGAGTTCTTGGGATGGCAGGGCAATCCCCTGGACGGCGAATTGACCAAGCGATTGAGCGAAGAAGGCACCAAGAGCCTGATCAACCATCTCAAGGAGAGTGCCCCTGGTAAGTCAACAGCCTGCGTCTTTTGTATCATATTTCATGATGGATTCTGACCTGTTATCTTTTTAGTACCCCTCCCTCCACAGCCCCGCGCCATGATCGGGCTCCAGGAGGATGTTCCACCTAGTTTGGAACGCATTCGGGTGTTGTCGTGGAACACTTTGTGCGATAAGTATGCCACAAGTCAACAATACGGCTACACACCCGCAAGCGCACTTTCATGGGAGTACCGCAGTGAGAGTATTCTGAGAGAGATGCGTGACCGTGCAGCGGATATCATGTGTCTCCAGGAGACGTCGGGTGAATCATTCGACAATTTCTTCACGCCGGAGCTGGCCAAGGATGATTACCGGGGCGTTTTCTGGCCCAAGACCAGAGTATCCCACATGAGGGACAAGACTGAGCAAGGCCTTGTGGACGGTTGCTCGATCTTCTACAAGAACACGAAGTATATCCTTTTGGATAAGCAGCTTATCGATTTCAGGCAAACTGCCATCAATCGACCGGATATGAAGGCAACCGAGGATGTCTTCAACCGGGTAATGCCCAAGGACAGTATCGGTGTGCTCTGCTTCTTCGAATCCCGACTGACGGGAGCTCGGTTCATCGTGGTGAATGCTCATTTGTGCTGGGAGGGCCATCTGGCCGACGTCAAAGCGGTTCAGACGGGTATTCTTATGGAAACGGTGACAAAGATGTCCGAACGGTTCACAAGGAAGCCGGCTGTTCCGATCAGCGAGAAGAAACTCCTGAGATTGCCCACAACCGACGAAGTCACGGAGTTGTCCCCTGGCGATCTCCCTGAGCCGCCCCACCCAAGCCAAGATTATCGGACCAACACGGACATCCCGTTGTTGATCTGCGGTGACTACAACTCAACCTACGGTAGCTCCGTCTATGACTTGCTCGACAAGGGACGGGTACCTCCCGATCATCCGGACCTGGTCGGCCATTCTTACGGCAACTTCACGCGGGACGGCATTTCTCACCCGTTCAGCTTACGGTCGGCATATGCTCATGTGCACAAGACGGCAGACGACCTCAGCTTCACCAACTACACGTCCACCTACCAGGGTGCCATTGATTACATTTGGTACTCGACCAACAGCCTGGAAGCGATCGAGCTGCTCGGACCCCCTGACTATCAATTCCTCAAGCGTGTTCCTGGTTTTCCCAACTACCACTTCCCGTCCGACCATATCCAGATTATGGCCGACTTTGTGTTCAAAGCCAGGAAAGACAAGAAGGCGCTCGGCGGAGGAGATTCAGGCAGGACAGGATCGCCATCTAAGATGTAAGGATAACCTCTTTGATATTCTACGTCATATCGGCGAGGTCAGGAAAAGTGAGGGGTGGTACACCAACAACAATATTGTTTTGGAGTTAAGCGGACTCTAAGGGGGGAGACGGCGTGGTATATACGAAAGAATAGACATGCGCGTTAAGGGGAAGCGATCGAAACCAGGAGGGGAGTCAAGGAAAGGGGGATGGACGGACGGTCGGTCGGTCAGGGTCAGCATCATCTTGGTAGGCCGGAAGGGGAGGGGGCGACGGCGGCGATCGAGGTTTTTTTTGGACATGTCCGGCTAGCAAGCTTGAGCGAAGGAATCAGCAAAGATTTCTATGACGTTACCGCCCAAACTGCGCGCTTTGTTGTTGTCTTTGGCTGTTTGATTGTTTACAAAAGGAGTTTTATCGTTGTTGTATTGTATTGACCAATGAAGCGAACCGCTTGTATATCTTGTGTGTGCGTTTGTGTGCGAGGAAGAGCCTTGATTGGTTGATGGCGTTGCAACATAACTGAATTCCCCTGCCTCTGTGTGAAGAAGTGTTGAGCGATATTTTTGTTCGTACGTGAGTTCTAGAAACATTGCGTTGCTGTTCACGTGTCTCATCGTGGCTAGAGTTGTTTATACCTTGAAACCGATTTTCAGGTAGCTCTGGTTTTAGACTATGTATGTACTTTCGACTGGGCGATCAATCATCGTGAGTGGGGAGGGGAGGCTCTAGCAACGGATACACCGGAGGCGCGATGAACAAACACTTGATCGCCGAATTGTTAAAAGGAATTCATTGGTGATGATGGTGATGGTGGCTATGGTAGTATCCAGATCTGCCAGATCGGATGGTTATGAGAGGCGCGTTTCAGGAGCTTCCATGTTACAGGCCAGGGAGGCGTCTCCCTGTCAAAATGTCAATGTCAGCTTCCTGTCGTCGACGGCCTCCCAGCACAGCCTTCGCCTGCTTAGTGGAGCGTGGGACATGGGAGCGAGTCAGTGGGTTGAACTTGACATCTGTATCTAGTTTTGATGCTTGATTCTCTGTCCGGATTCTGGATGGGCTGTGTACAGAGTTACCTGAGCTATCTGTCTGTGTGTCTGTCCTATAATACAACCACCGGTACCTGCATACCTACTACTGTATAATAGTGACAGACAGTCCAAACAAGCTTCTCCATATTAGCGAGTCAAACAACAGAGCTGTGCAACAACGACCAAGTCAGCCCAAGTCAAGATTGACTCAAAGAACAGACAGATGAGAGATAGGTAGTCCGAAAGAAGTACGGCTGAGGTAAAGTTCATCTGGACGGTATTGGATGAATGGACATCAGCCAAAAAGAAGCCAAGCTGCCAGCAACGGCAAAAGAAAATCAAATGGATGTCCTGGGGGAGACTCGAACTCTCGACCTTTGGATATCTGAACTTTTAATCCAGTCATATTGAAATATGAGACCAACGCTCTAACCAACTGAGCCACCAAGACTTGTCTGTTTGATTGGTGATTGGAGGCTGCGTATGACGGATTATGTTGTAAGTGTAAGTCGGGGTGGGACGAGACGAATGGCGCGGTCGGGGTCGGCACTCGTCGTAGGTTAGTCTGTTTCGGAGATTTTGTTCTCGCAGGCGGCACTCTACATACGCTCTCTTTTCACACCACACCATTTGAAACAAACAACAACCACTACGGAGTTATTTACTGGTATCGAATCTATAGCCCGAGCAGTGTCGTTGCTTCTTCTTTCGTTACCTGTCACCTGCTACACCGGGAACAAGCTTCGATCAGCGGGAACTGCTATACTCCCCAGAATATAGGCGGGAGATGTGGATGGGTTGCAGGTGCCCGCAATATTGGCATTGGCGTGAGGTTCCAAGTTCCAACTCAATACCAGCGTGACCAGATGCGCGAGTAACAAAATGCATCTACTACTATCTTCGTTTCCGATGAGCGGGCTACACAAGCTTGGCATGTTCAATCGGATCTGATATAGATTTCACTGCCCCGATGCATGGATAGGCCCATGATGGTCGTGATACTCGACGATGCTTACGATTTTCACAAGTCAGTGGTAAAAGTCGGCCAAGTCAGGTCATTGGTCCTTCTGCTCGCTGGTCAGCTTGTCAGGAAAGCTGGTTGAAACGAATGCTCGGTGGCTTGTGCTGTCCTGGCTCCCCTATGGGGGTCGCATCTGAGACACATTTGATGGTTGATGGAGTCTCGGAGTCGGTCAAGCTGGGGCCCGTTTTTGATGTTCCAACCTTCTTTTCGTTGAAAGCCAAGCCCGGGAAAATGCCCCTACGTGACCCCTGCCGGCATCTTCGCTCTCCATCTTGCTCTCCATCTTGCTCTCCATCCCGTTGCATCACCGCAAGCACGCACAGCCTAGGAGTGCCTAGGAGTGCCTAGGACACTGCCTAGGAAACCCTAGCCTGACAAGCTTGACTCTTGTTGCCCTTGCCCAGTGCCAGCTGTTCCACTGTGCGTGCGTGCGATGCGTGGCCTTACTGCGTGGCCCTGTCCTGTTCTGTCCCTAGTCCCTAAGGTTAGTCCCTAGTCCCCAGCGGCAGCGCGTTTAACAGGGACAAGGGGGCCCGGAACATGGCCAATCCAGCAGGCCAATCGAATCTTGACAAGCTTGAGCCTCAAATATGGAATGCGAGTTCAAACGTTGCAACCATTGCGACAGTCGCAACCGCTCACTGGGCCGAAACGGGTCCCTTTTTCCCCTTCTCAAATTGCCCTGATCTTAAGAGGCAGTCAGGTAGTGTTGACACAAGGCAAGAAATGTCCAAGGTAGGATTTTCGTCCCAAAAAGGCCACCAAGAGAAATAGAAGAACAGATTAAGCGTCCGGGAAAGGGAAAGGGAAAAGGTTGATCGGATCATGGCCATCAATCGTTCGAGACTGCCCCGGCTTAGCGACACACGACACGACCGGTGCTGGCCGTAGAATGTTTTAATTCTCCTTCTTTCTTTCTAGTCTAGTAGCAGTCGTGTTCTGCTGCTGGTCATGTTCCTTCCTTTCTGTTACAGCTGAAGAAGAACAAGTCATTACCGATCGGGGTTGTGTATAGTTGCTGCGCATCTACTTTCCCTCTTCAGCTTATTCCTTCTTTCTTTCAACCGTGGTATGGTGACGGGGATGAATCGCGCGTGTGTCACTACTTCTCTCCTAATCTGAGCAGCAACATCAGCAGCAGCAGTATCGTCACCGTCTCTCCTACCGCTTCGATTCTTTCCACGTTTCCGGCATGAACCTTCATGTGTAATATTACTGCATTTTTTACTTACTATATTCTTTTGCCCTTTCCTGGCCTCGTTTCTTGCTATCTTATACCTTGTACTACTTAGTGTACCACCAACAAGTTTGAATCTTTTCGACATCGTCCATGGGGACATAACATCTATTACACCAAACAAACAACATTTTTAGAGGACTTTATTATAATATCCGCGCATGGTTATCGAGTGCAGCTGGCTGCCCCATAATCTCGTGCGCGAGGGAGGAAGAGAAAGAGACAGAGAGAGGAGGGAAAGGACAACATCAACAGCCCCCCGCCTCTGATGGCTACGGTTACAGTCAAGGAAAAGGATGGCGCTCTACCATCGGAATCACAGCAGTCCTCGGGGCTCGGCGAGAAGGACCTACAGCACCTCGATGCCTCCCTCGAGGAGCTCAGTCAGCAGAAGAAGGCGAAGCGTGGTAGGAGGAAACGGCCCTTCTTCATGCTCGTTGCGGTGCTGTTCCTGTTCCTGGTCTCGGGCGGCGGCGTCGCCCTCGCCGTCCTCCTCTTTCTGAATCCGAGCCAGGCCGAGCACATCCAACTGGCACGCGATCTTGTCTTGGTGGCCTCGGGCATGTCACTGCTCTACACGGTCATCCACGTCCGTGGTGCCTTCACCAACTACGTTAACGACGCGCCCCATATTCCGCCGCACTTCCGCGGGGAGTACACGCACGCCTTCGCCCTCATTGTGGCGCGACTGGGCATTCCCGTCTGGATTGCCGCCTCCGTGGCAACAGCCCTGCTTATATCCAAGTCGCAACAACCCTTGGGTATATCCGGGGGCCAGATCCCTTACCCGCTGCTGTACTTGATCATTTGCGTGGTAGCCTTGTAGGTCTCTCCCTCGGTTCCCAGTGACTAAGAAAAGAAATATGCCTACAAAGATTACGCATATAATAGGTCACAGTGATTGGTCTCTTACTAACAGCAAACTTGCAGAATATCCTTCATCGCCCTTGCGGCTACCATCAACAAGAACCCCACACCTTTCGCCCTAGCCGGCATCTCGAGCTCTTGGCTTCTTACATATCAAGACAACGTCTTCATCGAGGAGCAAGACGACGGCGTTTTTGTGAGCATCTCACGGCGAGCTTCCATGCAACGAGCCGCCGTAAGCGAGAAGAGGACGACACCGCCTCTGGCACCATCACCGCCACCAGCGTTAGCCCGTCCCACCACCACGGGGTCACAGCAATCCTCCTCGAAACGAATGACCCTAACGGAAGACGCCCTTGCCAAGGCCGAAAAGCAAGGCCGCCGAGGGCTGAGACCCAACAACCTCAACGTGTCGAGGGTGGCCGACGAGGACGACGCCAAGACGGAGCTCATGGCCAACTCGCCTGTCCGGCCCAACTACTACACCACGCCCCAACCCCAGCGCAGCTCGGTCCCGCCAGTGCCCCCTCTGCCGCCGAAGCTGAAGGCGAAAGCCAAGGGCAAGACATCGAAGCGCCACACGCTTGCGCCGCAAGGCAACGGTAGAAACAGCTGGCACGATGACTGGAACGACCTGGCGAGCCAGACGGGGATCCGGCCCAAGACGCGCAGTAATAGCAGCTCGGACGGAGCAGGTCAGCGCACGTACACCATGTCCAGTTATGGTGCGCCTAGCTCGACCGGGTCCGCCGCGCCGATGCTGAGCACGCGGCAGCTCCAGCAGCAACACCAGATGTCCCGTCCGGGCACGTCGTCCAGCCACTACAGCACACGATCCGGGGTGTCGGGGATGCAGTACCCTACGAACTATCCCACGACCCGGGCTAGCGGTGTACCCTGGCGGCCTCCCGTGAGACCCGGGAGCAGCTACCAGCGGCCCGGCAGCAGTTACAGCTACTCGCAAGGCCCATCATACCCAGCCCAGGACCAGCAGAGAAGAATACTACGCCATTCCCCATCCTCGTCGCTGGACTCGAACCACAGCCACAGCAGCAGCGCCAGCAGCACCGCTTCGTCGACCCTGTCGTCGCGAAGCGGCGGCAGCATAACCCTACGGACCCCGAAGCCGATCGCGGGGCTCCGAGCTGGTGCGCAGAAACACACCGCAGCGGCTGGGCCCCCACCACCGCTGCAGCCACCACAACCGCCACCCAGGAACAAGCTGAGGCGGAAGCCGTCGAACTTCTCAAGGCCGATTACGCCTTCGGACGGGCTGAGCGATAACGGCGCACCCAAGGCGCCTGGCGAGTTCGTATAGAAGAAAGAGGATGAAGATGAAGATTACCTACGCCAGAGAGTTCTAGATACTCTACCTAGAGTTAGAACAGAACGGGTGATGTACGACTTCTGTACAACTAGAGGCATCTATTAAACCAAACTTTACAACAAAAGTAATATACAAAGACAATAAGAAAGAAGATACCAAATTCATTACAATACTTGTTTGCTAGTCTTGCTTGCCAGAGAGACGTGATGTGCCAGGCTTAGCTGTGTATATCAGCGACGGGTGATCATATAATGCCGAACATTCCATGTTACCAATTGCCCGTCCATTATTGATAATGCGAATTGCACGCTTGTTTTGTCAGAAGCGCATGTGATAAGTACATGTTTACCCCCTTCTGACGTCTATAGCTAGCGGTCAAGTAAGTAGGTAAGCGTTTAACACACCCTCCAGGAAGGATCAACTTCCCCGCATCGGGGTCAAACCGACAGGATGGGGAACTGGAGCAAAGCAGACCCTACATGCCTGCTTGCATGTCACCCTATTACATATTTTATACATATCTTCTCCTCTCTCTCAAGATTGCAGAGGATTTGTTAATGATTGGGGTTTGATTTGTCGAAAATATGCGTCGCCAGTGATAAGTAAATCTGTTCACTTGACTAGTTGTTGAAGATGTGATATAGCCCAGGCAGTTTCCCATATAGGACCAATCCCAACGGAACCATTGAATTGCGGCGTGGAAAGCCAGAAAAACCACACCGCATCGCCGAGCGGACTGCAGAGTATGGCCGGGAAATGGTCCACATATTGCCTGTACGGTGTGTAGCGTGCGATTCCCGGCGAAAGAGACGGTAATTTTGTGGCCATCAACATTTCGGTCTCGATCAACTAAGGGTTTAGTCTTGGGCCATGACCGGGGGGTTGACCGGGGGTGGCTCAGATTGATTGATCTTGGCGTGTAGGGCTTGATCTCGGGCCTCTGAATGATCAGCTTGGAGAAAGAACGATTGAGGCTGTATACTCGGAAATATAGCAGTTAAATATAGGACATGATCCTCATCTGATGTCTATTGTATGCTTCTAGATGTTCGGTACCAGCCGGACGTGCATTCCGTGCATTCCGTGCATGGGGAGCATGCATCGTATGTATCGAGCAGCATACGTACGGGTAGCTGAGGACCTGAGAGAACTAGCTATGGCTGAGATATGGTTTATATACCACAAAGGTTCGAAATAATGTCTACTGATCAATGTATTCCGATATGCAGTACGTATGCTGTATACGGTCTATATATACCTTCACGTCGGTTTTCCATTCTTTGAACTGTTCGAGTTGGGGGTCAAGAAAGTTGCCGCCCCTCGTCCCCCCTTGGCATCTTGGCCCAACCAGAGTGACATGGACTATCCAGAACTAACCCCCGCAGATCCACCCGGCGGTCCACTTACACACATCCATGGCGAACAACAGCACCTCACTTGTTGAACTCCTTTCCCATCACAGGCGAGAGTTCTTGTCCTTAGTCAGTAATGGAGAGGGAGGGGGTTGGGTGTGCAGGCAAGCCTTTTCGGCTCTTCCCTCCTGCCAAGTAGTTCGCAGGTTTTAAAAGCCTGTCCAGACCCCCTTCGGCCAGTAAGTAGGCTGCCTAGCTACTTGTCTGTTTTTGTCACGATCCGACCGGCAAGAGCAAGTTACTTATTTAGTTCGGGTTAAGCTTTACAGGCCAAGCCAGCCTAGCTATCCAGCCCAGACACGGACACCTCATCCTTCCGCTGTCAAAGCACGAGGAATTGACAATATGGCGACGGAGAAGAAGATCAGCGATGATGCCGGGTACGAGTGTCCCGCTGAGGTATGTGCTTATTTGTTTCCAATTCTGAACCGTTCTTCTTTTAGAAGTTCGTATGATGAAGTGAAAAGTACGTCCATAAGTACTAATGCGCGTATGATAGGATGTTCGCACACTGTCGGCCAACCCGCAAGTCGACCCAGTCGCCGAGAAGGCGCTGCGGCGGAAGCAGGACATGAGGATCATTCCTCTGTCGGCCGGCATCTACTTCCTGTGCTACTTGGACCGTTCCAACATCGGCAACGCCAAGGTGCTCAACGCCAGTACCCATCACGACTTGTTGAGCGAGACTGGAAGTAAGCAAGGAAATCCCCGGCCCGCCAGGGTCTGTTCCTTGACATGATGAATTGACTTACTGACATTGGGCTTGCGACAGTGACCAACTACGAATATACGATTGCTCTCATGATGGTAAAAAATCCCCTATATCGGCATCAGTTTTGCGAACCATACACTAACATTTCACTAGTGAGTACCACGGTGAATATAGTTAATTTACTCCGTCAAATGATGACTGGAGAAGACGATTATTTATATGCCAGCTAGATTTGGGTGTTCATCGATTGGCTCAGCAGGCTAACGTTTGATAGCTTCTTGGTTGCGTACGGTCTATTCGAGGTTCCTTCCAACATCCTTCTGAAGAAGCTCCGGCCCTCGAGATGGATTGCCTTCCTGATGTTCGGATGGGGCGCTCTCACTATCGGCCTCGGCGGTGTTCACAGCTATGCCGCCGTGACCGTCGTCCGCTTCTTGCTCGGAGTCTTCGAAGCTGGTCTCTTTCCTGGACTTGTAAGTTGTGCCTCCCGCTCCTTAGTAAACTTATGCTACCTGGGTCGGACTAATGAGTTCTCCCCCCTCCACAGGTCTACTATTTGACGTTCTGGTACAAGACGGAAGAACGTAGCGTCCGCGTCGCCCTCATCCTGGCTTCGGCCACCCTCGCTGGTGCATTTGGTGGCGCCATCGCGTACGGCGTCGGACACATGAACCAGGCGGGTGGCCTGTCGGCCTGGCGGTGGCTGTTCATTATTGAGGGCGCGCCCTCGTGTGTTTCGGCTTTTTTCGTCTTCTTCTTCCTGCCGGACTACCCGGAGGGCGCCAAGTGGCTCAGCGAGGAGGAGAGGGCTGTCGCGGTGCAGCGGCTCTCGGTTGAAGGCAGCAAGGGTCACCACAACGCCATGACGTGGCCCGACGCCAAGGAGACTTTGTGCGACTGGAGGTTAGTAGTGACCCCCGCTGATGGAGAAAATAGACCCCTTTACTGACCTTGATGTGTGCGTGCTAGACTTTGGGGCCATTACCTTGTTTATTTTGGTATCTCTGTGCCGTTCAGCTCCTTGTCGCTGTTCACCCCGTCCATCACTGCTGGCCTTGGGTTCAAGGACCTCGAAGCCCAGCTTATGACGGTGCCCCCGTATGCCGTAAGTACTATCTCGATTTCTGCGATGCCTGAAGCCGTATTGACACCGCCATGACAGGTCGCATACGTAGTCCAGATCCTCACCTCGTACTCCGCCGACCACTTCAACGCCCGCGGCCTGCACTCCGCCGTCCTCGCCACTATTGGAGCCGTCGGTTTCCTCGCCTCGGCCGTGCTCCCCGCCGAGTCCTACTCGGCGCGCTACGGTTGTCTGATCGTGGCGGCATCGGGCGCTTTTGCCTGTATCCCGCCCTTGTTGGGCTGGCTGAGCTCCAACATCTTCGCCACCGCGTCCGTCGGTCTGGCCATCGCCCTCAACATCGGCCTTGGAGGCGCCCCGGGCCAGATCGTTGGTGTGTTCATCTACAAGCCCGACGAGGCTAAACGGGGTTACCCTACGGGCCACTGGGTCAACGCGGCGCTGCTGTTCATGGTCGCGGTGGGCTGTGTTATGCTCCGGGTCTACTATGGCTGGAGGAACAAGAAGCTCCTTAAGGCTGCTGGAGCTGGGGCCGGGACTGCAGTTGGTGGTGATAGTGGTGATGTCGTTCGGCTGTTCAAGTACTAGTTGGACTTCTACAGCCTGCACTGCCTGCTGTCTCCCCTTCCGAGAGCGACAACTTATTCAACATACCTAATATCTATAATAATAACTTCATGGGTACGACGCGAGACCTGCTCTGTAATACCAAAAACACCCTTGAGCCTTGTTCCTTATTGTGACCTGGAGCCATCCAGCCGTGTGTGTGTGTGTGTGTGTGTGGTTTTAGTCAATATTTGGCAGCATAACAAGCATGACACTGGCAGCCGAGTTCAGCTAAGAACCCCCTTTTCTAAGTCGAGCGTGCAATCTAGACGACAGTACCCACGACGCCGTCTTAAGCAAAAGCCTTATTCGGAGATCTTTCAAGTGATTTTTGATGTTTATCCAGAACATAACTACTTAAGTATGTTTCCGTTATTCGATTACAATGACCGCCTCCAATGCCGACCAGCCCTGCTGGTTTGGCCTTGGGGTATGTGGGCATACATGCCCTTTCATCCATTGACCCCATCCTATCTTAGCTGTATTGTGGTCTGTTGGGATCGTCATAATTCCAATTCGTCTGCCTGCCCATTGGACTCTTCAACGCCTCCACCGTCCGATTCAAAGCGTTCCTGGCCTGCCGCCAGCACACGATGGCCTGGAAGTGCGTGTACGGCGGATCGTCCTTTTTGAACTCGCTGAAGTTGTCGACGCTCGCATTGCTGCCGTACAGGTCGCACCACTCCCCGAAAGCGCGCCGCCAGCCGTCGGGCCCCTTGGCCGTCGGGAACGCCCGCTGCAGATCGGCGGCGTTCCTCGGGTCTTTAGCTGTCGCTTTCACCTCGATGACCTGCGCCGTTTCTTCGGGGTTGTCGGCGTCTTGGACGGTTTCGTAGTGGACCCTGTCGGCGTTGCCCGAGAAGAAGGTCTTCGCCACGTCCGCGCCGAGGAACTTCTTGGTGTCCAGCTCGCGGAATCGCAGGATCATGTCGGTCAGCGTTTGCAGCGCCGACAGCTCGCCTGTGATCTTGTTCTCGTCGCGGATCCGCGCGTGCTCGAGACGGTAGGCGATCCGCTGGATCATCTCCAGATACGTCAAGCTCAGGTACTTTTCATCGTTGTACGTTTCTGTTTCGAACCGCTTGTCCAGGCGGTCCACCTTTTCGCGCTTGCCGAAGACGATTAGGGTGCCGAGCGCGCTGCCGTAGCCCAGGGCCCAGAGCGCATCCACCACATCTTCGAAGTTGCTGCCGTCGTCGCTCGGGGCCGGTGGTATCCTCTGGCCCCGGGGCATCTGACAGAGGCATTGGACGAACTCGGGCCATGCCAACATGCCGTCGGGGCCGCTGCCTCGGTTTCCGTGGTTCATGCTGGTGGTGCGGTCTGGATTCAGAAAGGGGAGGATCCAATTCTGCACCGGCCCGTCGAGTTTCCAGGCAATCTGGTAGGCGTACCAGAACCAGATCTTCTCCGTCGCGCCGATGCGGCTTTTCGCCAAGCACTGGCCCACGAGAGCCCCGAGGAGGCAGATGAGGTAACAGAGTCGCATCTTTGCAGCAGCGCGGATAAGGCGATTGACAAAAGCGAGGGCAGCAATCGTGGCTCCAGCAAAGTGTGTTCTTTCTTGTAGAAACGTGATCAATTACCTCGATGAGAAGAGAACGTTCCAGACCGGGAAAGAAGTGGAGGCCAGGCTGGGCAAATCTACGCCGAGCGTAATTACGCCTTACACGTATACGGTAGCTGCATCTTCAATCAGGCTGTCGGATCATGTATCCGGCGCCACATGGCCTGCCGTGTCACCTTTAAAAGTCATTGGCATTGAACCATCAATTGAAGAGGCTGCAGTGAACAAGATGAAGTCACTGATAAAATGCATCATGATGTGGTACTTACTCAGGATCTATAGCGCTGCATATCTTGCAGCAGAATCCAGTAGCCCCTTTTTATAACTTGACAGGACATACGTTACGTTACCTAAGAGAAGACAACATCAAATTTTTGATGAGCGAGAAGTCGCTGCCGAGGCTTCATGAGCTGGCGAGCTGATCCGCTGCTTGTGTGCCAGGCGACTCCCGCATTGATGGCTAGCCACGATCGTTACCAGGTACTAGTTGATAGAACCTAGCGACGGGGACAGCAGCAGAATTGAACCCTTAAACTTCGACCCTGGATGCCAACTAGGTTGCACTGACTCTACCCATCCCGATCCGTCGCGCCAAAACTTGCCATGTGCCCGGACACTGCCTGGCGCAAGTCCGAATCTTGCGTTGCTACGCTAACTCGGATACATTCCATCTCATTGGACTGTAATTTGCTTCTTGTGTCTCAAACGTCGGGGTTGGTTTGTGCGGACAACGGGGACAGACGTTGGTCACACTGAAGCGACCACGGATATTCACGCCAATATCCTATCCCGTCCATCTATCATATGCATATCGGCTATGGGCCTGCGTCAAACCCCAAGAGCGATGAGCCTCAAAGTCATCATAGTCGGCGGTGGCATCGCGGGGCTCTCGGCCGCCATTGCGCTGCGGCGGGCGGGCCACGAGGTGCACGTATTTGAACGATCCTCGTTCGCCAACGAGGTCGGCGCCGCGATCCACATCCCGCCCAACGCGTCGCGCTCGCTGCTGGCCTGGGGGCTCGACCCGGCCCGGGCCAAGTTCGTCATGGTGCGGCGGAGCTATCGGGCGGACGGGGCGACGCTCGACAAGTTCCATGAAATGAGCCACGAGTCCGTTCGGCACAAGTACGGCGCGCCGTGGTTCTTTGCGCACCGGGTCGATCTGCATGAGGAGTTGCGGAGGTTGGCAATGCAGGATGACACTGTTGGCGGTGCACCGGTTCAGATTCATTTGAACTCGGAGGTGGTTGAATTTGTGGGTTCATGTTCTTGCCTAGCATGGATTCTATAAAGAAAGACCCCGAATTCAGTTCAGAAACTAACACATCGGGGGAAAGTTACCGGAGCGGTCATCCATTATATTGGCTGATCAACAGCTAGTATCGGGCGACCTGGTAATAGCTGCTGATGGGATACACACGATCGCCGTCAAGACGGTCTTGGGTCATGACAACCCCCCTTTACCCCAGAAGGACTACAACTTCTGCTACCGGTTTCTCATTCCTGCATCCGAGTTACGGGCTGACCCGGAAACCAGAAGCTGGCTTGATGGAGATGAAGGGCAGATGAAGTTCTTCGTGGGCCACGATAAGCGGTTGATTTCTTACCCCTGTCGAAAGTAAGTCTCCTTTCTTTCCGTGCTCGCTGTGAGTGAAAATCGGAGACAGGACTATCCCTAACTTAATGGCAACAACTTCAATAGTAACGAAGAACACAACTTTGTCGCCATGTTCCACAATAGCGACGAAGCATCCAACAACCCCGAGGGTAAGTGAGCTGGACGAAGAACCCCCAAAACTAAAGCATACCTGACGGTGATACGCAGACTGGCAGGCCTCCGTGGACAAGTCGGAACTTTTGCGGCGGTATGACGACTTCCACCCCTTTCTGAAGGCGGTCATGAGGTATATCCACCATTTACCCAAGCCAATCTTGACAACAAGACATAATAGAGCTGACAGACACCCAAAGCAAAGCCACTATGGTAAAGCAATGGGCGTTGCTCTACCGCCCACCCCTTCCCACCTGGAGAAAGGGGTCCCTCGTCCTGATCGGTGATGCCGCACATCCCATGCTACCCCGTAAGTTTTGAACCCACTCAGCTAGCTATCCATACATAAGTACCTTCACCACTAAAAGGGGGTTATGTTATGTATCGCCCTTCCCCATCTACCCGAGTCAACCAAACTTGCTAAACATGCTTCCGTCAATGACGTTATAGATCAAGGCCAAGGCGGAGCCCAAAGCATCGAAGACGGCGTGGCCATGGGTATCCTCTTCTCCCACGCGACAACAGCAACAAATCCCAAAGACGTCGTCACCTCGCGCCTCGCGCTCTTCGAGTCGCTGCGCCGCCACCGCTGCAGCGCCATGCAGATCCTGTCCAACGCGGGCCAGGACGAGGCGGAGCGCGTGCGGGGTGCGGCGGCAAGGTTCATTCCTATTGAGGACATACCCAGTAAGTTGAAGAAACTGAGCGAGATAGTTAGGTGGATATATACATGTATCGCTCCTCTCCATTGTGCATTTGTCGCAGCCATCTCTAGGTCTCTTTGGTTGAATTGAGGGACGAATGACTGACTGACTGTTTGCTCGTGGTGCCATAGAAAACACCGAGGAATTCGTCGACTTCAACTTCGGATACGACGTGGTGCAAGAGGCGATTGCCCTGATGCGGCAACAGGATCCGGGCTTCAAGCTGGCCCCTGATTTCTTCCAGTCGCCTGCTCCATTGAACTGAGGACATTGGCAAGCATCATAGGGAAACCGCCAATCCTTCCCAACAATAGACGCCAGGAAACTGCGATTCGGCTGATGAAACCTGATGAGAGGTAGAAGATTACGAATACACTAACTAGGGATGGATTGATCCAGTGTTGAAAGCTTCGTGGTGAAGGCGGTCTTGATCTCAATAAGTACGAACAGCGTGTAATGTTTTATTCCCAAGGACCCTCGTTGCTAGATATATTCCTTTTGCATCATCAATACCCAAATGTTAGGTGTATGCCACTTCATGAATAGCTATGTAACTCATTCCACAAACCGAACGCCGGCTTCCTATGCTTTGATGTCGTCCCATACATTCGTCGGTAAAATCGTAAAAGTACACACAACCCCCTCTTTCGTTCTTTCTTTCTTTCTTCTCTCTCTTCCATACCTGACAATAGATATCTTGAATTAGATGATGATATATGTAAATCTGAACATGTCGTAAAGAATAATGACACAAATGTATAGTAAGTAATATAATAGCGCCCCAAATCCAAAGGTCTCTCTTCTCCCCCTCTCTCGCTTTTGGTTACCGAAGCATGTATGATAAGTCAGGAAGGTTGCAAATAATCTCTTCGACGGCTTGGCTCATGCCCTCCTGCTCCTCCTTTTTCGAGGATTGAACGGGGCCGAGTTTCACAGTTGACGGGGATGGTGACAACTCTGGAATTGCTCGGGGCTTGGCCGATGTTGATACCGCAACCGGGGGTTCAGTCGGTTTCTCTGCAATAGCCACCTCTCGTTTCTGATCCTCTGGCGCAGTAGTTTGGGGAGCCGGAGTCTCGAATTGAGAGAAGTCTGCAAAGGCCCAAGGGTCGAAAACTTGCTCCTTGGGCTCTTCTTGGCTTTCTGGTTCTGGCGAGAACAAGCTCGTAGACTCTGCTGCTGGTTCAATAGCCGGGGCATTCGCTGTATCTTCGGAGCTTCTAGTCTCTATAGACTCCTCTGGCTTGGGAACCTCTGGCTTGGGAATATCCTGCTGAAGTGGCGTTTGCTCCAAGTCTTCGGCTATGTTATCGGGTAAGGTTGCGTCTACTTTTGGGCTCGAAGGGTCCAGCTTCCCAATATCGGGAAAGCCATTGCTGAGTTCAAGTCCTTTGGCAAAAGTGGGCGAGGCAACCATTTCACCCCACTCATCGTCGTCCTCGTCATCCTTTGCCTCATCCCTTGATACGCTGATAGGCTGGGGCTTCGGTGGTGACTCTTGGGACGCTTGCTTTGGAGCAACCGAAGCAACCGGAGCAGGGGGCAAGGACAGCGAGTTTCGAGCCGAATCTGTCTTCGGAGACGCTGTTACCCCTGGCGCGAACGGTAATGCAGCCGAAGACGGCTCAGGCGTCGAGCTCCAGCCAAAAGCTTTCGGGGGCTGTGGGAAAGCCCCAACCGCTTGACCATTGGCCATGTCAACAGAATCACGCGGCGTAACCGTATCGACGCTGTTCTTCTTGACGGGTGATGACTTCCGAGCAAAGATCTTGTCCATTTCGATGGGCGCGTCGCTTGAGTCCCAATTAAAGACGCTCGTCCGCTTGCCCAATCCAAACGTCGGCTTTCCAGATATGGAGTCCTCTTCCTTCCATCTTCGGACAATCTTGATCGTCTCTCCATGAACTTCGGAAGTAGGCCACTGGATCCTTGGGTAATTCTCGTCGTCGCCCGAGTTGTGTTTTCTCATAGACCCATATCTGGAAATACGGTACCAGATTCGCCGTTGCTCAAGATTGGTAAAGCTGTCAGTTATGACACGGTCTGATAGCTCGCCATCAGAATCAGCGTCGGCGCCGATGTCTTCAGGTATGTCTAAGAACAACTTGTCGAGGTCCCTGGAATTGACGTCGAAGGTAATGGGACCAAACTTCTCTATCAGTTGTTGAACAGGGACAGAGGCAGGCAGCCGGCGGGAGTGGACCTGGGTGGTGGATTTTACAGAGTCGTGCCGTTGGTGATCCGAGTTGGCAATGGGAGATGATGGTCGGTCAAAAGAAGAAACCGCGCTGGAATCTTTCAATTGCTCGTTTTCCGCTAATGCATCCCTTGCGTCGTCAATGGCCGCCGTGGCAACAACGGACTCTGACTTGAGCTCATTACTAGCAGTAGGCAAGGTTTCGCGTGGCCTTTCCCTACTCCGGTTTTTAGACGATGTAGGTCTCTGGAGTTCAACTGGTTCCTCGGATGCTGCCCTTGCCAGGCCATCGAACTTGTCTACAAGAAGGGCAATCTTCCCAGATGCCTTTCTTGCGCTTGGCTGTTGTGGCCTAAGATTGGCATCCTCGTCGATAGAGGTGATAGGTGAGTCTTGGCGCTCCGGAGCGTGGCCATTGTCGTCGGTAGAGAAGGTCGAGGAGGGCCTGGAAGGGCTCTCATGGGGGCCGGCGTTGGCTCCGCCCTCGTCATCTTCAGACGGTTTAGAAGGAGAAAGTACTATCGGGGAAGGACCTGGTCTGGTTGGAGGGACATCTTCAGGTTTGAGGTTGTTATTGTAAGCAGGCGTGCCGGCACTGGGCGGCGGTTGTCTCGGCGTCGCATCGAGCCAGGGCGAATCGGCTGCCCACGGATCGGGGGAGGGAGGTTGACGGAAGACAGAGGAGGCGCGTGAGCGCAGAGTCGGGTTTAGGCCGGGCGAGCCGGGCCACGAACCCGTGCTCTCGCGGTCGAAGATGGAGGAGGATTTGGACTTGAGATGCGGCGTGCGCAAGCCGGGGGAATCTAAACGAGCAACTGAGGCCCATGGAGAGGCGCCCTCAGATTGGTCGTGGTCGGGCTTTGCGGCCCAGCCGCCGAAGGTATCGTCGTCAGCCCATGGCGAGGGGCCGGGCGAGTGCGTCAAGCTGGCGCCGCCAAAGAAGGCTTTCGGAGGCGGGCTCAGTAGTAGGTGGTTGTTGCTGGTGTTGTTACTGGGAGTCGGAGCAGGATCCGTGCTTGCCCACGGCGAGCCCCATGGATCGTCCATATTGGGGAGTGGAAGACAATTGTCATGTTGACTCGCGACGGCAATTCGAGGTTATCATAAGCCGAGAGTCGCGATCCATGCTTAAGTGGAAAGCACACTAATCAAATCAAAGGTAACAACAATAGCAAGCATGGTTGTCGTAGGTAATAATATAATTATGGATATATGGATTATGGATGGGGGGGGTTCCACGCTGGCCGGTTGTCCACTTGGTGCTTGGTCGGTGGTGGTGCTGGTGCTGGTGTCGCTGGTGGCTGGCACGCTGGCCTTCTCCTGAGGACCTGAGCGCGTCAGACGTCAGACGGGAACAGACTCGGAACAGAAAGTACAGTCCGAATTTAGAAGCCGATGGGCGTTGTACCACAGGTGTCGCATCAAACACAGGATGCGCATTGCTCAGGGGTAGGTACCTGTTCTGCAGAATCAGACCCATGCTGCTGTGGCCGAGGATGCCGGGGTGGAGTGGAGCTGCGTCGCTTCAGCCCAGGCACCAACTTTTGCATAATTGTGCAGCACAGTCGAGCACAGTGCCGTCAACGTGAACAGTGTGGACAGCCTGTTTGAATCTGCAGTGTGGCTAGTGAGATACTTACATTCCAAAACTCCACTTGCCTCAGTGGCTCGGGAGGTACAAGTGCTTCCTCGGTCCATGCCCCCAAGCACGAGCCAGGTGGCTAGAGAGGTACATACGCCTTCGCGAACCAGCAGTGGTCCAGCACGCCCACCCAGTGGCCACCCAGTGGCTTGCTTGGACGTAACGCTTAACCGATAAAGTGAGACCTCGGACTCTCCCATTGCATCATTTCTCATCAGGCCCGTTAGTGGGGGTTATCTCACTCACATGGAGGGGCAAACAGCTTTTATCGAGATAGAGTAGCCATTTGCAGCTGCTGATAAATGCAGAAGAATATCGTCGCCGATTATCGCTGGTCTTGCGCAAAGATAATAGAATCGACTTTGCATGAATCTGGCTCTGACTCTGACTCTGGAAATGCAACTGTTTTTGTGACACTTCCTCAAAAAATATTACATTGAACACTGAAATAGCTGGGACTCAGTGGAAATCATCGCATTGTCATTCTAGTCAATACATCTTCAGCCCAACCCAATCCAATCATCTTTTACAATAACGACCAAAACACGAAAAGCCAGCAGAAGCAGACATGTCTCTGTCCAAGGTCAAACATGTTGTTCTCGTACGTATTAGACACATCCGAAGTGGTAAGCCTCGACTAATTGAATTTTATGCAGGTATTGTCCGGGAAAGGCGGCGTTGGCAAATCGTCCGTCACGACACAACTGGCCCTCTCGCTCTCCCTCGCCGGCCACTCGGTCGGGGTCCTCGACATCGACTTAACCGGCCCTTCGATGCCACGCATGTTTAATATCGAAGAAGCGAAAGTAACACAAGCCCCCGGAGGCTGGCTGCCTGTCACGGTCCACGAGAAAAACGCCGAGACGGGCGTTGGCGAACTACGATGCATGAGCCTGGGTTTCCTCTTGAGCGGTCGCGGCGACGCTGTGGTATGGCGCGGCCCCAAGAAGACGGCTATGGTCCGCCAGTTTCTGTCCGACGTGCTCTGGGACGAGCTGGACTACCTGTTGATCGATACGCCGCCTGGGACTTCGGACGAACACATCTCCTTGGCTGAGACACTTCTTAAAGATGCTCGTCCCGGGCAGGTCGCGGGCGCGGTAGTGGTCACGACGCCCCAAGCCGTGGCGACGGCGGATGTGCGTAAAGAACTCAACTTTTGCTCCAAGACGGGTATACCCATCATTGGCGTGATCGAGAACATGGCGGGTTTCGTTTGTCCCAACTGTGCCGAGTGCACCAACATCTTTAGCAAGGGCGGTGGTGAGGTGATGGCGCAGGAATTCAGCGTGCGCTTTCTGGGTGCCGTGCCCATCGATCCACAATTTGTCATGTTGGTCGAATCTGGAGCGCGACCAGTCTACCCCGCGGGAACCATGGTTAATGGGAAGGATATATCGGGGACGGCTAGTAGCACTACTACTACTACCTCTTCAACAGGGGAGGAGCCCGCGGAAACAACCAGGAGAGACGCGGCTGGGAGAGACGCGGCGTTGCTGGCGGACAAGTATCGAGGATGCTCGCTGGAGCCCATTTTCAACCAAATCACACGCGAGATTGTGACAGCCATCGGATGAAGCCAAGCCGAGCCAAGTCTCGGTTTCAACACAAAAGCGCCATAGCTTACGGGGGTTGACCATGCACGCGATGCGACATATGTTCATCAAGCAAACGGCAACCGGTGAGGCAGGATATGCGCCAGCTCGCCAGCTCACGCCATATTCCTCATTTCATCTGCAGAGACACGACAATAGGCGTTTGTAAGAGCGCGTGTGCTGGAACTCTGGCGGCAAACTCTATCTGTCATGCCTTGAGATGAGTTTCTGGCGAGATGCTGATGCTGATGCTACTTGATCAGCGAGGCAGTCTAAGCCTGTTAGGGCCAGCCGTTGTACACTCTGCCTCCTGTGTCCTGTGTCCTGTCTCCTGCTTTGGGGTTCAAGGAGACAATTTCGATGCAGCAACCAATACGGAGATCAAGTCGGGTATCCAAACAAAATACGTAGTACCATGTCGGGTGTTCTTGCTCCCAAGACGCAACTGTCCATTCGTGTTCAAGGCCGGATGCTCACGCTTTCTACCCGTCTTCTGGTTGGTGCCCAAGCTCCACTGGCGGTGTAAGCTCTAAGCTTGGAGGTAATAATGAGGTACACTCCATCTCATCCCTGGCCATCAATGCATTTTGGCCAGCAGCGCCAGCAGCAGCAGCGAGTTCTTCTTTGCCTAGTGGTGGCTTAATATACACACATAGGTAGACGCATACATACATACATACACACACACACTTTCATCAAATGTCCAACAAAAACTAAGTACGTACGTACATAGGCGGGAAACACTTGCTGCTTGGTTGATAGGTGTCAATCAGCCCAATATTTGTGGTGATGGATGCCAAGATAGGAAGATCGGCGGCATTTTTGTTTACTTGCTTGACAATACCCATTTGTACCTGACAGAAGAGGGCGCCGGCACACTTATCGTCGATGCGCGCCAAGAAGAGCCAGGAAGAACACACAAAAAAAGACGCGACCCCACCATACATGTAAAATCTGCAAAGCGAAATGACCTCAGAGCTGACCTGCTTTGGCCCGAGGCGGCTCAGAGCTTGCTTTTTGGTACCCAGGTAGGTTAGAGTTGGAGGGTTAGAGGGGGGGGCTAGGCCAGGGAAAGGCGTCCCGCGGTGCCTTGCAACGTTTGGAGGCACTGCTGCAGCACTGTAGCACTGCAGACAGCATTGGTGGAACTCCTACTGCCACTGCCACTGCCACTGCGCACATGCACCTACCAGACTACCACAATTGCCATTGAATGCACGCCCACCACCCACCAACCACCAAAAAGCTGATTCACTGCTGCTGATTCGATTCGGCCAGGCACAAAATTCTGCCCACGTCGTGGTCCTGATTCAAGAAAAATCTCTCGCTCCCCCGGTCCAACTCTGATTTGCTTTTGCCAACTCAACTGCTCTCACAGCAGAACAGACATCTAGAATATAAATTTATTCCCGGTTCCACGGAACTGAAGAAGCTCTGCCCATTCTCTTTTCCAGCCACTCAAATTCGCCGCGAGACTACCACTACTGCTGTTGCATTACTTTGCCCAAACTCTACCGGCAGTAAGACCCGAAGACCCTTACAACTTTTTTTTTGTCTCTTCCGCCCTTCAGACGGACGACATCAAACCCTACCGCGACGACACCACACAACCGATTTTCGCATACCACGTCTGGTTTCCAAACGCCCGTAGCCTGCAGCCTGCTACATCTCAAGACCAGTCTAAGTCTGGACCGTCCATGTGCCCCTAATACTCGACAAGCCTGATCTAAACGATCCGAAACGACAGAGCTCTGACTTGCGAATGAGTCGCATTGCTCCCCTGTCGTCGTAATCTCATCCCATCAGTTCTTCCATGAACCCGGCGGACCTGCTACGTTTCCTCTCCAAGCCAGCAAAGTAGGTGAAAGATGCAATACATACATAAGCGCCATGGCATCCCGACTATTTTGACTAACACTCGACACATAGGCCCCGATAACCCCAGTTTTCACTGTTCCTGCTCACAACTCTCCGGTTTTTTTTAAACCAAACAACCCATATCCACCCCGACACACACCATCTTCGCAGATACCCTCGTCTGCCAGGCCCGATACTCCACCACAGGTATCGGTTTCTTGCACGAGCGAGGCTTAGAATCCAACAAGTCACAATTCCTTCATCACAGGTCTTCCTCCTCCCGCCGCGCGGCCGCCCTCCTTAACGTCCCTACGTGAGACGTTATATAGCTTATTACTTGCATTGCTGCTGGCGTAGCCAGCATCTGAACCCCTCCCACCCACCTGTGGGCCTACTCTCTCAGACGGACACCGCAAGGTTCGTTTGGGTGGCAGTCAGTGCTCCGCGGTCGCCGCAGTACCCGCCGCCAACCGACCCCCGACCAGTCCCATCATCGGCCCGGTTCGATCGATCGATCCTCCCAGTAGGACCGTCCCAACCCGGAAAGAAAGAAGTTGTGTTTGGTTATTTACGACTTGCACAGTCGCAGTACGGAGATGGTCGACCTCGACGTTCCCACCAACCACACCATCTCGCCGTCTGAGGACTTACCTCAGCTGACGATCAATCATGAAGTCGCGGCAGATCTAGATTCCTCCAACGCCTTCGAGGGGCCTGAGAAGCTCCTCGAGGTCTGGTTCGCCCCCAGCGCCGATGCCCTTCCCCATGGGGTCAAGCCCGAGGGCCTGAAGGCCGTGGCCTCAGACATCTGGGTGCCTATGTTGGACGAAGTCCACTGCAAGGTCCTCTCCACCATCAAGTCGGAGCATATCGATGCCTACCTTCTCTCCGAGTCCAGCATGTTTGTCTTCCCCCACAAGCTGATCTTGAAGACCTGCGGCACCACCACCCTGCTTCGAGGCTTGAACATGCTTCTTCGCATTGCCGCCGTCGAAGCTGGCTTTCCCTTTCACAATGTGAAGAGCTTGGAGGACGAGCACGTCGCGGCCACGCCCTACCGAGTGTTCTACAGCCGTAAGAACTTCCTCTACCCCGAGAAGCAGCCCAGCCCCCACCGAAGCTGGCGCCAAGAGGTTCAGTTTCTGGACGAGACCTTCGAGCATGGCAGCGCCTACATGGTCGGGAAGATGAACGGGGACCACTGGTACCTCTACATCACCTCTCCGCAGACCAATTCGCCCCCTCGCACTCCCGAAGACGGTCAGGTTCCGCCCTTCTTGCCCACTGGCTGGAAGATACCTACTGGGCTGGCTACAGCCTTCCAGGGCGCTCCTGAGAGCAACGACGAGACTCTCGAGATCTTGATGACTGATCTCGATCCTGAGAATGCAAAGCAGTTTTACTTGGATCGCGTGAGTGCGGTCGCGCGCGCCGAGATGCCTAAGCAGGTTCAGGAGGCACAGCAGGTTGCTGAGGAGAGTCTGGGAGACTTGTCTGCTAGCGTGGATACGCTTAAGACAACCAGCACGGCTGCCAGTCACACGGATGAGACATTCGATGTCGCTAGCCTGGACAGCAACTCGGACGGGAACGGTACCCACACCCCCATGTCTGAGATGGCCGACATCAACCACGCCACCGAGGGTCACGTGCTCGGCACCGTGGTCTCGGATGCTTGCGGACTCTCTGGCGTCTACCCCAAGGACAAATACCCCGACGCTCGCATTGATGCCTACATGTTTGACCCATGTGGCTTCTCTGCCAATGGAGTTATCCCCTCGCCTCACAACGCCGAGGATGGTGAGAAGTCCACTCACTACTTCACTGTTCATGTGACCCCTGAGCCTCAGTGTTCGTACGCGTCTTTCGAGACCAACGTTCCTGGGGGACAGAACGGTCGCGAGACTTCGGAAGTCATTGAACATGTAGTAGAGATCTTCAAGCCGGGCCATTTCAGCGTCACGCTCTTCGAGGCCAAGGGAGAGGATGGAGCCAAGGGCATCGCTCGAAACAAGCGTCTCGAGCAGATCCGAGGCTACCGCCGCATTGACCGAATTGTCCATGACTTCGAGGACTACGACCTGGTCTTCCGCTACTACGAGCGCGATGGCTGGGTTGGTGGCTCCGGACTTCGGGTTGGAGAGGAGATGTGAAAGCCCTGATTGGTGCTACCATCAGGTATCCTTGTGCAGAGACATAATTTTTCCATATGCATGGATGTTGTCGTTACCATCTCTATTTTTGGTGGAATTGGTTTCCCATTCGTTGATCTCGTCGAAACCTCCAATCGTTTTTTGGGTTCCGATTTTGGTCTTGCGTGCGGCACGCGACATAAAGTACGAACAGTACAAGATTGCTACATGACTTGAAGAAGTATTGATCCGTTCTTTTCAGCTATCTATGTAGCTCTTGCTTATATTTAAAGTGGCATATCTTAACCAACCAAATCTGCTTCTCGCTTCGACTATGTGATGGTGATCGATGTCTTGGCCCAGCTTCGTTCATAAGTGTTGCAAATCCGACGATGTGGCTTTCGTGAAATTGATGACAGACATTTTGTTAGAGTACAAGACACTGCTCAAGAACTCGGCGAATTGCTTATGACATCATAGGGGCATAGCTGATCATTGATGCTGCCTTTTGATAGGGGTAAATTTGCAATTGAGTTTGGCAACCTCGACAGCACGAACAAGGGTGAGCCAGCTTTCTATGTCTTGGCTTTCACAGCCGCAATATATAAGCAACTGTCTTTCTCTATCAAAGCTCCTTCATCGGCAAAGAGATTGTCTGTAATGGCATGGGTTCACTTAGCAGCTTTCGTTTAAGATGTTTTCACTAAGAACAAGATAGTACTACTTTGACGTGACACGATCTATCAGGAATTCATCTCCCGACATATCGTGGCTTTTTTGTTTCTGCAGAACAACTAATCCAAGTGAAGTGAAGCGAGGTGCGCCCCCTGAGCTGAAAAGATCGAGACATTGCGATATCGCTTCGGTGTAGTATTCACTCCTCAATCTATCTCTAGCATGGCTGACGATCTCGGTTCTCGTTGATTGGGCATGTTGGTGTGCATTGCTGCGAGCTGGAAGAAAGAGTGTAGATTGAACTACATAAAGGGGGTCGGTCTACAGACAAGAGACACTATGCATGGAAAGCATCAAGAAATATATACCACAAGTTCTCACGATAGCTTCCTTGTTCTTCCAGATTACTTACTCTAAGCCCCTAGGCTAGGCCTTCCTTCCTTCTACCATAATCATTCATCCCCCCGACAATGAAGTTTACTCCCATCGCCACCGTCTTTTCCAGCTACAGCTTGCTCGTAGTTGTTACTGCCATGGCAAAGAAGATTGGCAACAGAGCCGACGGGGACACCAGAGAGGTCGTCGAGCTGTGTCCCAACCCGGACTTCCAGGCCATCGGCTCGACCGTCCCCTGCCTCAACTACACGAACCCTGCTACGCCCAAGGGCTACGGTCAGAGGGACACTTGCGGTAAGTAGGGGGAGTCTTTGTTTGCCAGTAAACCCAGATGAAGTGACATTGGTTGAACTGGGCTCTAATCTGCTGCGTTTTGAATATTTAGTCAGCTTGGAAGGCTCCCCCTTGCATGTGGGGTCGCCGCAGGGGGTCTCGTCGGTGCGGTTGTATGGGAGTTTGAACTGCACGCTGTACAAGTATGTGCATACTCTACTCTATCAACCCCCCTTCCTTCTTTTCTTTCTTCTTTCAGCTATGTTTTTACTATGATGGATTGATTGATTGCTGACTGTGCGGTGTGTGCCATTGAATGAATCCACAGGACCGAGACTTGCGAGCCCGACACCCCTGCCAATGGTCACATCGTCCCCGGCACAGGCGAGAGCCGTCTGTATGGGGGCGCGGGGCCGGGAGATCCTGATGCGATTGACGACAGGACCGTGGCGTTCAGGTGCAGGAGGCCCATGGGGCCTCGGGTGCCGAAGAGACCGCAGTCTGTTCCGTTTCTGGCATGAGTAGTTAACCTAGTGATTAAGAAGGCTAGCACCTTCACAATGCACGAGGACGGAGTAGTAGTTGTTGTTGCTGTTACCGTGATTCTGCAGAAGACTTGCTTAGTTAGGATGGCTTATTCGCTGGAAAGCATCAAATGATGAGGTATTAATCTGGCATGTTCATGAGCACTAATTAGGCATATCAAGTGTGTGGTTTCGTGCGATGGAAGGCTGCTGTTCATGATTCATGTATCCGCGGAACATACGGGAACCCAAAGGTGCTTAGCAGTGGTGTCTTGATTGTTCAGGGGTATGTTTATCTTTCAGTCTAAATTCCAGTAGGATTGGTCTTGAAACATGTAATAGGAATAGACCGCTCTGGCCAAAATCGTCGTCATCATCAGTAGTGGCCAACCTAGCATGGTGGTTACCTGATGTTTCCCACAATGGTCTGGGCTTCCGTTACATCGACCTCATCCTTCCCTCCGATCAAGCAGGAGGAATGAACCCACGAGGTCCTGCCTCCTCCCCGATCCATATTGAGCTGCGAGCACAGCTCCCCAACATTGCGGCTTCTGACTCCACCACCCGCGATGATCTCGATGGAATCGCCTGCCAGGGTCATGATCTCGCTTAAGGTCGAGATGTTCTGGGCCGCATTGCCAGGCCCACCCGATGTCAGAATGCCGTCGACACCCATCTGAATGAGCGCCTCAAGCGTCTTCTCCCACTCCGTCGCGCCCTCCTCGGCACTTGCATCGTCGCATCCCACGATGTCGTCGAAGGCGCGATGAAAGACCGTCTTGTACGGTTTCGCGGCCGCGACCAGCCTCTGCACCGTCTCGGCTTGCAGAACGACCCTAGTATCACCACTGCTCCCTGTCTCTGCCAAAGCCCCAAATACGAAGCCGTCTCCGCGTTCGACTCGCATTGCGCCCGATGCCTTGAACGCCTCAATGGATTGCACCATGCCGTCAATCTCCTCGTCTGAATACAGGAAGTCCCGTAGCCCCTTTTCTGCAGGCTGGCCACGCGGCCGAATCATGATGCGTACGGGGACGTGCGCTCCCTTGAGTTGCGCTGCATCGTCGACGCTGGGCGTGAGACCGCCTGCTGGATAGGACCCCGCAGCGTTGAGCTCGATGCGGGCAGCGCCGGCCGCGATGGCGGGGATTGCGGAGGCGGGGCCGAAGATGGGGATTTCGAGATGGGTCGGCATCTTCCTTGTTGTAAGTGGTGGTGTGAGTTTATCTCCCCTTTTTTGGATGTTAATTGATGGGGTTTTGGAGAAAAGCTCTGGGCACTGGATTTCCGGATGAGATGGAAATGATTCCTCCAGGTCATGGCTCACTAAAACGTATGTGGCGCACTCCGATGTGTAACGCTCATTGGTGACTCTTTCCAATTGGAACTCATCCGGACGCGAGGGGATGCGAGGGAGTGGTAGTGCATGACTAACCAACCCCTGTATCCCCCGAACTTCATGGCAGATCTAACGGTCACAATCTGCATGCATTGAATTATGACAGTTCACAATTATAACCCAGACTATTGATGAGGCATCTATCTCTCCGCTTGTCTTCGAGAATATATCTCTTTACCGTAACTTCTTTTCTAATACCAACCGCAATGGGCGTGCGCGCTTTGTGCCGTCGCGGCGCGGAATCCTTGGCGTCTTTGTATTTACAAGTTCCTTGTTGTTTCTTCGACCTGCTCCCCCCGCCCTAGCGATAAGTCAACAATTCGACCAAGTAAGACGTCACACGCCAATTTGGATCTCGTTAGAAGATGGCACACATTGTTTGAGCACATCAAAATGGATATTCATCCGGCTCAGGCAGCTGCGGACGTTGCGGGACAGTTCTTCTCGAATCACCCAGATGTACACCTAGAAGACATTACCACATCGGGCTCAGGGGCCATCTTTATCCGGATGAAGAGATGGAGGACTCGGCGGGTATTCGATAGACTCATGATGAAGATGGTGTACGAAGACCCCCCTCCCTATCCCCTACAAAATGAGCTAAACGCACTTCAGGTACGTATTGCCCTTTTCATTTAGCAGATATGATAAGGTATACATTTATAATACTTACGGGTCCTTCCTAAGTAGGATTTTCAATATTCGATGCACGTAATCAAGCCTAGGCCTATACCTGACGAATCAACGCCAACGCCAGAACCGACAAGATTCTTGCCCCTCCTGAACCCCCTTAGGCCCAAGGGTCTACCGTACGAACACTATTTCACAGAGGACCTGCCGAATGGAAACCTAGACCAGCTGATCCAAAGGAGGGACGCAGACGTGGACCACCGCGAAGACAGGTTTCCTAACCGCTTTCTCATACGCATATTTCTTTGCGGTAAGACACTCTGAAAGAGCGATGATGAAAGGTTGCCGCTGATAGAGAATAGCAGCCAGGGCTTGTACCGCCATGGCATGGCCTCCGGGTCAACATGCCGACAACTTCGGATTGTTGCGCCCTGAGCCAGCCCTGGAAGATGAAGTCCGTGACCCGCTCCTGAATGTCCACGGAGCTGTTTGGTTCAACCATTGTAGGTAACTCACTACTCTCAGCTATATCCTCCTCCCCCCCCTCTTCCTCTTCCTCCTAGCTCATCGCATCTAATAATTGCATACCACAGGGTTGTTTGGCCATGTATATCATCATAACTTCGAGCATAACATTGTTCCCATTATGAAACTGGCCGGCTTCGACCACGCTTACGTCCACAATGGTGTGGAAAATGTCACTTACGACACCCCTGAATACGACCAACAGGCGCAGATCGTACGGCGGTGCGTAGTCACCAATGCAAATGCACTTTATTCTCTGGAACTCAGACGACTAATCATTGATATCACAGCACTCGACCGAGAGGGTTAGGCAATCCAGCAACCCGCGCCAATGTCCTTGGCATTGGGGTGGTAAGTGAAGCGATCAGACCGGGCAACCCCCCGTCCGAACCTGAACCTGAACATGCTGACATATAGGAACACCCAGTTGATGGGAAACATTATCCTAGAGGATACCTGGCTGAATGCCGACGAAGTGCGAGAGCAGTTGGGCGCGAGGCATGAATGGGCCCGCAACACGAACCCGGGCTATGACCCTGACCTGATCGAGCTGATCGCTCGATGCCTAGCGGTGGAACCGATGAGTCGGCCAACGATCTATGAGATCGTACGTGACCTGGAGAATTGGCTGTGGTATAGGCGGGCAGAATATTACTGGGAGAAGCCCGGAGGCTACATGGAGACAGATGAAGCTCTGAACCAATTCTGCCAGCGATATATGTACAACGCCCCTGAGTAGGTGTCTGGCATGGTGTTGGCCGACAATACAAATGGTTCACATATGAGAGATTGCAAAGTCGGTCTATGAAATAAGAGTGACTGCCTTAGAAGAAGATGGAAACATGAGCCCTGACAGCCAGATAGCGAAGTCGGAAGCGGAGAAGCTTCAGAACATACCGATCGCCAGGACGAAACACGGCGTACACATGGCTGCAGCGAGTCGTCCGTTTGCTGGAAAGACAGTCGCAATATGCGAAGATTCTGATCATATGGGAGACGAGAGCGATGAAGAGGACTCCAGGTATATCAACCGGGGGTTTGGCTCAATCACATTATCCAAGAGTTGTCTGCTTAAGAGGCCCTCCCTGTATAATTGCTAGAATTGACTCGGCCTCCTGATCAGTTCCCCTTATTCTTTCTTCAGATAAGAAAGTACGTAGCAAGCCCTTGTTATTCGCCTAACTCATCCAGAATAAGTCAGTTACTTATCGTGTCGCATTACCTGATTTTACCACCGATAGAACGCTTGGCTGGGTAGTTCACGTAGAGTCCCAGTGAACACTTGTCTCCATGGTCTTGATATCCTCCTTCTTATGCTCTATCCAATCTACCTTCGTTTTAGCTCACAGATGTCTGGAATCTCACAAATTTGCACTATGAGCTGGGCATTAGGAGTCGCTACTTGATCTATCGAATGCGAACCTACCATTACATCTAGCTTCAACCCTACTGCGAGATACTCCAAGGCCAAGGCATCGTGGCATTTGCTGAAGACTGAGAATAGCGACATCAATGACTTATGTATGTAACGGCGAGAATGATGACTACTGATTGGCAATACGAGGCCACAATATTACAACACACGGGTGTTGGCAATGTTGAGAAATGTTGGTCACAGGTAGTCCTGGGACATCATTGTTCTAAGGTTTATATTTCGCTTTCTCTATCAACTACCAGCCTTGTCAAGGAACAAGACGGCTATTAAAATATGAGACCATCTGTCTTTTGGATGTCGCTCCTGCCCCATGACATTTGCGCGGTGCTGAAGGTGGAGACGACGGCGTCGGCGGCCTGCGAACCTTACCTGCGTGATGAAGGTAGACAGGGCTGCAGCGCGCTCAGGCCCAGGTTGCTGTTGGTGCGGTGCGCCAGGGCTCGTGCAAGATTTCTTAAAGAAGTTCGGGCCCCAGCTTGGGGTGGGTTTTTGAAAGGGAGTGTACCAAGCTCTATGTACTAATAGAGCAGCTGTCTCTTGCGCGTTGGTGCAGGCAAACGGAGCTCAGCCCGCTTCCACTTTAGGTCCGTCCTTCCGTCCTGGGGTGACCGGTGGTTGAGGCTGTGTGTGCGAGGCCGTATCGGACTTGTAGGGACTGAAATCTTTATAGGGTCGCTGAAGGTGTAGACGGAGGCGTTTTCAAGTCTTTCTTCCAACTCGGGTCCAGTAGGTTCGTGATTACCGTGGGGAAGTACTTCAGGAAGTCCTGCTCCGCACCTCCATATGACCGAGGCTCGGGTTGCAAAGCGATTCGGCGGAAGCCTCCTTCTGGGGCCAGTAAGCCTCACCGTCAGACGCCCGGCGTACGGCGAGCCCAGCCGACCCAAAGTATCCCAGGTCGCCGCGCTTGCAGGCGCTGCTGCAGTCGCTCTCGCTCTGGCTCATGGCCAGCTCGCCGAGGGAGATCTCGCCGCGCTTGATGCGGGCCTCGTGGCCCCGAATGATGGAGCGAGCCTCGTCCCTGGTGCGGGTGATTTCGCTCTCGCGCCATGAGGCAGGGCGGCGGCCGCCCCGACCTTGGGGCAGCTGCCCCCAATTGGAGGTCCCAATAAGTTTTGACGATTGTCCTTCTTCTTCTAGCTCCGGTAGGCTCCTTCTCGGTGGCCTTGCCATCGGCGGGGTTGGCATCGCCCTTGACTTTCTTCGAGGTGGGCGGCGCGGATCTTGTCGGCGGGCTTCTGGGCGTCGAGCTGCGAGGCACTGGTCGAGTGGCGCAGGGACATGTAGCGCTTCAGCTTCTCCGTCACTTGTGATTACCGTGGGGAAGTACTGCCAGAAGTATTTCCCGGCAGCCCAATATAGTTGAGGCTCGGGAGAGGGGAGACCGCAGACCCTGTAGTCATGCACGGAGTTGCCGCTGTAAGCTTAACATACCCATCTTGAAACACGGACCAAGGAGTCGAACAATTGTGCGAGTGTTTGGGTGTTAAACCCTCACGCGTGAACCCCATTGGCCACATGGTGTTAGGGTTTCTGAGAAGCCCCTATTGCTTGGGCAGTTGGAGAACTCGCCCGGATACCTGGCATTTTGACGGTGTTGGAGGGTTGCAATATATGCAGATGGTCTGTTGATGGTGGCAAAATAAACATGGTACGACGAACGCGTGAAGTATCCGATGCTGACTACCGACTCTGCTGGGCTTGCCTGGTGAGGACCGGCCAGAAAAGTGATGCTCAACCCTTGGTGGCAATGAGAGCCTCAGCGGGCGCCTTGGAGCAGTGACTGGAGCGGACTTGGTAGGTGGGCCACGCCTGCCGCAGGCGCTGTGGTGACGGTAGTAGGAATCAGCTCAGACTTGGTCTCAGCAGTCGTGGCGGCTAAAGAAGGAGAAGAAGGAAATGGTCGGACTGCTCGAGCGGCCCCTACTTTGGTACTGGTTTAGAGAGGTCGGCAACAATGACTCGGGGCCGAAGACTTCCATTGCGAGGCTATGTCGGGGTCGCAGCCAGAGTGTCGTTTAGCTTCTGCATCTGCATATTGGCGACCTTTGGTGAGGGAGGATTGTGTGCCTCCAGAAGTACCAGCTGCAAACCCTTGGGTTGAAGGTAGTTAGCGCTGCATGCAGCACGCTGTCTACTCTCCATCGCGCAGGAGCAAGTACTTCTGCGGAGTCGCCTTGACTTGAGTATCGGCTCCAAGTTGATCGTCAGTATTGGCCTGAAACGGCTCCGACTGAATTACAGTCAACTGCCTCAGCCGAGCTGACCTTCGTTACCAACTCTTCTTTTTTCTCTTTGCCTTTCCTCTGTTTTAGCCAAAATAGTAGAAATCAAGACTCACGACGAGCATGACCATATTCTTGAATCTGCCAGTGGGAAAGGATTGTTGGCTGAGAAGCGGCAGGTACCCAGAGACACGGCGAGATGTTCATCATCGTCTGGCTTGTGTTGCTACGATGGTGGTGGACTAATGAAGCCAGGCTCAGATGAATTTCTGGCGGATCCTGTTGTTCGGAGTTCGCTGCCTCCTCATGTAGAGGCGGTAAACCCGGCTGGCAATCGTAACAGTGGCTTATAAAATAACTGTATGAGAAGGTGTAGAATGACACCATGGCTAACAAAATCCAGGTTAGTACGTTTTGATCAGTCGTCCTGAGATGGAAACTCGGTATGCGTACTCACCCCTCCTCGATTCAACTCGGATACCCTGTAATGGTAGCCAAATGCCCTTTGCCGGGCATGAGTGAGTCGCTTGGCTGCTCCTACCAGCATGCTGAAGCACGGTCTTGATAAAAGCCTGTTGGGTGATTTATAGTCCTTAGTCAATGCCGCCACCGGTAGCTTTTGCGGTCTCGAATGTCACTGGGAGCCGTTCTGTTGCAGAGGAACAAAAAGCCCATCGTTCTCATCGCCAGGCGTCTCAGAATCGAGCTAGGACCAGAGAAATAAAGAGGAACCATCATAGAGTTATACAGCTCCCAAGCCATGCATATCACCCAGAGCCACGGCAACATGATTGCGAGAGATGAGCTCGAAGATACGAGGGCAGACCTGCTCGGTGAACCATCTCTCCTCGAACTGCTCAACGTTCTCATAAAGGCGGTCGTCACCAGCCTTCTTAAGGACGGTCTTATATGCGTAGCGGTACAGCTGCTGCTCATACCAGAGAAGATAGGCCATTTGAGCGCAGGATAACCAGGTCGGATATATCTCAGAAAGCGGTGCCCCACTATTACCACCGGCAGCCGAAGCAGCACTAGCACCGCCGGCATCTTGGCCTCCCTGGAGGTTCATTGCCCGGGAAAATGAAGTATCGACCATCACTTTTCCGATCGTATCGTACTAGGCTGGCCCAGCAGAATCAAACCACTCATTATCTCTACGACACCGGTTTTGAACTCGGAAAGGAAGTCCCGACCATGTCGATAGCACCTCGGGGGCTGGGGAGACTCGGCCCTTGAGGTTGGTTGCCGTGTTTCCCTTGGTACAGAAATGTCTCAAGCAAAGTTTCGCCTCGCTGAACGCGTTCCGCAACACGAGTTCAGCAATCTGAATGAATGAATCCGTCAAAGCTGCTGTGTTTTCCCTCTGCCCCAATAAGAAGACAAACTGGTAACAGGTTGCTGTTAGAAGGACAAACCGCTCCGCTCGCGTTCTTTTCGTGGATATCCTGCGAGGCCGATTGTAAGGGTCGGTGATAAGTCCTAGTAGATGGTCAAGGTGCTCCCAATTGAACTGGAACTCATCGGCGTTGGGTGCCACAAGGGACTGGATTGGGAAACAAAGGTTAGAAGGCGGAACTGCCTGTTCGAGCGCCATTTCAACCCTTAAGCCTGGCTTAGTGTTGGGAATATGCCGTATTGCAGTGCCGGAGCCGGTCTGACCGAGCAGAGACATGATGAAGGCGGTGGCTTGGGATGGCAAAGAAGACTATGGGTAGTCTGGCACTATGAGTAGTCTGGCCTGGGACTGGGACATATACTCTGCAGCCTCTGCCTTCGGAGCCTCAACTTTAGCGGCAGTTGCCTCGGGGGGCGGCAGCTGCAGCAGGTGCAGCAGTGGTGGTGGTGGAAGTCGGCTCAGTCTTGGTATCGGCGGGCTTGCGATGGCTTATTCAACCTTCCAGAGGGTCTGGTATTCTGGACCCCGGAATGTTTATCACCTGAAGGTCCATTGTCCATCCTAGATCTGGTTGCAACCATTCAGAGGGTTTTCTGGACCCCTCGGAGGTTTTGTCTCTGCTGGTCCTGTCGCCATCGTTGCTGCCCTTCTTGCTCCCGGTTTGGTTCCCGGCTCCGTGGACTGTCGGTCGTCGCCACTTTTTGATCCTTCGATGTCGGCTCTTCCTATCATACCGAAGCAGAATGGTTTCAGCGGCAACGTCAGACTTTCCACATGCTGTGGCTGTGTCCGAGCTATGGAGATGATCGGAGCGTGTGCTACCAAGAGCGTCTTCTTTTCCTCTGGTCTCTGTCTGAATGCCTTGTGAGTTGTGGCAGCTACTCCGACCCTTAAGTCGACATGTCGAAAGCTGTTCTGCATCCGTTCATGGGCCTCGAGTTGGTCTTGCTTCGGCATGAAGACATAGATGTAGCGTATCGAATAATCTCAAGCAAGGTGTTCAAGTTCGGGTTGGTCTTCCCTTTCTAAGAATACCAAGAGAACGACTGGATTAGGATCTAATAAAAAAAGGTTAGAGGAGGTGTGCTTTGAATAAGCCTGAAAGGTGTGTACGAGGGAAGAGAAGGGTACTTACCGAATGCTAAGGATTCGTATGTAATACACTCATTTGTCACCTCCGAATGGATACAGTTTATTCTCATGTCCAGGAGACTTGGTTTACATCTTGGAGATCTTAGTATTTAAAGTTGAGTCAAATTATTCCTCTAGCTACCCAAATGCGCAGCGCGCACGTTGCTATATACAACAGACATCACTGCAACCAAATCTAGGATGGACGATGGACCTCCATGTGACCTTTCCCTTCCTCCACGTTGGCGGCACTGATACGCCCCATCACATTCGGAAAGGCATCCGTCCATGGCTGGCCATTGTTATTCTTGATAACATTGCTGCTTCCATTTGTTGCACTGTGGTTGTTGTTCTTCGGTTCTCAACGGCGTCGATGGCCCTTTTCAGAGGGATGATGAAGGCAATCTCGATCGGACCAGCAATTCGGTTCTTTACCAGGGCCGTGTTGGGTCTAAACTGCCACCCTTTCAGCCGTTCCTGCTACAACAAGATGTTGATGTGGTGAGATACTCCAAAGACGGGATGCATTGGGGCAGAGAAAGAATGGTGCGTTTGTTATGAATGAGGCCCACGGGCAAGAAGAGTTTCAAGGCCGACTCGATCGATTAAGAAGGGATTTCTGTCTTCAATAATCGATCCCATCTCTTCGCGTAGAAGCGTAAACGCGATCATTTAAAAAGGCAGCTGGTGTCGCGCTTGAAGCTTCCCTTCTCTATGTACAGCCATGAAGGGCCCATGGCAGACCCTGATCCGTGAACGCCAATCGCCAGCCAAGCTACACTGAAAATAGGAACCGAACATCAAACCGGGCAACCGCTTATGCCGCGGCTCAAGCTTTGGGGGCTTCCTTCTTTGGCGCGGCAGCCTTCTTGGCAGGTACAGCGCCCTTCTGCTCGGAATGATGCACTGCTTCGACCCCCAAAGGCCAGTCAAAGACCTGGCAGAGTGTCGTCGCATGTTGTGTCACCATGCAAATCATCGTCTTCCCCATCGTCGACCTCGAGCTCGACGCGCGTTCAAGTCTTCTTCTTGGGAGATGCAGCATTCTTGCCGCCAGCCTTGGGTCCACGGGCCCCCGGGTGGGCTCAATCGATGCGCCGGGGCGAGCAGTGTCGCCTGGCATGCGCAGGTGACTTTTCGCGCTGAAGGACGCCCGATCGGTTCTGTGGATAACTGGCCGCTGGCTAGACCTATTCACTGAGCATCGGGAGACACTGCTCCGGCCGCTGCACAGGACGCCCACCGGGAATTTCCTCAAGACCTATCGTGTACCGACAAAATGGTTCTTATGATCATCATCCAATGTTTTGGCGGTTGGAGAGAATGGCCGGAGTGATTGGGACAAAGGCCTGAGTTTCAGTGTCAAACTATCAGCATGCTGTGGCTGTATCCGAGCTGTGGTAAAGATTGGTGCACGATTTACCGACTGTGCCTTCTGTTCCTCGGGCATCTGGCCGTACGCCTTATGTGTCAAGTGTACCGCCCCCCCAGTTCGCAGCTACCCTGTAGCGAAGTTGGTTTCTGGGGAACGGCGCCCGCCACCCCCTCCAGCGCTGGCCCGGGCGGTAGGCCGCGGCGTGGGCGGCGCAACACGCATGGCCTCTACCGGGTTGAAGACGAAGCGGACAGAGACTTCTAGCACGGTGCCTGCTAATCCTGAGGGTCGTACCCCCTAGTAACGGCGAGTGAAGCGGGAACAGCTCAAATTTTGAAATCTGGCCGTACCTGGATCTGGAAGTTGGGTGGTTGATCCTTCCGAACCTTCTCACTTAGCTGTCAGCAGCTTTTTCAGGTCGGCGGACCTCGCCGGCTTCGGCAAGAACAAAGCGAAATCCGCCGATTTGCCGTCACGTTGAGCGCCGTGGCTTCTCTCTACTCGTCGCGGATCAACCAGGCTGGCCCAGCTAAACCGAATCACTCATTATCAACGTACAGGAAGTTGCCTTGAATCTTCTGGTGCGTCTTCAGTTGCCCTGGGACTGGGACTAGAGCAGCTGAAGACGCACCAGAAGATTCAGAGTAACAGTGGGGAATGGGAAGGGGAAGATTGACTGCCTGTGCCAGATGATGAATCATCCGTGGGATTGATCGGAGACGGCTTAGCCGAAAAGTTTTTGCGCACTATGGCAGGTGCCATTTTGTCGCCCCCGACCTGTGGCTACAGTTTCGTACGAGCGGTGGTTGTTGGGTACAGAGTAGACGTTCCTGTCCTCCCCGTTTGTGCCAACAAGCGGCCTGACATGTGGGACAGTGACAACACACACATAGCATCCGTTCGCGTTCGTGCCTGGCACGGCATTCGTCGCGATGGTCTTCTCGGCGCCGCTTCCATTGGACAAGTCCTCTTCCGAGCTCATCGGCTCAATTGGGGGCATGAGCGTTGCGAGATGATTTACGTCATAAGATGTCGCACCGGCGGCCCGCACATTTGGTGAACGCTCTGATGATTCCTGGCTGATAATGCTAGTACCCTGCGTGCTTATCGACAGCGGCGTCCTCCTGGTTGTGGTGCTGATTGCCAAATATGCCCAGTCGCCCACCGAATACGTGACCGAGTTGCTGTAGCCACCGACACTCCGCGATATCTCGACGACGACGACACTTGCCAGCACGGCGACGGATGCTGCTACCCTTGGTGATTCTATTATAACGTTGCTTTCCGCGACGCCCGACGTGGTGTTCGGTATCGTTCAGGCTAAATGGATCGCTTGTTATCTCTTGCTCGGCCATCCCGGGGAGATGACCAGCTATAGGCTTCAGCGTCAGACCAATGGATTTACCATGCGGGCCCTTGTGCACCGATATTGTCGCCTTGACTTCGAGTCGCTCCAAGTCCCATGCGAACCATTTGACATGGAGAGGCGATTTGGCTTTCTCTAGGACTGTATCTTTCATGAAAGGCCAGGCGTATGGCGATGATGGGAGTCACACCGTAGGAAAGCGGCGCGCGTAGGGAGTCGGGAGCACCCACCGCCGCGCCCGTGCATGTTGTCGTCGTCGAGATATCGCGGAGTGCCGGGACAGGTCAAACAAACCTTTTA
This sequence comes from Apiospora arundinis, assembly GCA_039105305.1. NCBI lineage: Eukaryota > Fungi > Ascomycota > Sordariomycetes > Amphisphaeriales > Apiosporaceae > Apiospora > Apiospora arundinis. The sequence goes on from JAPCWZ010000006.1 coordinate 980,405, forward strand.
TCACTTTGGCAATAGAATCTAATTCATTCGATATCCTATTGGCTTCTTGATACTCCCCAGGAAGATGCTCTGGTGATGAAGACCCTGCCGGGAAGCAGGAGCCACCTCAGCGGCGGGAGCAGCCTCGGGATTTGGAACGAAAGCTGTGGAGTCACTGTGCGACGATTTGGCTACTTTGGCGGATGTAACACTGCTCAGGGCCGTGATAGGACCAGATGAATGGGCAGTTCTCTCGTTCTGGCCTGCAACAGCAATCCCCAAGACACGGCGCTGGGTGATATCCTCGAGTTCAATAGCAGGGTCGCTGAGGCGTACAGGTGTAGGGGTAGAGTGTCTGAGGATACCTCGCATCTCAATCAACTTCTCCTCATTCTGGCTGTAGCGATGAATATCCGTAGCTCGCTCAGCGCGGTGGCGGGCATAAGTGATTGCCATGACTGCTAAAGAAGTGGGAGGACACACGTCCTTGTTGAAGTTGTCTGGTGACGAGCTAACTCTGCCAGTCTATCCATCCTTTCGGAATATCAAGAGAGAAGGTTAGCCTGTAGGTACACATGCTTTGGTGCATTCTGCTTTGAAAATGAGTTTGACTTACCAGGTCTTGTGCAGACGAACTCGTCGTGTCCGGAGTCCGGATCGTCGGGCAGCACGCTCCCTAGACGAAAGGTTCGGCTTTCGAGAACGAAGACCGTAGCGTCTGTCGCCATTGTCTTGGTCCTCTTGCTACTGCTGGTTGTCGTCGTCGACAACCATGGGGTCCTCTTGCTGGGCAGTGTCAGTGAGGCCTGTCAATCTTCACTGATATTGAACTTGGTGTGTTCAAGTTGGAATTTGTCCATGCTCTCTGGGCTGACCTTTTGCAAAAAGCCGATGTACTCGTTCGTGTGGAACTGGGCCATATCGAGCCGCGTGGCGGACGCCCAGACCGTGGACTTGCTGTTGTCTTACATGCGAGTGATGACGCCGGAGAAACACCTCGCTACAGGGTAGCTGCGGGAACGAAAGTGGCTGTTTCTCGACGGTGGGAAGGCCCACGTGGATAATACCGCGCGCGTTGCACAGTCTTGGTCTTGCTGTTGCAAGGCTCGGCAGTCGGCGGAAGATCTGCAAACTTCTCGATGTCAAGTTTCTATCATCCTAGTCGCAGGCAGGCGGACCAGCGGCGTCGTTGGGCACCAACGAAGGGGTGGCGTAGCTGCTGGTAGGCTGATGCGTGTCTCGCAAGAATCGTCCAATGCTGTGCCAATGTCTTCGACCGTGGAAGATTTGGCCAACTGTGTATCGCATCGCACATTGCGATACGGCCTCTAGTGAAAATCTTGGTGGTAGTAGCAAATACTTCAATAAGAACTTGAAGGACCGAAGTGGGAAAAGGTTCCATGTGAACAGCGGTTGGGCATGGTGCGATCAACAGACAATACCTTAGGTAGCACTGTCCATTGCGACGGTGTTGGCATAGGAAGTGGCTGGGTGCCTTCTCAAGACAGGCGGCTACTGGCAGGCATGGTGCTCGAGGGTACGGCGCGGAGTACGACGCCCAAGGTGCTTCTGGTAGTATTTCTCGAACTTGTTCTTGTCCTTGCCATCAAGTTAGGGTAGGACATAAGGGTGATGGCTTGTTCAAGAACTCCCTCAATCCCCGTGCAGAAACCCGGCCTGCTTGTTGTCGTCCGTGCTTTCGTCAGACGCAACGGCCTCGAGAGCGGGTAACGACTCCCTTGCCCTTGAAAGATGAGGAGGTCGCTTCATCACTGTCTCGGCCAAATGTTTTGGATGCAGATCCTGCACATCCATTGCCCTTCTTCATGTGGGCATGTCAGCATAGAAAACCTAAAGCTGTAACCGATCTCAGCACAGTAACTAACGTAACTTCCAGGCGCAGTGACCTGACAGTGGTTTTACGCGGTAACGAAATTGGAGATGGAGACGACGGCCGGCCAGATCCTTTTCGTAACTGTGAGTATCACGCCGTTCAATGCCCCCGAAATGTCAGCGACGCATCACCTTCATATTTGGCTGCAGTTTATCCTCTTGCCCAGGAGACGTCATCGAACGAGACATCAAAGGACGAACGAGTTAATTCTTAAGATATGAGAAAGTACTCCAAGTACCCTTCCTACCCTTCCCACTTTGTTGATCTTGCTGTAATCCCGTACGCTGGACGGAGAGTGGCGAGGCTTGCGGGCCCCAGAAGGAGGAAAACCACGTAGTCGTACTCATCGACCGGCTCGGCTGTGGGCTGAGCCACTACGGGAGCATTAGCCACAGCTTGCACGCCTTCGCCGAAGGCTTGAGGTTGGAGCGCCAGGGCTCCGGCTGCGGTCACAGCTCCGGAGGGGAGCTATCACGCAGCTGGAAAAAGCTCGTAGTTGAACCTTGGGCCTGGCTGGCCGGTCCGCCTCACCGCGTGCGCTGGAGTTGTATACACACATTGATTCTCGTTCCTGGCTTCCGGACATCCGAGTCATGCTTGTCGACCGGAAGAGCGCAGAGGGGCCCGAAGCTGCATTACTGCCCGGGACGCCTCGCGAAAAGCGATTCTGCATGACTTTTGCCTCCACTTGGAATATCGGGCGCTGTGGGAGCTGTGTGGGAAAGTTTCCTTGCCGATGACAGAGTAAAAGGCCTCCTGTATTAGTTTCAGTGCGAAGATAGGGGCATCTCGACACGTTCGCGTTCAGCCCAGTACCCCCAGGGTACCACACCCATTCATATCCTTCTTTAGAAGGAATCGTGTTAGATCGTCACCAGACAATTTCAACGCGCCACGGTCCGAGCTGTTCCTGCCCGACTTTTTCCGCCACTTGAAGTACCGGGCGCTATGAGAGCTGTGCCGGGGCAGCTGCCCCTCGCTTGGAGGCCTCAAACAAGAAGGACAACCGTCAAAACCTTTTAACTTCGGTAGGCTTCTTGGCGGGAGACAGGCGAATCACGTCGAGTTCGTGTCCCTGATGGTTGTCGGGGTTGGTGAGGAAACAATGGATATCCATCGAGTGAATCTGTGTTTCTGTGCGATTTTCTTCGTGGGTCGCGTAATCGACTTCGTCAATTCCACAAATCACCTGAACGTCCAGATGGCCAGCACGCACACCACAGCTATACAGAACCACGTTAGTATCACATGCTGTCTGCTATAACCTTCCAAAAAATGGCGGACTTACGATGCTCCTCCAGTGCCGGCGAGGAAGTTTCCAGGTATTGAAACATCTCAGCTCGGATGTATGGGCCTTGCCTGCAGCGGGTTGGCGTCGCGCTTGCCCTTCTCCTATTCTTTGAGAACCGTAAAGAAGTTTGCCGTGATAAGTCATCTTTGTCTCTGAAGATGGAATCGATGGAAGAACCCTAGTGTGCCTATTAGTAACAAAGTAAGTGGTAGCCACGGCAAGGGGCTCGGACATACCAAACCACCGCCAACAACTGACGCTCCAAATGGTGCAGTTTATACCCTCATGCCCAGGAGGATTCCTTACTGCCATCATTGCTGCCATCACTTACCTTCAGCAGCACCAGAATCTTGGTTTCACGATCAGCCTCCGAAAAGCAGAGAAGACAAGAGTCTTGAACCGACTATGTGCATAGGCTCTATCGTGTCGGTCATTGTGTGGCAAGTTATCTATCGCGATCGCCAGTGTTATCATTCTTCTCAAAAGTTATGTTTATCATCTTGATCTGACATATCTTTGTTGTAGAACAGTTAGTTCTTCAAGGAATACTTGCAGCGAAATCACGTCATACAATCACCTTTTCACGAACAAGTCATGCACGATCAAGTACAAGAGAGTATATTGGAAACTTGTATTCTGGTTAGCGTGTGTTTGCTCAAGGGAGACCAAGGGTCGATGTTGCTACTCACCTATTCTTTTATGTAAAGGTGCTGCGCTCACGCTCGAGCTCTCGTATTTGATTTTGTCACTGAAGGTGGGATGATGGAAGGGATCAGTTTAATTGGTTCATGGTCATTGGGTTGAATTCGCCACCACCATATCATGCCCGTGACTTCTCTTCCTCCTTCACTGCAACTCCAGCACGAGAAGCAGCCCTTTTGCCAAAAAGAATAGTTTCGTGCTTCTTGCCCAGCCAGTTTCATTTTTGTCGAGCAAACTGGTTCCTACTTTAATCGTGAGGAAAGCCCTATTCCTTGCACTACTGCTGGTACTCGGGGTCATTCAGCACTAGAATTGGCATTAGTTCAGACGATCTTCCTAGGCTGCAGTGAGGGATTGGGTGCACGCAGTAACTTACAGTACTTGAGCTCGGGGTATTTGCCAAACATCTCCTGCTGAGTCCCGAGCGGGTAAGCTCGACAAGTCTGTCGCGTGCAACGTCCTTCGGCTCTGTCAAGGATAGGCTGATGTAAGAAGCCAGCCCTTGAACGAGGCTGTAGGTACTCACCGGAAACCCCAACTGGGAGGTTCTTGAGGCGCAACTCTCCCTGTGTGTGGTTTCCGTGCTTGCAGCCCATGTGTAGATACTCGTATACCTTGACAAGCCAAGCGTGGCAGAGCCAGTCGGGGGGGTAGCCGGTTTCTGTTCAAATAGTATTGAACTGGTTCATAGCCATCAGACTGAATTCACCACCATATATGCCGGTATAGGTCAGAAATAAGTGTTCTTGCTGGGCAAAGCCCATCTTGAGTGACAGGCAGGGATGGCGAATCAAGATTGTTGCCAGCGATCGGCAAACCATCGCATCGTCTAGAACCTAATTGTGAATGCCAAAGGCCGCATCAATGTGGGAAGGAAGAAACAAAGAATCTCAAGCCGATTTGTCGAATGTGCTTTGGCTCAAGTAGGATGTGCCAGGAGCTTGTGGATGCATGTTAGGTAAAGAAAGCCAGCTCAGGGTTATGGGAAGGTACTGATATGTGGCTGATTGTATGTGTCCAAAGACCAACACCAGACTTGGAACTGAGAGTGGCTTTTTACGAACAGGTCTGTTGTGTCTCTTGTTCCCAGGAAAAAGTCGTCCTTGTTGTCCGACGTAATGTAGGTAGGAGGCTAGTCCGATGAGTGAGTTGACTTGTCGAATCCGGATTCTCGCATGTTCGTCCTCGCTGACCAAGGCTCGTAGCTCATCGATGATGAAGCGAGAGCAAAGGTGGTCGGAAAGGCGGTCATTTGTCTGACTGTCGTCGTAGCTGCATTCAATAAAAATGGCAGCTAGTCCGATGAGTTGACTTATCGGATTTCGGAATCGCAGCCCCTTGTTCTTGACAGGGCAACGCCCTGTTCGTCTCATCGACTGACAGTTCTGCAACCCAACCCGGCTGCGGCGGTGGCCCCCACCCCCGACTCCCCAGGGTATATGGCCGCCCGATCTGGCCGCCCGATATGTAGCCACCACTTGACTTGCTCTTCTCTCAAGAATCCGCTTTCCTAGCATGAAGGCATTTCTCCATAGTATAAATATACTATAAGATTGGAGAAATGACTTCATCCTAGTTGGTGCGAATTTGCAACCTCGTTCCCACCCGCAGTCGCGCTTGATCTGCGCGATCTGCTTCCCCCTCCCACCCCCATCTCCCCATAGTATACCAATAGCTTGTGTAAGCCAGCGACGGGCGCCAGGGGGGTCAGATTCGATGCCCTTGGCCACCCAGTGGCTGCGAGGGAAATAGGCGTCGTCTTGCTGTTCAGGCAGGCAAGTTCTTATTGGATCCGATCGTTAGAACGACGAAGACGGCAAGAAGGGGCCTTGATGTGGTGATGTACTGGGGAGTTCCATTACAGAAACAGTACCTTCGATGCAGAGATACTTCCACATCGGCTCCACGAGACGGAGAGCTGCCGGTTTTGTGCCGGCGAAAGAGCCCAGCAGAATGCGAAATCTGCTTGGCCTTTTTCAGCCATGATCGTTGCAGGAACGTTATTCGACAGTTCTTGCATGGTGAAGTCCCAGACCGACCCCAATAAACAGAGAGCTGCCGGTTTTGTGCCGACGGAAGAGATCCAGCGCCTTCCACGTGACGGAGAGCAACCTGTTTTGTGCCAACGAGAGAGGCCAAGCAGTTTCGCATCCTGCCAGAGGACACGCAGAATACGGAATCTGCTTGGCCTCGTCCAGGTCATGAACATTGCAGGAACGTAACTTGTTGAGAAGGCGTCATGTATGCGGCTCAAGGTAGGCGCGCGAAAGGAGGTAGGCGCACAAGATACCCAAGGGGCAATTATCCGTCAACCTGCTGCGATCCAAGGGAGCTACCTAGCGTGCATGTATTTGCTGTTCAATGTCCGTATGTGCGATCAAGTGGGCGATGATGATATCCAGTGTTGTAAGACGGCAGGAATGAAATCGATATGCCAGCAAAAGGAAAGACCAGATGCGGGAGGAGTGCGGGCCAACGTGACAAAGAGCTAATTCTTTACTCTCTGGTAAAATTGAACGCTCCGTGTGTGACTGGTTGAAAGCTTTGAGTGCATTCACACTCAGGGCGTTTCCAAGCAATCCTTTGCCCCTTCAACCTAATTCCCCACGCGAAGGCGAACTACCGGCTCTATCCCAGTCAAAGAGATAATACTTTGAAAAGAGGATACTCATGAACACCTCTGGATTCCTGGAAATTGAACTGAGGACCCTTGGTGAGTGCCAATAGACTTGGCAATGCCTGAGCTGACCTCTCAGTCTGCCGATAGCGCCAGACTGCTGGAGGACGCTGCGAGCCTCTTCCAAAGACTCAGCAATGTCTGAGCTGACCTCTTCCAGTCTGCCGATAGCGCCAAACTGCTGGAGGATGCTGCGAGCCTCTTCTAAAGACACCTCTCCTCCAACATAGTTTCGGAGGATGAAAGTGCCTGAAGATATATCAGTGAGATAGCCACATGAGATTGGAAAGGGGAGCAGATGAACCTACGATTAGCGCGGACCATCTCGGTACGGCAAGGACGACCTTGGAATATCATGCCAGCACCCTTGGTCATCGCAAGAGCAGCATCCTTGTCGTTCTGTGCTCGGGATGTCAGCTTGTTAACTAACAAGGTTGGTGCTACAGACATGACCTACGGTGTACTGGCAGAACACCAACGGCAACATGCAACATGCGTGGTATCCTCGTCTTGTCGGATCTTGACAAAGACGTCGCCAAGATGCGCGGGGGTATTTATGGTACCCTCAAGAGCGACATCGCCAGCAGCGAGCATGAACTTGCCTTTCTGAACACACATGAACGTTAGCCCTTTCTTCGAATGGTGGGTGAAGAAATGTGAAGAAGCGTAAAGAACATATATCAGATGAGGATAGAAAGGTGAAAGAATGGTCTTACGGTCAGCACGAGCCATGCTGGCAGGTGCGGCAGGGATGTCCTTGGAACGTAGTTCCAAAGATGCTTGGTCGGGATTTAGCTGATAATGCCGTGGTATTCTTTCTCCAGCTCATGGTGCTTTAGGGGTGGAACGCAAAGTATGTCATTCTGTGTTCATGATGTTAGTTGGTAGGTCAGAGTAATATCTTTTGGAGCAACTTACGGTTTACTGGCAGAAGGCAAAGGGCCCATGATACTTGTTATGGAAATCATTATGAAGGCCAAGCCCTGGCCGTCGAACTTGTCGTTGAGCTCGTGATGTTCGTGGCTCCCCAGGGACCGATGTTCATGGCTCCCCAGGGACCGATGTTCGTGGCTCCCCAGGGACCGATGTTCGTGGCTCCCCAGGGACCGATGTTCGTGGCTCCCCAGGGACCGATGTTCAAGGCTCCCCAGGGACCGATGTTCGTGGCTCCCTAGGAACCGATGCTCGTAGGAAAGAGAACATCCCAAATCCTCGACAATCGAGGCAACCTTGCACCGAGACCAGAAGTTGTCTGCTGTGCTCGGCCTCCGGGGAATCTGATCTTGCCTCGAAGAACGAGGAAGAGGGCAACACACCTGGCATGATGCTAGGTGATCCATGGGCACTTTCAGTTCGCACGAGACGTTGTGAACTATTGCCAATGATGTCAGCCACGCAAGCTGCGAATTTCATCTCGTCCATGTTTCAAGCCTTGGAGAGTGATCGGATATCATCGGATGTCCAACGTGTTCTCGTTTCGTCTTTCATCTGAGCTCTGGTTGGATGTGTACTTCTTCCATCCGAACTCCCAACTTCTCTGTCAATATAAATGCCATATACAGGCCTTGAGGGCAAGAACCACCACTCCTGGTACCACTCCTTTTGGGCGCGGGTGTTCTTGCCCCAGATTTTGGCTATCTTTAGCAGATAGAGAAGAGGGAATAAAGCTTCAACTGTATGTTTTTGGGGGGTTTTCTGGGATTTCTCGACTTGACTACTCTGATAAACCTCCTTCGCAATATGCGCCTTATTCTTCGCCCGTTGCGCTCACTTCTTCGCACGATCCGGCTCTTTCTTCGCAAGATGCTCCACTGGTTATTGACTGGTTGCTTTCTGGTTGCACCAGCTTAAATTCTGCGTGGAAGTCGGGCAGGGATATCCTCATCGTCACTGGTCGAACTCTCGTTGGGGTCAACATAGTTGACACCACCGACGTTCTGGGTGGAGGTTCTTCGTGCGCGGGTTCTTGCACGAGTGCGACTATGCTGTACCTCTGAGGCAACAATGCTCTGGGCTTGATGAGGCCCGACGGATCCTACTGCAGAGGCAGTAACTGCTGCGTCGCTGGTCGCAGCAGGTACAATAGCCCGTGGCGGATTGGACTGGGAAGGGGCCAAGATCGACGGGGCACTTGCTGAAGTAGCAAGTCCTGCCTGTCGTCTCTGCTCGATGGTGGCCGGTAATCCTGACTGACGTCGAGCGGCCCGTTGTGAGCGAGCACTCGGCGGAAGGGTTCGGCTCGGGGTTGGTGGCAAGGCGTTGAGGCTTGCGCCGCTTGGAACCGATGCACCAGTCTGACCGACTGGGCGTGGCTGGCCCAGAGCAGTGCTCGCACTACCAGCAGGAGCATGGAGAGGAGCAGGTCCTCGGGGCTGTCTTGCCTAGAGACTGCCCGAGTCACTGCTCTTTCCGGCTGGTGAGCTGCCAGTCGCTTCAACAGGAGAAGCCGGACCAGGAGCCGGACCAGCGACAAACCCACCAGCCACCTCCTGCACTCTCTGCGAGGCTGTAGCCCCCGAGTTGTCGGCGACTGGTGCAGAGGGCACCCCAGAGGGACCTGCAGGGGCCGCTGCAGCCTGTCCTCGACCTCTACCCCGTCCTTGACCCCCACCATTGTTGGCAATGGCGTAGGGGCTTGGGACGCCTAGATGGTCTTCATTAGATCTCTCAGATGTTACAAACCTGAAAATACACTTACCAGCCCGTCGAAAATAACGCGACAAATGCGGCTCTGCATTTGGCGATCTGGTCCTGATCCGCATGTTCAGGAACCAGTGCTCGTCTGCCAAACAGTGTTAGTAAGTGAATAATGCCTGGCAAAAAAGGACTTGGATAAAATGTGAATACTCACACAGCACGGTACCACTGTACGTGCGTCTCGCATTGGCGCCGAAGTGGTTGGTCATCCTGTCTGCCAACTCGTCCCAGGTGGCCTGCTGGTTGGGCAGAAAAATGCCAACTCGGCTGCCGCTGAACGGAACTACTTGTCGCCAGAAGTATGCCTCTTCGGCGTCTGACCAGCTTCTGCCAACCATCTTGTTGGTTTTCTAGATGAACTATGTTAGAAGTCGGCAAGAAAGCTATTGATATTTGACGGCGCGCAGTCCAGGTTCGTGAAAATAGAGCAGTGTCAGTGCTGGGTCAGCGATGGCACAACTAGCAACTCAGAGTTGTAAGGCGTTACAACCAGGTCGCAATGATGAAGGCGACGGCGCGATGGAGGATGAGGGAAGGCTGAGTGTAATGTAGAACCATGAGTGAGGTGAAGTGTGGTTAGTGATGAAGGGTGGATGGGCAGTGACAAGGATGGTGAGAGATGAGAAGGCGGCACAGTAGATGATCAACTAACCTGGTTCTACTTACAGGCGCGAGGGTCTTTCTTTGCGCTGTTGCTATTTGGTTAATTTCCTGTCAACGTCTGTGACAGAAGTGACAACTGTTTGCAGTGTGCTGCGGATGAGTAGTGAGAGAAGGTGGATGTAAAGATGGAGGGGAAACAACAAGGCAGAGTGTGAAAGGCTGTTGTGAGATGTTGTGGTTATGAACCAACAGGGCGAAGGTGTGAATGAATGCAGTGGTCAAGTAGTGTTACGAAACAAAACTCGAAAAAGGTGAGTTGACTAAGTGTTGTGTGATGAATGGAAGGGAAAAAGATTTATGTTGGGGCTTCCAGTCAGTCAGTAGGTAGGTAGGTAGGTTACTGCCTGTGGGTGGTGACTGATGGGGGTTCAACCGTTATAACAATCGATGCTTGTGGACTGACCTTCGGTGTTGCGGGGCTGATTATGGCCTCGACCATGGACCAAGGCATGAAGAACGTGTGGAAGAGGTGACAGATGGAGGGGACAAGGAGATCGTGCGGTTTACGTGAACGGTAAAGAACGAAAAGAAATAGCAACTTACCAGCTGTTCTTAGCTACCGAAACGTAAGGGCGTATCCGGTAGTTCCTACTTACTTTGGTTCTACCAAAGATGAAAAATCTTCTTGGTACTGAAGAAGAGACTTCCACGACTCTGGGGAAAGGTTAGATGTATATGTGGAATAATATGGGCTTTCCTTTTGAGAGCCTACTCAAGGTAGGGTCTGTAGAAACGGCGCAGTTTCGACTTCAGTAAAGCAGAGTCTTGTGTGCTTGATAGATGAACCTTCAAGCCCAACAGAACGGAAGGAAAGCGAAGAATGCTGGGGATTTGTGCGATGTTTGGAGGGGATGGAACCAACAAGGCATGGAAAATGAAGAAAACAAACTTACTGCTCAAGTAACTTGAATGATTATTTGTTTCGGAAGCAGCACAATCCACAAAGTGTCAAGTCTTGTTTATATAGTTAATTTCTTCGTAGCAGGGCAGTTTTGGAAGGTTGAGAGTGGTCTTGATATACGAGATAGCAAGTTATCTCCTATGTGGGCGGATCGTTTCTGATGAGTTAGACAACTTGAAATCAAGTTGACGGTCAAAGGAATGGAATCGTCTTACCAGCTGATGACTGTATATATCTCGAGGTTTCAAGAAATTGCTCTGTACTGCTGAGCGAGGTGTGCTGGGTCCGGACTGAGATTGCTCTTCGTATACAAACGTCTGTTAATTATCCTTGCCATGTGTGTACTTTTCCTGATGAGTTAGAGAATTTGACATCGAATCGAAGACCAAGAAATCATTCATGAGTATATCTTACCGGCTAGTGACTGTGTAGGATTTTGAGCAGTCGACCCAACGCTCGGTTGCGAATGTGGAAGTGACGACGAGGGCAGGCGAGAGCTAAATGTGCTATGAACACTCGACCTACCGGTAGAGAAGTGTAGTTGTGAGAGATGGATAATGAAGTGCAGAAAACTTTCTGGAGCGAAATATTTCTGTATCTGATGGTTGTGTGAAATTGTTGATTTGGATGGAGAGAACGAGGAAAAGAATGGTAGATGCGAGGAGAGAATTTATAGATCGAGGCCCGGCGCCTGGACTCAGCTCTCAAAACTGTGAATACAGCAGATATTGTCCCAGATCATTTGCTGAGCAAACCTATATCGTTCTGCGTGAAGGTGACGCATCAGAGAATAGAAATTTGGGACGTTTGAAGCAATTAAATGATCCCATTGTCAGAGTGCGATGGGAAGTGATGCTTTTGCATCGTTGAGAAATAAGTTTGCGTTGGAAGGATACCGTATGTATGGCTCATAGAGACGAGCTTATGAAATTTTATTGGAGCACAGGAAGCATGAAGTGATGCTTTTGCGATCAATAAGTGATGGGAGGAGTAATATGGAACAAGTATCTGCAATAAGTGCTCCGAGATGGGAGAGCGTACCTTTGCCTGTAGTATCGTCATGACTTGATGACTGCTCGCGGCGTGTTTCCCAACTAGAGCTTGGCTGATTCACAGGGTAAAGAGATAAGAAACGCTCAGTTGGTGTGATGTGGCTTGAGATGTGGAATTCAAGCAAGATATATCGTTGCGGTGACTTGCGCGTAGACGATCAAAAAAAGTATCAAGTCAAGTTGAACCAGCCTGTTCCAGACTACTGGGCAGAGGCAGACTTCATCATGACTAGGAATGCCCTCTCCGCCTTGGTAGTTGCTCATATTGTACAAGGCGGCAGTAATCGTGATGGCTGATGCGTGAGAGATGAGCTCGTAGGAAGATCTGTCCATATTCCCAGCAAGACACGACTATACGCGCTGGCTAAAAACGGCACCTTGTGCAACAGATAGGTATAGGGACGTCATGGATGGGCTGGACAACTGAAAAAGGGGAGGAAGAGCGTGTTCGTGTTTGGCGGCTGGTGCCCCATCGACGATACAACAGTGAAGCCAACATCCGTGTGTTCCAAGGCCTCAGCGACGGAAATTATTACTTGCCTCTAAGTAACGGCCAGATCTTGGGTGACTGACGAGCAATGGGAGATTTCGCAAACAGGGCAAATAATAATCCAAACGTTGATATGCCCGCAGTGACAACAACAAATATTACGGAGAGAGAGCGCTACTCCAAGAGCCACTGGCTCTGGGTAGCAAACGACGATGAGGAGGATCTGTTGAGGGAGTGATGGGTCCAGCGTCACAGCAAAGACTAGGTTGGGTACTTCCCGGCCGGAACTGACTGGAAGGAGAGGCGTGAATGAATAAACTGGGAAGGTGCTCCAGGCCACGCTTCCGAACTTGTGGGACACCATCAACTTGAAGTTACCTCAGAATCGTCAACCTCCATAGCCGCCCCTACCACGTATACTGACAATACCAGGCTACTTTGAGCTCTTGTTAGCTTAAGAAGAGACAACACTGATGTAATATTAATAACAAGCACGTAATGGACTTTAGGAACTGATGATATATGTGACAGGGGTAGCTTTCCATGTTTCGATGGTGGATTACCCGCAACAATGTCAGCCGTGGATAGAGATTTCCAACTTGGTCAAGTCAAGGATTCTTTGGTTAGCTTGAGGTGACTGACGTGTAACTCGCATGCGAGGCCCGGTATATTAGTGACATTGGATCGCCGTGAGTGGTTTCCCACCGCATTCCAAGCCCGCAGAAGGCACACTCGGGGAGCTCAAGGGCCCGCTTATGGTTCGCCAACCACTTGCATACCTGGATCCCATATGGGATGTTATGGATGGCAGTGAAGTGCACGGTACTTTGTCAGTCAAAGGTTAATATGTGTAGACTAGTACCGGGAGAGTTCTTGCCCGAAATGATAAGGTGAGTCGCCGGTTGGTATGCAGCCTTGCCTTCTCTCAACCACTCGATCAGTTTTCAACGACGGTGGGGCAGACAATTATTAAAAGGCTTGAAAGAGTCTTCCTGGATCAGGTTCTTGAATATATGATGAAGAAAATCAATTCGATAGGTGCTGATAACAGGGCATATCATGGTGACTATATAGGTAGTCAAATTCGTCCATTGGCTGGACATGCGTAGCTTGTATCAGGAATCTTTGGTTGAGTTGAATTTGTTATTGTATCTCAGCTGGCATGTTTCAATCGAAAGTGAGAAATACTACTTCCTCAAGGCTTTCCACTAGCTACTACCATGATACAGCCAAGTAAGTTGTTTTTGGCACTTGCAATCCATCACTCGAATGGACTTCTGGGCCCAGGCGGTTTGACGCCACGACCTATCAAGAAAGAGGCTAGACGATACTCAAACTTGGCAAACTGGCAAGGCAATTAGGTTAGTCAGTATACGTATACGGGAGGGAAAATAGGGAAAGTAGCTTCGATACATAGTAGAGAGAGAAAGAGGAAGAGGACGGGGTGATGATGGCATACCACACTTTTCTTACTCAAGGGAGCCACACCGTCCTTGATCCACATTCCCCAGCTGCCCATCATGTTCGCCAGCATCATATCCGTCATGAGGCGGTCCCCGACGATGGCGACCTGGCTGGGATGCGTGACGCCCGTCTCCGGGTGCTTCTTGAAGTAAGCCATGATTTCGTCCTTGCAGCCGGGTTTCTTGGCGCGGTGGGAAAGGACGGTCGAGCCGGTGATTTCCTCCAGTTCAACAGCTAGTTTCCCATCTTTGTCATGCGACATGGCTCCGGCCGTGTTGGAGACGATGAGGAGCTTACGACCCGGGTACTCTTTTTGCAACTGCCGAAAGCGCTCCTGTAGACGGCATTCATACTATTAACTTACACCCCATATTACTTATGTAGTGGGGCCCCAGGCATAGCACCCCTTGTATGCAAATGAGAGAGCAACTCACAACATAGGGGGGATGTATTTGGTTAGTCTCCGGGTAGGCGAAGCAGTCATCCTTATCTAGGACTACTGCCTTGATCTCTACCTTCTTGCCATGCTTCTCAAAGGCCTGATCGAGCGGCACTGGTAGATCATTGAAGGTCGAGACAGTGGCATGCGGAAGACATAGCGATGGCTTAGTCAACAGCTTGAACACATTGAGAGCCCCTGAGAGGTTGAGGTTCATGGCGGCGTCTGGGCTTGTGTGGGGTCAGCCCACTTGTCTCCGGCCGACTGGAGGAGATGGCTTGATGGCCAACAGAGTAGGGCTTTAGGATGTGTGACGACAGACAGGACTGTGAATGATCACAAGTCGGATATAGTGGCCTTTATTGATGTGAAAGGCTATAGACAGATACAGTTGTAGGCGCAATTGAGCCTCACTGCAACCGATAAGCTAGCAAAGAAGCATGTCCTGGCCGCCCAATCGACTTTTTAGTGGGTCGTTGCTGGGCGGATTTAGGCGGATACAGGCGCTTTAGGTACCTGGACCCCCTGTTCCGAGAGCTGGGTAACTGCAGCACTTGCATGCATGCGCCTTAACGCGACTACGCGTGAAGTCCATTGACTGACCTCGGCGATTTTGTACCCTTAATAACTGTGCGACAACAACCTTTGCCTTTAACATCCCTAACAGTATATAAGCTCCGACAACCCAGAGTCTTGCTTGCAACATTGCACTTGGCAGGCACCCATTTGTCGCATGGCAGCATCACCGGGAAACTTGAACACCACCGAATAGCAACCACCGTTATCACCTAATGGCGCCACGCCGCAAAGCGGCGAGCCCTGAGCCAGCGAAAGCTGCGCCCGTCAGGCAATCCACCCGAAAGAGAACATTAGCAGAAAAAGTCGCAGACAACCTCCATGATTCAGACGATCAGCTAGCCGCACAACCATCACCAGCAAAGCGCCCCCGAGGAAGACCAACGGCAGCCTCGAAACAGCTCCAGACTGAGGAGGATGCAGCCCAGCAGAAAAGGAAGTCGGTATACGATGTGCCCTCAGATGACGACGCCGATGGGACTGGTGCAGAAGGAGGTTCAAATAAGGATAAGAAAGCGGAGACACTTCTCGGCGATGAGGTAGAGGTAGCGACGACACCGAAACGCAAGGTCAAGACCCAGACGAGCCCGGTGAAAGGGTCTGCAGCAAAGAACATTGTAACGCCATCCCGAGCATCACGGTTCACCAACGGTGGCGAGACCCCCCAATGGCGACGAAACGACCGCTCCGCGCGCAAGAAGAGCGCCAGGGCCTTGATCGAGCGAGTGGTGGGCGGCGACGCCAGCGACGAGGACGAGGCAGAAGAACTAGCGCAAGAGATTTACGACTCGAGCCAGGACGAAGAAGAGGAGGAAGAAAGAGAGGAGGGGGTTGGGCAGCAAGTCGACGAATCAGAGGGCGGCGCGACGACACCGTCCAAGAAACCGCGAGGTCGCCCGAAAAAGGAGGTGCCGGGAAAGAAGGGGCGCGCACGTAAGAAGTCGCCGACACCTCCGCGGGACCTGCCACCGCACGAACTATACTTTGCGCAGAACAAACCTGGCGCCTCAAAGACGTCAAGCAATACCCTGGCTTCGCTCGAGCTGCTGACCCACGAGGAGTATTTCTCCATACTGCACCAGTCCAAAGAACAACACGCGGGCGACATCGAATACCTCCAATCATGGCACACCGAGTCCTTTGCCCAGTGGTCATTCGAGCTATCAGAAGGGTTCAGCATATGTCTATACGGCTACGGCTCGAAACGCCCACTCCTGCACAAATTCGCCAAGTTCCTTTACGACGAGACGCCCGACCACGAGTCCAGCAAAATCGTCGTCATCAACGGCTACGTTCGCTCCACCTCGATCCGCGAGATGCTCGGCACCGTCGCCAGCGCCGTCGAGCCCTCGCACAAGCTGCCCGCCGGCAACCCCTCAGTCATGCTCGACAGCCTGAAGGCGCTCCTGTCGTCCCACGACGTCAGCATCACTCTCATGATCAACTCCATCGACGCCATCCCATTACGTAGAGCAGGCACGCAGACTATACTGGCCCAGCTGGCGTCGCATCCGCAGATCCAGCTGATCTGCTCCGCCGATACCCCGGACTTCTCCTTGCTCTGGGACAGCGGCGTGCGATCCGCGTTCGACTTCGTGTTCCACGACTGCACAACCTTTGCGCCGTTTACGGTGGAGATCGACGTCGTCGACGACGTGCATGAGCTCCTAGGCCGCAAGGCCCGCCGTGTGGGCGGCAAGGAAGGTGTCACCTATGTCTTGCGCAGTCTTCCCGAGAACGCCAAGAACCTGTTCCGTTTGTTGGTTAGTGAAGTGCTGTTGGCCATCGATGAAGAAGGCATGACGGGTGGTGAGAACGCCGGTGTCGAGTATCGCATACTGTACAACAAGGCGGTCGAGGAGTTCATCTGCAGTTCGGAGATGGCTTTCCGTACCCTGCTCAAAGAGTAAGTTCATTGTCCGCCCCCTTAACAGTTCTGAACTATGATTGTTAACACGATATACTAGATTCCACGATCATCAAATGATTACCAGTCGGAAAGATGTCTTGGGCACAGAGCTGTTGAGTTTACCCTTCCGCAGAGAAGAACTGGAGGCGATATTGGAGGACCTGATGTCTTAATTATATATATTCGTACATAGACTGGCTAAGATGGTGTACAGAACATGTACAGTAATGCCATGATTGCCGCATGCATGGTCTTGTTAAAACCATAGATGGGAAGATTAGATAATGATACCCTTTACCACGAGTCATAACTTGGAGATTCACAAGATGCACTGGTTTGATCCTCGCTTAGCCAGTTTCTGGAATCTCCTCACTCTTCTCGTCCAACTCAGCCCACTTCGTCTTTCCATCCGTGATATCTAGGCAACGTCTTGAATAAAAGATGTGCATTCTGGAAAGTCCATGTCAGCCCCACTTCCTCAGAAAACATATACAAGATAGGAAGAAAGGAAATTGGGTCGGCTATACTCACGTTGGCTGGAAACCCTTCTTAGCCTCCTCGCTCTTGAACTTGATAATGGCAGGGAACATCAACACCATGTTCCGCCCCTCGTCCATGATGGGCGCGTGGCAGTACGCGCAGCTGACCTTGCAGGGCAGGTCGTGGTACGTGTGCTTCTTCTGCGCGTGATAGAAAGCAAGGCCCTTGGCGCCGTTCTCGAAGTGCAGGTCTTCCTTCTTGAAGATGGCGGCCCATTGGAAAGGTGCGCCTAAAACATATATATGTTAGCATTACTGGGTACAAAGAAACCCCCTTTTTTAATCCGCAGGTAGAGCTAGATTTAGACTGACCATGTAAACTCTGGCAATCCGTGCAATGACAGTACTTAGACGCCAAAGGCTTGTCCCGGCTCAGCCAGTACTTGATGCGCCCGCAATTGCACTGGGCCTCGTGTATCTTCTTGGCGTGCTCGTTGCGGCCCTCGGTGCGGTAGGGCGGCTGGTCGCGCCACTCGCAGCCCTCCTCCTGCTTCTTGGCCTCCTCGGCCTCGTGTGTCGTCGTCGTGTCGTGCCCGCCGTCGTGGCTGCTGCCGTTGACATTGGGGTAGGGGTCCTTGTGGTCCTCGCCCGTCGTCTCGGTCGACTCGGACGTCAGCTCGTGCGGCTCCCGCAGGTCGCGGTCGTGCTCCCGCTTTTGCCGCTTGGATGGGGACTGGGGGTCGTCGGACTTGGTCTTCTTGGCGGGCATGGTGGAGGCGGTGGTAGAGGCAGTGGTGCTGAAGACGGATTTGCTGTTTGAGTAATAGGGGTAGCAATTGGGTTGGTATGGTACAGCAGAGGACGATTTGCGTATAAGAGGGTTGTTCAACTGTCTATTCGTAAAAGCTGAAGCGAAGGATGAGGCTTGACTATATTCGTGATAGGAATAGTGACGTATGTTACAGGAATGATTTGATAGAGTTCTGAGACCGCTTCTAGTACTAGAGAACATGTTTCTTTTTTGAAAGGACAGGGAACTATTGGAAAAACATTAGAAGAACATAATGTCCTTATGGTCCAAATGAGCCCGATCATCGAAGCTCCATCCTTTGCTACCCAGGAAAAGCAAATAGCAAGCAAATTGCTACAAAACCACACTGGGTAGGTGTATCATGAGAGGGAGAAGACGTAGGTGTGCGATGTGTGCGTGTAATCCATTTTAGCGTGTCCGGCCCCTTGGGGCAGCAAGTAGCTGCCACAGCATGGGATCGTCACGACTTCATATCGTCTCCTTCGCGGAAAGACATGGTGACGTTAGATTCGAGTTGTTCAGAGCTCGCTTACAGATTTCCTCAACAGAACGAAATAGCAGAGTGTCGAGGGGTATGTCATTGCCCCGGAGCTGAGGCTCCTGTCCCGCGTGCTGCTGATCCTGGGACGATATCCGATCTGTGGGGTATCACACGGGATGATCCTAGCCTTATGTGAGTCCGCATGCAGGTCCGTTGCCCAATCATGAACATGGGACTCGGGAAGCTGGGGAAGCTCGCGTGCTCAGCTTGACATCTTGATCAGGCAGGCCATTCATTGTAAGGTTTTATATTTGGGTTAGAGTGCAGTAAGCAGAAATAATCTCTCAGATGCAAGTTGCACCAGAACGGTCGGCCACTGTTTGTTAAATCGGCACAGATATGCTGTAGCACCCGGCCTGCGAAGGTGGTCAAAAAGGAATTCGGCGACTCTAATCTCACTGGTGATGATTCATCAGAGCGGCCATTCCCGCAAAGCAGAGTCTAGCGTTCTTCTCAAGGAGAGCTGAGCTGTTGGCCTCAATCGATCAGATCCTCCCCGCAGATTTAAACTCGCCGTAGTGCACCATTGCGATCGGGGGCACCTATTTGACCTTCAACTGACCGCTGGCCTTAAAAAGGAAAGGAAAAGACATTTCATTCCACCCGCAGAGCTGACTTCAAGTTCGTTGCACCGCATGGGTACAGCATTATGACGGCATGGCTCGTTCTCGAGAAAGATAAGATTGATAACCTTAATTCAAGCCTTTATCAACACCAAAAATGTGTACGCAGTAACTGGAAATAATCAAATTCCTGTATTCAATCCCATGATGACTACGATTTGCTTTATGCAGTGAACTTGTTGATGAGCATTTTGAGCATTTTGATGATAGGCGCAGGATGATAAGCCCGTCTGACTCGATATGGGAGGTCATGGGGCGCAGGTGGTCCCAGCTGACACAGACGTCATCTCCTTCCAATTTTGACCGCGCCTAACTTTGGAAATTCGGGGAATCGACGACTCTCACAGCTGCCAAGATAAGACAAGAACCAAGACTACAGATTTCGAGATCTGCTATCTCAGACCAGGAAAATCCATCAAGCTAACTACTAAATCTATGACAATTGTACGAAGTCGAGGGCATCTCAAAATGAGCCGTGGAGACCATGACATCCAGGCGCGGTGATACTATTATCACGCTTCCCAACAACAACCAGAAATATGGCGCAGGAGGACCAGGAGGTGGACTCGGTCCCGTCATCCCGACAGATGGCATGATGCCCGACAAGCAGCCGCGGAACAACGCCGCCACGGCGGCCTCAGCCGCGTCCGTCCGCGCCCTGACATCGCAGGCCATCGCCTTCTACTTCCGCGCACCCGTCAAGGCCTTTTTCCGGACCCGGGTCGACTACCTCGCCTACGCGCGCTCCATCCACCACGCCCAGGCCCAGCTGCAGCCTCGCCCCCTGGGGAGCGACCGTGCAACTAGCAGACTGACCGCCGCTCTACAGCAGACCTGGACCTGGATGCGCGCGACCACGCCCGGCGTCCTCACGAGCGCTGTGCGCCAGGATGGCTGGGCTGTCATTCCGCACCAGGTGCTCCCCCCGCTCATCGCCAACGTCAGCGTGGGCGCCGTGCTATACACGAGCTACCTGCAGATCCTAGGTCAGCTGCACCCTGAGAGCGCGCAGGGGAACAAGCGCGCCTACCCGCCGCCGAATCCCTTGGAAACGTTCACAGCTGGATTTCTGGCGGGCAGTATTCAAAGCGTGCTAGCTGCGCCTTTAGACGCGATACAGGCGCGCTACGACCACAGAGACCTGATGCCGGCCAGCGGCAAGGGGAAGCCGCGGAGCATGTGGACCTTCAGCGCCGAGAAGCTGCGGGAGATCGGCTTGCGGGGCATTTTCGCAGGTTGGGGCTTGAGTTTCATGAAGGACTCGATGGGCAGCGCCGTTTTCTTCACGACCTTCGAGTACGTGAAAGCTCAAGGGTACTACAATTTTGTCAGATGGTACTACGGTGGGCTCAACAAGGAGATCGTAGACCTGCTCGCCATGAAGCGGCCGACGAGCAAGGACAAGATGGCGACCCGAAGCGACCAGAGCAAGCACGAGGAAAAGCCCACGGTAATCCGCCCTCACTATGCAATCGAGCCTGTTTTCCTGTTGCTAGCCGGCATCGGCGCCTCGTTCGGGCAGCAAATCCTGCTCCACCCGCTCAACCATATCCAAGTCCAGCACTGGGACCACCTCGAGGAGCTCGATGCAAAGGCGACGCGGCTTAGGGAGTCGCACGCCGCGAACCCGGAGAAGCCGCAGCGCAAGTGGCGCATGATGCGGGCGTATTATCACGCGTACCAGGAGACGTGGGCACATCTGGCGGCCGAGGCCAAGACCGAAGGTATCAGCTTGACGCGCTGGTTTTACCGCGGTTTTTGGTGGAATACGATCCGGCAGGTGCCCAGCACGAGCGCAGGGCTAATAATCTTCGAGCTGGTGCGGCGCAAGTACGGCATGGGCGGGGAGGAGATCCGGATCACGAAAGACGGATATGATATTCTTCTGGCCTAAGTGTAGAGATGCGCGGAAGAGAGGGAAGGGCTATATCATGGATATCGGCGTTGGTGGCGTTTCTGTCTTGTTGTTAATATCATATCTCTCGGCTCACTTTGTTCTTTTGGTAGAACCACCACTCCTGCGATTACTGGCGATCGATCGCATGATTGCTATATTGAACATACAGAACTAGAATAGCTCCTCTACTGTAATACAAGAAGAGCAACAACACATTTCAGGCGTACGTAGAAATAATTCCCTCAAGATAAACTGTTCGAAATTAACGGAATTCATCTTATGACATGATAATGGTAAAAGTATAAGACCTAATTAGTCATTTGTGCTGTCGGGCTTTGACTTTGAAGTCGGCGTTTGCGTGCGGATACGGACTGTAAATGGCATGATGACGCAGCAAAATGGGCCGGTCTTTTGCTCCTGCGAACCCGTTAGCGTCCGTCCACCAAAGACGGGCAGCACCCCGAAGTTCAGCATTTCCCGTTCTCCAACAACCTACATTTCACGTGCTTGCGTTACATCCAATTGATCGATTGATTCTTCTCACGAGAGCCATTGAGGAGCCAACTCAAGCTTCATCGATAGCTGTTTCCCATCGTCCAACACCGGGTAGCGTGGGCTCATAGGCTTCTTCTCTACATCACCTCAATTCCAAGAAGCAAGACCCCACCTACCTCGAAAAAGCAGCACGGTCTTGTCTTCTATCTTTCTCCCAAGCTGAAGCCGCAGATAAGAAGCAACGAAGCCGCCGCAGTGGAAGAAGAGAAGAAGGTCTAAGGTGCCTACTTAGAGAAGATGAAGCCGCACGATGCCTTGAACGCTTCAGATGTCACCGAGGCCCAATGGGAGGCCACGCGCGGCGCGGCTATCGGTGCTGCCAAATGGGGCGCTGCCTCGGCCATCTTAGGCGCTGCCGCGTATGCATTCTCTCCCATATATCGGGGGTTGACTATCCAATTCAAAGTGTGAGTTTTTTTTTCTCCTTGGTGTTCTCCTTACTCCTTTCTTCTATGGAGTTTCCTTTGCACATATTTTCTAGTAAACGCACAGGGAGCCTGTGTCCTCTGAGAGCTGGTGTAATGATGCTGTACACTTAACCAACAACAGAGAACAACAAGAAGAAAATAGAGCATCTTATAGTTCTTGAGATTTGCTCCTTGAATATATACATATGATTTTATAAGAAAAGTTCCTATTTGTTGACTTGGCCCACTCCGCAGATACATCCAGATGTCCGGCATGATCGTTGGCAGCATGATCGAGGCCGACTCGCACATGCGCCTGTACGAGCACCGGGTCCGCATGCAGCGGCAGTTCGCCCGGGACCGGGCCAAGTGGGAGGCCCTCGAGCGCGAGTTCGCCGAGGACCAGGGCGGCCCGCCGCCGCCGCCGAGGCCAAAGCATCTGCGGGAGGCCGAGGAGGAGCTGAAGCGCAAGTGAAAAGGGGGGGGTGGTGTTCGGGTTGGTTGGTTCCCTTGTGGTAAAAAAGTGAAAAGAAAAGACGTGAAGTCTGATTCTGCAATGCACTTACCTACTTACAAATGAAACGTGTACATACATGTAGAGGTGTGTTTTAGCATGGCCTTCTGGAATGGACGAGGTCGGGACTTACAGAGATGCTTCCTCGACCGGATTATGTCTCAATATACATACCTTCTTTTCTAAACATAACTGAAGAGCTCATATTCCAATCTCGAATGTACAAGAAGTTGGAGTGACTATACGACTATGATGCATGCACCCGCATACATTGACTTGCCAGAAAAGACGGACCTGCTATGCTGACGAAATATCTCAGCTTCATCAACAGCTGTATAAAAATCACGAATTCCAATCCCGTCAAGATTTAGGTAATGCTCTCATAAACACGATTTGTCTACTCATCTATCTGAGGAAGAGGTATCTCAGAGATCAAAGCCAAGTACGTAATCATTAAACTCGTGAACGCCATGCCATGCAAAGGTTTGTTTTGTTTAAACCCATTTCCCACAACCCCTGAGAATTTTGAACATCTCTACTGCTACTACTACCCTCCCTTTTACGCACGCGGCGCCTCGAACCGCTTGGGATCCATGTTGATCTTGCACAGCCGAGCCACGCAGCCGCTCAGCTGCAGCAGCGTCTGCACGCCCTCAAGGATCTTCATGTGCGTGAAGCCGATCTCCTTGATGAACTCGAGCTTGCTGTGCTCGCTGAGGGTGGGGATGGTCTTGGTGACCTTGAACATGGTCGAGATAATATCGTGGCTCGAGTAGCCCAGGTCCCAGAGCTCGCGCAGCGTGTCGAGGGCGCTGTCGACCTTGCCCTCGTAGCAGGCCTTGAGCATGGCCTGCACCTTGATGGGGTGCGGCGAGTCGACCACCTTGAAGACGTTGTCGCCGCTCACGAAGCCGAAGCCGGCAAACGTGCTCTGCAGGTTGTTGATGGCCTGCCGCATGTCGCCCTCGGCGCTGAATACGAGCGCCGCGAGGCCGTCGTCGCTGTACTCGACCTTCTCGGCCTCGATAATCTGCATAAGTCGCTTGACGACCTGGCTGTCGGTCAGGCGGGCATAGCGCAGGATGGCGCAGCGCGACTGCAGGGGCTCGATGATCTTGTTGCTTTGGTTGCAGGCGAAGGCGAAGCGGGTCGTGTTGGAGTAGATTTCCATCGTGCGTCGGAGGGCCTGCTGGGCACCGCTTGTCATGGAGTCGGCTTCGTCCAGAATGACGATCTTATGACGGCCCGCGGGCAGGGTGACCTTCTTCTGGGCAAAACCCTTGATGCGGTTTCGTACCACATCGATACCGCGTTCGTCGGATGCATTGAGCTCGAGTACCGCCTCCTTGTAGCAATCGCCCAGCAGCTGCCGCGCCAAGCACAACACGCTTGTCGTTTTACCGATACCGGGCATGCCGCTGATAATAACATGGGGCATGTTGCCATCTTTCGAGATGATCTTAAGGCGCTCGATAGTCTCGGTGTTGCCGACAATGTCGTCGAGGAATACGGGTCGGTATTTTTCTACCCTGATGGTTTCGAAATTGCTGGTTAGTTCTTGCCGGGCCCAGGTAAAACAAAGCTTTAAGGAAGCGGTTTGCACTCACCAGGGGAGCTCATAGTTAACAGCGCCATTCGTCGCAGCAGTCAGAGCCTTCTTGGCTGCTGATGTTGACGACTCGCCGACTTCTTCTTTAGCTTTGGGAGGCATCTTTCTGTCGCTCTGTGTCGGTAGGTTGTGGTGGGATTTGCCTGATCCTGAGCTGGCTAGTTGATGGTTTAGAGAGTCCAGCCAAAAACACTTAACGCGGTTTGGAGCTTGTAATTTGTCCCGCGACGCGTCAAGCTGGCTAAATAGGAAGCCCCACCAAGCAGCCTAATTGGCTGGTTGCTAGCAATCACCTCCCTGAACAACCCCTTTCATTCGACATCAACAATTTGGTTACATGATAGTTGATTTCATACAGGCAAGAATATTCATAGAACCTGTCATTTCTCTTTTTTGAATGCCTTCTGAGACAATCAAGATGATATTCCTGTAGCTGCTCATAGAATAAAGGTAGGTACCCTCGGAGGTATTTGAACAAGTGTATTATTTATCTTTCATCTTTTGTATCTCTCTATACAAGTCTACTCTATGTCCGGTAGTCTCCGTTAATAGTGATGTATTCATGAGAGTAATCGCAGGTCCAGTACGTGGCCTTCTCCTTGCCCGTTCCGAGGCGCACCAGAATCTCAAGGTCCTCGTGCTCCAGGATCTGCGCCGCGCGGGTTTCGTCCACCATCTCCGGCTCGCCGTCTACGAGTAGCTTCAGCTCCGGGCTTCCGTCGGATGGGATGAATGAGACGTTGGTCTTCTCGGGGATGATCTCAGTGATCTCATTCTCGGTCGAGGCGCCGGGCTCGGACACCAGCGAGTAGCCCGTCGCACACAGGATGCGACCCCAGTTGGCGTCCTTTCCGTACAGCGCTGTCTTGACCAGCGGCGATCGGGCAATGGTGCTGGCAATCTTACGGGCGCCCTGCTCAGTCGAGGACTCGGTCACCTTGATGGTGACGAACTTGGTGGCACCCTCGCCGTCGCGGACAATGAGCTTGGCCAGATCGGTGGAGAATTCGGAAAGGACGGTCTGGAAAGCTTGGTAGTCTTCTGAGCTCGAGCTCGAGACTTCCATACCACCTGCGGCTCCGTTGGCCAGAAGAGCGACGGTGTCGTTGGTGGAAGTGTCGCCGTCGATGGTGATGCTGTTGAAGGACTTGTCCACGGCATGCTTGAGCAAGCCCGGCATCACCGAGGATGCGATAGGGGCATCGGTAGCAATTACACCGAGAAGCGTAGCCATGTTGGGATGGATCATGCCTGCGCCCTTGGTCATACCGGCGATGCGATATTCTACTGAGGGAGAAGAGGGGAGGCTGAAGCTCTTGGAGATAAGTTTGGGGAAGGTGTCAGTGGTGCAGATAGCTGTTGCGCATGTCAACCAGTGATCATGAGATGTTCCTAGTTTCCCATGAGCTACGGAAACGTTATCTAAAATTTTCTTGATAGGGAGTCTGATGCGTGTTAGCTAGTGAGTCATACGATATCTTTTATGACTTCTACTTGCCTCTGTCCGATAACACCGGTACTCATGACGATAGTCGCCTTGTCGGCTCCCAGCGACTTGTCAGCCTCAGTAGCCATGGCTTCGGCATCTTCAAGACCGCCCTTGCCGGTCACGGCGTTGGCGCATCCCGAGTTGATAAGAACACCCTGGAGCCCCGCATTGTTCTTCTGCTTGAGCAGCGAGCGGCTAAAAGTCACAGGTGCAGCCTGAAACTTGTTCTTGGTGAAAACAGCAGCCGCAGCGCAGGGGCGATCCGAGGTGATAAAGGCGAGGTCCGGCTTGGTAGTGTTGCCGGGCTTGACTCCGACAACGGTGCCTGAGACCTGGAACCCGCGCGGGTACGTCCCGCTCGTGGGCACGTACTTCTTCTTCGCCGCGGGCACCGTACCGCTGGCGGACGCGGAATATGTTCGCCTGCCCAATTGGACAGGTAAGCGACGAGTGAGCATCATCATCTTTCAAGAACCAATTGATACCGTAAGTTATGTCCTCCGTAAGGGGAGTATCCTTGAGTCAACTCTGTAAATCAATAGTAATTTTGGCGGTATGTAGCGGCAGAATTGCCCGGTGCGTGACCGGCATGCGGCATGCAACATGCAACATCTCGGAACCACTCCTAATCCCATCAAAGCCACATGACAACAAGCGCAGCTATATTATGCATTAAGTCATTCTGATGCCCTATTGCCCACGAAGGTTGGAATGTATCCAATCTTCCAAAGTCAAGAAGACGTTCAATTCAATTGGAAGATCTGAGAGACCCGGCTTCATTGATAGAAGGAGTCATTTCACCTTACAGGGTTCTGCCATACGAGGTCCGGACTTGTGTGGATTCATTAGATGGTAGCGAGTCTCGAGTCTGCCAAAGTACAGTCTATTTATCCATGGTATATCCTTCCTGGTGTTGCCGGTCGGAGATCGGTAGAAGCTGGTGTTGACAATCGCTTGATGGGCTGACTGAATTACATCTGATTTCCTTTCGGTACCAAACATTCGCAGTACTCGCACTTTACCTCGCGGCAGTGAACGCAATATTCGTATTTGCATATTGCACAGCTGAATCAGTGGTTAGTTTGGTTTGGTTCGATCCTCAGCAACAAGCTTCCAGGGCAAGGGGGAGGCTATGTAGCGACTTACGAGACTTCATTGCAGCCCACCCCAGGGTGTTCAATATAATCCCCGCACCCGGGACACTTCCACCAGTCGAGGGTCTCCTTGAGGTACGGGTCTGGAGCGCATTTGGTGCCCTCATGCCAAGGGAGTCCGCATTTGGTGCAAGTGAATTCCGAGCACTTGAGGCATGAGGCAAAGACTTCGTCGACGATGCGATCAGGCCAGAGGGGCTCTTCGCAGCAGTAGCAGTACGCTTTAGGAGGGGTCTTATTGTACCTGCGCTCCTGGAGATAGGAGGCCACAAGTGTCTTGTCGAGCAGCTCCAGGAGGGCGGGCGTAACCTCAAAGTTACCGCCACAGCATATCAATCAGAGCATGCCCGCTACTGCCCCTCATCCCCTCCTCTAAACAAGTCGTACACCAGATGTGCTTGTTGTTACAAGGGACTGTTCGCCACTCGATCGGCTCGCAGCAGCGGCAGATCTTGCACGTCTTGCCGCCGCTCTTGCTGCTTCCTTGCTCTCTGCCGCCCTGCCCGCTGCTGCCTTGCCCGGATACCATGGTTGACCAAGGCAAGACTCCTAAGTGCAATTGGCTGTCAGTGATGTCAGTTAAGTTAACATGGGATGAATTGTTACTAATTGGTCTAAGGAGGAGATATCCAAGTGAAATGATTGAAGTAAGAACACTTACAGCTGAAATGAGAGATGTCGAAGAAGACGCTTCAGTAAAGAAGAGAGGGTGATAAAAATACTTCAGTCCCGGGTAGGGTCGTCGAAAAATGAACTTCAGCCCCTGTGGTTCAGAGAGGAAGTTGGTGAGAAGGAAATATGGCCTGAGAAAGTTGAGAGAGCTTGCTTTTATGCCAATGGAAGAAGCGGACCTGACCGTCGCCGACTATGTTCTTGACGGCTCATTGGTCTTTGGAGGATCTATCGACGACAAAGCCCCCGCATGGTTGCCTAGGGCATTGTACGCTCTCTCTCCATGGCTTACTGGCTTTCAGGGTCATTGTAACCCATTGTCTTTCGCCGGCACACCCAGACCAACCGCGCTATTGCTGCAGAAGGGCGACCCAGGCAGAGTTTGACATGTCGACCGCTGTATCCGTCCGTCCTTTTCCAACGACGATACGCACGTTGATGGGCTCAGGGCCGGTCACGTATCTGCTCAAGTGCAAGAGCCTACAGCATGAACCGAAGCTGGTATCTGAGAATGAATGGCAAGTAAGGGGGCATATCCACCTGGGCACTCAGGGATCTCGGTATACGAGATTTTGATCTTGACATATAGGTAAGTGCCTCTGTTCACTCTCTATCTGGCATGTGAACAATTCAAATCGAAGTGATGCAAAGTCCCCAAAGCCATATCTCTTTGATATAGAAAATATCAATTCCATGAATTTGCTCACAATTGAGCACTTGCATTCACCTCATGGTCATGCATGCTTCGTTCATACTGATAAATGTGGCAGTCATTGGATCCTGTCAGGGGTATGTATTCCTAACCTCCCGATGTTGGTTCTTATTATCTACACACAGTCAATCGGAAGGGGCGTAATAGCATGAAAAGCTCGTTTGCTCAATGTTGCTATCGATACCAGAGTCTTGCCCTGCCTCCTCGCGCAGCCCCTTTTCCCTTTCCCAGAACCACAGCTACATCAAACCTTGAACACACTCAGCCATAGCACACACACCCATTCCTCTTCAAACAGTCAATACATATATCTAAACTAACCCTGATTCCCTTGACCGGGCTGGGGTAGCCTAGCGGTAGTATCATTATTCCTACACTTAGAGGCAAGAGGGTTCGACTCCCTCTGCGGTCACTTTCTTTTCTTCTCTTTTTTTGAACCACTTTCTGGTCACTTTTCTTTTGTTTTTAGCTTCGCCATAGAGCGAGTATCAAGAACAAAGCAGTAACAACAACCACTCACTTACGCATTATTGCAAGCTAATAAGGGCAATACTTAATTACTGCATTGGGAAGATATTTCTATATATCAAATGTCAATCATGCGAGGATCTTGCTTGTCGCTGCTACTCCACCGTGAATGGCGTCAAATCTGGGGAATGGTTTTGGGCCCCGCGATGCGCGATGTGTCATGGCGTGCTGGTCCCACTGGTGCAAGTGCCCAACCTTCCCTAAAAAAGCCCGATACCAGCCATTACCGACCATTTCGTGCATCGCTAACAGATAGCTGATGATCCAATCTTTGAGAACACTACATACTTAATAAATGGTGATGAGAACTTGGGCATCAGTATTTCAAAAATCTTCTATATTAATTGAATCACTGTTGCACATGTGCATACGTTGTCAGTCTTGCTGATCTGGATAGCACAAGTCATTTAGCCAATCACATGGTGGACAGACAACGTGACAACTGGAGAGCCTCGGGTCGGGTCGGTGAAGATTGGCGGTGGTGGTACCTGCAGAGGAGCTGAAATGGACATGGGGGTGGCATCTCTTTCCGAGGTGTCCAGTCCAGTGTCCAGTCCAGTGTGTCCACATCTCTCCCTTGCGTAATCCTCTTTGCTTCCCAGCCCAGCCATTAAAAATCGAAGCAGGAGGTCAATCAATTGAGATTCTGTTTCATCTAGTAACACAAAGTCATTAAATAATTATCTAAGCAACGCGACCGACCTAATACCAGGAAGTCTAACCTATAAGCTGCCTAGTCTGACGCTGAAGATCTCATTGGGAAACCCGATCGGGCGGCAATTGAGCGTTGCATTGGGTTTTGTTTGCTACTATAGCTAGACCCCTTGACCGCAACGGCTCTATTTGAATCAGCAAGCATAAGCAGTCCAGTCCATCCATCCATCCATCCAGGATGTCACCAAAATCACAATCACAATCATCATCGCCGCCGCATGATGGCAGCAACAGCAGCCGGCTCTCCTTCCAGGAGTACATGCAGCTGGTGCCCCTGCCCGAGCAGCCGCACGCGTACGGCACGCCCGCCGGCGCGCCGCAGCAGAAGCGCTACATGAGCCAGCGGGCGTCGTGGATGCCGGGCATCGACCTGCCCAGCCCCATGCGCGAGGCCATGACCTTCAAGGGCGCCGCGTACGGCGGCCACGTCTACAGCCAGTCCGGGCTCGCGGCCTCGCTGACCTTTGCCGAGATGCGCGAGAAGCTCATCAAGTCGGGCAAGGGGAAGGGACTCAAGGGCAAGGTCTTTGGTATACATGTAAGCTTTTCTCTCATACTCATGTTCATACTCATTCTTTGATGCTATGGTCTATCTGCAGAGTGCATACTGCAAATAAGCAGTACTTGCCTTGCTCAGCACTTCCTTCCTTGCTTGCGTACCTACTCTCTTTCTCGCTAGAAACAATGCTAACCACCCCATCAGACAATCCACGGCTACTTCTCCGAAGCCGGCCTTATCGACCGTCCCTTCATCTACGAGGTGACGCCCGTCTCCACCGCCAACCTGGCCTTCGCCAACTTCAGCGTCACGGCCCGGCAACCCCAGGCGCCCACCAGCAGCCCCTCAGGCGACCACTACCCGCTGACAGATGCCGTGGCGTCTCCCCTAGGTCCCATCTGCTTCACGGCGCTCGTCTCGTTCCGCCCGACCAGCTCCTCGCAGGTCGTGACCCAGGAGAACCCGCCCCAGGAGCGCTTCGCGCACATCCTGGGCTCGCGTCCGCCATCCCAGTGGGAGCCCGCGCCCCTCGTGGACATCGACCGCGTCGTCGCCATGCTGCCGCCGGGCAAGAAGCGGGGCTCGGGCAGCTTCCCCTGCGTCGACATGAAGAAAGTCGACATGCGCCAGTATAACCAGGGCAGGCCCCTGCACGAGCGGCGCGAGCTGATCCTGTACCGCCGGATCCTGTCGCCCGAGGAGAAAGAAAAGGCCAAGAAGGAGGCGGAGAGGGAGAGGAAGACCGGCGAGAAGAAGCAGGAGGAGCCCGACGCGCACATCCTCACGCACGCCTTCGAGGCCGACCGCAACGGCCTGCTCATGTGCGGGAACCACGTCGGCTTCGGCGAGTCGCTGGCCCGCGCCGCGACGCTGAGCTACTCGTTCGTCGTGCACGTGAGTCCCGAGGAGGCCATCATGCGGACCCCGCAGCCGAAGCCGAAGAAGCAGAAGCAGCACCACCATCACCACCTGCACCTACCTCACCTCCACCATCACCACGACCAACATCATCACCAGGAGCAAGAGCAGCAGCATAAGCATCGGCGTGCGTCAATACCGCTATCCCTGATCGAAGGCATCAACGGCGTAAGCCACGACCGCCGGGACGAGGAGAAGCACCGGGAAGAGCTGGCCCGGCGCCTGAAAGCCGAAGAGGAAATACGGATGCATGAGGCTCGACAAGAGGAATTAAGACGCAAGCAGGAGGAAGAAGAGAGGGCACGGGAAGAGGAAGAAGAAGAGGAGGAGGAGGAAGATGAGTGGTGGATCCAGGAAGCCACGTTCCCGCGCGTCGAGGCGAACCGCTGCGTCGTCATGTCCAAGATCTGGAGCCCCCGCGGCAAGCACGTGGCGACCGAGTACCAGGACGGCATCATCAAGAGCACGCTGGGGCGGGCCAAGGGGGATAACTGGAGTAAGTTGTAATGGGAAGGAGAAGGAAGCAAATTTTCGATGGGGAAGTTTGAAGCAAGTCAATTAGCGTATACCTCGAAGTGAGAGCGTGGGAAGAAGGGAGGTAAGGAAGGAAGAAGCTTGGAAGGAGGACGGGGATTTTTCTTTCTTTCTTTAGCATATAAGCATAGCGATACCTACTTCCTATCATAGTCGAAATCCATAGTATTAGTTCCTAAATGTATATTGGCCATCATCATCTTGCCTTGATCAATACTAGTGAAAGAAAGAGGAGCCAAAGATTGGGGCAAAGCTGAAGAATCATAGCTCATCCAGAAAGAAGACTGTGTGTGAATTGGGTATCTTCAGCGTCATCGGTATTCCTATGTTACCAAGGCCTATTACTATGTATGCCCTGTGTGCCCACCCCTAATGCCAACCGTCCAAATATGCATCCGTCCCCTAAACTCCGTCGCTCAGTATTCAATCAGGATATCGTACTTGGTATGCACCCTATAGTACAACCGTAGCTTGTGACGAGAAATAAGGAAAATTGCGTCTGCTAATCTATCATCGTGGCGGTCCCGCAAAGCTCACTTTGATCTCCTCCGACTCGACAGGACTCCCCGTATTACTCCCTCTCTTCCCCTTATTATCCCCCCTTCCTGTTGCATTCCCACCGCCACTAACTAAGACTTTCACCGCAGGCAAGCGTTGGCGGTTGTGGTTCATCCCACCATTGCCGACGTTCGCGGAAGGCCGTGGCGGGAGGGGATCCCAACTCCGCTGCGACTGCTGCTCCCAGGCGCGACTTAGCAGCGGACTAGCTGTCGATGCTGACGTAGGGCTCGCGTAAGGGTTGTTATGATTGTTGTTGTTGTGGCCGGTATGATGATGGTCCGAGTAAGGACTATTGTTGTTATGATTATTGCCATGGTTGGCGCCAACCTGCGGCCGCGCGACGCCGTAGTCCGCCGGGTTGTACGTATACGAGATCGTAGGCAGGAGCTGGGCCGTGCTCTTGGTGCTGACGGCGCTCGCGGGCGTCGCCGTGTCGACGGGGGAGAAGCCCTTGGCCTTGGGCGAGGTGGAGTAGTGCACAAGGTCCGGGACGGTGGGCGCCGACGTCGTGATGTTTTGTAGGTGGTTTGGGCTTCCACGGTAGCTACGCTCCCCCGGTCTGAAACCAGAGCTGGGGGCGATAGTTGGTGACCAGTAGGGGGAGACGGCAGAAGAGGGAGAGGAGGAAAGTGGGTTGGAACCGAGGGGGCCCTGTTGCTGCTTCTCTTCCTGGATAACGGAATCGGCCATGTTGTGGAAGAAATTGGGCGACCGTGGCGAGAGGTGAGTTTGGCACCGGAATGACAAGGAAGAAGCCGGACGGTGTCCTTGCTTACGACGACTGTTTGGCGCATCGCCGTTCAGGGAAGCAGCGAGACGCTGGCGGCGGTTTTTCCGCGTACGGCGACGCACAAAGATGAGGCCTGCAATGCCCAATAGTAAAACCGCGCCACCGATGGCGATGCCTACAAGCGCCGGTGTCGCCAATACAGGCTTATCGTCATGGCGGGATCCTGAAGCGCCCGCAGAAGTCTTGGGATCGACCATGCCGATGCGGTGGGACGAGAAGACGGTGTCGTTCAGCCCGATCGCGGTACCCGGCGCGGGCTGCTGCGTGCAGCCGACCTGCAGGGCGACCATGTAGTTGGCCAGGTACTTCTGGTCCTGGGACGCCGAGACGCAGGATACGCATTTCTGGATTTGCGTTTCCGAGTTGACCATGGCGCCGCCATTGGCGGCACAGAACCCATAGGGTTCCAGGCCTCTAGCAACATTGAGCTCGTCACCGGTCAAGGCGCTTTCCAGCCCGCCACATGCCGTGGACGTTGAGCATGGTGTTGACTCGATCCCCGTGGCGTTGGGATAGCCAAAGATACAATAGTCAAACGTGTATCGGAGGTTGTCTGCATGCAGTTTGTTGTTAGAGTCTGTGTGTTGGTGTGTTCTGTGCGTGCGTACATATAGATATGCATAATTATATGTGTATATGTAAGTCAATGGAGGAGATGAGAGATGGAACATACAGAGAAACCACCCTTGATCCGTCTCGGAGCCCTGGGAGAAAGTGCTGTCTTGGAGACAGCTGAGACACCTGCGGAACTTTTGCCCGCTCGCCGTATTGGCATAGTCCTTGTCGTGACAGCTAATGTCTTTGTTTAAGGTGTTTGATGAGTTTGGATCAGAGTGATCTAGGTCGTTCGAGTCCACACAGACGGAAGCACATGGCGAGTTGGGCGCCACTTGCAACGCATTGCTAGTAGAGTGGTAAATAGATAAGAAGAGTATGGTGAGAATCGAAGATAGTGAAGCCATCTCGCCAGGAGGGTGACTTTTCGTTTTTCTTTCCAGAACAAAACCACGCGAATGGTGGCTGGGTTGGTAAGGATCGTTGGGGGCGCGAGGGTATTATATTATATTAAAACGGCGTAGTTAAAAGTCGGAACAATATGAGAATGCCAGCCAGCTAGCAAATATCTATGTCGCGATTCCGGGGTATATCATGAAGAGGCTAAAGGAAGGAAGGAGATCCAAAGATAGAAACGACAGACGTAGTAGGGTTAAAGAGCGTAAGCTGCATATCGACAGCAGAAGACCGGGGAGGTGTGATGTATATACGAGTACGGAGTAGATAGATGAGAAGTGTAGGAAGCAAGACTGCATCATACCACGCCTAGGTCGTTCCATAAGAGAAAAATACTATTGCTGCCGATGCACCGCTTTGCCGCTCTCGTTGTCGCCAGTTGCGCAAAAGGGATGCCGGTGGGCGCGGTAAGCGTGGAGTTGTCGAACCCATCACCCAACGACGAGCCGCCCAAGCTATCGAACTATTGAAAAATTCCCCGGCTTACCACACATCATCATTTGATGATGCAGGCACGATTTACCGGGCATTTCTCTCTCGAGCAGTCGACGGTAGGGCCAGATGTTCACCCGAAGAGGAAATGGAAGTGCATGGCTTCATGGGTTGAGCCAACCAGATGGGTGCTTCGGAGTGTGGGCTCATTTTGAAGCGCTGTGATTTGCAGGGCGCTCGGCGGTCTTAATTTGGGCCTGACAGTTTGGTTGGGTCGCGGGCGGCTGCGACCTCAGAGGCCCGACTCTGAGAGGTCAGTCCCCCGGAAGGAACTTCTGGGCTGCCACACCGTTCAAATCAGGAAATGGGAGTCGAAGGCCAATGAGAATCGAGATGTGCCTTGCTTGCTTCCTTTAGACTCTTTCGAAGGAACCGGCGCCGTCCGTCGGCAATGAAAGATGATGGTGGCCTGCATATTAGAAGAAGAAGCTTCTTTCTTCATCCCAAATCACTTCTGCACAACAACAAACCTTCAAAGATCAGATCGACTGATGGGCAACATATTGAGAAAACTTTGCTCATGTCATCTCGATGGGCAGCATTCACTGAAATAGCTGGTTCGTACTTCAGTTGAGTTACCTGGTAACAGCACAGCTCAAGTGAAATGGTCCCCAGAAAACTAGATAAGTAGAAGAAAAGCTAGCCTTTCCGGAGATGACATCCGGCTGAATGCTGCTCTGACTTGCTGACCGCACCTGGAAGCACATGGAAGAAGCCCATTTCGGGGTGCGTTGAGTGAGTGAGTGAGCAAGCGAATGAAGAATTGTGATGGTGATGAGTTAGATGCAGCTTGCATGCAGGTCCTAACCTAAGCACGCACGCACCTAAGCTTAGCTCGCCCAAAGTTCGATGCAGATGCACGACTAGCTGCTAGTAACCACCACTACCACCACCAGAGCGCTTATTTTTAGGTCCACCGTTGGTTGGCTGCTGCTATTCATTCATTCATTCAATTCATTCACTCACACACGCAGGCACGCGCATGCATGTCCAGAGAGCATGGACGCTTGCTTGCATACAGCAAGCATTAGGTACGCAGGGCCTAAGCTAGATCCCTTTTCTCCGTCGAAGAGATCTTCCCCCTTTCAACCATCATGTGGCCCCTTGAAGTCCAATTGCCACGAGGCCATCTTCTTGTCGAGTCCTGAAATCTGACTCGCGTCTTGACTTGACGTCGCAGTCGCTTAACAGGATGACTGTGATCCAGCGCTTGCATTGATGCAGCCGCGCTGGCCAGAGGCGCGATGCCATCTTTTGTTCAACTCGCTATTCAGACGACACCTTCCTTCCTTCGATGTCTGATGTGCGCGTGAGCGTGAAACTTTGAGTCAGCCTTGCCTGACATGTCGGGTAATATCAGCCTAGAGCTTGCATGCAGCCTCTGCGCCTGAATCGAACGGGCATATAGCTCTGATATCATCTTACAGCCCAGGAAATTATGAGGAACAAATCGACAGTCAGGAAGAAGTGGTTGATGAGAACAAGTCGAGAGAGTGATTGCAACACCTCTCTCGCCCGGTTTGTATATTTCCTTGTGGTAAAGTCTATCAATATTGGGTATATAGGGCTATTCTTCTGTATCATTCATGACCGTAAACTCCGTACTTTATGTAATGAACCCGCCGCGCTACCAACCAACCATTTGGCGCGGCTACCTACCCCAACTCCCATCCCGAGTCAGAGCATTAAACCTCCTGATATGAAAAAGCCCACCAGCGTCTGTCCAAGTTGTATGCGCGCATAATATATCCGATGATTGTGGGTATCTAGTATATCCCCCAGCGAGTCGGTCTAGCAAAACGCCCCTCCCCGGATGACCCCAACGGAATCCTGATTACTAAAATCATTATCCTGTCCCTATAATGCATAATCCCTATGTGTATGCCCCATGATGAATTTTCCAATAACGCCGCCCGATGCAAAAATGTGGGTCTCACCGTTCTGTCCTTTGCTTCTTCCCTAATGAACGCCCGGAACTGAAGTAAAGGAGGCACGTTTGCGTTCTCCAGAAACGCAAACCAGCCATGTATGTAGCAGGGCTCTTCCCTCCACGAAAATATAGATGAAGCCGCAAACACCCTATCAGCCGTAAAGTCCATTTACTCCATTGAGCAGGACCTTGTTGCCCATGATCCCGATCTTGGACTCGAAGAAACACCGGCCCTGCTCGCAATCCGCGTGAAACACAATCGCGCTGCCGTCGGGTAGCGGCGTCGCACCTCCTGGGGCCGTCAAGCCAAATGAGTCCATGGTAACAACCAGGGGCCCGCTCTCGCTGCGGGTATAGGGTCCCCGGATGCTCTTGGAGTAGGCGTAGTCCACGTTGTAGGTGGACGAGGTGAAGCAGCCCGAGCTGAAAAACATGACGTAGAGCCCGTTCTTGTCGCGGAAGATGGCGGGGGCCTCCACCAGCGGGCCGTCCGACGAGATGCGGTCCAGGATCTGGATGGGATTGCCTATCTTGGAGATCAGGTCCGCGCCGACCTCCTGCAGCAGGATCGGCGTCGGCACGAAGGGCGCCACGCCGTTGTTGCAGCTGCCGCCGTGCCCGATCGAGTTGCCGTCAATCTTGTACACGACATAGTGCTTGCCGTCCACGTCCGTGAAGCCCGAGGGGTCAATGCTGCCGCCTTTGTTCAGGTCGCAGTCAAAGGGCTGGGCTGATGGCTTATACGGACCAAGGATATTCGTTGCCGTGGCCGTGCCGACGCAGTGGAACTTGGGGTTAGACTTGACCTGGCCCGAGAAGTACATGACGTAGGTGCCTTTGGGCGTCATCCGCACATCGGGCGCCCAGGTGTTTTTGTTGGTCGTCCAGGCACCGTTCTGCGGCAGGACGTCGATGTCGAGATACTCCCAGGGCCCGCCTGGTTCGGAAGCCTTAGCCACCTGTACCATCTTGCCGTTGCCAGCAGTTGCGAAGGCATACCATTTTCCGTCCTTGTCCTGGAGAATAGATGGGTCCGGGAAGTCCTTTTGGATGAGGGGCTTGTCCCCAGTACGTTTCCATAAGCGAGACGCTCCAGGTATCTGGGGAAGAGCTAGGGTAGTAGAGCAGAACAGCAGCGATGCCGCAAAACGTAACGCCCAAGAGGCCCTCATGGTGTCGAGGTAGGCTGTGAAAGGAATTTAAAGTAGGCTGAGCCTCTTATATATATGAACAAAGTGTGTGATGATGTTGAACGCCTGTCTCACTTCTCAAGCCACGCGTTATATCCAATGTGACGTGACGAAGCTCAGGACAGGGTCTGCTGGCGGCCAAGTAAGTATGAACGATACAAGCTGATGTAGTGCGTTTCTATACCGAACAGAGCAAATATCAATGAGAGAGAAAATAAGAGAGAGAGAGGGACAGAGAGAGGTAAGAGATGTGTATCGTCAGTGTTTAGGCACATCCAGCGGACCTTTCCTAAGGAGAGAAGGAGAGGCAGAGGAAAGTTAAGCAGGGTACGAGGGGGTATAAGACCTTAATCTCAGCGCAGAAGTAAGGAGTGAACCGGTTGCAGATAGCAGTTAAGTATTATATATCCGTCATAAACTGATTCAGTCAGCTGGGCCGGGGGAGGGGAACAAGCAGCCCAGGGCGGTTTAGAACGAAGCAGACGAGTCCTTGGGAACAAACTTGATGTGCACAAGGATGCAGTCGGTTGTGTTACGGGCTGGGGGTGGTATGGGACTCCTGCCCAGTCCACCCCGTACAGAGCCGTAGAGGCTGACCGCCATGGTCTAGACGGAGTCAGTCGTGAACAAGGCGTGGATGAGCAAAGCGCGCAGGCGCGATTGGGTGCGCCGCCTTCCATGGCGCATGTCTCTCAGTGTGATGAACTCAATGCGGCCAGGCAAGAGAGGACAGGCAGGGTGGGGCCTGCACTGCCCGGACGATGGAGCGTCAATCGTCGCATGGTTTTTGCTGCTCGAGGCAATTTGCGTCTGGCTCATGCTCGAATGCATGGTTGTCCTACAGAACAGGTTCGGGGCTAGGAGTGACCAGGCACAGGCACGACCGGCACTAGGGTAGCTGCTGCCGTATAGTGCCTCCTTTTCTTTCGTCTTTCCTTCTGCTGTGTCTGTGGGTGTGTTGGCGACAGACAATCTTGGTTTGTCTGGCAGCGCGTTGTAACCCAAGACAGCTCATACGGATGTTTCACATAATATTGGACCAGCCCAGCTGGAAGAGTCGTTTGGACGGATCAGCTGTGAGCATGGCAGTGGCAAGGCAGTCTGGCAGTGGGAAAACGGAGTTTGGTTCGGTCTGATCAAGGTTGAAGCGTCTCGAGAATCCACTTGATAACATTGAAATATGTCCGGAGTCGGGTTGTTACGCAGAAAAACGGGCGGCAGTTACTTGCCGATAGTGGCGTGTGTGTCTGCTTGCTCAGTATGGCAGGCTGGCAGGTGGCAGGTGGCAGGTTCTAAGGCGCATTCTAGAAGTGCAGTAGTTATGTGGTCTGGTAGTCACAGCAAGACAGGCCGATCGTTACTAAGTTCCTGTCACAGGCTTGGAAAACCCCCGAAACCCAAAACCTTAGGCTTGCTTAAGCGACCGGCAAGCGGCCGTCTGGGCGATCCCTCCCCATAATAACTCGACAT
Organism: Apiospora arundinis; assembly: GCA_039105305.1. Lineage (NCBI taxonomy): Eukaryota > Fungi > Ascomycota > Sordariomycetes > Amphisphaeriales > Apiosporaceae > Apiospora > Apiospora arundinis. Next base: position 1,019,239 of record JAPCWZ010000006.1, read on the forward strand.
GGAACACAGCCCATGGAACAGAGATTAGGTAGGAGGTGCATAGATGTGAGCAAATACCACCATAGATTCGCAAACTTGCGCGTACGGCTGAGCCCTCTTTCTAGATTAGATTAGATGAAAAAGAATTGTCCGTACGAAGGACGAAGGATGATGGGGGATATGCGGACGGCTATCGGCCTTCCCGTTTCTTCCAACTTGAGACGGCCCGGAAAGCAATGAGGTTTGGTTTACTATTCCTTCCATTTGCATCTGTCTGAACTAGTTTGCACGCTTAGTGAGACCGCTGAAATGTCAACTTTCCGACCAGCCTACCTAACCTAACCCAACCCAACACATCAGACGACGGTTGAAATTGATTTTCAGCTGACCAATTACTAGTTTGACTTCACGGATGGGAGAAGAGCTGATTCTGACGTCGTCGGCGACAAGTCGCTATCTCTTCTTTCTCCAGTTTCCATATACTCTAAGGTTATAGTCTCGTGATGTGATGGACAAGAGGCACAACGGCGTTTCAATATAATCCACTCACCCACAAGAACCCATCGTCTGATTCCGGCTCCGCGAGTTTTCGAAGCAGATGACAGTTGCGTGCTAGGGGTAGATCTGGACCAGATTTTCAACTTGGCTGGGAGGAGATGAGGCAAGAAACCAAGCAAGGACTGCCAAATGGCCTGGCGGCTAGCTTGTCCGATTTTCCATTTCCATTCCCAATTCCTTCTGGACTTTCCATCTGCCGGCCAGGCCATGTGAGTAAGATCGCAAACCGGCCTGTGGGTTCGCCGTGTGGAGTATTCAGGGTCCTGCTACAATGCGCCCGCACAGACAGCCGCGCACTCAGGCACACGCAGGCTCACGCAGGCACGCCGAGTTCGCCATGGCTCCTCAGGGCTCCCAAGGCTCCATGCGGTGAATCTCTAACATTGTCGGGGTGGCTTGGCTATCAGATCGTCGCGTTCCACTCCGCGCATCTTTATGCATCGTAGCTCACCACTCACGGCTCTCGCGTCGTGCGCGTCTAGAATTGTGAATTTGTAAAGATCCCCTGTTGCCTGTCCAGTACTATTCAAGGATGGCCACGATGGCACATCTGCCGTTACAACACAACCCCTCACAACCCCTATCAAAACATCAATGGGTGGGTAGGTAACGGAAACACCTACCCAGTCGGATATTTTGGACTGTGACTAGGTGCAACGGTCGTAGACACATACATATCATATGTGCCATGCACGCAGCACTGAAAGAGTAATCTGTTTCGAAGCCGAATATTTGCCCGTCACACTTACTTCATTCTCAAGAGGGGCAGATGCTCAACAGAATTGTTCGCAGTTGCCAAGAGAAACTTGCATTATCGATATGCGAAATTGAGACGATATCCGCACTCAGCGGAAGATTATTACAGATCTACAACGGGTGATCTCCATGGCGCCGCCGTTCACGAACTCAACTCCACGAGCTTAAGCATGCAAGCTACCCCATGAACTCTAAACATCAGATCAAGAATGATGTCAATCAATGCAACGACTAGGTACCTATTGGACCGACTTCAGGTAATTCTGCAGCCTCCGAAAAGCAAAAGATGAAATGACTATGTATGAAGCAAGCCGAAACGCCTTTTCCGTAATTCCTCAAGCACTATACAATTCTGCAGAAAACGCCCATGTGCCTACATACTGGGCACAGCTGTTCGACACACGACTTCGTAACGGAACCACCAGACGTCATTATCACCTGACGGCAGCCGCCGCAGCACCTGGTCCTTGGCCTGAATTATGAGACTCCAACGGCTCGTCGCTATTGGGCCGCTGCCGACTGTTCACCCAAGTTCGGATGTCCTCAAACAAGGGGAACATTGTAACGTGTTACTAGTTGTTTCTGTCGTCATGTTCCACAAGATGGTCTCGAGTTGATAGCTCAGTCGGAATCCTCGTCGTCACTCTCCTTTCCTCCCTTGGAAGCGCGTTTCGCCTTCTTGGCCGCCTTCTTCTCAGCCTTTAATCGCTTGCGCTCCGCCTTCTCGTCAGCTGTCTCGCCGTCGTGCTTCTTGCGCTTCTTGTCCTCCTTCACGGCGGACTCGGCTTTGGGGGTCTCGGCGGCCTCGGGAGCCTTGGCAGGGGTGGCAGGCGCGGGGGCCTCGCCCATGGCGACATCGGCAGCGGGGGCGGCAGCATCCTCGGCAGGGGCGTGGAAGTCCTTGTAGCCAGACTTCCACTCAGCGGGGGTGGACTCGTTGGGGCGGCCGAACTTGTCGAGCTTGCCAGAGGCCTTCAGCTTCTTCTTCTCGGTGGCCTGGGGGCCAAGTCCCCAGCGGCGGGGGTACAGGTCACGCTCCATGATGCAGCGCTTGACCTTGGCGACAACACCGTGGTCGCATGTCGACATCTCGACTGTGGACATCTGAGCAATACCCAGGGCAATGGCCTCACCCTTGGTGGTGATCAGAACAACCTCGTCATGGACATCGATGTTGGCCTCGTAGCGAAGAAGACCAGGCAACATGAGCTTGGCACCGTAGCAGATAGCGTTCACTGTGGAATCCTTGACCACAATTCTCTTGTAGCCAACCAACAGAGTCTCGAGAGGCTTGATGATCTTGCGGAGGTACTTCTCGTCACTCTGGTTATCCCTCATCCACTGGGCGTCCAAAACGTCGTGCAGGGTAACCAAGTCATCGTTCTCGGACATGGCACCGGAGCGCACACGACGGAGCTCCTGCATGTGTCCACCGACTCCGAGAAGGAGACCGAGATGGACGCAAAGGGTTCGGATGTAGGTTCCGGCCTCGCAAGAGACCCAGAACACGGCCAAGTGGCGGTCGTTGTCAAACTATAATACCTGTTAGTTCTGGGTAACATTATTAGAGTGAAAGTTGGCACAAACCTCAATGAGCTTGGACTCGTAAACTGTACGGATACGGAGAACACGCTTAACAGCAGAAATCAGAGGGCTAAAGTAGTAAAGGTCAGTAAATGTTTCACACGCCTTCGTAGGTAATGGGATCGAGGGTTTACTTACGGTCGCTGGAACAGAGAACCAGTGAGGGTCTCAAGAGCGCGAGCGAACTGCTGCTCGCCGCCGGGCAGAGCACCGTGGAGACGGCACACGGCAACGTACTCCTTACCGGCACTCTGCTGACTCTTGACAAGACGGGTGGCACGGTCGATGGCGACAATCAAGCAACCAGTAACCTTGGGATCCAAAGTACCACTGTGACCGGTCTTCTCAACGCGAAGAATGCGCTTGACCCAGGCGACGACTTCGTGGGACGAGGGGTTCGAGGGCTTGTCGAGGTTGATGACACCGGAGCTCACACTATTCATACACATATCAGCTGATTGTTCGGCTTGGATCGTTCGGACATTGCATGTTCGCAAGTTCGTCGCAGGCGGTGGGCTTTCTTACTATGACTTCAGGTCGCGGTTCAAGGGCGAGCAGCCATTGGGGATGGGCGTGAAGTGGCCGGTTCTAACAAGAACTACAGTATTCAGGTCAGCTAATGCTTAGGGTCGCAATTGGGTAGATGGTGATTGCGTACGCTTGTCATAGTTCTTGAGCAGGAGAGGGACCTGGGACCAGTCGACAGGCGCCGAAGAAGCCTCGGGCTTAATGGTGAAGGACTCCTTGCCCGCGGGCACGAGGGCGTTGTTTGCCATGATATGCCAGCCGCTAAATCTACTGAATGGGAGAATAAGATATGCGGGTGACAGTAAGGCGGTGTTGTTGTACGGATACTTGGCCGAGTTGCTGAACTTTTTTTGTTCTGCACTTGGGACTCGGAACTTGACTGTAGCTCTCGAAAAAAAAGTTCCAGATATTTTTCCTGATGTGGGGCAGAAAGTTCAGAGACCAGCCACAAAACAGTCTCGTTGCAGTTTAGCTTCATGCCGCTAACCAAGCTCGCGCCTCACTTCGCGTTGCGATAAGCTCCTTATCGCTTATCAGTTTTGGGAGTCCAAAAACATGGTCTAATCGGATGGGTCTCTTTAGATACTGACAGGCTACGTGCGTAGTTCGGCACTCGCTTCAAAGGGATCTTGAACTGGTTGGGTGATAGCTCAGTAATGCGAGATTACCTCTTTTAACCCAGTGTCGGTTATTATTATTCTTTCATAGGAAAGCAAGATTAACGATACTGATGATTTGGAAGTATAATTCACACATGAGCGTACGAGTTGCATCAAGAGACTCTTTACTGGGTCTGAGCTTAGACTTCTTACTGGGCGACTTTAGATAACGTCTCTGAGAGTTGTCCATGTCAAAATCCCTATGTCCTATATCCAACCTCTTATCCCTTCAAACTGCATGTCGACGACAACAACAGATCGCTCCTGAACTCCATCCTGGTATCTCCCAAAAACTTAAATATCACTTAACAATCAATCCCAAACGCTGTGCTCTTTCAAGCTCTTTGCTTCATATACTTCACCATATTAACAATGACTCCAGTTCGTGTATATCCTCATTCCCGACTGCGCCTGCCGTAACCCGGATGCTCCAAGACTGGTGCTGTATTCTGGTAGTATTGCTGGTGCTGTTGTTGTTGTTGTTGTTGCTGGTGGGTATAGCCCCCAGCACTGCCGACACCCTCCTGCATCTCGTACGCATCGTTCTCTAACCCGTCGTGGTGCTGCTGCTGCTCTCTATCCTTCCCCTTCTTGTCGCCCCAGAAAGGATTGTGGTGTTCCGAGTCAGGACTGATGGCGACCCCGATGCTATTGCTACTATGGATCTTCTCCAACGGCCAGCCCGAAGCCGGGCCCGGTCTCTCGGCCGCACTGACGGGGCTGGTGAACTGCGAGCCGTATGGCGAGAAGTAGCGGCCCGGGTACGTGTGCTCGGTCGCGGCGCTGACGGGCGACTCGTCCCACTGTGCGCGCAAGGGCCGCGCGCTCACCGGGGTGTCGTTATCCCAGCCGCGGAGTGGGCGGTCGCTGGCGGGCGTCTGAAACATCTCGCTCCCAGGTCCAGGGCTGGGCCAGGTCTTCTGCATGTCCTCGCGCTTGCGAAGGTACGCCTTTCTACGGCGCCGCCCGTTCCACACGACGCAACAGCCCATGAGGGCGAGCAAGACCACCACGCCGCCGATGACGACTCCGACGATGGCGCCCAGGCTGAGCGGTCCCGATGGGCCGTGAGACCGGAAGGCCGCGGTCGGGGTCGGGGTCGAGACGTTGACTTGAACGGTCGTCGAGAAGATGTCACCATCGAAGCCGAGAGTTTGACCCGGCCTTGGAGATATTCTGCAGGCACCCTCGAGAACTTGCAGGACTATCGGAGAGTTAGTGAAAGCTCGATTCTAGACTTTCGTGAAGGGGTATTACTTACAATTGTTCAGGATGTGGCCATCAGGCATCACTGACAAGCAGGTTGAACACTTCTGAGAATGCTCGAAATCCCATAGAGAACAGTAACTGAAAGTAGACGCATTCGTAGAAAGTTGATCGATCTCTATCGCTTGCTTGAAGGGGCCACAGGCAGTACTACATATTGTAAGCTAAATGCAACGCAAGTTGATGGAGGTATCTCTTACCTAGTGAGGCACGGATTGCTTCCTATGTCGGCGGGGTTACCAAGATCGCCATAGAGGCAATACGCCATTGCGTATCTCATGTTGTCTATAGATGATGGTCGGTCAGCTTGCTCCGCAAATCCTATCTCTCAAGTATCGTACTGGGCTGAACGTACAAAGCATTGATCCCAAATCCGTCTGTTGCGGCGGTCTTGTTGAAACGTCTGAAACATAGTCGCTGGTAGACTCGCAGGAAACACATTTCTGGAAGACCTGGCCGGCGGAGACGGCCTTGTAGTCGGCTTCCTTGCACACAATGTCGTTCTTCGATGTCGAATCAAGCACGTTCCCACACTGAACGGCGCATTGTGACCCCGGTGCAACACGCAGTGCTACGGCGCGACCCAGCAGGACACCGAAAAGGGCAATTCCGGAAGCCAGCCGCATTTTCGATTTAGTTTCCCGGCGTACGGAAACGTGAAGAGGACCTCGATTCGAAAGGGACAGGTTTGAGGGGGTCAGCAAAGACGCTGGGGCTATATGCGGGACCTCGAGATGCGACCGGTTGGAAACCTTTGCTGTGGTGTTACAGCAGTGAAGCCGGGCATATATCACGGGCCGTGAAAAGAATGAAAAGAAGTCATCCAAATTGGCAGCCACTATACTAGTAGATCTCTGTGGCTTCTCTCCGGACTGGAGATGCGTGGAGAGATATACCTATTCACCTTGGAAAATGGAATGAGGGTGCAATGGATTCTAGACTCGGTTCCATGCCATCGGAGGCGCGGCCACGACGGTGATATGCATGCTGCAATGAACGAAAAGGCTGTGATTGGGGTCGGTTCCTGGCTATTTCGCCCCCCTACACACCGTGAAAGGAAATACGGTGATGGCCCAGAGAACTCGGCCGGATTGGCCCGCAAACCCCATCTGTGCTCACTGTGTGCAGCAAACACATGTCGCACTTTTTCGCTTTGCTTCTCTGAGCCGGCCCCCAACTTCCCAGCCTACTTCCCCTCGCGTCCTCCCTGGCGGTTTGGGGCAGCCGCTGGTTGGTGATCACTGAAAGCCGGCCCCCTAGGCCATGCTCCGGAGGGCCATAATCCGGCCAATGAGAGACGGAGAACATATTGACTAGGTCTCCATCAGATGCAGCCGCCCCTGCTCCATTTCACATCACCAGCAGAGACTGGTCGGAAAGCAACCTGCGAGGTAGGGGAGTTAAGGCTGTGATTGGACGGGGGTGCAATCTGACCATGCGTTAGTGGCTGGGGTTAAAAACAGGGATGTCGCAGCTGAGCTCACATAAGAGAAAGGGCTGATTCTTGCTGCTTTCGCACCAACAGCAGTGACGATCGTACGAAACTGGTGCAGTCATCTGTGCAAATGGCACGCTGGATGGTACCATAAGATTATGAATATGCCCGACTGCACGACTGACATGGCAGGCTGGCTAGGCTGGGCCACCAATTGAGGCCCGGTCCGTAAGCTCGAATAGCTTTCACGCGCCGTTGCAACCGACGACGACATTTCCAAATCCATCAGCCGAGCGAAACGCTGTTTACTTGCCGAAGGCCACTAATCGTAATAGGCAGGTAACCAACATGTTTTCGAATTATCGTGCGCCATTGGCTACCTATCTTGTATGGTGGTGATGAGGTTGATGGCATCCCACGATATTTCCATAGTTTCCATAGCTGTCAGGCTTGACGTAGTTTTAGAAAACCGTCCGCATAAGACAATTCCAATTGACCCTCTCGGATTTGAATCCTGTCTATATCCACTGACTGGCCCACCGCGGCGCCAAACTGGATCTCCTGCACGTATCCTATGAATTATGGGGCTGTTTACTTACACTCTAACATACCATGAGTATGATGACATTTATACTGTTTTGTTCGAACTCCTCCGCTGTCCGGCGGCGGCCCGGTCTGCAAGGCCACAGGCGCTCCCGACGTTTACTATCCTGTCATGATCCACCTCAGCCCTGTTTCTGCGATTTTGTAGCCGTGCCTTCTCAGGTCATATCACATGTTTGCATGCCGCCCGCCTGAGCGGTTGTTAGAGATATCCATACAGCCGCTGTCAAAGCTCACACTTAGAAGAATTCAGTAGGGCAAGCCGTATCATTCGAGCTTCTCACAGTTAGGCATCCAACATGAGCTCATCAAAAGCGTTTTACATACAACAAAAGCACGTAAAACACATATAGTCCAGCTGGGCAGTAAAAAGTTAACAAGATAGAATGAATTGAATCCCTAAAAGTAAACGTGTCGCAAGAAGTTACAGTGTCTCATATACATAAGCCAAACCCTCAGTGTCCAATACCTGTTTTCCGCCAGTCCATCAACACATATGCATCGCTATGCTTTCTTAGATATATAGTGAAAGACTACCTAATCGCCATAACTCCTCGCTTTGCCATTCGACCTATTCGGTGGAATAACGATTTTTCATTAAGCATGAATGCGTCTACCAGACTGCACTCTTGGGTCTCATAATCCCTCCATTCAACGTCTCCTTCTCCACGCACTTCATGTTCTGGATGATTGGTGCGGTCAGTGCTGTTTGGGGTATCAAATCATCGTCTCCAGGCAGGAGGACCATGGCCTTCGGCGTTCGCGGTTCGTAAGGCGGCGTGGCTGGTGAGTCCTTTGGCGTAATGATTGTTTTCACTGACGATCCACGAAGAGCTGGAACAGCTGCCTGTGGATCGGGCGAAGTCACATTGCCGTTTCTTGACATGGATCGGGTTTCAGGGGGCGTAGTAACGCCAGAGACTCTACCAGTGGGCTGCCTGGAGGATGATGAATTCCCATGCCCGTGTTCGTGTCCCTGTCCATGGACAGGACAGCTTGGAGACGTCCGTATGATCTCGGTCTCGACAATATCTTGCGGCGTTGGCGTGGGTTGCGAAGCCTCGTCATGATGAGAACCATGAACGGGGCAATTTGGAGATATCCTTGTGATCTCTGTCTCAAATGGACCATGTGCTCCATGGACTGCATGGTTCGACATGGATCGCTGTTCACGTGTACGACCACGCGGGATGGATTCATCTGGTCGGTTCCATCCACGACGTGATTGAGACCTTTCTGGTGGTACTATTCTATTGCCATCAGTTATTGGCCCCTCGATATCTGGTAGTCGCCCTCGACTTTGTGTTCGTGATGGAGCACCATCGCTCATCGCTTCTGGAATGTTCGGTGCTTGGGCGCTGTGCATCGATCTTGACTGCGGGCGCTCGATGCGAGAACCTTGAGCCATCCGGTTCCAGGGGTCGCCCCCTCGGGATCCTGGTCGACCCATCGCCCTGTCAGTGATGGAGTTGCTCCGGCCATAACCAGCCCTTGGGCCAGGGCGAGGAGACCCGCTGTTGGCCTTATTGAACATACTCAACGGCACCTGCGGTTTATCGGCTTTGTCCAAGCTAATACCAGCCGTCATTGAGTTCCTTGATACGCTCCCCTGTCTGTGCTCTGCAATCAGGTCCTCTGCTGAGAGCATCGGACGGGATCGACTGGCATTTCTCGACTTGGGCGATGAAGGTCTGTCTGGCTGGCTATCGTCGCTGCTTGATATGGTCTCCCGTTCAGCAGCGGCTGAGCCAGGCCGGAATGACATTGACTCCAATCGTTTACTCAAGACGTTGACATCTGGGCGGTGGGAGAGTGAAGAGTCCGATCGCTCCAAACGCCCAGTCCGACTGGCGTTTCGAGATTTTGGTGACGCGGGCCTAAGAGGCTGCTCCTCATCCGATGACGATACATTGGCCTTTTGCGAATCTGAGTTGTCCGCGTCCGATACGTGATCGTCTAGGCGCGCGGATTGTGACCGCCCTTGAGTTTCTTCGCTTGTTTCCATGGGTTGTTCTGCAATAGCATAGTGGCTGTGTCGACGCTGGGCGGCCAAGGGCGTTTTGAAGTTATAGGTTGCTGACTCCGCATTAGCCGGTGTCCATTCTCTTCTACCCATGGGTGATTTAAGCATGTGTTCATCGGGCATCCAGAAGTACCTAGGCGAGGCCGGGATTTGATCCTCAAATGGCGTGGTGGGCGTGAAAAGGTCATGGCTGATAAGCACATGTCCGCCAAAGATGCGCGTGTCGCCGGTGGGCTTCGCATTCGGATGGGGCGTAGCAACATGATGGGCATGTTGCTGGGCACTCTTGATAGGGGATTCAGAGCCCTCAAAATAAGGACGGACGGCCTGTGGGGTGGGACTTGGACCTGTTGGAGTAGGAACTCCGGGGCTCGCATGGTTTTCTAATCCATTGGCAGCATCATGCTGGAGCTTTGCGGCCACCTCGGCTAGGCTGGGAGAGTATGGAATCTCAATCTTTGGCGACTGTGGGCGAGTCTTCCTCTTTGGAGACTGCGTTACTCCTGACGTGCTGATTGGTTTAGGAAGACGTGGATTCGAGTCTTCTGTAGTTTCGCCTCTGGGTGCGGCTGTTGGTTGAGGGGTTGGCACACGATTTTTCGCTTCAGAAGAACTTGACTTTTGTTCTGAAGAGGGCGGCGGTGGCAGCGTTTGTCCCACCTCGGATTTGTCTCCAACCTGGGAAGAAGTGGCAGACTCGCCTTCAGGTCGATAAACGAGCTTGGCGAAAGGGGCATTGTCTGTATCGATGACAAGCAGCTCCTTTTCACCTCGACCAAGCATTCCATATACGTTCACCTCGCCATCTCTGACACCGATAACAGCACTGGTCCCGGCATACACAGCATCGTCTTCAATACCGGTCCTGTTGCAGAATATAACGATGATTTCCTCGTCACTGTCCGTTCGAATGAGAGGCTCCAGTCGTGTAACCCAGTATGTCAAGGTTTCCATGTCAGGCTCCTTTGGCATGCGACTGAAATGACGAGCATCTTCTCTCGTATTCCATGCCATGCTGAGGATGACGATATTCGAATCCGTATCGAGCACATGGAAAGCAAATTCAAATGAATGCCATGGCGATTCGAATTTGTAGGGACTGCGATTGTTAGCAATTGGTTGGTGACGGTGTAACTGTATTTAGAACTGACTTGAGATCCATGCCTATAAGTTTGAATTAGTATAGAAAGACATTCGCAAATAAGGGAGTCGACTAACAGATGCCCATGGAGCAGTGCCCAAGGCCTGGGATGTGGCCTGCGAAGAAACCCTCTGTGCCCTCTAGTGCCCATGTCTCGTCGGTGTAGTACAAGTGGCTCTTCCGATAATTGGCAACAGTCTCCCCTTCACCATTCACCAAGATGAGGGAGTTGTAGTACTCGGGCGACGTGGGCCATCGTGAAGCAACATCGACCTTTTCGGGATAGCCTACTGCGACGACGCAGTTATACTTGAGTGCGGTAGTGCGCGCCCACAACGAGCTGATGCCTGACCCCGAAGGTTCAAGGTAGGGAGATATCGCCTGTAACGACTTGAAATTATATCCTGTAATCCCATAAGTAATTAGTAGGTGTTTATACTTCTCTACCCAAGGAGCAACTGTCATGTCGCTCTCTCTACACTAGACTAAGCGCAGCAGCTTCAAGTGTCCCGCAAATGCATATCGCCAGAAGCAAAAGCAAATAGTGACATCTATAAGGTAAATGCACAGGATGAACATACCCGTAAAGGCCAGCTCGGGGAGTACCAATAGATCAAGGTCCTCAGGGTTCGCTTTGCTCAACACAGCATCGGCGCGGTTGAGGTTGTTGTCGATGTCGCCGACTTGCGGGGCAAACTGAAGGCAGGCTATTCTCATCTTCGCGCTGCCACACCTGGGGGGGGCTCCTGGAATCCTCAATAACAACTAGAGCGCACCGAATTCCGTATATCCTGGGGGAGCCCCGAGCAAGCGCAAGAATCGAACGGGTTTGGGGGAAAACCACGATACTGGCCGAGTAGACATGCAGGAGGGACGATGAGTTTAAAGAGACATAGAGGGGAAGGGTGTGCCAAAAAGGATTAAACCTAGAGTTGCGGGACACGCTCACATTGAACAAAACTGGGCACTTGCAGGGAACCGGTGCTGTTCGGGCGCGTTAAACCGACGGCCTGGGACAGCTCATAAGGGTTCCTCAGATATACGGTCTAATAACCCCCTAAGATTGGGAGGATTTGCCCTGCCATGCCAGCGGGCTCTACTGCTAATCTTTTGCGTAGCCGTCCTGCTGGGAATTGGATGTCGGCACGCCGTGATTGGGCATGAAGTGTAACTGATTGGCTGAGAAGATGATAGCCAACTGCAGGACGACATTAACCGCCGACTACCTATGTATGTAGCAGGGGTTTCTCTGCAGTGGATCAATCATGTTGCGGCGCGGCCCCCCAAAATTAGAAGGGGACGGAGCGTTATCGTTCATTGTCCCCTAGCTTCACAACCCTATTGATCCACGCCAGTCCGTGGCAGGCATCACCCCAGATGACCGCGCGACTCCGAGAGCCGAGCGTGTGGAGAAGAAAAGAAAAGACAGGCGTTTGTGCTCACCGTCATTCCTGCCACCAGCTCGCATAATGTTCTAGCACATTTCGACATTGACAGCCTGACTGTTGACTGATGAGATAGATTTGTTTTTATCGATAATTGACACCTCTGGAGGCTACAAGGTTCATCTAATCCTATCGGGCGCAAAATGATGAGATGTGCAGAGTGACGTAGGTAAGCATTGCCCATATCAGGAGGCGATGCGTTATGCTATTCTGAGAGCTGGGACTCTGCAAATAAGCAAGTACAGCAGATTATTAGCCATGTCTGATTTTCATGTTGGTTCCTCAAGGTGCAGGCTGGGTGGGTAGGCTTTTGGGTGTGGCCCAAAGGAAGTCCCAGCAGTGGTGTAAGTTATACCCAGGGGGTTGGGGGGCTGCATTCGTTCTCGTCGATCAACGAACGTGACCTGAGTTGAAACCAACAGGCCAGCGGCCTCGCATTGGCAGTGTCTATAAACATGAGATCCATTGGCTTTGAGACTTCAATAATGTATGTTACCATAGGCGCTGACGATTGATTGCGCCTTGGGCATTCTTGATAGCCAAACCTTGGAACATGCAGAAAAGCTGCCAGTTCAGCAGCCTCAGGCCAAGAGGCCTAAAGAAAATGCACCACAAGAACCAGCTCATGTCATAGAGCTAATCCGTATGCAAGGTTCAATCGTCGAGGGGATTGACGAGCGCATTGAGCAAGCTGGGCTTGCGGGGTTTCTCTGTGGCTTTGTCACTTGTTACACGACAGCAAACTTGTATGTCAGGGGTTCTCTCAATACAACAGATTCATAATGCCGGCAGGCCAGTTGGAGAGATCTGGTAAACCCATAAGATCCGGGCAATTGATGAATTTTGATTTTGTTCTAACGGCATAATCCAGTCCAGCTGCGTTTGAATCCCAAATCACGCATCATGCGTATGATGCAAATGTCCTCTGATCCAGCTCTCGCTTACCCCTGTCTTGCCATGCAGTTCCCTTCCAGGTGCTCGGTACTGCACAAGCTGGTTGGCATCGTACCTGACTTTCGCTTCAAGCGCAGTTGCAGCTTGACACTGGGGCTGGGCCGGCAGACATTGGGTCTTGGGCGGTATTGATTTTTGGAAAGCCGAAGAATGCTTGTCGGTTACGTGCCGGCCTTGCATGTATGAGTTAGTCTTGCTTGTTCTTCAGGGGGCACCACTGTATGCCTTGGGGGTTTACACTTACGAAACCAAGGTCATGATACCCGAATCAGTTTCGTTCATATAGCCCATAGACACGCCCCACCCTGATCCTATACATTTCTTATCATACCAAGACCAAGTCGACATGTTGGTGTTTACGGGGCCTTCGATATGAAGGTTACAGGGCACCTGGTTCTGCTTATCATCTTCGATGGTGAAACCCAGATAGAGCCATCGATCGTCTTGGTTGACAACTGCGCCAGCCGATTAGCAGCACTACAGGTAATGAGAACAATGGCGTTCAGAACTATGTACTTACCCCTGACCAGAGTCGAAATCTTCCATTTGGTCGCATCTTCCACTTTGCCACTGTCCCTCTTTTCGTACAGGTCAATGGCACGCTGATGGCGGCGACGGCTAGTAACTTCGCTCGAGATGCGAAAGGCTTTCTTGTCCTGTGGTGGCAGCGGGGCGTCGGTGCGGTTGTTGAGCGCCGTGTCCGAGTAGCCGAAGTAGGCCTGGGCGTTCTCGTCCGGGTTGACAATACTGATGACGACGAAGCCCTTGTCGCTCCAGCCGCCGCCGATGGCGTACTGCGTGACCCCATCGGTGCAGGGCGCGTCGCCCAGGTCACGCTTGTCGCAGCCGAGCTCGGGGGTTCCCTGGACCGTGAACGCGCACTGCGCCGGGGGCTGGCCGTCGTCGACCTCTGAGGCCGTGAGCGTGAAGCTCCAGTTGCACGTCGTGTTGTCCGGGCTGCGGACCCGGCGGACGTTGGAGATGGTCCAGGTACCGACGGGGTTGTTATCGGTGCCATCCGCCCAGGCCGGGGTAACGGATGCGAGAAGCGAGCCGATCGCGAAACAAGAAAGGAAGCGCATATTGTCGAAGTTTATAAGAAATCGATGATAAAGGAGCTCTGATACAGGTTATCTAATGTTCTTTGCTTAGGCACTTAAGTCAACCGATTTGGAGGTCTGGTATCGTACTCCTAGAGCACCCTATATATATTTCAAGATTGCAACGCATCCAACGGGCTTGAGATACTACCTACCATTTTAGCTGAAACCCACCGGTTTAATGGCTGACTCTACATATGAGATGCCGAGACTCATACCGACTCACATGTGTATAACCGCGAAAGCGGTCGTCACCCGGACGGACTCAGGGGCAACAAACTTGACCCTTACGTGGGAAGCCTCTATTCGACTCTCGAGCCGTGGCATGACAGAATCCATATTGGAAACGTCCAGGGTATATAACGTCCTTTGGGTTGGTTGTCGGTGACATGTCGACAAGTACCTCCATGGATTTAAGGAGCTGTAAGATGCAATCGAACTACTGATAGTAAGTTTGCGTATGCGATCCCAGCTAACACAACTTACAGCGCACTTGTGATACTCGAGGAATACATTTACTCTTTTTTGCACTTGTAATCACATCTATCATGGTGCATGCCTGCTCAGAATCTTTTATTTAGACACCGACGAGTTTCCGATAGGCAGCACATGTCTCATTCTGGGGCTCAACAGAGCATCTACCGACGACGGAGCTGAGCACGAAGATCCAGACATCTGCAAGGCAGCATGCAATGCTCCGTGAATCTTACGCGGCGGACAAACATGACGAGACGAAAAAGCGACCCTTGGCAGTTCAGTTTGTAAGTGTCTGAAACATACAACCAAAGGGAGAGGGAGCTTGCTAGTTACACATATCCTGGCTTAGACTGGAATGGAGAGACGTCCGTCCCATCCCAAGTATAGATCAAGTCAGAGCTGAGCAAACAGTTCGTCAAACGCTGGGAATGACAGACGACACGACATGATGACACATGCGAACGCACGATCATGAGAAGGTCTAGAAAGGGGTACAGAGCTGGGCAGTCTTTTCTTCCAAAGGACCCCAAAAGACTAGTGATTTTGTCATAATGGGAATAATCGCACCAACCGGGCGTTGGGAGAGATCAGGGCTAGAGTGTATAGTGTTCCCATCTTGGTCATCAGATCATGAGTGAGACCCTAACAGCATGTGTATGTGTGAGATAATTGACGAGAATAGAGAATATGTCGTTTGTGGTTTACCGTATGAGTGGCGTTGGCGAGACGGGAGTGCTCAGCTTACTCACGGAAGAGAGTGTCGGTGAGGGGTACTGGAATGAGGGAAGTCAGAAATATCGACGGGCAAACACGGCCATTTTATCTTCCTCATGACAAGTCAACCAACGTCCAACCCAACATCGTTCGTTTCTATTTCCATCCATCCCCATCATCATCATCATCATCAACAACCCCCATCTCTATCTTAAGCATTCAACATCAATAAGATCACCCAACCTAATCTTTGCTTCATGCACGATTATCCCTTGCCACCTACCATTTTGCCCTCATCCCGTACTTCCGCGGTGTTTCTCTAATTAGCAAATTCGCCCATCGTGGGCAAAATTGCCCAATTCTAGTGCATCCGGAAAATGCTACCCACATGCATTAGCTTATGACGCCAATGCAGCCCTCGTCACAATCACACAACTATTAATATGCATTGCCGCCAGCGCGGTAACGAGAGGCGCGCGTAAATCGTAAATCGTTCGATTTCCTTTCTGGCCCAGTGCAAGCGGGGAAAGGAAAGAGAGAATGGTCTTTTCCTAGGCCTGGTCTGGTCTGGTCTGGTTGTATCCTCACACATACACATACGCATACACACGCGCGCGCACACACACACATACAAACGTGGCTGCATCTGTGTCTCTCTCATCGCACATGTAGTCAGCTGTCAATCGATGTAAAAGATTAATTGATCGGTTGCCTTGGCCAATATCCACAAGACAAGAAGTTGAGGTTCTGATCGTGCCATTGAAGAATATTTGGGTTGCAGTATCTTTGCAGGTGGGTGCCCCCGTATTGATCACGAGGGTGAGATAAGATCTCCATTCCCGGAAGCAGGCAGATTCAACCCCGCCGCCGCCCAGAGCCCGGCAGAACATCATGGCATGGCCAAGATCTTCCGGCCACCGTGGAGTGGTCCATAACTGGGCAAACTCACGGAAGGATCTACGAAACAAAAGTGACCCGCCGTTTCGTTTGGCCCGGTTGTTGGCGCGTGTGTGCCTTGCTTGTTCAGCTCTCGTAGGTATGCCTGCCTTAGACACTTACTCGAGTTGGGGCTAGATTGCCTAGGTAGCCTAGCTCAGGATACAGTCCGCGACGTGGGCAAGGAAGGGTACGTGGTGGAGGAAGGCGGCCGCATACCAGGCCGGCGGTTGCGAGGGCTCTCGTGGCTGCTGGTGTCAGCGCGTGGGTCGTTCTTCGCATTCCAGCGCAGCCAATGGGCCGATGTTTCCTCTCCTCCATCTTCGTCTGTTTCCCTTGTCCACTTTCGCGCCCTCGTCCACTCATGGTTCGTCTAGGCCGCCAAGCGAAGGGATTTGCCCATGCGCCTGTACGTTCTGTATGCATGGCAGGCTGCCATTGGATAGCCTCGAGTCTTGCGCTATGTACGCTTCCCAGACCCCTGCTCTGGTCAGGTCACACATGGTCTAGCGTAGAGGCCCCCCCTGCAAGCAATGGCGATTACACCGCGTCCAGAGTGTGGTCTCCCGTCGTCGCCATTGGTCCAGACCCAGACGTTCAATTTGGGCCACAGTTATCCGTGGCTATTTTTGAGAAGCAGAGACATCCACACCCGCGAACGATCTCTGGCGTAAGCTGGGAATAGCTCAGAAGCCAAAATTTCCATCGGGCATAGCGGCCTGCACGACCACTGAGATGGTGGGTGTTGAGCCGCTTGGCTCTTTTCTTGGCTCTTTACAAATCACTAGGATCATGTATGTAGGTAGACATATATCCTTCTTAGATCCGTCATCATGGTGGGTTAATTAATCCTCTTGATTTACCACCTCGAGGTTGAATTCCTTTGACGAAGCATCTGCTGTCGTTATTGAATGGAAGATATCTATCTACGTCAAGGATCGTCGTCGTGGGCCTGTTATACCATGTTGAGGTGTATACAGTTATAGAAAATCACCACTTATACTCATCCTCCTCCGCCTCCGCCTCCGCCTCAATCCTTCCATCCTCCGCCGCCTAATCTTTGTCATCTCCTCCGGTGCCTCAGACTTACACGAATATGTTGCTTCGAATGGATTTTCTCGTCGGCCTCTTGAGCCTGGCTACCCTGTCCGTGGCTCTTCAGGTATCTCCGAACTCGACATGTGCCGCCCTGTGCTTGGATACACCAGAAGGAAACCCCTTGGATCCCAAGGCTTCGAATACGAACTACACAGACATCTCCTGCTTCGATGACGAATACTCGAGTAGCGCCAAGGGACTCAAGTTTAAGAACTGTGTCGAGTGTCTGCGAGACAGCAAGGACGTGGGTGGTGGTGAGAACGATATTAGTTGGTTCTTGTGTATGTTGGAACATAAACCCGGTTGATCGATAGATTCCCAGACGCCCAATATACTGACCAGTTACAGACAACATACGATATGCCGTCGACGTCTGCATGTTCTCCTTTCCTGGAACGACGAGGAACATCAGCTCTCCATGCGACATCAACTACGCCTGCGCCCCGCTGCAGAAGTCCCTGATCTCTGGAAACTTAGATCCGGTCAACGGTGCTCAGTACGACTACTGTTCTGCAGATGGCGGCAACTTCATGGGGAAGAGCTTGAACTCATGTGTGCAATGTTTGCAATCCAGCACGAACCAGGTTTACACATCAAATTGTAAGTGAGAGTTCGTCAAACGTTATACAAATACACACAAGCCACCCCTATCCTACCTGTATGCGGTGCTAACCAGTAATAGTCTTGATCGCCCTACGAGCTGGATGCAAGCAGAAACCCCAACCGGGCCACCTCCTCGGCCTGACGGGCTCGCTCTTCAGCACCCAAGCCGTCAACATCACCGACCCCCCGCCCGCCGTCGAAGACACGAGCAAGGACAACACGTCGCCCATGACGACGGGCGCCATCGTCGGAATCGCGGTGGGCGCGGCTCTGCTCTTCTTGGGGGGCGCGGCCCTGTTCATCGTGTACCACCAGAAGCAGAAGAAGATGTACAACTTCGAGAACGTGCAGTCCGAGTACGACCCGCGTGGCGGCGCCGCTTCCATCTCGCCTCCCGTCTACGGCGGATTCAACGGCGTCGGCGACCACAAGAAGATCAACAGCCAGGGCTCCTCCTCCATGGCCGCCTACAGCGACTACGAGCTGCGCGCGCAGCAGGCCTACTACGGCGGCAAGGGCATCGGCTCCAACGCCGAGTACTACGACAAGATCGAGGAGGAAATGCAAATGCGGCACCAGAACTACAGCTTCGACCCCAACAAGCCCGGGTCGGGTCCCACGGGGGCCTTGCCCACGCACCCGGCCTACATCCCGCGCGCCATGAGCCGGGCCTCGGGGCGCGGCTCCTCATCATCACCACAGCCACCATCACAGTTATCGCAGGTGCAGGTACCGCAGCCGACCGCCGCCAAGTCCAACAAGCCCGACTCCTACGCCCTGCAGGCCTACCTCAACGCCGCTGAGGATGCGGCAACCATCAAGATCCCACCGCCACCCCCGAGAGGGCCCCCCTCATCATCCGGTCGCAGAACCTCGCGCGATCGCTCTCCAGCTGACGGATCCAATCACCAACCACAACAACAATATTCTCGGAGACGGCCTGCCTCCCTCTCAATCTCTACCTCTAATACCACCTCCCTCAAAGCCATGCGCTCCCCACCCCCACCACCGCCGCCCCCTCCTCCGGCCAAACCCAAAGTCCCTTCTCTGATCCTCCCCTCTGTCCCGCGGATCCGCGTGCCCAAGAAGTACGCGCCTCCCAAGATCAACATCCAGGAGGCGACGCCCATAATTGGGCCCAACGACGACGACGGTGATGGCAACATCTCCCGGCCAATGGCGAGTCACGATCATGGTCGGTTCCCCGAGATGGGCGCGCGGAGTACACCGAGCCCCGACGCTCGGTCAGATGCCCCCTTGATCGATCCGGCGCCAGTAAAGCAGACTGTCGTCATGGACGGCCGGAGGCGCTTCCATTATGAAGAAGTTGAGATACATACAGGGAAGAGTACATTGTACGGCTGAGATCAGGAAATGACATACCATATGAATATATGATGTGATGCCGGGAGTACGTTTATACTTTGATTTTGGTTTGCTTTACTGTTACAAAATACCCAGGGCTGTAAATGGCGTTTCTGGCAACGCTATCAACGGACGACGGCGGCAATAGTTCTTCAAGGCATAAGGTTGGATTATCTAAAATTGGTATTATAGGAGCCATAGTCTTATGACAATACTTCTACAAATGAAAATAATTTAATATATTCAAAGACTCGAAAGCATGACCAATGATTCTCAATGATATGGCTCACTTTTGTCTTATGAAGGCAGTGTCACGCGAGGAACAATATTTTGAGATGCTGTGTGATGCGTAATGAGACGCATAGAATAATACATTGTACCCAGTGGCGGGTTGACTATCTAGCTAGCAATAGCTCTAACCGAGGCGTCGTCCAGGTCCAGTAGTCTTCCAGGAATCTGGCAGAGGGCCACTACGAGGGGTTCCTCTCGGAGGCACGATCGCAGAGCCATAGACCGTCTTATTCATACGGGGCGTCGTCATGAGCCATGAGATGAACCAAGGCGTGGGGATCAGGTTTGGCCCGTTGCCAAACTCAGGATACAGGCGGGTGAGGAAGTCGTGCAAGTGTGCGGCGACTAGACCCGTCAGACCGACCTTGACTGCTTCCCAACCATTGGGAAACAGCAGTTGTACAAGCAGCAGGGTGTAAGGCATCAGCTGAGCCGGGATCGTGAGGATATAGAAATGGGCACTTTGGCCTCGCTGATCTTGCGTCGAGGTGTAGCACATGGCAATCAGCAGAGCTTGGAGGTAGTGACCAGCCCCGGTGAAGATTTGGTTCAGGGTCTAGTGCGCAAGTCAGTCACGAAGTTCAAGGAATATGAAGTGGTTCGAACATGGTACGAGGCACGGGATTGAAAACGTATGCAATGAGCATTGTATGTGAAAATATGTAGGGCGCTGAAAAACCACCCGAGCGAAATCGCCAAAAGGCTTCGCCCGAGTCATCCATTAAAGCAATCCCACCATGCCCACACTGCAAGCTGACCCTCTTTGAGGTATGCGAATGACGGGCCAGTCGCAGTGCAGGGGTAATCTTCCTCTATTCCAGGAACCGCGATAGCTGTAGAAGAAATTCCACTATCCGGGCAGATTAAGAGGTGTGTGTAGTAGTACACGGGGTGTTGGGGTAGGAGTGGAAGGAAACAATATGGAATCACGGGTGCACAATGCTAGAGATATGGTTGGACCTACGATGATGACGGTTCCCACAAACATCAGATACCAGATGAGGTCCTCTTTCCTCGTGAACTTGGAATTGCCCTTCTCCAGTTGGGAGAGGTATGTAAAGACAAAGTACGTGTCGAAGAGGACCTCGAGCTTGGGACCGGTCAAGAGGAAACTCGTTACGAAGCGATGGACGCCTGGCGGGAATGCCCAGAGCAGTCTCCAGTGGAAGTAGAATGGGTTGGCCGAGAACATGCCGGTATACACTCCTATGGATGACGCGAACACAGCGGTAGCGACCGTCCTGCAAGGGAATTGAGTTAGTACATGGTGCTTTCTGTTGTTGATGGGTGTCGCGGGGTGTCGCGACTGTCAATTGACTTACCTGGCAACAGGCGGCGTCGCCCAGTAGGCGTCGGCAATGCTAGGCATCTTCGCGCGGTGTGTTCGGTGCAAGAGGGATGTAGGGAAGAGAAATGTGGATGATGGACAATCACGGGCAGCTTCTCGTGTTGCAACCAACAGGTGGCCCAAGGTTCAGATGTCACAATGAACGCGATTGGATGTTGGTTGATCAATGATCAATGACCAGTGATGATGATGATGGAGGGGAGGAAGTTTGCTTCTAATTGAATAGAGCTAGCTCTCTTTCCTTTCAGGGCGGGAGTAACAGTGGCACCAGAACAGGCAGCAGCGCCTCTGTTTGCATGGTGTCCTGTGTCCAGATCTGACCTGCTTGAAATGGAGGTTGGAGAAAGAAAAACAGCAGTTCAGGCCCAAAGGATTTTTTACGTGGCCTTTATGGAAACTCCACGGCAGGCACTAGCTCAGGTCGGTGGGATTTGGTGGGGGCCGATAAGAGCTGCAGCCACATTGGAGCTAGGTATCAAAACCCCAAACCCCACCAACCAGCTCCCTGTGGCTGCTGCTTTGAGGCTATCACGATCACGATCACGATCACGTACCTTCCAAGAGCATGGTGGATTTGGACTTTTATTACTGCAGCCCCACACTGCCATGACAAGAGCATGTGCCTGAAGCAACTGCATTTCATCTTCTAATAAAGGTTGGTCACGCATGCGAAGTGTTGTTATGCTCTGTTGCTGTTGACTTCCATACAGTATTGTCTTCTTTGATGGAACGCTGATGCCGCCTCCTGCATATCAAACATGCGTCATGGTGTCGTCTCGGGATCACTAATGTTTGTCATTGACCTTGTACTCTTTCCAATTCATACATTGATGTAGGTTTTGTAAAGTTTCCTTCAGTGTCATGTCCCTACTCAACTGTCTTGTATATTCAATCATGGATCAATACATCTGGAAGGCTTTCCTTATACGCCTCCCTCAAGCCAGCAAGTACATTTAGAGCAGTACAATGGACCAGCCTCACAGATGCCTTTAGTACAGGGAGGCTGAACCTGCTTAGACAGACAAAGTGACCAGAATACCCTCACGGGTGCTTAGCGAACAAGTTTTGGCACGACTCGAAGGTCAAGTTCTGCCAACGTTACTCAACCGACACAGCAGTCACGTATACCTCGCTTGACACCATCCACTGATTTCAATTCCCGGTTCGCACCAGATTCGGCAACACAAGCTGAATATGTCATTCAGGTTGTGACATAAAGGGCCCAGTTCCACGTGCGGTTATCACTCTTCCTTCGGCAGCCACATGGTACAGTACATGCGGATAGCAGTGACTGATGCGTTCCTGGCATGCGGTGTGAAACTCCAACAGACTCTGGTGTGCTCATACCTGAAGACTGAAATGGCATCGACGAATCTTAGACTTCGATCCCGCCCATTGCCATATGTGCCATCTACAGCCATACTTGCCAATGGTGTTCAAGCATAAGGAGCCCCACGTGGGGAATAGACCACACCGTATCACGGAGACGCCTGCTTAATTCAACGATAGTCAAGCTCACTCTGTAAGCTGGGATAGCCCAAGAGCATGTTTGCAATGGTGCGGAAACTGCCGAGATCAGCTTACCTTCCTTCGGTAACATGCATAAAACAGGAGTGTGATGACCTGCCTGCCTACCTATACAGCTCGGATCTAGCCTGTGCTTGTTTGTTGTTGGCAGTCATGGTTTGCCATGCTCTTCGGATACTGGCAGTCGAGGAGAAGCTGACGAATTTCGGTTCATGGCACCTTCTTCGTCTTTGGATCTTCCCGAAAACACCATCCTGTCTGGAGCCGACATAAATAGCTTGGCAGATCCGGTGGTCAGGAGGCCTTCTGGCTCATACTCTACATCTTTCTTCCCAAACAGCTATCCTCCAACTACAATCCTAGAACAAACCTCTTTGAATATGTATATCCTACTGCTACTCACATCCCTCCTCTTGACCGCAAGGTGCGCCTGTGGTGGGCCAATCTACGTCCGCCACCAAAGCCAGGGCAGCACTGGCACCTGGACCATCCTGGACCACCGCATCGCCTGCACCCCAGCCGAGTGCCACTACAGCTTCACCATAGTCGAGAAGCCCACGGGCGGCGAACAACCCCAACAGCCACAAGACCCCACCCACTGCGAGTTTCTCGTTGATACGGATGGCACCCCCAATGCCCGCGCTGGGACTGCTGCTGCTGCTGCCACTCTTCCGGCCAACCGCACCTCGTTCCAGGACAAGCTGTGCGGCCTTGACCCGAACAGCTACACGGTCAACGGCGGCTTCATGAACAGCAGCGCCCTCGTCCTCTGCTTTCAGAACCCGCAGGAGGGGGACTGGGCCTTCTTCGGCTTCGACCCCTGGGAGTTCCTCTCGGGCCCGCCGAAGTCCTCGCCGGCGTATCCCATCGGCGCGTTCGCCAACGGTACTAGCAGTCCCCCTAGAGCATCCCGGCCGCTACATGAGCGTATCCTTGCTTGGAGAGCAGGATTGCTTACTACGGGTTGAAAGCCTACATGTGATGAAGAACGGATCTGAGCAATGACTCCGGGAGATTGCTGGGATAGTATGGAGTGTTGCTAAAGTTTGTGGTTGAATATGTTTATGATTGAAGGATGGCTTCAGATTGAGAATAGGCTTGGGCAATGAGCACTTGTATAAGTAGTTGTCTGAAAGGACAAATCCTACGTACTGCTATGGCAGAATCATGGTATATCAGTTCTCAATAAGAGTACAAGCCTGCAATCATGTCCCAAATCCCATTAAGTACTGCTGGCGTTGACATTTCTTCATGTAGTATCGAACCTACTCATCCGGACCAGTCAAAGGCATGTTTGACATAGGAATGATACGGCCAGACAAGTCTGGCTGCTTTTCGAACTCCTTATCAAATGGCCACATTGGCCGCCGTATCCGATGATGTCCCAGCCTTTCAAGGTCTTGATCCACGCCACCCGGAGTAAGTCCCAACATCCAGCCAGCCGCCATATCATAGAGCTCCGGCTCAAGATACCCAATCTTCACGATAACAATGTCCGCTTTTCGCGGCGCCAGCTGCAGCTCCGTAAAGTCCCGCTCCAGATGGTACGGTTTGCGCAGCTTCGTCAAGATGGCAAACACGCTGCCCACCTGCAGCACCACCTCGACCTCGGCGTGCTTATCGCCGTGCTTGATGGCGTATACTTTCCCGGCCATCGTAATGGGTCCCGCGTGGATATCGTCGACTTCAGCGCCTGCCGTGACCGTCACGACGGCCCCGACACCGGCCTCTACGGCTGTCTGCACCGCTTTGGGCCCCGGCACACTGGCGTAGATCACAGTAGGACCGTCCTCCCTCTGGAACTCGGGCCGAGCGAGGAGCTGCGTGAGGCCCCAGGTCACGTCGCCCGAGCCGCCGGCTGTGGGATTATCGCCCGAGTCGGATATGAAATAGGGGCGTGCGGACGATTTCAGTGCTGCGTCGATGCATTCAGCAAAGGACCCCGTAGGAGCTACAAAGGCGAAGTCGCGATGCGCATCCCAGAATAGTGTCGCTAGATGCTGCGCAGCTCTGCTGATGGCGTTTTCGTTCCACCCAGTAACCACGATGGCAGCGCGGTTCCGGGGTTCGTCGGCCCAGGCATATCCCACCCAGATCGCAGCATCCAGTACTCCTTCCCATTTCTCCACTTCAGGCACGGCTTCATATATGTGTTTTGCAGGCTCGAGGCGAGTTGATGTCTGTTCGCCTGGAAGCAGGATAGGAATGGGGACCCAAGTCTTGAGCAGGCGCAGTGGCTTCTCGATATTAGGGAACGTCTTGGTGAGTAACTCTACAAGGTTTCGGCATGCGCGCTCCTTCGTCTCCATAACGTCGACATGAGGCGCCGTGCGATAACAAGTGATCAGATCCGTCTGGTGCGCCAGCTCCCGCGACACGTTACCATGCAAGTCCATCGAGGCCGAAACAATGACATCGGGACCAATGACTGCGCGCACGCGGCGGAGCAAATCAAACTCGGCGTCATCGATACCCTCGACGCACATGGCGCCGTGTATATCAAACCACAAGCCGTCGAGCTTTTGGCCGGCCGACTTCAAGTCGTCCACAATGGATTGTAGTCGCAGCACAATCTCGCCCGTGAGCTCTTCGTACGCGCTCTTGGTCACAATCCCACCCGGCAAAGCATGCCCGATCAGGGCGCCACGCCAGTCTGCGGCATCGCCAAGAGACGAGCCGGCTCGTATGAACGGGTATTTTCCCTTGATCTCCTCATCGCCGCGTAGTGGGTGGAAAGCAGGAGCTAGAGTCCTCGAGGGCGTGAAACCCGAAGTTTCGCAAGCCAGGCCTGCAATAGCGATGACAGGCCGGTCTAAAGCCATTGTGAAAAGGATTGGAGTTCCACGATAGTCCAAGGTAGTGGCACCACCTCAGTGTTACCTACTTACATACTTGGCCGACCTACCTGCCTGTTAAAGTAAGTGGCGCATTCGTCGGCAGAGGCCGAACCCCTCTCTATAGCATGCAGGTAGGTAGGTATTTACTTGTTAACTCTCTTAGACATATAGTTACTCAGTTGTCGAAAAATCAATGAAGATCTTATTTTGGTAACTTGAGAGTTCCCACCTTGGAACTGTATGCAAACAGACGAGAATGTGATTGATTAGTCTAGTGATTCACCGGCTACCTGTGATGGCCTACTTCATTGCCAGCATCGCCGTCTTTCCAACTGTTGCTCTCAGCAAGAATCGCGAGGCAAAAAGAACCATGCATACATAATAATACATGTGTTTGTCTAAACAGAAGATGAAGCAAAATAAATATTCGAGTTGCATAGAAGCAAAAAGAGAAATTGCGGCCAGTGTGGATTGAACACACGACCTCCAGATTATCTGATGAAGTTTGTCTTCAGTCTGGCGCTCTCCCAACTGAGCTATGTCCGCTGTGATGATGAGACAGTGTTGTCACTGTCCCACATGTCAGGCCGCTTGTTGAGAAAACTGCCGGCTATTGGGTGCTCTATAGTAGGATTGCAAGCATAGCGGCGAAGCAGTAAGTGGTAAGGGTTCGGGGTTGGTTGGGGACGAGGGGTAAGTGATGGTGGTGGTGGAGTAGACAGAGGGGAAGACTGAGGGATGGGTCCCCCCCACTTGACTTCATAGCTCTGAACGGGCTATGAGAGGAGATGACTGACTGGCAACGGAACAAGGTTGCTGAGATATAGGCCAAAGAGTCGTCAGCTGTACTATTAGTTCCCTCTGAGATCCTACAAGTCTATACACGACATGAGCTGTGCAGTGTCTCCTAGGAGCAGCAAGTATCGAATTACCCCAGCCCTCGACCTCCCCACTAAGGCGTCTCATTGAGAAGGGAGGTAGGTAGTAACCCCACGTTCCTCGAAATCGCTCTGGGAGAGATTATGGTTATGAAATCCTGGCCTACAGTGTCATTTCCCATCTTGAGAGAGCTTCAAGGAACATTGCTATATATTCAAATTCTTTGACTTTAATAGCCTCTTTCAGCTGACCCCGAGGAGGGTGCGAGAGTAGTCAGTTCCCAATGCCCTACCTATCTGCTAAGGACGATAGCTATCAGACCATCTAAAGGGTCTAGACCAAAGGCCAACATGAGTTGCATTCTCAATAATTGGGACGACAGTATACATATGTCAAGAGTATTGTAGCTGAGAGTAGGCCTGGGCCAGATATTCGTCGTAGAATCGAAATGTCCCTCATAAGAACCAGATCCCTTTGTTGTATAACTTGACACATACCTTTCTCGTCCAAGCAGCGGTCTGTCAACTGGCCATCCACCATTTTCTGAGCAGTCGAAAAACTGTGCATCATCCATTTCTCCATGATATCGACAGCGATGGCACTGTATGAGCTGCGAGCTCCGTTCACCAGCAGCTAGCCTACCATGATCTACCGTCATGAACCCGGAGACCTGCTGTGATAGAGTTTCGCCTAGCCCTGCTCCGCCAGAGAAGATGACACGATCTTCAAGCAGCTACCCATGAGAAACGGACTATAATGAATTGCGGACCTCTCATACCAATGGATAGAGAAACTCTCAAGGAGCGAGTTGAAACAGTCAGTTCACGAATACTACCCCACTATATCATACGTGCACTATATTCACTGGGAAGGGAAAGTGCCCCTCACTTTAGGTTACTGGCTGGGTTAGGTTAATTCCGTTGCGAGGAGCTCGCGTCATTCACCCGCATCCCCATAGTCGCGGTGTGTCTGTTTGACAATAAAAGCTCACCAATCGCCTGTTCTCCTGCAAACAGAAGGAAGTCTGTCTTGTCGTGATAGTTCTGTCATCTGTACAAAGAAGAAAAAGCAGCTGCAGCCCGAGAGACCTACCAGCCGAATAGGGAAAACGGACAGCCAACCAAACCAAAACCAAAAATGGCAGACGCACAACCGCTTCGTATCGGCTACGTGCCGGAGCACTTCTCGACCCCACTCTACTTCGCCCAGAAGCACTTCGGCCTGCAAGCCACCCTCACGGCCTTCCCGTCCGGCACGGGTCACATGATCACGGCGCTGCGGGAGAAGGAGATTGATGTCGCTATTGGCCTGACCGAGGGCTTCGTCGCGGGCCTGGGCAAGGAGGACACGCCCGGCGACGGCGGATACCGGATCGTGGGAACCTACGTTGAGACCCCTTTGTGTAAGTCATACATACTTACATATCCTACACCCCAAACCCGCAACATCACTCATATATGCCCATGAGGATAACCAAACAACCCAATATGGAATTATGATAATCTGACATGTCTGGAAACAACACAGGCTGGGCAATCTCAACAGGCGCCAAGCGTCCCGAGATCACCGATGTCTCCAACCTCAAGAACTCCAAGGTCGGCGTCTCCCGCATCGGCTCCGGCTCCTACGTGATGAGCTACGTCCTCGCCGACCAGCAAGGCTGGCTGGCATCCACCTCGTCGTCGGACGTGGGCCCCTTCAAGGACTTCGTGGTGCTGCAGACCTTCGACAAGCTGCGGGCCGCGGTCAACGACGGCACCGCCGACTTCTTCATGTGGGAGCACTTCACGTCCAAGAAGTACTACGACTCGGGCGAGATCCGGCGCGTGGGCGAGATCTACACGCCCTGGCCGTCGTGGAAGATCACGGCGTCGACGGCGACCGTGCCCGACCCGGCCAAGGACCGGCGGCTGCGGGACCTCTTCACGAAGCTCGACCAGGGCGTCAAGTACTTTGGCGAGCACCAGGACGAGGCCGTCCAGTACATCAGCACGGCGCTCGACTACTCCAAGGAGGACGCGACCGAGTGGCTCAAGACGGTGCGGTTCTGCACCGAGACGGCGGGCGTCAATGTCAAGGTCATTGATAACTGCATCGCCATCCTGCGCAAGGCGGGCGTCCTGCAGGAGGGCAAGGGGATGCAGGCTACGGAGATGTTGGTTTCGGGGCTGGGCGAACAGCTCCCTTAAACAAAACTTGTCTACTTCAGAATGGATGGAAAGATAAAAACTGAGGAGACGAAATTCGAGGCTGTAAATGCTGGAACTATCGAGAAGTATATAACTTACACCTAGAAACCCAAGAAAGTAAAATTACCCGAATACAGCCCTCCGGGTCATGGTCCGGGAAAGCATATGGCATAAAACCACTGTCGAGTTTAGTCCCCTGTTTCTCCTCTGTTAGCCCCACCAAGTTTTTACAGTGACGTCTACTAGCTATTGAGCAGCTCTTCTAGCTCCCCATATCTGCCACCATTTTCAGTTCCTTGCAAAGCGTGTGATTCGATCCAACGTACCATTCTCTGGCGATATTTCTCTCTCTCTCTTGATTGAAAACTGGTCCTTTCTGTTACCGTCCACGGTAGATAGATAGCGAGGGATTGCCCACGATGGCGTCCTCAATCACCCTCCAGCGCGCCGCCGCCATAGGCCTGCGCATACCAACAACAGCATCGCCCTCCTCGCGACCGAGCCTCCAATCCCAGACCCTCCTCATGCGGGGACTGCTCCTGCGGCCACAGACCCGAACGAGTCGGTTACAACAGAGCCGCCCGAACTCGACCAAATCAACATCTTCATCTCCCTCTACTACGACCGCCCAAACCCCACCATCCACAACAGCAGCAACCTCCACATCCACAGCCACCGCAGCAGCAGCAACAGAAACAACCGCCAAAGCCACCACCCGCCTCGACCGCATCCTTACTCGCACCTCCCGCTACCTCCCCGAGCGCCTGCGCGAGCCCTTGCGCGGTTTCCGCAAAGCCCCCGTCTCGCACGTGGCCTCGTTCCTGATCCTGCACGAGCTGACGGCCATCATCCCCCTGTTCGGCCTGACGGGCGCCTTCTACTATCTGGACATCCTGCCCGTGGAGTGGGTGTTCGGGTGGTGGGCGCCCTACGTGCAGGAAGAGGGCACCAAGGTGCTGCGGTACTTCAAGAAGAAGGGCTGGTTCGGACTCGCCGCCAAGAATGCTGGTGATGAGAACGACTTGGCGAAGGGCGAGGAGCGGTTGGAAAGGGAACTGGCGGAGCGCGAGGAGGGCGACAAGAAGAAAGGTTGGTTTGCTTTCTTGAAGGGTGGGAAGAGCGAGGAGGAAGAAGCGGCAGAGGCAGCAGCAAAGGCCCAGTCGAGAAGCAGGGCTCGAAAGGCTGCTTCAGCTTTGAAGGAGAAAGTTACATGGGACAACTCGGAGATGGGGTACAAGCTAGGTGTGCAGATCGTGGCCGCCTACGCCATCACCAAGATGCTGTTGATACCGCGGGTAGCATTCAGCCTCTGGCTCACGCCTTCCTTTGCGAGGGCTATGGTGTGGTCTCGGAAAGCGATATTTAGACGATAATGTGCAGTAGAGATTCCCCTTGACGACGCGTAGATTATGTGCACGATAGGATATTACCCAATGCTACTAGGAGCTTGCATGTTACAGTCACGGGAAATATAGCAATGGATTGTGTGTCTTAAATGTCTTGATTTTCTTC
The DNA here is from genome assembly GCA_039105305.1 of Apiospora arundinis. Classification (NCBI taxonomy): domain Eukaryota; kingdom Fungi; phylum Ascomycota; class Sordariomycetes; order Amphisphaeriales; family Apiosporaceae; genus Apiospora; species Apiospora arundinis. The sequence continues at coordinate 1,049,046 of JAPCWZ010000006.1, forward strand.
TCGAGCTATGCCTTTGTGCTTTTTGCTTTCATAAGGGCATCCATTTCCTTACTGACGCAAGAAACAGGATACCCCATTACTAAATCCCAAGCTGTCTTGGCCTATCTCTCCAAGAGGTCCAAGAGATGTCAACATTTGTACTTGTTTGTTTAGTTGTTGACAACAATTTAAGCCTTCTCGTAGACCCAGTCGAAGGTGGCACTCTTGTAGCTGACGAGATCCTCGGGCTTGAACCACAGGGCAATCTCCTTCTCGGCGTTCTCGACGGAGTCGGAGCCGTGGCAGACGTTGCGGCCGACATCGATGGCGAAGTCACCACTGTAGAACATATGTGGTTAGCAAATGGTATCAATAGAGTTTGTTGAGCAGAAGCTTGTGAGGTGGAACGTACCGGATGGTGCCAGGGGCGGAGGCAAGGGGGTTGGTGGCACCGAGCAGGACACGGCCGGTCTTGACGGCGTCACGGCCCTCCCAGACCATGGCGCAGATGGGGCCGGAGTTCATGTCTGTTTGGCACACGCAATGTTAGCAATTGATCGATCAAGCCTCTTCTTTGAGGGAATATGTGTTTCTGGCGGTAACTTACACTCAATCAGACCGGGGAAGAAAGGCTTGCCGGCGAGATCAGCGTAGTGCTTCTCGAGGTGGGCCTTGCCGGGGGTCATCAGCTTGATGGCAACCAGCTTGTAGCTGTAGAGAGAGTTGAGGGTCAGCTTCGTCGTCGACATCAATTGAAGTTTTTTTTCTTCTATGGTGTTGCTTGCTTACCCGCGGTTCTCGAAGCGGCTCAGGATGGGGCCGACCAGACCACGCTGGACGCCATCGGGCTTGATGGCAATGAAGGTACGCTCGGTAGACATGTTGGGCTTTTGCTTTGGTATTTCTTCTGTGGAAGAAGAAGTAGAAAGTGGAGTGTGGTAGGAGGTGACTGTGGTCGTGGTGGTTGAAGGGAGACAGGAGGACGAGGGACAAGAAGGGGAGGAGACAAAACTAAAACTATTCAACCCGAAGAGGCCTTGGTCGTACAGGTGCCAGGGGGGCAGGAACAGCAGAAAAATCAGGGCGAAGCCAGCTGTGAAGAAGAGCGGCAGCCAGATGGCGCGGGGTCGATGGCGGGGCAGATCAAGCTCTTCTGCGGGCGGCGGTGGGTAGTTCTCTGGGTAGAGTCGACGGGTATTGGCTGGGCTGGAGCTGCTGCCACTGCGGCTGCTGCTAACACCGCTGCTAGCAGAAGCAGCAGCAGACGCCACTCGGTTGGGCCTGGACTTCAGGGTCCCGGTCCCGTCCAGTACGTGTAGCCCGTCGTCTTGGTCTTGGGCAGCACCAGCAGCACCAGCAGCACCAACAGCTGCACCGACATGTGTCCCTGAAGAATAGGAGCGGTGAGGTGGGGGGCCCGATCCTAGGACATCTGTTTTCTTTGTTCGTGAGAATATGCTTCCTGCTGCTGGACGAGGAGACGACGACGGCGAAGGCCGTCCCCATTGCTCGTCTTGCATCTTGAGGTGGTCACCAACGAAGATCTAGTCTTGGTCTGACTTCTTCTTCTTCTACCAATTAATGGCTGCTTGAGCATTTCCGTCGTGCAGCGAAAAAAAACACCTGGGAATCCCAGCCAAAATAGCTTGCAATGGCCCGTGCACGGGAGACCTACCACTCTACGAACTGAGTGCCGGTGAAGCACGTAAAAGATAGCAAGCACACACAAGGAGAAGACAAGCTTCCTGGCAGTCAGCATCCGCTTGTGTGCCTAATTGATCGTAAATAAAACCCTTGCAGCCAAGCTTCTGTCAATTGAGGTCCATAAGCTTGCCATTCTTCAGCCATATGATCTGGTTGAAGAACGCTCAAGGCCTGAGAGCTGCTGGAGCTGCTGGACGTGCACCAGACAACTTCATCTCCCCAAGATCGACGGGTCTTGTTATGTTGGACCAGCAACAGGCAACAAAAAAGTATCTTGGCGGGAAAGTTTTGGCAAAGTTAACAAGAAACCGTTGCCATATGCACTTAATGGAACTCTGCCGTCGTCAAGATTATCTAACCTGCCAAAGCGGATGAGCTGTCTATCAAAGTCTATACTTCTCCTTGCACCAATGATGAATTAATGGGTGGAGCATGAGCGAGACCTCAAGCTATGTAAGTCGGTATAACTAGAACACCAGGAACGGCCGGCAAAGGGCTTCCGGGCTCAGGCACCAAGTTGGATGAGATTATTATCGAGTTCAATTCTCCGGGTGGCCCATTTCCAAGAGCGCACTTATATAGGCAGAACTGGTAGACTTGCCCGTCTAACCCCAACATGGAGCGATGTTACATACAAATGAGGGGGAATAAATTGGGTAAAATACTATAAACAGGCGACAACCGACGATTTTCCAAATTCCCCATGGGCACCCCAGCGCCTTGGCGGATTCGCGGCCAAGTGATTGGCCAATCTAGTCGAGATTAGCGACTAACGGCGGAATATTGAAGACCAAGTGCATCATGATGTCAGTCCATCATATGTAGGTAGTCTCGGTTGGAAGCAGCATGGGTTACATACGAGGTGCCAATTCCAGTAAGTCATGGGCCTGCAGCAAGAAACGTTGGACCGCCCCAATTAGAGCGACATTTATCCCGCACATATCCCGCCGCTATTCCTCCTCCGCACTCAACTTAATTCGTGGAACTGGGGAAAAGGGGGGCTGGATGGGAATATATGCTGCATTCCCGACATGACCTTAGTCAAGGTCAGCCGGGCGTGTTCACCTTGGTATGCAGGTACCATTTTCTATATAAGAAGTGGTATCTCTTCTTCTTCCCACGATTCTTGCCCGTCTCTTTGTTGTTATTGATGTAGGCATTGATTCGGATCCGAACCACCCATCATGACGTCGTGGCTTCCCTCAAACAAAGGGCTTGTCTCTGGACTCGTAGCCCTTGCCTCGCTTCTTGTAACACCGACGATAGCACAAAATGACTCCCCTTCAACTGGTATGTGGTTCAGCCCGTTAATTCCATGTCATCATCTCGCTTACAGACTGTTCCAGGAGCCGTCGTGGTGAACGGCACGAGCTTCGCCCTGAACGGCGACAATGTCTCGTACCGCTTCCACGTGGACCCGGAGACGGGCGACCTGATCAACGACCACTTCGGTGGTTCCGTGACGGAGACGGTGCCCATGCTGACCCCCATGAGCCAGGGCTGGGTCGAGGAGATCGGCCGCGTCAAGCGCGAGTTCCCCGACGTAGGACGCGGCGACTTCCGCGTGCCCGCCGTCCGCGTCAAGCAGACCGCTGGCTACACCGTCAGCGACTTTCGGTACCGCTCCCATAATGTCGTTAAGGGCAAGCCGGCACTCCCTGGACTTCCCTCCACGTTCGGAAAGGAGGAGGGTGACGTGACGACGCTTGTCGTACACATGTACGATAACTACTCGAGCATCGCAGCGGACCTGACGTACTCCATCTTCCCCAAGCTCGACGCCATTGTCCGTAGTGTCAATATTACCAACGAGGGCAAGGGCAACATCACCATCGAGAGACTCGCTAGTTTCAGCGTCGATTTGCCTTATGGCGACTATGACATGATTGAGCTCAAGGGAGACTGGGCACGTGAGGGCATGAAGGTCCGGCGCAAGGTGGATTACGGAACTCAGGGGTAAGATGAAGCTCCCTGTTTCGCATCCCAGTAAAAGAAAAAGACAGCACAATACTTACACGACATATTCTAGTTTCGGAAGCACCACGGGCTACTCATCCCACTTGCACAACCCCTTCCTGGGACTCGTGGCACCTGACACCACTGAGTCCCGGGGCGAGGCCTGGGGTTTCTCCCTCATCTACACCGGATCTTTCGCCGTGGACGTGGAGAGGGGCTCCCAGGGTTTTACGCGCGCCATGCTGGGCCTGAACCCTCTGCACCTGTCGTGGAACCTGGGCCCGGGTGAGAGCCTGACGAGCCCCGAGTGCGTGGCCACTTACTCCGAGAACGGCCTCGGCGGCGTATCGCGCCTCTTCCACCGCCTGTTCCGCAACCACCTGATGAAGAGCAAGTTCGCCGTGGCGCCCCGCCCCGTTCTGCTCAACAGCTGGGAGGGCCTGTTCTTCAACTACAACGAGAGCCGCATCTACAACCTGGCGCAGGAGTCGGCTGAGCTCGGTGTCAAGCTGTTTGTGCTGGACGATGGCTGGTTCGGCAACGAGTACCCCCGCGTCATTGACAATGCCGGCCTTGGCGACTGGCAGGCCAACAAGGACCGCTTCCCCAACGGCCTGGGCCCCCTTGTCGACCAGGTCACCGCCCTCACTGCGGCCAACTCGTCCGAGAAGCTGAAGTTCGGCCTCTGGTTCGAGCCCGAGATGGTGAACCCCAACTCTACGCTCTACAAGACGCACCCGGACTGGGCCCTGCACGCGGGTGACTACCCCCGGACGCTCACGCGCTCGGAACTGGTGCTCAACGTCGCTCTTCCCGAAGTCCAAGATTTCATCATCGCGTCCCTGTCGGACATCCTCGGAAACACCTCGGTGAGCTACGTGAAGTGGGACAACAACCGCGCCATCCACGAGATGCCGAGCGACAGCGTGGCACACGCCTACATGCTGGGCCTGTATCGCGTCTTCGAGACCCTCACCACCCGCTTCCCCGACGTGCTCTTCGAGGGCTGCGCGTCGGGCGGCGGGCGCTTCGACGCGGGCATGCTGCAGTACTTCCCGCAGGTGTGGACGTCGGACGACACCGACGCGCTGATGCGCATCCACACGCAGTTCGGCACCTCGCTGGTGTACCCGGCGTCGTCCATGGGCGCGCACGTGTCCGTGGTGCCCAACCAGCAGACGGGGCGGACCATCCCGTTCAGCTTCCGGGCGCACGTCGCCCTCATGGGCGGCTCGTTCGGGTTCGAGCTTGACCCGGCCGAGCTGTCGGGCGCGGACCGCGCGCAGATCCCGGGCATCATCAAGCTGGCCGAGGAGATCAACCCGGTCATCGTCAAGGGCGACATGTGGCGGCTCAACTTGCCGGAGGACTCCAACTGGCCCGCGGCGCTGTACCTGTCCGAGGACGGGAATAAGGGGGTCTTGTTTTACTTCCAGGTCCGCAGCACACCTAACCAGCCTACCCCCTATCTTCGGCTCCAGGGACTCGACCCGGCGGCTCGGTATACTGTCAACGGTACCGACTCTTACTCGGGGGCCACGTTGATGCGCATGGGGCTGCAGTACCGCTTCAAGGGCGAGTACGACAGCAAGGTCGTGCTTATTGAGAAGGCCTAGATAGGTAATGATAATTACATATAATCTTCAATAGTAAACGATACTCAACATCATCATTTTTCTTTTCCTCACGTGTCATGCTACTCACTTTATCTATCATCAATACATGTAATAAGTCCCAATAGTCATCGCCCATGGAATACCTGGCCGACGCTCGACTTGGTGAATAATGCTCTTTCAAATCCGAGGTAGAAGCGACGGCGATTTGGGAATCCAAGCGCTGGTACATGAGACTAGTTGTCATCTGTATTACCAAAAGACGAGTCGTACTCTACATATGTCACCCCGATCTCCAGATGAACTGACATCGACGAGGACGATGGGAGGGGATAATAAGATCGGGCGGAGCTCACAAGGAATTCTCCATCGTGTTCTGGTCTTTAATTCAGTCAACTGTCATGGGACAAGCTTGGATCGTCCTTATCAGTACCTACCGCGTCTAGTGTTTGTTCAGGCAAGTTGTCAAAACCAAGAACCTCCAGTCACCAATCTGCAGCATCATCCCAAAAAGGGGCCCTGCCGAGAGGTGCCCTTCGTCCGATTGCCAATGATGCATGCTGGAGGCCTCACTTTCGTGAATTAGTTCAATACGATAGGTCCTGTGATGTGTTTTCTTTCTTGAGGAATGCTACTCCCGGGTTTGACTCCATTATTCCCCCGCAACGGCGTATATGTATCCGGTTAGAAAAGACACGATCTTGGACTCGGCGAACGATCCTAGATAAGAAAGACTTGCGTCCAAGTCTGGGCGCGACTAGGGCATCATCAGTTGCCAAGAGAGGTCTCTCTGCACACGAATCGGGAGCGCTCTTCACGGTACCGATCAGACTTTAAGCCGTACCACGTCGGAGACTAGAAAACCTTCTTGGGCGTCTGTGTGCGCCACCATCAGGTTCGGAAGAGTTACCGTAGGACAGGGTCCGTTTCAGAAGCACACACTTTGTGCTTGAGACAATAGAGGTTCATCCAAACGATTTGCAGATGTGCTCGTCCTCACTCAAAGTCACGCAAGTCAGGGGCCGCCCCAAGCTTTCATCAGAGGCTTAGGTCCGGGAGCCAAAATGCTAGGGCCGGCACGCAGATACCACTAACCTTACCGCCGTGCTATTAGTTGGCATGATGACATTTCATGCCATTTCCCCAATAGATCAGATGCATCTGAATTATCTCAGCCCAGTCCAGATCCGACCGAGCTTCTAGACCGAACCTTAAAAATAGATGGCCCCAACCACCCGCAAGCCATGCAGCACGCCAATCGCCTCATGCGGCTATTGCAAGCTCCATATCGCTCTCTCCCAATTCACGGAGGCCAAGGTAGCCTCCAAGAACTCCCAAGACTGAACCCCCCAAATTCCCATGCGCAAACAGCATACAACATACAACTATCTTCTACACCGCAGCTTAGCAGCCTTCGCCCAGCAATAGCCCTCGGTCAAGCACCGAAATCCCACTTACCAATTCCCGTATCGCGATACCGCCAACTTTGCCCATGCTCATATGAACGGTAGGCGGCCTAGGCGCCAAGCCGTGACTCGGGGAGTCCGTCCACTCACGATTCGACAACCCCGCGTTCACTGTCTTACCTGCGCCTTATGCCTGTCCCTGTCCTAGCTGTCTTACCCCAGAGAAAGGAATATCGACCCCTCATCCGAACTCCCCCCAAGCTCTCCACCCCCGGATTCACCCCAGATTTTCTGATGAAGAAAACAAAATAGAGGTCATCTGAATATTTCCCGCCAAGACCCAAAGGGATGGAAACCCTGCGAGAGAAGGGAGCAAAGAGCAACATAGCGTTGTCTTGCGTCACTTGACTTGCCTTTTCACAAGATGGGGGGTATGGGAAATCGTACCATTCGCCAGCTTCCCAAGCCTTTTCCAAGAAGAGGAGATCGGCTGGGCCGTTCGTTGTTCGCTTAGAAGACTTGGGCCCCGGGACAGCCAGGTAGGTAGGCAAACTGCTGGAAATCCTTCGGTGGGGTGACCGCCTCGGAGACGGATGATTACTATCACTACGTGCTAGTGGTGATGATTGAGACATGACATATAGGTCGCTGGATGCCGTGGTTGAAACAGAAAAGTTTCGTTTCGCTTATCTCCGTCACTTGCGCTAGATCCCGCTCACCACGGGTGTGTTTTGCTTGGTACTTTACAATTGATTCTTGATTTCTTGATTTCTTCCTTACTTGACTTATCCCTCGGTTCACTGCTTCATGTAACCGGCCCTTGATCACCTTGCTGGCCACCCAGCCGTCCGCCGTGCTGCTACTGCTGTCTCGTGACCCTTGACTTCACTGCCGCCTTTCTCGCCGTCGTCGTTGCATCATGGGTTGGAGCACTCACGCCTCGGGGACGCTTGATCCCCCGGAGGTGCGAAACTGGTACATCCACCTCATCGCCGCCGTGGCCTCCATGTCGGCCCTAGCCAGTATGTCCTCTTTCGACCCTCCCGTCATGGGATCGTTCTCTTGTACATTCCATGTGCTAAACTCTTCGTCCGCTTTGTAGTGGGGTACGACACAGCTGTCATAGGCGGCACCATGGCCCTGGAATCCTTCATTCGGGACTTTGGTTGGTCAAATGTCGGTAAAACGGAACGTGACACCATTCAAGGCAACATCGTCTCGACATTTCAGGTAAGCCATGGCACAATACTCAAAGCATCAATGGTTTGAAGTTGAATAAACCATGAATTGGTTCTCTCGCTCAGATGCTATTCGACCCGATATGCTAATCTTCGCCTTTTCTCTCTCAAGGCCGGCTGCTTTTTCGGCGCCCTCGTAACCTTCCCCATCGCCGAGAAGTTCGGTCGCCGCCTCGCCATCATCCTCGCCTCCCTGGTGTTCCTGCTCGGCGCCACCCTGATGACGGCTTCGCACGGCAATTTGAACTTGATCTACGCGGGCCGCGCCATCGCGGGCCTGGGCATCGGCTCCTCGTCGCTCGTGGTGCCGGTGTACATTGCCGAAGTGGCGCCGCCCTCGATCCGGGGCCGGCTCGTGGGCGTTTTCGAGATCGCGTCGCAAGCGGGCGGGATGCTGGGGTTTTGGATCAACTATGCGACGGACCGGACCATCGACAAGAGCGCGCAGTCGCAGTGGATCATCCCGCTGGCCCTGCAGCTGGCTCCGGGCGTCTGCCTGTTCATCGGCATGACCTTCTTCTGCCCGGAGTCGCCCCGGTGGCTGGCGAGGGGTGACGATTTCGAAGGCGCGTCGCGCATCCTTTCTCGTCTCAGGGGCTTGCCCCAGGACCACGAATATGTCAGCCGAGAGATGGCCGAGATCCGCACCCAAGTTGAGGAGCGCTCGACCTTGCACCGCTCTAAGCGCGACCAGGCCCGCAAGCTGCTGCAGCGCGGCGTCCGCAACCGCGTCGCCATCGGCGTGGCCCTCATGTTCCTTCAGAGCTTCACGGGCGTCAACATCATCACCTACTACGCGCCGCGCATCTTCGCGACGCTGGGGGTGCAGGGTACCTCCCTGAAGCTGTTCAGCACGGGCTTCTACGGCATCGCCAAGACGCTCGGCATGTTCACCTTCACCTTTGTGGTGGTCGAGCGCGTGGGCCGCCGCAAGGGCCTCGTCTGGGGCGCCGCCCTCGGCTGCATCCCCATGTGGTACATCGGCGGCTACGTGATGCGGGCCGACCCCGAGGCGGCGGCGGCGGCGGGGCAGGTCACGCGCGACGGGTGGGGGTACCTGGCCATGGTCTGCGTCTACGTCAACGGGTTCATCATCTGCGCCACCTGGCAGGGCATCACCTGGACCTACGCCTCCGAGATCTTCCCGCTCGACATCCGCATGCTGTGCGTCTCGCTGACTACCGCGGTGACGTGGCTGGGGTCCTTCATCATTGCGCGCTTCACGCCGTACATGATTTCTGACTTGGGCTACGGGGCCTATTTCTTCTTCGGATCTATCTTGGTGTCCATGGGGATCTGGGCGTTCTTCTTTGTTCCTGAGACCAAGGGTAAATTCATCACCACCGCTACTCTTGATTGTGCTACATACCTTATCCATCTTCTTGTCTTGCTAATCGTTGGTTTTTATTTCCAGGCGTCGTGTTGGAGCAAATGGACGCGCTTTTCGCCCAATCCACGGTCAAGGTCGTCTGGGCCCAAATCAAGGGTCGGCCAGTCCTCCCGCAGCAGACCATCACGGCAACGGGCGAGAAGGGAAGGGAGAGCAATGACGTGATAGTCGAGGAGCTCGAGAGCAAGGGTGTATAGATTGCACAGCCGAGTTGTGGGATAGGGGACTTTCTTGGTTATGAGGAGAGTTAGCTATGCATCTCCTTGTGGTAAGTGGTATATGATGAGATTAGCGGAAGGCGAACACATACGATCAATTAAAAGTCTCTGTTTACGTCCTACATGGACATCGCATACATCGCGACTGGTGTCTTTTCATGAATTGTCGTTACATCGAAGCGATACAGGGGAGAAAGCTTATTATCCCAGCCAGGCTTATTTTCTAGATCCAGGCGGAAAGCGAGAGAAGAAGCCAGTACATGAAACATAGCAATAAGGTTACATTACCACGCCTTGAAGATCAAATGGTTGACGACAGCCGTTATCCTCTTGCATGAGTAAAAACAAGCAAGTTTGGCGATGTTTTGCGGATGATAGCCATCCTTTAATTACAACTCCAACGGTAAATGAGAGGATATCCCTCCAACATGATGGGAATTGCCGGCACTGAAGTGGTGGGTGCGCTAGAACAAATGTTCGGAAGCACAGAGGGCTTGTTAATTGGCTTAGACTGAACAACAAGCCTTATTAGGGGCTTGGGGATTTGGGCGCTGCGGCTGGATCGGTTCGAACTCAAATACCGGCGCTGTTACAAAAGGGGATCTAGCTCAGGGGTTGAGGTTTGTAGGGGTCTGGTTTACGGCCCCTAAATTCGACCCTTCACTCTTTCCTACCTGCTGACCTTGGTATAGCTCTCGACTTTGATGAACCTTCTTAGCAACATATGAGACGTATCTAAAGCTTTCTGCAATGCATTAAGACGTACCCTGAAAAGTTCTGGTTTTTGTGACATCTGTCTTGATAATTGCTGTTACCAACGTGTGTTGATTGTATGAACTCCTTCTTTCCACATAGAACCATAGAAGGGCCATGCACCTCTATGCCTTACCAGAGCTCTTTGAGCGTTCGAATATGCCGAAAAGAATGCTATTTACCTACCGGCCAAATGTTGCCAGCCATGAATCTGAGATGACCAGAGAACGTGGTTGCTTTGACCTACCCATGAGATTGACTAGAAATAAGGGCAAATCAGACCGATACACGCCTCAGCGATGCAGATCAGGAACGGTATCTCATCTTGGCTTCCCAACTTGAATGATTACAAGCATGTGAAGGTAGAGGCCCGTTGACGCCTGGTAGCGCCACTCATCATTGGGTAGCCATCTAGACTACCAAGTTGCGCCAACCCCAGATTCCTCCAGGCTCTTTCTGGGAAGGACTACCCCTATACCACACCCCTCCTACTAACTTGTGTTTATCCGAGACACCAATGATGTTCTCATCACGGCCACTTTGCCACATATACTCTCGGATCCAGCAAACTTTCTTTGATATCCCGCTGCTTCAGGCATGGCACCGTTCAAGGGGCTCATCGTGGCTGGTCCTGATCGTTGATGGAAATCTCCTGAGTGGTCTACTGGGTAGGTTCGAGGGTAGGCGAGCTGTATCACACCAATAGTAACAAGCTACTCCTTCGGCTATTGAGAAGTATCCTGTTGGATACTTACTTAAGGCAGTCCTTTCTCCCCTGTCTGTCTGCATTTCCAACTCACCAACAACTCAACAACAGTCACTCACTTCAACCAACAGCCTCTTGCCTTCTACACACTCTTTAAATATATATCGTCGCCCATTTTTCTTAATACATAACGAAACATCCTCGTTTCTTACCTAAATACATCTTGTATCCTCAATCCCAGTCAATCTAATAGCACCAACCACCCACCCAACCCACTCTTATTCTACCACCACCGCCAAAATGAAGTACGCTTTCGCCACCGCTGCCCTCGTCGCCGCTGTTGTCTCGGCCCAGACCTTGGCGGACATCCCGGCCTGCGCTCTCCCCTGTCTTAGTGACGCCGTCACCAAGAACACCAACTGCCAGGTCACCGACTACAAGTGCATCTGCGAGCACGGTGATGCCCTTCAGAGCGCTGCCGGCAGCTGTGTCATGGACAAGTGCGGAGCCCAGGAGGCTGTCTGTATGTTCTGCTCTCTCCTTCCTTTCCTTTCACTCCCTGTTTCTCCTACATCGGGGGTGCTCTTGTTACTGACTGGCACTCCTCTTTTTCCGAACTATAGCCACCGTCCTCCCCGCCCTGAAGGGCATGTGCGCCAAGGTCATGGCTGCTGCTCCTGCTCCTGCCCCTTCAGCCCAGGCTGCCCCCTCCAGCCCCGCCGCCCCTGCTCCCCCGGCCAGCAGCGAGACGTGCACCGACGAGGCCAAGAGCACCCCTCCTCCTCCTCCCCCGGCCATGTCGACCTCGACCTACGAGGCCATGAGCGCCTCGTCGTCCGAGTGCGAACCCGAGAAGCCCGAGTCCACCCCCATGACCTACGCCGCCTCGTCTGCCCCCGTCACAGCCCCCTACCCCGTCTCCAGCGCCGCCGCCTACCCGACCACCACCATGGTCAAGGTCGGCACCAACGGCACCAGCCCCAGCACCAACTCGCCCCCGATCGCCACCGCGGGCGCCGCTACTGTTGGGGGCTCCGTTGCCGCCCTGGCTGCTTTCGCTGTCGCCGCTCTGGCTCTTTAGAGATTGACTCCCCTATCTCTACTTCTTTTTTTTCTCTCTTATTTGCTCTACTCCTTTCCTGATCTTATTCTTCCTGCCTAAGTAGCCACACATACGCGATCTCATGACTTGACTTGACCTGATGCTCATGATGAACGATGGGGTTTCAACAACAAAATGTGGGGGGTTCAGGAATGGGTTTGGGTTTGGGTTTGGGGTCTTGGTCTATCTGATCTGTATTTCGGATGAGTTGTTCTACTAGATTGTCATAAAGGTTGGGACTGGGTGGTGTTCTTGTTATTGAGGGGGGACAGAGGTTTCGCTGAAAGGGAACTGGTTCGAGACTTAATAATAGGTTGTTATACCAAATTGAACGCAGGCTCGGAAGAAAAATCCCCTAACTGTTTGGTTGTAATCGTACAATTGGTAATTCAATGAACTGTCCTGCCTCACGGAGTAAGTCTTTTCAATTCTAGTCGTATAATATAATATTAGGCAGTGGTTGGTTTTTACAAGGAGAACATACGTGGTGTAGTGAATCCCAGGGAAGGAGCAGTAGAGTAACCGCCCATACCTTCCACTCAAATGTTTCTTGTCCATGGTTTGGTGCAATGGCACCAGCGGGTAACCCACGACTTGGGAAAGAGCAGAGTGGTGCTTGTTTGTTCAACTTCAAACCATTCATTCATTCTCGACAAACTTCAATCTCACGACATCCAATATTTCCATTTCCAGTACACGACTTAGACTTACAGCAAAAGCACACTGATCCCTGGCAAAACTACCACCGCGACCACGACCACGATGATGGCAATGGCAACTTGGCCGGGGACCCCTGACGAGGAAAGTCTCTTCATGACGAACCGCGAAGCAAGGAAGACTGCCTATGCGTGGCTGTCACGCGGCTCCCAAAATGTCTCATGGGCAACTGGGTCGATGATCCGGCTATATGGTCCTTACGGGCCGCGCGCAGCTTTTCACATGTTGTGCAGGCTAGTGTTGTCACCGCCCGGGGGGAACGATCACCAGGAGCGCATGCTACAGCTTTTGAACTCCGTCGAGGGCCGGCTGCTGAGCCAGGACCCGGAGATGGTAAATGGCGATCAAGACCTGCGCTAGGTACGCCACTGGTTCGAACAAGATCACACGTGGGTTTGCGACAACAACGTTGCTACTACTACTACCACGATGTCCGGATTTCAACACTATGACCACTCCTTGAAGCTGACGCGGTATTGGGGCGACATACAGTTCTCCTGGAAACAATGGCTGAGGCACCAATCTTTCGAAGCTCTGTGCTACGCGCAGGGCCTGCCCGAAGATGAATCTTTGGCGCACCAGGCCGCGTTACATGTCTTCTCCCACCACGCCGTGCGACTGCTCCGGTACACGCTTGAAATACCCCGTTATTCCCTAGTGGAGCGCGATCTGAACATCCCCGCCGCGGCGGCCTGGGTGGTGAATGCGGCCGACAAGGTGAAGGGTCTGTGTCGAGGGGCACAGGGGCACGGAACGGAGCTGGGGCCGGGCGCCGTCGGCCGATCGCAGGGAGAGGTGGCGACTGAGTTATACAAGGGGCCCGACCGGTGGTGTGAGATGCGATGGTGTTTCTAGAAGGAACAGTTCCGCCTCCTGATTCATATGGACAGCAGACAGGAAATCCAAAACCCGACCGACGTGGAGGCGGTGTGGGCGGAGGAGGTGAAGGAGGAGGCGAAGAAGTGGGCGAGGAAGGCTTTCGACGCCATGTGTTACATTGATAATACTTCCGGATAACTGCAGCAACAGCTTAACTCGCTCGTCGTGTCGAACCCGACATAGGAGGGAGACGCCGTCTGAGGGCCAGGAGGCTAATGGCAGATTATCGCTTTGTGGACGTTGGGGACTGCCAGGGGCATACATCAAAGACCCAGGCAATTAGAATGCTTACTATATCTATATAGACTTATGAATAAATACCGACTTCATGCAGTTAACATTTGGGAGCCAACCAAATCTACCATCCCGGCATTAATCCCTCTCTCCCTCTCTCTTTTCTTTAATACTTCTCATATTTACTCATCAACCCCGTTTTCCCATTCGCCCTCACCCCCCTTGGAAACGCCTCCCCCAGATGACTAGTATGCGCCCAAGGCTTCAGCCCCATCTCCTCGTGTATGACGCTCTCAAAGCACGCGCTCCAGCCCAGCCGGGGCCAGCGCCCGACCACCGCGTCGCGGGTCCGTTCGTGGACCAGCCCCGGCCGCGCCCCCATGTTGTCGAACACGGTGGCGAGCTGCACGACCTGGCCCAGGACCGGGATGGTGCCCTCGACGCCGAGGTCCTGGTGGCGGACGATGGCCTCGGCGACGGCCTCGGCCTGGGCCCGCGGCGCCGGGCTGCTGAAGTTGCTGTCCGTCGGCGATACCTCGGTCAGCAGGTGCAGGGCGTGGAAGCCGCCCCAGAACTCGAACGACAGCAGCGTCGAGGTCAGGTTCTTCTGCGCGGTGCCGATGTCGTGCAGGAGCGCGGTGAGGGCCCAGGTGGAGAGCGAGAGGGACTGGAAGTGCTCTGGGAACTGGTCCTTGAGAATGCAGTAGCCTGGGGAAATGAAGACAAAGGGTATCGTCAGCTATCTAGAGGTGCGCACACATGCACTGCGATGGAACAAAAAGAGGGTATAATGGATGGCAGGTAGGTATTGTTTAGCTGGCACTTGAGTAAAGAGAACTGAGGGGTATTTACTTACCAAAGCTGTAGACGCGCATGGAATGATTGAAAGTCGGCTCTGGCAACTCCCGCTTTACGTGTTCTTGCACCTTAGCCACGAGCGGATCATCAGACGGAAAGGGGATATCGTCAACCGAAATGGGCGCCGGCTCATATAAGAACGGCTTGTCACCGAAGATGGCATTGGCATCTACCGGCACGGCGGTCCACCCATGCTTAGCGATGTCCTCGGCCGAAGCAGCCGGCGTCGTCGAAGAAGAAAAAGCAGGTGATGTCATGATGGTTTCAGTGACAGCTGTTGCTCAGAAATTGAAGGGCGCATGAAGATAACTTTTTGAATTAGAAGCTGTATTGCTATTTAGGTTAAAATGTTTGCCTGGCCTTCATAGAGACAGCTCTGCTTTTACAATATATAATAACCATGGCGGCAAATGTAAACCACGATATGGTGATGATTTGCGATCAAGTCTCATGTCGCATATTATTAAGCCTTTCGTAACGTTTTAAGCCTCCATATTTAGAAGTAAGTAGCCGCATATTAGGCTTTCTCGAAGGTTTGTTTGACGAGACCCAAACGTCATGCTACAAATCCCGGGTTGTTAATCGTGGCTTATAGATGCCTTTGGTATTGCCAGCCATTTAGCTTCTATTCCCAGAGCTCCGACATGTCTTGCTGACATTAGCGTAGAAGAGTGCATCTCCGTCTTCGGTCACACAGCATCTACTGCGACGGATACCGGCGCAAACCGGGCTCATTATAACTAGATCGCATAGATCCGTGGTGATCCCAGCTTACCAAATGCCGACCGCAAACACCGACCATCGGCCAGAAGCCGAGGACAAGAGCTGGCTTGACTGCCTGGGCATATGGACCCGACTCCAAATTGGATCGGACATTTTGATACACCAGATTTCTCTAGCTATTAGGCGATTAAAGTGGCGCGGATTTCCTCAGAATCTGATTTTAGAATTAGCAAGGAACCAATGAGACCGTACTGTTGGGGTTGACGATTTACCTTATCTCGTAGGAGCCTGCCCTCGTCATGTATCGTACCCATTTCACGCTGGAATAGTTACTCTTCTCGAACACCTTCAAGTATCTAACCAGCAGTCCGGAGCTAGTAAACATCAAGAGACTGAAGTTCATGCTCAACGGAGGTCGCGACCAGGCCTTTTGGTTGGTCATGCTGGTGAGCTCGGCTTCGGCGCTCAGCACGTACTCGCTCTGGCCGGTGAAGCGGCCGATCTTCCACACAATGTTGTTCTCGCTGGGCTCGTACTTGGCCTTACCCTGGGTACAGCGTTCGGTGATACGGGCGGTGTTGAGAGGGGTCGGGATTTTCACGACCACGTTGGTCGCGAAGAGCTTGCTGCCGAAGTTGGCCTTAACGCCGATGCTGAACTCGACCTTGGTTTTGCCAACTTCGTTAACAATGGCGTGGACCTTGAAGGGAAGGTTGACGTTCTCGGTCGCTCGGTAGCGCATGAGCTCGAACTCGCCGTCGGGAGGGACGAAGGAGATGATTCGGTCGGTGTCGAACTTGCCCAGCTTCACGCACTGGTGGAACTGGCAGTCCTCCAGTGTCACACTTCCAGCCGCAGCCTTCGTAGCCTTAGTGCCCAGCCTGTTCCCGCTCGGTAGGGATTGTAACCCGTCGTGATCGAGGAGCAGTCGGTCGTTCAGGCCGAACTTGCATTCGGGCGTGCCCGAAAGGTATGCGCGCATGATGATTTGACCCGTCACGTCGGCCCTTAGTACGGTACCCGTAGCCGACATAAGCAAGTTCACGTCTTCAATGACGTCCACAAACGCCTCATTCTTGCGGTACTTGACGTCAGCCTTGCGCCATGAGAGGGCTCCGGTCGCCTGCATTGTAATCTTTGCCGAGTCCTCGGGGGCGCGTTCTGACTTTACGCCTTCGGTGGTGATGTACATCTTGAGGGTGTCGGTCTCGGTGTTCTGCGGGTAGCCGAAGTCGATGATCTCGTCGAGCAGCTCGTAGACGAGGACGAAGTTGTTCTTGACGGCCTCCTCGTCGAACTTGCCAAAGTAGCCGCGGCCCAGCTGGATGAGGCGGTAGAGGAACTCGAAGACGAGGGCGGCATTGGCGTTGCTCTTGGTGATGGCGACCAGGTAGATGTTCTCGTGCTTGACATGGCTGAAGGTGGTGCTGCCGAGGGTCAAGATGGGGGAGCGGACCTGGGGGTTGGAGATGACCTGGATGCGGAAGACATCGGCGAGGCGGGGGCGGCAGTCGTTCCGGAAGGCGCGAAAGATGAGGTTCTCGCCCTTCTGATTGAAGATCAGAATGCCCGAAAGCATCTTGGCGAAGGAAGACCTCGGGGCGGAGGTGCGGTGTCCTGGAGGGGTGGGAGGCTTTCTTTCTTTCTTTTTGGATAGGTGTGTTCGGGATGTTCCTCGGGTGATGCAATGCAATGCGATACGGAAGCACGGGGGACGGAGGTTGAATTGAGCTTAGGGGTCCCTTCCTCTTGGCTGTGCCGGCTCTAAAGGGGGGATTTCCTCCACGAATCCATCGACCACGGCGCGGTCACAGGCCAATGCTTGATTGGGTGGTGGATGCGCGGATGGCGTGGTTTCTCAGTTAGCCAGTGCTAGAGTACCCAGGTGCCTTAGTAATAGGGAACTGCTAGCTGCTTAGGTCAGTTGGTCAGTTGGTCAGTTGGCGGGCAATTGTCGGCCTAACCTTTTGGCGGTTCCGCCATTGGCATTCTAGGCACTTACTGGAGGTGCGGTGCGCTAGATGCCACTCGCAAGGCCTAAACCGCCTGGGGAATCAATTAAGCAGCTGCCCAGAACAACGCGAGACCTTGCAGACATCAAGATAACACCTGCCTGTATCCGTCGTCTGCAGCAACATTGAAGTCATCAGCTTACATGCGCCCATTATGAATTATGATGAATCAATTACGCCTCCTTCCTCATCCTCCGTGAGCTTTCGGGGAATTTCACCCGTTTCCTATTTAATCATTCTGATTGCATTGCTATCAACATGACCTACAACGTGTAATCCAATGTCCGGTGCTCCCAACAATGCTCTCGCCCTGGTAGTCAGCTCAAGCCTCTCTACCAAAGCTTAGCAGTTGATCCCTTCTCAGTTGGTCAGTTGGTGATAATAATAATACACAGTATATATGATTTCTGGCAGGTATCCCTAATGACACGCATACGCCTGCGGAAAACAGATTAAATGGTGGGCAAATCTGTATCTGCATCTGCCTCGTTTGCTAGATGCGCAGGTAAGGCAGGCCAGTAGGCGTTGGCCGCGATATTGCACCCGCCTGAACTCATCAATCCGATATTGCTGTCACTTCTTGATCCTTGGTACTGGGCCCTGTCAAGCTTCTTGCCGATCGATACTCCAATGAACAACATCTATCATCTATCATCTTTCGATTATTGTGTCGATTTCATGTTGTTCATTCATTCCCTTCACCACTTGTATGCAATCTCCCTGCAATATGTCTGCGTAAAGTAACTTGCCACTTCGCAAACATCCACCCCCAGTTGACGGAGGAATACACAACATAACACGAGCAAGACCAGTCATCTCCTTACATCTTGTGCGCCCAGTGGGCCCTCGAAGCTGAAATGAGAGCATATTTCCGGAAGCTGTGCAACTCTTTCCGTGATATTGGCTTGACCTTTCGTTCTCCAACTTCTCCGCATGCCACTAACTTCCGTTTTGGGCACTTCATGGAAGGTGACTTTCCGAGAATGCCACCATAGTGGCCAGCGACCCAGGCACCACGCTGCAGACGCTGCATCGTGCCCTGCAAGTCAAGAGCCGCTTGTACCAAGATCTGGTTGGCGGGATTATTCGCTACCAGAAACCTAGATAGAGAGTTCCCCCCCACGGTCCGACGCTGATCAGCTCGCCTTACGTTCTGAACCCATGAATCTCACGATGCCTTGCTTTTCTGCTTCGAGCTAGCCTCAGCAAGCTTGCCATGGCACTCGAGTCCGCGGACCGCACTCCGA
The DNA here is from genome assembly GCA_039105305.1 of Apiospora arundinis. Taxonomy (NCBI): domain Eukaryota; kingdom Fungi; phylum Ascomycota; class Sordariomycetes; order Amphisphaeriales; family Apiosporaceae; genus Apiospora; species Apiospora arundinis. Next base: position 1,067,781 of record JAPCWZ010000006.1, read on the forward strand.
CTCTATTAGTCTTCTCAAGTGGTGCTTAGACATTGGCCACGCCAGGCATCATCCGATAGGAAACCCTGCGCCGCCAAAAAGATAGGTGGAGGCTGTCCCGAGTTGGACTTGCGGATGCTGCCATGGCCATCGATCCCGCCTATCCGACATGTAGTGGCCCTCTACCCGATTAGTGATATGTTTGTTTGTTCGATTAGTTATAGGATCCACCATGGACGTTTCCAGACCGATATAAAGGGCTGGTCGCCCTTCGACGTTGATGAATAGAATCTTTCGAGAGGCAGGCAGGCAAGCAAGTAGCATCAAGAAAATACACCAAGTGCTTATCAGATCCTGAACGCAATGGCGGCAAAGACCCTCATCCTTGCTGCTTTGAGCTCCCTAGCTCTGGCAGCCCCTCTCGATGGACACATCGAGGAGCGCCAAAACTGTGGTGCTGCTTGGTAAGACAGTTCTGATATTTACCTACATACTTGCATTGACTAACAAAGACCGACAGGTCTCAGTGTGGAGGTCAAGGTTGGTCCGGCTCTACCTGCTGTGCCAGCGGCTACACATGCGTGAAGAGCAACGACTACTACTTCCAATGCATTCCCGGCCAAGCCTCGACCACTGCCGCCCCTGTCCCTGGCCCCACCACCACAACCAAGGCCACTACCTCCAAGGCGAGCACCACCTCCAACGCTCCTGTGCCACCTACCACCACGGGCGGCAGCGGCGGCACGACGACCGCGCCCCCGGCCCCCGGCGGCAGCGGCACCGCCACCTACTCGGGCAACCCGTTCGCGGGCGTCCAGATGTGGGCGAACCCGTACTACGCGTCCGAGGTGTCGGCCTACGCCGTGCCCACGCTCGGCGCCATCGCCAACCAGGTCGGCAAGGTGCCCAGCTACATGTGGCTCGACACCCGCTCCAAGGTGCCCCTGATGGAGGAGTTCCTCGGCCAGATCCGCAAGGCCAACCAGGCCGGCGCTAGCCCGCCCAATGCCGGCCTCTTCGTCGTCTACGATCTCCCCGACCGTGACTGCGCCGCCGCCGCCTCCAACGGTGAATACTCCATCGCTGATGGTGGTGTTGCCAAGTACAAGGAGTACATCGATGCGATTGCCAAGGTCGTCAAGGAGTACTCTGACATTCGCATGCCCCTTATCATTGGTAAGTCACTTAGTCTTCTCTTCACTCAAGACCAACCCCGAGAACATAGTATACTAACATGTCACAAACAGAACCCGATAGCTTGGCCAACATGGTCACCAACCTGAACGTTGCCAAGTGCGCCGGTGCCCAGGCCGCCTACCACGAGTGCACCCTGTACGCCATCGAGAAGCTGAACCTGCCCAACGTGGCCATGTACCTGGATGCCGGCCACGCTGGCTGGCTCGGCTGGCCCGCCAACCTGGACCCGGCGGCCAAGATGTACGCGCAGCTGTACAAGGACGCTGGCAGCCCCAAGGCGCTGCGCGGCCTCGCGACCAACATCGCCAACTACAATGGCTGGAGCCTGTCGAGCGCGCCCTCGTACGCCCAGGGCAACGCCAACTACGACGAGAAGCACTACGTCCAGGCGCTGCAGCCCCTGCTCAAGGCCCAGGGCTGGGACGCCCACTTCATCACGGACACGGGCCGCAGCGGCAAGCAGCCCACGGGCCAGAAGGAGTGGGGTCACTGGTGCAACGTCCTGGGCACCGGGTTCGGTCTGCGACCCACGACCGACACGGGCCTCGACATCCAGGACGCCTTCGTCTGGGTCAAGCCCGGCGGCGAGTGCGACGGCACTTCGGACACGTCGGCGGCCCGCTACGACTTCCACTGCGGGCTCGAGGACGCCATGAAGCCCGCGCCCGAGGCCGGCACTTGGTTCGAGGCCTACTTCGAGCAGCTCTTCAAGAACGCCAACCCTCCCTTCCAGTAAATGGCAGGTGCATGCATGGTGGATTTCCCGAAGAGTCGAACCAGCTGGATTCAAGGCAAGGGACTATGGGATTGAATCCATCAAGTACCTATCAATGACCGGGGAGGCTTAGCTCGGAATACTTCTGCAGCGTGCGAGTGTGTATACGTTTCTTCTAGTATATATTTAACATCTATTTACATGTTTGGCTTCGCGATACTTGTTTTGCGCTACTTCGCAGTTCGCAGTATTGTCAGTGTTCGTCGATCGCATTGATGACATCTCCCCTTTCGTGCATGCGTACCAAAGACCAGGTTGAATCGGGACCTGGTTCAATTGAACGAACTGTTGGATATTTGCCTATTCGGTATCGGGTACCGAAACTACACAGAAGTTGGCTGGTATTGCGCCCCTGAAACAGGCAGTATGCTGGTTGAGCATTGGCTTCGTTGGGTAGGCTGACGGCGTGAATTCATTTATTCCAGACATCCAACACCCCCCGGTTTTCATCTGATCGTTCGAGCGACGTTACCATGCTGGCGGATCCTCCAAGGTGCAAACATCGGCAATGTCATAGTTTCAACCGCCTCGACTTCCCATTTCATACCAAAATAGCAACCCTGGCCCCCATAAACTCCTCGGTGCGGGATCCACTTTGGACGGGCGTTGAAACGGCGCCAAGGGGGGAACGCAATTTAACTGCAGATTCATGGGCGACGATGGTCGCATCTATACGAGTCGCGGGCGCCGCTGGGAGCCTCAACACCAGCACATTCCAAGTGGAGTGTGATGAGATCGACATGGGATACCGAAGATTGGGCATAACATGTAATATGTAAATGCGATAAATACAAGAAGCATGGCATGCCCTGCGACGTTTTCTTTCTCTCGTCATGTTCGTTTTGATTCATCTATGAACCGCTTCTTTCTTCACGCCTTGTAACTTACATTCGTTTCAGTAAATAGACAAACTTGTTTGTCTTTTTCCATACTTTCCACACTCTTTATATAAACAACAGCAGCATCAGGATGCCTTCCTCTTCCATTCTTTCCAGCGGCGCCGCCGTCGCCCTCTTCGCCCAAGCGGCGCTCGCCTACACCCAGGTCAACGTGCCGGTCCCCTTCATGACCAAGAACATCGACCCGATCGTCTTCCCCGGCAGCTTCTCCAAGTCGCATCTGCACTCCTTCTTCGGCGCCGACGGCGTGACGGCTAGCACCAACAAGAGCTCCGAGCTGGCCAACTCGTGCACCAACGCCGACAACCCCAACGATCTCTCCATCTACTGGGTCCCCACCTTCCTCTACACCAAGGACGGCGGCAAGTCGTACGAGCCCGTGCCGCTCTCGCGCTTCAGCGCCTACTACAACCTCGGCGAGACGCCCGCCGAGGTGCCCTTCCCGCAGGACCTCAAGATGGTGGCCGGCAAGGCCGAGGGCACCAAGCCCGCCGACATGCCGGCCGCGGCCAAGATCGAGTGGGTGTGCGAGGGCATGAAGAACCCTCCGGCGCCGGACAAGAACGGGTTCCCGAGCAAGACGTGCGACACGCACGTGCAGACGCTCCTCTACTTCCCGCAGTGCGTCAACGAGGCGACGCTGGAGACGGCGTACAAGGACCGGGCGCTCGGCACGCCCAACTGGTGCCCGCAGGGCATGAAGAGCATGCCGCAGCTTCGGTTCAGCATCCGGTACGACCTGCGCAAGGTGCTGCCCCAGGGCTGGGACGGCGTGGCGCCCTTCAAGCAGGCGTGCGGCGACAACATCTACTGCTCGCACGGCGATTTTATTAATGGCTGGACCCCGACCGCGGCCAAGAACATGGTCGCGACCACGAGCGAGAAGTACCACTTCGCGGCCGTCGACGGCGACAAGGGCAAGGCCGGCGACAAGCAGACGTGCAAGCAGAAGGACGCGGACCCGACCCACGGCACGGCCGACTACGCCGAGAGCGTCAAGCTCATGGGCAAGCGGTCGGTCGAGGCGGCGGGCTGGACGTCTCGCAGCCGGTTCATCAAGATCTAAGCCGGTCTACCAAGAAAACATGACCTAGTACTATATGGGTTATGTAACCAAACTGCCTCGTTGTGATGGGGCAGATGTTCGTGTAAATACTTCCTTTTTTAAAGCTTGATATGTGTGTCATAGCAAGCGGTTCATGAATCTAAACATACTTGTACAAACCAACATGATGACCATGCAGATGCCTCGATTCGTGATCGCCCACCGCCTTTGCTTCGCTTGCGTATACGTATAAGATTCCTCCATGGTTCCAAATGTGGGTTGCATTCGGCCTTAAAGGCATGGATGGCATGATGAAGATAATAGTGGAGGGGATATTCGAGGCGAATGGGAAATGGCAGAATCGCTCGCCTTATAAATCAAGTCTCTGTCTGGTCCATCAGCTTAGGTTGATTGGCACGACCCCGAATCTGGGCCGAGGAGGTCGGGCCCCACAGCCAGCAGTAGCAATGATGAGCTTCTTCTGGCGGTTTCCAACGCCCACCGCCGCTCGATATCGATTGCGCAATTCTTCACTCGACCTGGCAATCTTCCAATGTAAAAGGAAGATGCATGGATTCTAGAAGGTGACTGGTCCGGTACTTGAATCGGGTCAATTGCTTAAGATAAGATGCGCTAAGTAAGCAGAAGTGCGAATAATTGCTAAGATGCGCTAAGTAAGCGGGAGTGCGGACGAATGCGGCGGAAATAGTGCCCTTCTTACTGTAGGTAGTTTCTGTTCCTGACTCTTTTAGAGGGGCGGAGGAATTAGTAATTAGTAATTGGCAACGAACGACGAATGAGCGTCGGGGGTGAATATTCGCCCTTAGTGCCGCCACTTGGCTGCTTGGCTTGCAAAACGCTAGCAACGGCCCGCAACCTACGTGCCTGCGTACAAGCAGTTACACGCTATTCTGGGGATGCGCAATGCGAAACCAGCTCCAACAGTTTGTTGCGTTGTCGTAAGAGCTTTCTAGCTTATTAATCTTCAGATCCGAATGTGGATATTCTGGGTCCAAATGCCGATGGCATGGCAGAGGCGGCGGTCTGGATATATAAAGCCGGAGAGATAGCCGCGTATCAAATTGGGTTTGGATACTACTCTGCAAGTTCTGGTTCGCAGTGACACAATACACTTCCTTCAGCCTCCTTTTCTGAAGCGTTCAATCTCTTCTCACTCTTTTTTTCTTCTTCTGCATAGCGTCTTTCTACTTATCCAGCTAGTCGTTACACCAAGAACCAAACCACACCATGTCGAACGAGGCCATCGACAACGTCGCCGCCGAGGGCATCTCCTACTTCACCCCGGCCCAGATCCCCGCCTCGGGCACCGCACTCGGCTCCAAGGTCGAGGGTAACCCCATTCCTAAGCTTTTCACTCCTCTCAAGCTGCGCGGCGTCACCTTCCCCAACCGCGTCTTCCTGTCGCCCCTGTGCCAGTACTCGGCCAAGAACGGCTACGCCAACGACTGGCACCTGACCCACCTGGGCGGCATCATCCAGCGCGGCCCCGGTCTGGCCATCGTTGAGGCCACCGCCGTCCAGGCCAACGGCCGCATCACTCCGCAGGACGTTGGTCTCTGGGAGGATGGCCAGATCGAGCCCCTGAAGCGCATCGTCGAGTTCGCCCACGGCCAGAACCAGAAGATCGCCATCCAGCTCGCCCACGCCGGCCGCAAGGCCACCTGCGTCGCCCCCTGGCTCGACCTCAATGGCGTCGCCACCAAGGAGGTCGGCGGCTGGCCCGATGATGTCGTCGCCCCCTCCGCCGTCCCCTGGCTCGACGGCGTCAACCCGACCCCGCGCGCCCTGTCGGTTGAAGAGATCGCCCAGTTCAAGAAGGACTTCGTCGCCGCCGCGCTGCGCGCCGTCAAGGCCGGCTTCGACGTCATCGAGATCCACAGCGCCCACGGCTACCTGCTGCACGAGTTCCTGAGCCCCGTGAGCAACCAGCGCACCGACAACTACGGCGGCTCGTTCGAGAACCGCACCCGTCTGCTGCTCGAGACGACTGAGGCCGTCCGCGCCGCCATCCCCGAGGATATGCCTCTGTTTGTTCGCATCAGCGCGTCCGACTGGTTCGAGTTCAGCGAGGAGGGCAGCGAGCTGCGCAACCTCTACCACCCCACCCCCGAGGCGTCCTGGACCCTCGCGCAGTCGCAGAAGCTGGCGCCTCTCCTGGCGGCCCGCGGTGTCGACCTCCTCGACGTCTCGAGCGGTGGTGCCCACCCCAAGGCTGCGGCGCCCATCAAGCCCGGCCCGGGCTACCAGGCGCACTTCTCCCAGGCCATCAAGCAGTCGCTGGGCGAGTCCACCATGGCCGTCTCCGCCGTCGGTGGCATCAACAACGGACCCCTGGCTGAGCAGCTTCTGCAGAGCGGCCTCGATGTCGTCATGGCCGGCCGCTGGTTCCAGAAGAACCCCGGTCTGGTCTACACCCTTGCCGATGAGCTCGAGACGGACGTCAAGATGGCGAACCAGATCGGTTGGGGCTTCGGGGGCCGCGGCAAGGCTCGGCAGAAGAAGTTGTAGATGGCTAAAGTAGGGGGAGAGCGAGAGAGTTTCCAATCAACGAAGAAAGCGTGTGTGTTTAGATAGACAGATATAGAGAGACTTGCATCGGGATGGAGCTGGTGGTGTTACATAATTATGATCAATATTATGACTTAACGTTTTGATATCTCAAGTTGATCACCTGCACTCTAGTGGATCTTAGGCATCATTAGATGATGTCCGTACGTTGTTGCGCATCGTATCAATACCTTAAAATCGGAACGTCCAATGTATCGATAGGGGCTAATAATTCGGGTATCACCAACCCAATGATGCTGAACCATAAGCGTATACTCGAACAAGGAACTTCTCTTATCAAACCCCTTTAGTCCGAAATTGGCATGGTATTGGATTTGGTAAACCTTCGTTGCTTGTCCTTGCGGGTACGCTTCTTTTCACAAGTACAAAGCTATTGACATTATTAGGGGGTAAAAGTCGAATTCTATGTTGGGCTGCTTTGTCCTCCTTTATTGGTTGTTGGCAGAACTAGGGTACTTTTATGTTGGCGAGTGAGACACACGTTGAAAGGGGGGATTGCCGTTTTCAGTATCACGATGTTACCTTTGTTTGTACCCAGCCAGCGGATTTGGATGGATAAGTAACAAGGACATGTTGGACAACACCTCCTCCCCTAATTATACGTGATCAGACACTACCTATACTTCGAGGCAAGCCCGCAAATAGGAAGAGGTGAAGGAAACTAAAGCTATTAGATTGTAATAAGAGGAAACGAAATGTCAGGCGACGAAAACACCAATATGCAAAATATCACCGCTGGTGAAGGGACATTAGCTTTCCCAAAAGGGAGTAAGAAACCAGACGACTCGATACTACGAGAAGAAGAGCCCTACTTCCAGCAGGAGTTTCCCAAGGTAGATGCCAAGAACAGCCGGTATAGTCAGACGGTGAACAATGCTCGCCCGACCGAGGGTTTCCGGTTCAACAACAGCATCGCCCATTACATACTCACGGCAGCGGTTATAAATCCACGACCTGGGATTCCACCGACTGAAGATGATTATTTAAAAGCACTGGAGGCAGTGTACGACGACAGGAATAACTGGAAGTTTTCGGGATTTACAAGCTTGGGGCAGCATCCCATCTTGGCCAACAAGTCTGCCTTTGATATAATTCCTGAGTTCGATGAGTTAATCGCAAAGTGCAAAGAGCAGGGTGAGTGTTGATAATTTTAGAGGAGGACTTTTCTTTCCAGCCCCTGAAGTGTATCTCCCCCTGAGATATGTGGGTTAATCACCTGAAAGTGGATTACTGACGCAAAGAATCACTAGGCCGCCAGATTGAATATTTGAAGAAGGCCAAGGCAAACTTGGTAAGAAGACTTTCCGAGGCCACGCGCCCTTTCCCAGTAGTCATGGTTTCGCCCTTTCTACCCAAAAGCAACGCTAACTACAAGAGTTAAAATAGCTGGAACTGGCCCAGTTCCAGAAGCTTAGGCTTGAGGACCCCAGCAGTTGGAGCGATACCGACAACACCTTCATGACAGAGTTTGCTACCAGATTTGGTAGCACCCTCCCGAGCAAACTGACCAAGGAGCAGGTGATTAGGCTATGCATCGACTGGGCCGCCAACTGGGTGAACGTACGGTCGCGAAGTATCATCACCAATGTGAGAGATGACCTTGCCAACACGCAATGGGCTTTGACCTCGTACAAGTGGCAAGGGTTCCAGGCCGCCGTGATCAACAGCAATTCTCTCATGCACGAACCGAACATGGCAGCAGACCTCCTTCTAAAAGATGTCTCCCTGTTTAGAGACGGAAACAATCAGCCTTTGCTGTCCACAGTCTTTCAGTTGGCTTACCGTCTGACTTCGGAAGAGGCACTGGATTTATGTGAGTAAAAGAGACAAGACGACAGGAAATACGGTCTATATATGTATGGATGATAACTGACGTACTATGAAACCAGTCCGCTTTTCGAACGACAAAGACAGCACCGGGAAGCGAACGGATGCATCTAAACTGTTCTCGACCATAGTCAACTACCTACATGAGGTGTACTCCTGGCGCGCGAGTCTGAACACCACGACGCAGATCCGGGGCCGCAACGAGCAGCTGGCGGCGGATGTGGCGATGATGGACGAGAATGTGAACATTTTCCTGAACCAGGTCAAGAACCTGATCCAGGAGCGGCGAGAGCACGGCGCCAACGGCGTCCAGGTCGCGCAGCACCGCACCGCCTTTTCGGCCGTCCTGGCGCCGCTGAATGCCCAGATCACCTACGTCACGACCAACTACGACCTGTACAACAGGTCCCCCTTCAAGTCGGAGACGATGCGGAAGGCCCAGTTCGGGTTTCCCACCAAGACCAATTTCGAGCTGGAGGAACAGCCAGTCATTCCCTCGATTCTGATGCCGGGACTCGAACTACCTCCACTGGAAAGGGGGCCATCGCCGCCAGTTTTGGCTTCCACAACAGTCCCACAGGCAGGGGCTCTGATGGGTCCAAGTTATATGGTCGAAAATACCACCCAACAAGTCCAACAGGGGCGGGGAGGCGGCTTCCGTGGCGGACGAGGAGGTGGTGGCTTTGGTGGTGGACAGGGAGGTGGTGGACGAGGTGGAGGAGGCAGCTTCCTCGATGTACAAGACGACATCCCACCGGCATGGGCTGCTACCCAACAGACCCAAATGGGACGGGGAGGCGGCTTCGGTGCCGGACAAGGAGGCGGTGCCTTCGGTGCCTTCGGTGCCTTTGCTCCTGGACTGGGTAGGGGCTACGGTCCGCAACAGCCCCATATTCGTACCCAGAGCAAGACGGCGGCGCCGCTCGGCTACGACGCCGGTAATACCCGGTCGAGAGTGGCCGGCAACAATGAAGAGGGTCAGCTCAAGCGGGCCCGTTGGACTGACGAGGAGCTGGATCGGGCGCTGGAGGAGGATTCGGAGCCCGCCTTCGTTAAGAGGCGGAAGGTGTCCGCCCTGAAGGATTACTGAGCAATGGGAAGGGCAAGGAGGAACTTGGGATCTTATGGGATATATGCTGGTGTATATGGGTGTTGATGTTGCTAGTGGCTTTTTGACATGTATCATGTGAATGGCATGTCGGGGTTGGGTCTCAAGAAGGATATTGAGGTTGGATGGGGTTGATGTTTCGTTGTTTCTTGTTAATTCGAGCTATTTGTTTTTCTCTAGATCAATACTCTGGAAAGAGTTAAACTGTATGGTTTCCTGCTTCTATATAAATGCAGTGTATAAGAAAACAATTCCCAATAGTGCCAGTAGAGAGATGCTTCGTGTTTTCGGTAGCTGAGTGATAAAGGGTTAAGTGGTTCACATTGAAATTAGACATAGATAGGGGAGATGTATCTAAGGGAAAGGTATGTACCCTTGATCCTAGCTTGTGCTCAATCTCCAAGAGCCGTCATCTATCAAAGTGTAAGACAGATAGAAAGCTGCTACCTGTCATGGGGATCTCATGAGCTAATGCTTTAGCTTTCATGATGAAGTGGACGGCTACGCCAGAAATAGGGGCAATCAACAAATAGCCCAAACCGTCAACCCATTCACAAAAGTATTGTTTGCTAATAGACAAATGCAAAATTTAAGAGCAATGAAAATGTTGGGGCGAACCGATCAGCAGCAACCCCTTTTTCGACTATTACCCACTTCCTCTGCTGCCCATCTGACAGACTAGGATGACTCATCAATTGTAAACACTCAACCCGTGATTCTGTTTCGATTCAAAGCCTTTAGGAGCTGAGGTACAGAGCTCTACAATCGGTCACGCTCGCCAGCTTCAGTAGAATGGGTTAGCCCTGAACAACTATCTAGGGTCAATTGTCAGAATTCCCAGTAGTTGTCCCCAGTCGTCACCTGTCGGCCGATGAGAGATCGATGCCTTATGGCCATTCTCTCGTTGTCCTCTACCATCTTGCACACAAAAGTCCTTGTGTGCATCCTTTGTGTAACCCCACGATAATCTAGTCAACACTGCGTTTCTACTATTATTCAACTCGACATACGATACTAGCTTGTCTATAAGTTTCTCTCTTCTTAACACACAAACTGGTAATAAAGTTTCTTTTATTCTCCCTTTGTAAAGGTAGTCATTGAAAACAAACTTCTGCATTACCAAACAGACTCAAAACCTTCAGCTCACAACACTCAAACTCAGGAAATATCTATCTCCAGAACATACAAATCCAAGTCTATAAGGACAACAGGGAGTAAAGTAAGTTCATTATAAAAAGCAAATGGGTCTTAAATTATATAAGATTTTAAAGAAACTTATTTCGGAAATTCCGACTGACATAAGAAACAACAAAGAAAAGCCACGATTATGGCGAAAGAGAATTTCGTGGCCGACCTCCATGGAAAAGCAGTCCCGGCCGTGACGGCCAACGACACAGATTGGGCGGCTTACGCCGCCACCTACAATGTACGACTGCCATTCACACCCGCGGTCATCGTACTGCCCCAGACAGTTGAGCAAGTATCGATGGCGGTGGCGAGTGCGAGCCGCTATGGTATGCAAGTCCAGGCGCGCAGTGGCGGACACTCGTACACATCGCTCAGCCATGGGGGCCGAGACGGCGCCGTCATAATCGACCTGCGCCGTCTCCAGAATGTGGACGTGCTGGGGTTCCCTGAGACCGACGAAGCGGGTATCGCCAAGGTCGGCGGCGGCGTGCGCCTGGGCAACCTCGCCCTGAGACTCTTCAAACAGGGTGAGCGTGCACTCTCCCACGGCACCTGTCCCAGTGTCGGTATTGGTGGCCACTTCACCCATGGCGGCTATGGTCACTCCTCGCGGGCTTGGAGTCTTGCCATGGACCAAATTGTGGCGATGGACGTGGTGCTCGCGGATGGGAGCTTGGTCCATGTGACGGAGACTGAGAACAAGGATATCTTCTACGCGATGCGTGGCGCTGCCGACTCCTTCGGCATCGTCGTCAACTTCTACCTGAGGACTCAGCCTGCGCCCAAGAAGGTTGTCCTGTGGACGTACGAGTTCGGCGATCTAATCGGCAACGTGGGCGTACAGGGAGCGGTCTGTGCTATGCTGAACTTACAGCGCCTCATGCATGATGGCTCCGTCATCGATCGCCAGCTTAGTTTCGGGATCCACCTCGGCAAGCGACGCTTCGCCATCAGCGGCGTCTACTTGGGGCCGCTCGATCACTATCAGGAAAGGATCCGGCCCGCGCTGCTCCGGTGCTTCTCGGATGCGCCGCTACAAGACGAAAAGTGCGAGGTTCACGGATGGCTCGAGAGCCTCGAGTCGCAGTCGGGCGGCGATCCATTGGCTATGGGTGAGTCATACAACGGGCGCAGCAACTTCTTCGCCAAGAGCGTGACGGTTCCAGAGCCAGGACTGTCGGCCGCTGCACTGACGAGCTATTTCGAGTACATCTCTCAAGTCTCGGCTCCGAGCAACAAAGAGAAAGCAAGAGGAGAAGAAGAAGCAGAGGATGAGAAAGACCAAGAAATTGGCTGGTTCATCATCATCGACTTGTACGGGGGCGCCGACAGCCAAATCAACAACGTTATCCGTCACAGCGACGCGGCCTACCCGCACCGGTCCGCGCTGTGGGTGGCGCAGCACTACGGTTTCGTCGACAACGAGCGAGAGTTCCCGACGGCCGGCTTCGCCCTCATCGAGGGTCTCAACGAGGCCATGACGCGGCACATGGGCGGCCGCTGCGCGGCCTACATCAACTATACCGACTCGAGCCTGTCGCGCGAGCAGGCGTATGCGCTCTACTACGGCGACGCGGTCCTGCGTCGGCTGCGCGCCATCAAGCAGAGGGTGGATCCCGGAAACGTGTTTGCGCATCCCCAGTCCATCGTATAAGAGAGATGGGTAGATGGATTGGAGAAGGCAATAGAGCACGGAAGAACGAGATACACGATGTTTCTTACTGGACATCCAAAGGGACAGTATATATAAAGGGGCTCGACACTTGGCAAGTTGAATATCGACGAAATGCCAGTTGGATGAATGATGTGTAGATGATTACGAAGGCACGCAATGGCGAAGCATCAGTTTTTTAAAGCACCCGTTTGATGTGATAGACTCCTTTGCCATTAGTTGAAAAATGACCTGCCACGCCATTAACGGTTTGGTGACTTTGTCTCAGGGCTTTACAAAGGTGTGGATTCCTGGCGGCTAGGAACCGCAACCGGAACTGTTATGAAAGAAAGGTATGAAATAATAGCGTATCTTTACATACAACTCGATTGGATTATCCTTAATGTTATGGATAGTCTTCCTTTTTAGTATTTTCTTTTCCCTTCCTACTCAGTTTATTAGCAACCAATATCAAGTAGTTTACATAGACATTTGGCCCCTGCTTTCAATTTTTACACGAATCATTCATTCAGACAAATATTTTCTGGCACTATATATGAACAGAAAATGGCTGACTGGCTTGGCTCCAAGCTGAAACCTGAGAGTCGATACCACTCGATTCCAGGTTCAGACACCCTTACTCATGACCGGGGGAAAGCTCATGTGATCTTCCATATGAAAGATGTGGGAATGGGTCCTGGGTTTGGCGATCGCCTTCGAAAGGGCCTCGATGACTTCTTGAAGGCTCTGGAGGCCAACCCCAAGGACCATGTCATAGGCCTGGATCACGTACCCACCATCCCCAAGGCGATTTACGGAAACGCTCCGGCAGGCGCGCTGCTCGGCGATTTCGATGACCTCATCAAGGCCATCAAGGTCGGAAAAACACAACTACTCCACGTCGACACGTTGAAGAAGGACATCGGTGAAACTGGCTTCGGTACCGCTGGTCTACCAGAAATGCGCCAGTACGTCCAAAGAGCGGTCGGATACGTACATGATGTCCGCGCCCGGAACTGGCTCTCACTCGCCCGAACGGACCCCGTATGGAATTGGAGTAAGAGACTGTCCTTGAGAGACGGCATGGAAGAGTGGAATAAAGGCATTGCCACTCGGATCCACGAACTCAACATGGCCTATGACTGCTTGGCTGCCCAGGGGAGGAGCACCGGCGAGGTCGGCGGCCTAGGCGACCAGGCCCAGACGTACTACCATGACTGCTTCAAAGCCGTGTACAGAATGTCACCCCAAGAGGCAACTGAGCTAGGTATGTAGTATAGAGATTGTTCGCTATGTGCTACTTGCGACAGATGCTGATCTATCTAGTTCGGCATGCCGCCTTGCGTGGGGAGGACCATGCGTCGTTACCTGGTTACAGAAAGGCCATGCATCTTCACGTTAACAAGTGGGACGCGTACGTCAACTGGCGATCCTATTTCGTCGCTCATGGTCGGCGTCAGTCGCGACTTAGGGACCAGGGGCAGGGGTCTTCGTGGAACCCAGAAGATAGGCATGCACTCGACAAAAAATACTGGACCGTTCTCCAGCACATCGCGCCCTATAGCGATGCATATATAGAAGTCGTGTACGCCATGGCCAAGTCCTTGCAGCGGGCTCCTGATGACTTGGTCAACTTTTATCGCCTCCACGACGCGGCCAATCAAAGGGAAGCCGAGCTTGTTCGTGTCCTTGGGCAAATTGCCTTTACAAATGATTTGGCCGAAAAGAATCCCAATTTCGCACCCGAATTCTATAAGGCCAGGTACTATGTCCAGCAACACGATCAGTGGGCAGGTAACGCTGAACGGAGTAAACCCTTTGACGTGTTTCGCTCCATGCTGCCCACGGAGCACCACCGTCTCCCGGGTGCGAGGACTATGCCCGTAGCACTGTTCGTAGAGGAAACAAGGCTATACAATCAATCGACAGTCAAGGCAGACCTTCTGCAAGGTATAAACTTGGACATCGATGGAGCCCTGGCCCCAACACTGCCAGTACCGCCAGCACCGTGGGGACAGCCAGCAAGGCCTCTCAATACCCCCACGTCCTTCGCGAACGTGGCTAAGACCTCGAGCGTCGCGCCTGCGCCGGCGCCCAGAGGGATGATGGCCCTCGGCCGCGGCCGCGGTCGCGGTGGTGGTCCGCAACCGCAACAGGGAGGCACATCCCGTAAGCGCAAGACCGTGTCTCTGTGGGATCAGGAAGACCAAGACGGGCTGTTCAGCGAGACCAGCGATGAGGACCAAGAGGACACTGTCGCGAACAGAGTCATCAAGAGATACCGCCCCCTCTGGATGAGGAACGGGTCACAGAGGCAGGGAAATGCCGCTGCTGGCGCTGATAGGTACGTTGTTAAAACCCCTCCTTCGTTATATGCGCACCTGCGCGAGTATAGTGATAGGGACTGGCTTAAAGAGACTGACATCAAAGGGGATGACTTCTAGTGAGACCAGTAGCATGAAGCGTGGGGCCTCCCCTGAGTTCGAATCGCAAGATGGCAATGTCAAGAGAAAGAGGACGATTGCGACCTAATATATGAAAGGGTGAATTTCTTTGTATCTAGCATTTGTTTTTAATAACTGCGTTATCTTGATTTCAAGTAATATAAATAATATCTGAATCTTTCCTTGTCCTCTTTCTACTGGGCTTTTACGTCCACAATTCTATTAAAATAGAGCATCTAATTGAATTTGCCAAATCAAAGCAATTGCACTTATGCAATCACGCGTCACTATTGATAAAAGAAGTATTGATGCTGTTCTTGGCCTGAAATGGCCTGACGTTGCTTCTTCTCAGGGGAACTGAGACGTGACGAGGTCGACTGCCCCGCACCTACTTAGTGCTACATACTTACCTACGAGCCTACTTACATAGTACCTACTGTGCACTAACAGCAGGTAGTCTTCCCCCAAAAGGACCCTTCACGGTGACTAGCTAAACCTACCTCTTTCTTTCCGTTCCTTCTGTCTACCATGAAATATGAAATCACAGATCTGTCTTCGCATCGTGACAGAGTAAACATGCTTGTGCTGTCGTGGTTCTTACTCACTTCCACTGTTTTCCAGTTGCCTCTCGTCTCAGCTGAGACAGCGACGCCCCCACCCCCAGTAGCTGGCGAGTTAGTGCAAGTCGACCGCCGGACATGGAAAGCCACTGCTGCATCCGGAAAATCGGACCTCGCCTTCAACTTCCCACCCAGCCTGGTCTTTCTTCTCGATGGAGCCGATGGCGACCATGTACTACCAAGCAATGCATCACACGTTCCTGTTCACGGCCACGGTCGTGGCTGGATCTTGCCTGAGCTGTCCAATTCCAGCGACGCAGCATGGATGATCACCGCGAATGGCTCTCTCTCGGCTTCCTTTGGGCATGGACAAACCCACGTGTCCGCCAACGCCTCCCTGGTCTTTCTCACACAACACCGCGCGCGACCGTATGCTGATATCCATGGCGCTGATTTTTCTTTCGAGTTTCCCGGCGCCGGTCGTCTCTCCGATGCGCTCGCGGGCTTTTACTGGGGTACCATGCTGCCCTGCGTCATCGAGCGCACAGCCGCCGCTGAGTACCCCATCTCCGAAGGCTATGTTGTCAGCACACTGGCCGACAAGTACCAAGGCACCTATCCCGATGTCGACCACGAGTTCCAGGTGAAGGGCCGCATTGCTTCGGGCAGTGCTCTTGATCTCGCTGTGGTGCGCCGCATGATTGAGCTCGATCTTCGCCTCGCCCGCGAAGACCCTTGTCAGCTCTGGCGGGCGCCTTGTTCCTTGCAGCCGGACAGCCGCCGCGAGTATCACATAAGACGAAACAGTGAAGATGGCGCCACCAACGCAAACATGTTCCTGATCACCGGAAACGTCGAGCTGGTCGAGTCGGTTTGGCTCTATGTTGCTCGTACTAAGGACTTCGAGTGGCTCAATGCCAACATCCACAGCCTTGAAGGGGCTATGTCGCTGGTCGAATCGCATATAGACTCCCTTGGCCGATTGTGGTCTGATGTCTACTACGAGGATCAAGTCATGAAAGATGGACGTGAAACCATGTCATCGGCCCTCGCATCCCGTTCTTATGTTCTCCTTGCCCAACTTGAGCGACTTCTAGGTCATAATGACAGCGCTTTGCAGTACGAAGAACTAGCCAAGGTACTCGGCCATACATTGGTTCAACCGCTCCCGGTCGGGTATTGGGATGGTGAAAATAATCGTTTCGTCGACTGGGTCGATAGATCCGGCTCTGTCCACGACCATATCCACTTGCTGGCTAATATTCTACCCGTGATGATTGGCGCCACCGATCCGGCTCAAACCAGTCGTGTCACCGAATTGGTGCAACGCGAGATGGGCGAGTTCCAGCGCTTCCCAACCTTCTTATCCGCCAGAGTTGCCAACTACACGCCCAGCGAAATCGGGGACGGTGGACCGTACGACCTCTGTGCCGCTGGCCGTTATTGGTGCTGGGACGCGGCATACTGGTCTTGGCGCAGGAGAGGAGACGTGCTCCTCACTCAGCTTGAGAAAGTGGCGGAAATGGGCCGCAGCGAAGATTACATTATGGGAGAACGGTACGATATGGATTACGTTTACTACATCGACGGGAGTCCATGGCACGGAGCAGCCCATTACTATGAGTATCCTTGCGTCTACGCTTGGGTATTGATTGCCGAATTTCTAGGCGTTCGCCCAACCTTGGACGCCGATCTTCTCTTGGCTCCGCGCTTGGTTGATCCTACCACGATCGAGCTCCATCAGAAAGCTTACCAGCTGAGATATGTCTACGGAAAGGATAGATTCGAGTTAACGAACCTGGCAAGCGTCGCGCGTACCTTCCAGCTCGACCTAAGCGCCCTGTACGGCCAGTCTACTCTCATGGTGCAACCAAACGCGACTGTCCCGGGCAAGCCGTTGGACAACACACTGGTCATGGTGCCACCTGGAGCCATTGTAACGATTGCTCCAATATCTCCTCTCCATGTCAACGAACTAAAGCTCTAAACCAGCCAGCATGATGAGATGGCTGTTTGGATCCGGCGGCTGAGCATCCTTCATCCGGCTTACATGGAGCATGCTGATGCATGGTTCGTGTAAACATTTGAAGGGAGTTGAATGCCTTTCAGGCCGCTGATTAAAACGTCATCCGCAATCTTTGACCAAGCTGACGTTTGATGCTTCCGGATTCGGCGGATTCAAGTTAGGCGGTGATGTGTCCCATGCTAGCTGACCACGCACCTGGAATACACCCTGAACGCACCTGGATGCTCCTGGGGACTTTTCATCTGACAGGTACCTTCGCAAACTCGGTAAGCCGTTAAACAGCGAATTATTAGTGATACTGGTGCCTTCACCCCCACATTTCCGGATCACATCGGGAATAGACCCCAAATCCCGAGACGCCGAACAATATACAACCCCCTCTAGGTTGTGGACGCCTCCAAAGTTTTATACATGATATGGTCAGAATGTGGCTGGCCGAAAAAGGATACCCGCCCTTGAGTATCTATGCCACGCTTCACAAGACTCTTTGATTTAGAACAGCAAAGGTCGGATTTAGCTTCAAGACTACTATACGGCCTCACCAACCCACATACGGACAGACTTGCGAACCATACACGATCCCTTGGACAGCCCTACGAGGCTTGCATCACGTCAGCCACTTTTGTGGACGCTGCTCTTTCCCCGAGGAGCCAGAAATTAGCAGAAAAAGCCTACGCCTTGAGTGGAGTGCACCGTCATTGGAAACATTGCGGAAAATGCAGTCTCATACAAGCAGTTCAAGGGCTGAGGCATATCGGCTTTTCATGGATTTTGTCGGCCGATTTTCATGCTTATGCCGACGACCCGCTCGAGGGATCCCGATGGGCGAAGATTGACATAAGCCTTCCTCGAAGAATATCACACACTAGGTCAGGATGAGAGAACGTTGCTTCCTGTGAAACCATCTCGCGGATCGCTTCCCGTAATTGACGGTGAAATTATCGCCGCTCATTGGCATGCGTAACATCTTCCAGGCCCAACAGGGGTTAGCAGGCATAGTCGGATTGATGCAGATGCAACAGCTGCAGCTTTCAGATTGTATGCAACGCCAATCATATCCAACCTTGCCAACCAAACATGGCGACATAACTACCGGCCACACTGACCTTACAGATGCATATACAACCAGTATCTCCACCACAGCATGCCGTCCGGCCGCTCGGAATCTGAAGAGAATATGTCACCTATCTAATGAGATTCATTCCATGCCAAGAGACACTCGTGCCGAGCCCATTTTGATCCTGACATCGGCCTGCCCCGACGACCAATCCTTTGAGGGTGGCTCCGCTGACAATACAACAGGGGTTTCTGTGTGGCACTAATGCAGTGAGATTTGCCCGTTGCACTAAATCCTGTGTGGCAGTTGCCCATAACCTTGCAGAGCAGAACCTGGCGATTGGCTCGAATTATCTGCTTTTCCCTCCCGTTGCTCACTTTTGCTGGCGCTCGTGGTCTTCTCCGCATACCTGGGTCACCTTACGATGTCTCTTATTTCAGAACTTCAGCCAAGAATATCATAACCCACCTTGCAACTCGAGCCTCATTAAACCGACATAGTGGCATCTAGTAACGTCATCGGTCTCCGCACTACTGGCTCAACTTCACACACGCTTCTTTCTACACATCAACTGTAAACTATTCTCAGACTTAGGAAAACTGCGACTCCCCGGGTTAGGATACAGGAAGTCGAGATCTGGCGGAAGTCATCTACCACTAAAGTGATAAGCCATGACCGAGACGGTAGAAGATAAAGCCAATGACTGAACCATCAATCAGATCAAGGCCATGGCGGTTCGGAACCACAGGCCAGCTGGCGTCTTCCTAGCTGAGCCAGTTCCCATCCATACTGCACCATCAAAGCTATTTGACGTTAGTGTCAAGCTCAAAGCATCACCTAGGGGCGGCAACCCATCTCCAGCGCTTAGCCCGACTCCCCGCGGGGACCTGCAACCCTGGATGCCAACTGACCGTAGTCTGGGTACCAACCGGAGTACACGTATACACAAAAGCAACAGCTCGCAGAGTGGCAGTTCCAGCAACCACAGCGATCGGGGCAGCTCTCCAGAACGGTCGGAGACGAGCAGCGGCCACCGGAACCTCCAGAGCCGTACGGATAGGGTCAAGAAGAAACGTGCCAGCAAGCCCAAGGTCAAGACTGGGTAAGAACTCCCCATATCCCTTCATTGGTCATTGCCAAATGCTGATCCAAGACCTCGGGGAACGAGGCCGGCGGCTCTCCCAGGGCCACCCCTCTTCCATACCGAGGGACTACATACAGATGCATTAGCTGTAAAAAGAGACATGTGAAATGTGATGAGGGAAAACCTGGATGCGCCAAGTGCGAAAGCGTTGGCCTTGTATGCGAAGGCTATGCCCTCCCCAAGGCGCCAAAGCAGACGATCCCTCTCAGCCGTCAACTGTTACCTCGCATCGCCCAGGCAGGTCTTGCCTCCAAGGCTGCCGCACATTTACGTTCCACGACAGACATCCAACCAAAGATGCCGATGCAAATCGGCTTGGGATTCGATATATCGAACGACGATAGCTGGTATATGACGCTGTTTAGAGAACAAGTCGCCAAAGACTTGTCTCCTGGGAAAGGAACCAACTTCTGGCTCCGGTCATCTTTCCGAGATAGCATGACGATGAAAGCAATCAGGCATTCCGTACTAGGAATAGGCGCCTACGCTCGAGCTCTCATCGATCTGAAGACCGATTATCCATGGATCAAGACAGCAGATCGACCCTGGTGGCCTAGTTCGGTCCGCAACCGGCATCACCAGGCTGCCCTTGATCACCATATCAAAGCAATAACATACTTACAGCAAGACATACGAAACAACGAAGTCGACGACAGTATGGCCATGGCCGCAAACCTACTTCTCATCGTCTTTGAAAACATGCGGGGCAACTATCATGTGGCGGGGAATCTAGTAAGGTCGGGAATCAAGGTCCTGAACCGGATGGGCCAAAGGGGATCGCACGTGTTCAAATGGAAACCACCGGAAGCGTTCGAGCCCTACGAGCCCTACGAAGAGCTCGACGAGATGGCGCACATCTTCTCGAAGCATTCCATCGCGACGGTCAACGTGCCGTTCCCGCACGGAAAGTCGGCATACCATCTGCTGTTGAACGACGACGAGCCCACGTCGGATGACGAAGAGAACTTCCCCGTCAGCTGCCTGATCGACGACACGACGCCGCACTCGTGCATGGAGGCCCGCGCGATCTGGGACCGCATACTACACTCCCTCGCGGGCTTCTACGCCAAGGCGCTCTGGATCAACCTGCACCCGGACTTCTGCGTGGATAAGGACGGGCTGGCGTGGGAACAGGCCCTCTATCTGACGCGCCTACAGGAGTTCGGTCTGGGTCTTAGCACGCTCGTGGCGACGACGGAGCGTAGCGCGGGCTCGGCGCGCATGCTGACTTTTTTGACCATCCACCACTCGGTCGCGACCATCTTCACGTCGTGCTGCCTCGACCCTTCAGAAACGGCCTACGACAGCTTCGCCGCCGAGTTCGATATCCTATTGGCCCATATCAGAAATCACCTCGAAATGGTCGAATTCCGCGTCGGTTTCACCAACGAAGTCGGCATCCTGCCGCTGCTGGCGTTCGTGGCGGCCAAGTGCCGCGTGCTGCACGTGCGGGCGGCGGCGGTAGAAATGCTGATGCGGCATGGATGGCGCGAAGGCCCGTGGGATGGGGTCAGCTTGGGGCGCGCCATGATCGGGTTGATGCATATTGAAGGGCAGCAGTATCAGGACCCGGATCAGGGCATGCAGCAGAATCATCAGGATAATAACGGTTTTGATATCTCTGGTGCCGGCAGGCTTCCATCGGCGGATACTAGGTACGCTTGGACGAACATGTTTTGGGACTACGAGACCCAGGAGATGACGATGGAATACACGAAGCTCCTGCCCAACATCAACGGGGGGCTCGATAAGAAAACGTTGACGGTCTCGGGCCGGGCATAATCATGTATATCTAAGGGACCTGAGGACCGGCCTTTACGCATAAAAGCATACTGGGTACATATTGCAGGGGACTTGGGTCAAAGTCTAGTTATAAAAGGGAGGGTTGGTTCATTCGGTCGGATGATGGGACGCTGGTGCTTCCCGCGGCGGCGTATTGTCACTTTATCATGCCTTGTCGATAAATCTGGACATATAATTTCTTCGTCATGTATGCTATTTTCGAGGATATAGATATATATCAATGTATTTACTTACCAATTCCTAAAAGAAAAGGTCTTTTTGCCCAATATCCTTTTGACACGACAGCAGCACCCTGTCTACAGCGACATCTTCACCACTGTCGAGGTAATGATGCGAAGTGCAGCAGCTGCACGCTGGTAAATTCTCTTGTCGCCAGACCAGCAATCACTTTCCTGAAGTCGATGGAAATACGGCATGCGTTTCACGTGTCTCAATTCCCAATCGCCGTTAGTGTAAGTCGCGTGAACACGCATTGCTTGGCTATATACGCCGTATGACGAAGTAAAGTCGAAGAAGGGGTCGGTCGATGCGGGGAAACATCCCCGTGGGCGCGCCCTTAGATTGACATCTCCAACTACGTAACGTACACCCAAGTCAAGCCAAGAAAACTTATCTAATTAATCTACCATGAATATGTATTTAAGAGATGAAACAACGCGGGGTGATTTCAATATGTCGTTGCGGATAGAGAAACATCACTCTTCATCTCGAGCAGAGCGACGAACCGACACATCATGACGACGACAATGCAGCAGAGACCGAAGGCCTACGTGTTCGACATCTTCGGCACCGTGGTCAATTGGCGATACAGCCTGGCCAAAGGGCTGGAGGCTTCGGCGCGCAAGATTGTTGAGGCGAGCGCGTTCTCCAAGGTTGATGAGGCAGTCCTGACGAGGGCGAGGGATATGACGTTCAGTGACTGGGAGTGGTTCGCCTTTCAATGGTACGTTCGTATCTGATCCATGTTCTCGTGGCGTACAATGTACCTACCCCTGGTGGGAATAGTTCTTCTCGTTTGAACACGACATATCAAGAAACTTACTTACTTACGCGATCCATGCCTGACGCTTACAAAGGTCCAGGTATAAGAGATACATAGAGTCGAGCGCGCGACCCAAAGAAGGCGAAGAGGCGTCGGGGAAAGCGACGTTCGTCTACCAAGAAGAGCTGCACCGCCGCAACCTCGACGAATTGATCTCCGAGTTCCAGCTCGACGGCCTCTGGGGCACCGACGCCGAGAAGGAGCAGCTCGTGCACCTCTGGCACGACCTGGACGCCTGGCCCGACTCGGCCGCGGCCCTCGCGCGGTTCGCGAAACTGGGCCCCACGGCGATGCTGTCCGACGGGTCCGTGGCGCTGCTCACCTCGCTCGAGGAGCGGAACGGCCTGGGGTTCAACAGCGAGCGGATCTGGGGGTCCGACACGTGGATGGCGTACAAGCCGGACCCGGCCGTGTATTTGGGCGCGGTGAAGAAGCTGGGGTTCGAGCCGGGCGAGGTCGCGCTCGTGGCAGCGCACTTGGGCGACTTGAAGGGGGCGAAGAAGTGTGGGCTCAAGGCGCTCTACGTGGAGAGGCCGTTTGAGGAGCGGTATACCGAGGCGGAGATCGAGGAGGCGCGGCGGGAGGGCTGGGTGGATGTGTGGGTGCCGTATGGACCTGGGGGGCTTCTGGGGATTGTGGAGCGGTTGGAGGCGATGGAGAAATGAGGAAAGCTACCTGGGTAAGGGGGCAGACTTGGGAGCAGAGATATATCGCAGCGATGTTGGATCATGGGCTTGCAGTTATAACGTTTCCAAATAAGAAGAACTTAGGTTATATAAACGCCGATCATAATAGTTTGCGTGCGCTCTCGTTCCGTCGCTATTGTTAGAAAGACATCAAGAAGGTTGGGGTGTCAAGGTTCACGAGAACTGAAAGGAGGGCTTGTATCCGCATCTTAATTACTCACGCAAATGGTCCTGAACTTTTTGACTTGGTAGGAACTGGTGGTTGTGCTCAAGTTCGTGGTAGCAGGATTACGCACACCCGTCGAAATTCTAGCTGTCGTAAGATGAGGCTACTGAGGCCTCCTGGCGGTGCTCCGTCGCCGACATACGGCCGACGAGCATATAGATAAAGATGTCCACGTGAATAGAGTAGATGTAGTAATCAGGATTGGCCTGTCAGCCCAAGAGACGTCGTAATCCGGGGTAACGGTTGGTGGGTTTTTAGTTCCAGATTCTTTCGTCTCTCACTGCGCCTCGGCTGCCGCCATGGGCCTGCCTCGCGTACCCAGGAACCATGGTGATGATTCATGAAGTTTATTGCCAAGCGCAGCTGTCACATTGGACAGCCAGGCCGTAACTGAGGGCCGCGTCAACAGAACACCTCCTCGATCGTCTCACAACGTCGCAAGCACCTGCAGAGTGCAGTCTTGAATTCACGATATGATTGATCCATCCCAACTTGCACTAGCCCCTACGTGCATGTGCATCAGCCCACTTGAAGGGAAACTTATTTCACCTAGTCAGTGTGTCTATCTCCGGCGAAGTACGTGCGTGGGAGAGATCCCGGCGCTACATTGTATTAGTCTTGACCCGGCTCACTTCATCCTCCTCACCTACATGCTACTACTACGATGGGTGCTCTTTCATTCTGAAGAAGCAGAGAGACAGCGAGTTTGTTAAGTTAGGTAGTCAGTGTCGATGGCATATAATCACTAGCACCGCCGTTGAGTACCTAAGAGACTTCACCCAAGACCCCGGGTGGAAGAGGAAGAAAGAAGGTGTAGCCGACCTCCCAGGATATCCTGCCTAGACTCTTACTTAGCGTGATTCCAGAATCCCAGATGCCTGTGCAGATCCCCTGGTTAGCCAATTGCGGGGGAGCTGCCCAGCACTGACATTGCTGAACAACCATACGTTTTACCCGCCAACGTTGGGCTGAGCCCAGCTTGGCAAAGTCATTGACGACATCGATTCTCAATATATCAAAACTATTCATTTTCACACTGATCAAATACGAAATGCAGTGTTCGTATATACCGTTTCTCAATATCGCTTATGCCTCAATATCAATTTCCAATTGCTTTACTTTTGGATAGAGACTACGTGGGATGGCCGTAGGAGCGTGTCAGCAGGAGCATCAAAGTGAAGGAAGTCACAAGCAGGGAACGAAAATGGGCCAACTAAATACTTAGGTAAGGTATCAGTGGCTGCCAGTCAACTGTCGGTTGGATTGGCCGTCCGTCCGTCCGTTATTCAACGTATCAGACTTGAGCTTGTGCTACATGCGAATACCTCTATTATCCTCTACTCGCCGTGGTGCCGCCGTCTGTACCGGTAGGCTTAATATACTTAGTAATCCATACGAAGACCGTTACTGTCTTGTTCTAAAACGCAAAAGAACGAACGGGTAAACCGGCAGTTGCAGCCTGCCTGTGACACAGACATGGGCGAAGAAGCTTTGGAGCTAGCGAGCAGTGTCCTTGGCCGGGTGGCCCTGATCCGTTTCGTCGGTTGGATGAGCACACCAAAACACATGGGCCACGATATCTTGGCCAAACCGCCGATTGGGTTACTTGCGGGAGCCAGGGGACCTTTGGGAGGAAGCATTGCCTGGGTATGCTTGTCGACATCATGACTTTCACTTCGTCTAACTGCGCCTCCTGTCCGAAGCTGGGGCTGATGATTGGAACGCCCACATGTGGGAGTTTGCCCAATCCAATATATCGCGAGTGTGCTTAAAAGCAAGCGATATCCCCAGGAGTGACCCAAGAGAAGTTCTATCATCATCGCATCAATCCCTAGTGTCTTAACTTGAGAGCTGAACACCAATTCCAATACACTCTCTCCAACGACAGTCAAAACATGCAGCTGAAGCAATCGACTCTCAGCCTGGCGCTGGCCAGTGCCGTGACGGCTCAGTCCCTCACTGATGCTCTCAACTCCCAGAACGCTAGTTTGTCGGTTCTTAACGGTAAGTCTCTACCATTACCGGCTCGAAGATTTACTCGCGAAACTCGACTCTAGATATGATGCTCATCAGTGCCTCCTGTATCTAGGTCTTCTTCAGGCGAACCCCAACATCCTCACCGCCCTGAACAACGCTCAGAACGTTACGCTCCTTGCGCCTAACAACGATGCGCTGAACGGCGTCATCAACGGGTCCGTCAACACCTACGGCGGCAAGGTCACCGACTCGAGCTGGGTCGCCAACCTGCTCAACTACCACGTGCTGCAGGGGGCGTTCCCGTCCTCGGCCTTCACAGACAAGCCCATGTTCCCCCACACGCTACTGAATAACCAGTCGTACACCAATGTTACCGGCGGTCAGGTTGTCCAGGTGCAGAAGCAGGACAACAAGGTCGTGGCCTACAGTGGGCTGAAGTACTACTCTACTGTCAAGACAGCTGTAAGTGTAACCTGATGAAATTATATCGCCTTTTGATTATGAGATAGGGGTGACCGACTGACACATGACCTCGCTACAGGATGTGAACTACACGGGTGGTGTGATCCACATCATCGACCGAGTCCTCGTCCTCCCGCAGAACGACACCATGTCCTTGACCAACGCCAACCTCACCGCGTTGTCGGGCGCCGTCAAGGCCGCCAACATGGGCCCCGCCCTCGACGGCATGAAGGACGTGACCATCTTCGCGCCCGACAACCAGGCCTTCATGTCCATCAGCAGCCTCCTGACCAATGCCTCGTCGCAGGACGTCGCCAAGATCCTCGGCTACCACGTGGTTCCCGGCAAGGTGGCCTATAGCTCGGACCTGAGCAACATGACCATCAAGGCTCAGGACGGTACCGACCTCAAAATCACCGTCGAGAAAGATGGCGCCGTCTTCGTGAACGCGGCCCGCGTCACCGTCCCCAACGTCCTCGTCGGCAACGGTGTCGTCCACGTTGTCAACCAGGTCCTCAACCCCGACAACACCTCGCAGGCCCCCGACCCAAGCCAGACCAACCCCCCTCCTCCCGCTTACAACGGCGGCTCCTCGGCCAGCGGCGGTGGCGTCCCCTTCACCAGCGATGTCCCTACCCCCACCGGCACTTCGCCCGCTGCGACTTCGGCCGGTGGCTCGGGCACCAAGAATGGAGCTGCGCCGATCGCGACGGGTGCTGTCGGTGCTGCTGCCTTGTTCGGCGGTGCTGCTCTCCTCATCAACTGGTAATCAGTCTACCGGGATTACCTTTAGCATTTGCCTCCACCTTGTCATTCGATCTTTTCTTGATATGAGTTTTTGAGTCCGTCATTTGAAGCGTATCCTGTCTCAAAAAAAGCATCATCATCATCAGTATCGGCGGGCGATGGTTTCAGTCGCTACGCAGTTGGCATATTGTTGTTACTTAGTCATTGTGGAGGATGTAGTTAGTTTCCTAGTGGTACCTGCAGATATGTGGTAGTCGCATTAATAATATTGATACCTTTCTTTCTTTCTTTTAAAACCTCTTCTCTCTATAATTCGTGAAACATTCGAAAATCCTGCCACTCTGATAGTACTCTGACGGATTCCCAATACGTGGTACTAGCATTCCCACCAAGTCACGGCGAGATGGGTAATGTCAAGAGCTAGAAAACTCACAGCTGGAATCCCTGACGATGAATCGTTGGGGATTGAACAATGGAATGAATCGCGAGAGTCTAGAATAAGGATGGGAAAGTAGAATGAAGCGAATTGTTGTTGACTTACTCAACTGCTAGGAGGCCCCTAGTCTGTAGGGGTTTAGGGGGGCTTAAGAGAAATGGCGGGGCCGTGAGGCTAAATCGTTACTTAATGCATGCATTCATTGGATCGCTTTCACTTCCTTTTTTCCATCTACTATACTATAGCCTGTTCTCCCTTGCATATACAAGACAAAGCAGAGATGCAAGTACTCAAATGCCATGAGCCTCTCATGAACACATGAACTGTCAATCACCCTATAAAACCGTCATACCTTCCTACACATCTGACGTCACCTCTGGTCGAGGAGCGGGGTCAAGAAGAAAGTCCCTTTTCTGTCAAGTCTGGATGCTGGTGATGCATCATAGCCAGTCACCTTCACCTGTTTATTCACCCACTGAGGCATTGAGGAGTGTGAGAGGGAGCGTGACCATGAATGATATCGCGTTTTGAGTACCAGTGAAATTTTGAGACATTTGATTAATGGGCTTTGATGCTAAACTAATACATGAATCTCATTATAGTCGTAGCCGCAAATGGGCTTCAATAACACCCTCATACAGTAATATTGACATCCTCGACCAATTTGACAGGTCTTCCTTGTCCGCGATGTGTCATTTAACGCTGATTAAATCTACGTCCTCAGGGACTCCGACGCGCGCCACTGCAGAACCTCAGCCTCGGAGATGAAACGCAACTTGTTGATAGAGGCGGGCTGGCCGGTCACGGCGCCCTTGGCGATCTCGGTCATGCGGCCGATCAGGGTCATGTCGGTCAGGCAGTACGAGACCGAATCGGTCTTGACGCGGATGATGCCGATGCGGGGGTCGTTCTCGGAACCGTCGTGCTTGCCGTCGCCCAGGTCGCCTAACCAGGCCTTCAGGGCGGGGCTGTAGTACTTCTTGACAATGGCGCGGTCCGTCTCGATGGACGCGTCACCTGCGAAGGATGCCCACTGGCCCGAGGCGTCCACGAAGGAGATGTTGGTGTGTGCGTCCTTGGCCAGCTCGTCGGTCTTGTGGGATTCGGTGTTGGTGGTGAAGATGAGGTCGAGGCCGCCAGTCTCCTGTGGGTTAGATGTCAGTTTATGTTGGCTCGGAGTATGAGTGTTCCCACGCTTCACCGCAGCACCATTACTCCACATCCTTTATAAGGGAGATGGCTAGTGTGATATTTAACATGGGAGAGGAGGGTGGTCACGAACCTGTCCAGCCACGGCCATGCAGCGCGAGCTCAGCTTGCCGTTCGATGTGTCCCGGGTCGTCATCATGCCGAACTTGCAGTTGTTGGCGAACTTGCTCAAGGCCTCGACCTTCTCCTTGAGAGTGACCTTGGGGTCGGCATTGGCAGCGGCGTAGGGATCCGCGGGCTTGTCGCCGGTGTTGGCGTTAGAGAATCCTGAAGACATTCTGATGATGTTTTGCTTGTTGTATTGGAAGAGTCCTTTGGTTGATTGGTTCAGTAGAGTTCTTCGAAGAGTAAACATTCAATTGTTGAATTATTGTAGAAAGAGGCTCTGCAATTCGTCTCGTCTGAACAAGAAGTAGGTAAGGTAGATATTGGACGGGAACTAGGCAGGTTATGAAGAGCTGTCATCCCATTGGGGACGACCCCTCTAAGGAAAGCGCCCAGGAACGACACGCGCAGACCGTTACCCCATGGCAACACAATGGCGGCAGAATGTCGTCATGCGACATCATAGAAGGCGCTCAATCGCGCTTGCTCGTTGTTTGTCTTGGAGATCGAGTACGGGATCGAGAGCTTTTGGCAGCCCATGCCCGATGACGAAATCATTTTGCATAAGTGCATAAATGCATAAAGCGCTACCATATAATCCACATGCACAACCATGACATTTACATAAACTTCTGAAGGATACCCCTTTTTCAATGCAGGGACAATCTTGAAATTTACCCGATCTATTGATAGGCACAAGTAGGATTGAAGTGGTGCTGACTCTTCATTGGGGTTTTCACATGTGCCCTAAAATGGATTCGCGCCTGTAATTGGAATCAACCATAAATCCCACTAAGCGATCCAGAACCATATCCTTTCGATAAAGTTCCTAGGCACCGGTTCGACCCAAGTAGACTCGAGCCGATCAATTTCGGCCTTGCCGCTCCAGAGGTCCATGTCGGCGGCCTTGACCATCCGGGTGCGCTTGACCAGCTTGTAGCCGAAGAATAGGCTCGCGAAGATGGGCACATCGATGTAGGGCGGCAGGAACGTCTTGGCGCTGAACTTGCCCGGGAAGAAGGCGTCGAAGCCGTTGAAGAAGGCCACGACCAGGCAAAATGCGATGGCGAAGTAGGCCAGCCATGGCTGCAGTGGCGACCGGTAGGGCAGGGACTTGCGCGGGATCCCGTGGTGCTTCAGGCCTGCGTGGAAGCGCAGGTAGGTGACACAAATAGTAGACCAGACGAGCAGGGTCGAGACGGCTGAGAGGTTGGAGAACCAGAAGAAGACGTCGGCGCCACGGTGGTTGACGTTCAGATAAACGAGACATGATAGCAAAGTCGTGGCACCCACGCAGGCGTAGGGCACCCCGAACTTCTCGTAGGCGAGGAACTTCGGGGCTTTGCCGTCAAGCGCCGCGGCGTACATGACGCGCGTCGATGCGTAGAAAAAAGAATTGCCCGCAGACCACGCTGACGACAGGACCACGGCGTTGATGATGGAGGGGAGCACCGCGATGCCGCCATTCTGGATGGCAATGACGAAGGGGGACTGCGCGGCGCCAGGCGCAGAGCTGGCGATGGCGTCGAGGAGGCGGTCATCCCGTGACGAAACGCAGAGGCCGACGAGGAAGATGGCCAGCACGTAGAAGAGCAGAATGCGCCAGAAGACGCGGCGGATAGCCTTGGGGATGTTACGCCGCGGGTTCTCCGTCTCGCCCGACGCGATGACTACCATCTCGCTGCCGCCGTACGCAAAGGTGGCCTGGATGAAGACCTTCCAGAAGGCCAGAAATCGACCCAGTGCGCCCTCGGCCAAATATTCGTTCATGGGGCCCGGGTCGACCCAATATCTAAATCCGATGCGATCGCCCGTCGGGGTACCGCCCAGCGTGATGATGAGCATGAGTAGGATCAGTCCAATGATGGTGGTCAGCTTGATGGCGCCGAAGACGAACTCGGCCTCGCCGTAGATGCGCACGGGGAAACAGTTGACGATGACCATGGCGAGAAACAGGATGGTGATCCAGACCACGTCGGGGACCGGGTTGGGCCAATAGTCGATAATCACGACCGCGACTGTTACCTCGATTGGCACGCCGATGGCCAACTGATACCAGTAGTTCCACCCCAAAGTGAAACCCAAAGCCTCGTCGACATAGCGTGATGCATAGACTGGCACGGCGCCCGGTAAGGGTAGGTACGCTGCCATCTCCCCCAAACTGTTGATTACGGCGTATAAGTTGCAACCCGTCAGCGCGTAGGCCAGGAACATCGACAAGGGCCCCGCCAACGACAGCATCTGCCCGGACCCCACGAACAGGCCGGTGCCAATGGCGCCCGATAGAGCCAGGAACTGCACGTGTCGCGACTTGAGCTTGCGCTCCAGCGTGCCATTGTGGCGGGTCTCGTATTGTTGTTCACGCTTCAGATCACTCATGGCGTCGTCGTTATTGTTCGCTCGGCGCTGCTCGATATTGGCGGCCGTGATCTCGTCATGGTTGCCACTGCGTTTCTGTTGCGCCTCGAGGTCATTGCCACCTCGGGGCTTGGTGTTTGGTTCCATGTTTTGGTTTTGTTTCCAGGCCCTCATGTATGGCGATAGGTCATTGTGTTCGTAATGGGTTACGAGTCGATGATGAGGGACACTCTTTCCGGTGAACTGCGGAGACGCTTATCTTTACACGCCGCCGGAAGGTCTTCAATGTCACGTATCATCGGGGTCAATTGCCAAGTCCCATGCCGATCCATTGGCCTTTTCTTACTTACCTACTTACTTAAGTTGGTTGGAAGCAACATTGGGCGTTGATTCACATGGGAAGGAGCTTGGCGTTCACTTCCCCGCACTTTTTCTGTGGTTGAACTGCCTCCGAGCGGTTGTTTAAAAGCATTAAGTGTCTACGTGATGTAATAAATTGTATCTCTAGTTCCCTTCAAATATGTGTATTATGGTAAAATAGAAAGATGAATCAGGGAAAGTCTCCAGCTCGTGCTTCATTCTGAGTTCGTACCTTAGCCTGCTTTTCCCCCCTTTCTTTCGGCTCTGTTTATCTTTTCCGTTTTCTTTTCTTCCAACTTCTAATATCTATTGTGCTTCTTCGCCAATTTCTTTTGGCTTTTTTGTTTTGACTTTGTTTCTGGTGTGTGCGTGAGAGGGAGAGAGAGAAGGGCAGGGGAGGGGGCTCCTCCTGTCGAAGCATCAACTGTAGCTGTCGGCGTGTGCTATGCTGGCGTCGGAGAAGGGGAAAAGAGTGTTGATGACGACGAGAGAGTGTTATCGCTACCGAAAGATTCGACCACTGGGGACGGTGTTGCCATCGACGAGGGGCAGTTGAGATCGAGTGCTGGCATGGTCATCTCCCTCACTAAGATAACCAAGTACAAAGGAATTTGTGCAATTATCGGCGGCCTGGAGGAAAATAAGTGACATGATGCATGATGGTCGGCTCCGTAAGATCCCCAGCGCATTTCGGCTCGGATACCTGAACTCCATTGTCCGTCTTCGTAATGGACCAATTGCGGACAGGCAAGCATCTGCGGCTGATGACGAACTTCTGTAGATGTTGCAGGAGAGCCCGGGCACAGGCACTGCTACCCGTCAACGTATAGTCATACCTGCGCAACCCGAAGCCGTCTCCAAAGCCACGCTCACTCAGAGGAGGGAATAGCCACATGTGCTGAAATGTAGTACAATTTCTGAATGTAGACCGATTCCAGATGCGCTCGGCTTGGGGGCTTGTGTAAGTCGCTGGCTTCAAGTAGATAGAAGAGCCCCCGATGGGACAGTAAGTCAATAATGTTGGCGGCACCCAATCCATGACATGGTGACCTCGTTCAGCCAGGACGAGATTTTGGACCTGTAAGCAGGCCTTTTTAGTAAGTGCCTCTGTGATTGGACGGCTCACCACATTTTCATAGGCATCTGCATCTGGCATGATAGTGTCTCCCTCTGCGTCTCTCCAGGTGGGATTCACCTCCGTGGCATAGTGCAGCCGGAAGTCCAAGCCGGTAATGAACGTATCGTAGGTGGGATTAAGGTACACGGAGCCTCGCTCCTCGAGCGTGGAGATGTGGCTCAGAGCTGTGCTGAGATAGTCGGGCCCAATGTTAAACAGACCTCCAGCAGATCTGGCTGCAGCGTACCAGTCCGGATAGCTCCCGGTACGAATCGGTATCAGCGGTACCTCACGCACTAGGAGGACTGTGTCATAGAACTTTTGCGCTTCATCCCGAGATATGTGGTCTGTCGCGAAGAAAGGGCTGATAAGGTGTTTAGTAGGAATGACGTGGGTATCGTGCAGTAGCACGACACGGTCTTGAGACTCGGCCAGCAGCGCCCACCGCCATACCTCAACCTGTAGCTCCTCGGGCATTAATTTAAACTGAGGAAAGGCCATTTTCGTAAAGTGGAACAAAGAGAGATGTTGGTCGGTTTCGAGTAAGAGAAAAGGGGTGGTTTGTTGAGCTGGGCGCCGGTTTCCAAGAGCCCTCTCGAAAGGGGGCTGATGTGATAGTAGAGAAAGGAAATACGTAGGTGAATTTGATGAAACCGAACTTGCACAGAAAGAACAAATTGATAAAAGATTTAAAGAAGAGAGAACTTGTGTACATATTAACGTTTCTCCTATACAAAAATTGGAAGTCAAATTTACCGTGCCTCATCCATGTAACTTCTAAAGCTTGCCCGCAAGAGATTTACGGCGAAGTTGGCCTAATAGTATATCTCCTATAAATACTACATAATATTACAGCTGCGCTTGATTATTACCAAGAGTGTTTATAATTTGAAATAAGGTCATGTACATAGCATCGAGTACGCAGCTATCGAGAAGGAGTAATTACTACCATAAACGAGACGACCATTATGCCAAAAGTGTGAGAGATTGAACCCCGTACATAAATTAAGAGGAGCCTCTGTTATCTCTGATTCCAAGTTAGAATTTTGTCTCGTTTGATTCTCCTCCTTTTCCAAGTCTCATCTCGTAAAGACTTCGCTGCCAGCCAGCGTGTATCAAGTCAGACTGTCTAAGCAACCATGCCGGAGGTTGTAACAAAGGAGTCTGTCACAAAAGACGGAAAACATTAACCTCTCAAAGTTGCTAACTTGAACAAAGGGAGGTTTGTGTTCAATCAATAGGATTATGACAACACAAGGAGATGGTCAAAGCATGGCTTGTTGCCTCGGGAGAAATATATAGGGGGCATATGTCATCCAAGTAGGATATTCTGTAGATTGAAACCATAACTCTTGTATCGTTTTCAGCTCCCTGTAGCACCTGATACGCAAGAAATTGTTTTGGACAGCTTGATATAATCCAACGACACCATGCCTGAACTTCTCACCCTACCGGACGAGCTTCTGCTCAAGATCCAAGCGTGTCTCATTACGCGCAACGACCGTTTCGCATTCGGCGCCGCATGCCAGACGCTCAACGCCAAGTTCGGCGGCACCTTCATCTACGAGCAGGACGTTGCCGAAGAGCGCGATTTCGACAACGCGAGGCTCAGACTTGAGCGATTTGACGAGGAGCACAAGGCCCTGGTCTTCAACTACAAGACGGATTGGGTGGCCTGGCCCGAGGTCCTGGCCGCCAAAGTTGCCAAGTACCGCGCCGAAGACGAAAAGAACAAGAGCATCTGCAAGTTCTTCCAGGACTGCGTCCATAGATGGGGCCCCATGATGCTCTTCTTCACGATTCGCCAGGATCCTTTGGAGATGAGACTACCCGAAGGTCCGACCTGGAAACTTCCCCAATTCCCATCTTCCCAATGGTCATCCAATCGCACTCTGATATACAGAGCCATTATGAGGTGTCAAGATATGAGGATCCTTGGAGACGTATTTGATGCATATTTGAATCAATATCCCGCGGCTATTCAGGGCTTGAAATCTGGTCGGCTCGACCAGATGGACGAAAGGGGCTGGAGTAACGCACCAGTCTATTTGGCCTGCCAATTTAACCGTGTCGACGTACTAGATCTTCTGCATAGGAAAGGGGTTAACATCAACCTAGTCAAGGGCTATCTAACCTTGGAAGGCGATGGTACCCGGATTGCTTACGATCGCGATAGACTGGATATGCCCTACGATCCCACCGATGGTATGTTACGTCCAGACTTGTGGGCTTGGTTGCGGCTGAACGTACTGAACGTAGCATACAACACGAGCAGCTTTGAATGCGGTTTCCCAGAAGAAATATGCCTATGGTTGATCGAGCATAATCTTGGAGTCTCCGACGGGCCGTATAGCCTCAATCCGAAGGACCTCGAAGAAGCAGCCGTGCAAGGTAGCTTGCGCTTGATGGTCGCTATGATCAAATACTTCGAGTCGAGACTCAGCCCCGAAGAATATACCGATGCTCTGACCTCGGCTTTGATGGCATGCAACTCTGAACAATCCAGATATTTTGGGTACTGGCCACGAAGGGTTCTTGACTTCTTTACTGCGCGTTCTGGGCCTATTCTTCCCACGCCCCAATCCCATGCCGAAGTTCTAGAGGTACTGCTGAAGGCGGGCGCCTCTTTGTGGCAGGACCCAGAGCGAGAGGTGGATATGGGTCTGCTCGCCCGTGCTATGACGTGGAGGCCGTCAAACGCGACCTGGCTCTTACAGCAACAGATAGCCGCAGGCGTGACTGACCATCGCGACCTTCGTAAGGCATTGCTCGTGGCGCTCAAAGGCCACAGCTCAGTCTCCAAAGGTGATCTGGGGGGCAAGACCGCCCGTAAGTTCTTCGCAACAATCATTCCTGAGAATACGCATCTGGCATGTGACCCATGTCAGATCGCGGCGCCGGAAGGCCGTGAACAGGCGATACAGGAGCTCTTCGACCTCCTTATCCAGTATATTGACCGTGAGTGCTGTGACCGATACCGTTACGACACAGCTCTGTACTTCGTGGAAATGCTCGGTCCTCAACGCTTTGGTGCAGAACTGGCCCACAGGTTGGAACTTTCTGCGAAAGCCTCTGCGAAAAAGTAGTTTCGCGCTCCGTTTTCTCATGTCTCGGAACCAGGGCGAACATGAGATTGGGTTGTTCGGGCAGGGGATTTCACCCCGGTAAACATTGGTAGAATCCACAACAAACTCGGCTGCCAAGAGTGGACATCAAGTGTGTGCATGGCTTTCTCTTCGTAGATATTATGTAATGGTCAAAAGGGATAGCGAAGGTGCTTCAAAGGCTACGTAGTAGATAATAACGTGAGCATTAACTCGTATTTTTCTTGTGATGCCCAAAACCTGGGATCTTTCCATATATTTGAAATACAGAAGTATATATTTGTGATTTGAAGGGATACCTGCTGTGGTGACAAGATACGCCATTGTATGACGAATAGGATTGGTGTAGATGCAGCAATCCTCACATCGATGTTTGACAATGCCAAATAAGTATGGTAACACGTTACTTACCAACACCTGTCTGATACGGGAGAGACTGGTGATAATAAGTTCTACTTTGTTTTTGTCGAACCTTGCTACCCTACATTTTTTGACCCCTGATAGTTGGTGCTTGTTGGTAATTATCAAGGGCAAGGTGTTAATGCAAAAAAGAAAAAGAAAAAAGCCTTTTCATATTCAGCCTAGCCAAGAAGATAAAGTGAACCATAAATTAGGCTGCGCTGTCTCGATTCGTCTCTGGCAGTGTGGAAGGAAAATGAAATATATTTCCCTGGGCCTTGTCATTGAAAGGGTAACAATTTGCACAAAGAAACGCACTTACAAAACACCTTTGTCTGCATCAGAGGAAGCCCTTGAAGTCAGGAGAACAACGGGATGGATCACCTAGTTTGCATAAATAGTGCGAAAGTCTGTCAGGTGGTTCAGGGATACATCCCTTGAGAAAGAAGAATATCTTCTGGTACCGCAAAGATATACGTAACCCCCCATATACCAATCCTGATCCAGACCACAACCAAGAATGGCGAATAACCAGCAGCAGGATTCGGCCCCTACCACCCGAATTCTCCTCAACTTCGTGTGTGGACACTACCGACTTTGGAAGGTCTCCCCCAAAGGCGCTGCGTACCTCCAGTCCATCTACGTCCAGAATGGCGCCACCGTCGAGGAGGGTATCGTTCTCGCAGACCAACAGTCATGCTACGCCTGCCGGTGGCCCGTGATTCTGAAGCGCTTCTACCTTCTACCGGAGTGGAAACACCACGATAGTGCATTTCCAGGCAACGATGCCGAGGGTAAGAAGAAGACCGACACTGAGACGAAAGGACAGGCGGAGGAGATGAGCCGAGCACTCCGGGCGCACATGGCGTCGAGCATCATCGCGCTGTTCATCCAGCACCCGATCCTCCCCGAGGACCGCCTGGCGGTGCTCTTGTGCCTCTGGGACCGGGCCTGCGTCGAGCTAGGCGCCAAGTTCGACTTCGACTTTGGGCGGCTGGCCGACGAGGTCTACGAGGTCATCATCACGCTCACGAGCGCCGAGGAGAAGGACGGCGGCGATGAGGAGGTGGCGACATTCCTGCGAGCGGGGCAAGACATGGATGTAGGCAAGGTAGTCGCAAAGATCCAGGAAGAGCTGAAGCCGGGCGGCGCGGCCGAGAAGGCGCTGAAGCAGGCGGCGGCGGCCACGCCGCACCCGGGGCCGGATGCGCGCGGCGTGGAGGGCATGATCTACCGCGGTCAGATGCTGGAGAAGAGGGCGGCTCCATCTCCCGCAGCTCCTCGACAGTCACAGCAAGATGGCGAGAAGAAAGAAGCACCACGTCGGGGGATACGGGCGAGACTGGTCGCGAGTTTGAAGAAGAGGTAGGATAAATATTGAGTATTTGATTCTCGTGCTATGCATCCTATGTAGAGAAAGAAGTAGTAAACATGGCTAATGGATTAATACACTACCGGCAAGGAATCACTTTTGTGCCCAAAACGAATTGAATTATACATCTCCTTGAAGGTCGTAGTCAATCTGGAAGTCCGACTATCTCTCGGCTAGTATTGCTTCTCCGCATATTTCACGCGAGCTACTACTAGGCGCAGATAGCTTAGATGCTCGAGATCGATTGGTTGCAGATATAGTGGAATGGCTAAATGGGAGAGTCAAGAAATGCATGAAGCACTTGTGGCATTCTGTGTAGCAGGGTGACAAGGAGCTGCCTGAGCTGACAAGCCCAGAGTCTGCCCGGAGTCCTACGTGACGTCATGCCTCGCGGCCATCGCGTGGTTGCGTGCGAATCGCAAACAGCTGACCTTGCAGGGGGCCTGGGCTTAGAACTGGGTTGCGGGAGGGAGCAAATGCCCCGCGTTTCTGGATTCAAAAGGAACGGCCTGGGCACACGATCAACCAAACGTATGCCTAGAATCTCTTGTTCGTTCTCTTTCAATCCATTACACCAAATAGAAAGCGAAAGGTTGTTTCTTTCTTAGAATCAATAAACACCCTCCGAACGCACACGTACAGCTCGTTCATACAGACACAGCCGTCATCATGATCAACGCGGCCTTCTCCATGTTCCTCCAGCTCTGCCTGGCAGCTCTCGCTTTCGCCGCGCCTCTGGCCGACGAGACGATGAAGACCACCGGAACTCCCATGCAATATGGCACCGGTGGTGGTATTATCGGATTCATCATCCTGATTCTCGACATTATCGCTTGCAGTACGTTAACCTAATTGCTTGTCCCCGCGTCTTGCCGACCGCAGATCTTCATACTAACGTGTGCTCTCTCCTACAGTCGAAGTTCTCAAGTCCAACCGAACGCCCATGCAGAAAGTCATCTGGTGTCTCGTCGTCATCCTTTTCCCCATTGTCGGCATGATCATCTACTTCCTCTTCTCGAACCGTGCGGCACACAACAGCGGCGGCGCCTACGAACCCCTGCCTTAAAGATAGACAGAGGCAACCGTATCGTGAAATGACGTCAGCGGCCCACTGCGACGAAAGCTGCGACCGGCCGCCCACTCCTTAGGGGACTGAAACAGGTCACTGGAATGACATTCACGATGGTATATTCTGCGCGCTCGACCTGGTTATAGAATCACCATGGCCCGAATGGAAGATAACACGAGACTTTGCATATTGATTTATTGCGATACGCGCGACCGCGATTACGGCGTTTTGCTCGGCATTCTATCATAGATTAAGACCGAATTACGATAGCTACGAATTGAACGTGTTTCCCCACGTACGCCGCGAGACATATGCCTGGGCTTGAGCAATGATGACTTTGCAGGAACTACCGTGAATGTGATCTCCCACGCCTCTATAATGTCCATCATGCTTTGACTTCCACAGAATTGCCACGGACCATGGGTTAGACACCAGAAAATGGCGGGCTGCGCTTTGATGTATTAGTCTTTAAACGACGGGATTCTTGAATGAGAAAGCCAGGACATTCCAAACCGACACTTGCGTTTAGTTGCACTCTGAGCAAAGAGCTTGTTGCTGAATGCTTTGACACCATTCCGATAGACATTGCCCTCAGTCCTTGCACCAGCCATATACAGCTGTCAAAGGATTGATCCGCATCCATGGGTAGGAATCACTAGTTCAGAACAGGAATCACCACAGACCGCACACACCATTTAGCTATATGCACAAGTGCGGGATTGCGCCTGGATGCTGCCAAGTCCACAAAAAGAAAACCCATGGAAGAATTATCACCAGTCACCGGGTCTTTAGACGCCGTAGAGTTTAGTCTCGTAGCTGTAGCGCTGTCGAAGAGCTGACTGCAAGTGCACCTATTAGAACCCTTACTTTTTGCCTCGAGGGGGCTTCAGCTGTTTAGTATGCAGAGGGAATTGGAAATTTGATTGGTCCTCAGGGATCAACTCCTCTGGGCGCTAATAATAGTTCAAAGGTGGAACCGCTTGAGCGCGCATAGGGAACGGTAGTAAGTCATTAGCATCAAACCTCTGGGAATTGCTTTTTTCGGGCTTCATACGCATCTTCCAATATAAAGGGCTCTTCATCGGGCCTCATCAAGAAAGCTATGTTTTTGCTCTCAGTGTTCTCAGGGGCTCATCATTCTCTCACTGTACGGACGCTGGCGTTCTTTGTTCGCTCTTTCCTAAGTCCAACCACAAAGCAGCCCAGGTGGTCACAAGATCAGCTCACTTTGGCCTCGAGGGTGTGAAAGACAAAGCCATTCATTTTGCCGTTATTTTGCCTCTTCCGGGAAGAGTACATCATCTGCCCCTTTTGGCATTCATTCCCCAAACGGTCCTTTCTGTCTCACTACCAACACTACCAAAAGTGAA
Organism: Apiospora arundinis; assembly: GCA_039105305.1. Classification (NCBI taxonomy): domain Eukaryota; kingdom Fungi; phylum Ascomycota; class Sordariomycetes; order Amphisphaeriales; family Apiosporaceae; genus Apiospora; species Apiospora arundinis. The sequence continues at coordinate 1,107,112 of JAPCWZ010000006.1, forward strand.
CCAGCCAGGGATCCACCCCCTATCAATCATAACAATCATGTTGTCAATATTCGATCTACCGATCGTTGCCCTGCTGGGGATAGCCAGCTTGGCGCCGCAGGCGGCCGAGGCCTTCTGGCGGCTCCCTTGCTCGTCGCCCGTGGTGGTAGAGCGGGCCGATCCTATCCAAGACCCGGGCATGGTTGCGACGCATATGCACACTGTCATGGGCAGCAACGCCTTCAACTTTAGCATGGATTACGCCCAGACCCAGACTGCCACCTGCTCGACCTGCAAGGTCACCAAGGACCTTTCCAGCTACTGGGTGCCCAACCTATACTACCATGCCCAGAACGGCTCCTTTATACCTGTCAAGCAGTCTGGAGGAGCCCTGATCTACTATCTGTAAGTCATATGAGTACTGGGCTTTTTTATAACCCCCATACTGATACATGCATGCAGCCAACGTACAGACGAAAAGGACCCCGAGTTCAAGAACGGTCTCATCGCCTTCCCCAAGGACTTCCGCATGATTGCGGGCGACCCGACGAACCGCAACAACACCAACACTCTCGAGCAGCGCGCCGTCTCGTTCGCGTGCCTTGGAATCGACGGCCCCGCAACTCCCGAACTGCCCAAGCACAGCTGTCCCGCGGGCCTCCGGACCCAGCTCATCTTCCCAAGCTGCTGGGATGGCAAGAACCTCGACTCACCGGACCACCGGAGCCACATGGCCTACCCCTCGGGCGTCGACACGGGCTTCTGTCCCCCGACGCACCCGAAGCGTTTCATCACCATCTTCTACGAGGTTACTTGGAGCGTTGACGAGCTCAAGGACCAGTGGTACGGGGACAAGCAGCCCTTCGTCTTTTCTCATGGGTAAGAACCTTTCTCCCCCCTCTCTCCCCCCTTCCCTCTTCCTCGTCTGGCTATGCGTACATGGATACACTAACTGGTTGGTGGTAGTGATCCGGATGGCTACGGCTACCACGGCGACTTCCTCAACGGCTGGGACGTCCCGACACTGCAAAAAGCCATCAACGAGTGCACCGACGCCAGCGGCGTCGTCGAGAAGTGCGGCGCGTTCCAGTTCCGTAGCGACACCGACATGGCGGCCTGTAAAGTGCTCCCTCGCGTCCACGAGCCGGTCAAGGGCAACAACAACACCAGCAGCGCCAAGAGCGATGTTGACCCCAACACACCCGGTGCCGTTCTCGCCGCGCTCCCCGGCTGCAACCCGATCCAGCCGGGCCCCGAGCGCGCCGTCCACCAGGCCGGGGGCAGCTGCCCCGAGGACATGGCGACGATCGGCGACCCGCTCCTGCCCTTCACTGACGTGTCGCGGACCGCGGGCTGGAAGTACGCGGGGTGCTTCAAGGACGGCGGGGGGCTCAGCGGCGGCCGCACCGTCGGCGGTGCCGGTGATGCCAACTCCGGGTCCATGAAGGACCAGCCCGACATGACGGTCGAGAAGTGCGTCAAGTACTGCGAGTCGCAGAACGGCGGTATGACCTATGCCGGTGTTGAATACAAGACGCAGTGCTTCTGTGGGAAGAGTGTCCTGACCGAGGGACGTGCGCCGGCGAACGGGACGATCGGGGAGTGCACTATGCCCTGCGGTGGCGATGCGAAGCAGATTTGTGGCGGGTATGGACAGGTTTCTGTCTATCAGAAGTGCAGCAGTGGGAGTGATTGTCAGAACATCAAGTTCTCATAGTGTTGCAGGTCGGGGTTCGAAACTTCTATTCTAGCAGGGACTTTCTCTGTTTTGTATTATTTTTCATGGGAACACCGGACTTGGCATTACGCGCGTGGTTGGGATTTGGATACGGATATTGTATATAGAAAATTTCGCTTCTTGTATTTAGATAAAGCCTTGCAAAGCCTGAAACGAGCCAAGCCCCCTTTTCACTCCCCTTTGCCCCCATCTTTCTCCTTAGACACGACGCACTGCCGTTAATTTAGTCTCTTCAATAACCTACTAGTTAGACTATTATTTTCTAATAGGGGTCTTTTGTAATTCTACAATACTTGTGATCAGTCCTCCTATCAGATGTGGCCTTCCTTAACTGAGGGGGCCAGTTTCAGTGACAATGTGAAATCATCGTCATAGAAAGAAAAGAGTGCTTGATTGTTGATTAATAGCTGGCTTTAGTTGCGGTATTCTTGAATAAAGTTGATGGGTGAGCAACTTCTCAAATGGGCAACTTTGGGTATCACGGCCTCGAGTGATATAAGAAATCGTCTACTATTCAGACCCTGAACGAGCGCCAATAAACAGCATCTGTCCCCTGACCACACCAAAGTCTTGCCATTGTCACTTGAGTTTCGCATCTTGACCTCAGTTCGTGTCGAGCCCTTAGTTGCTGTTGTCGACGAGCAATACCATGGGCATCCCGACATCCTCATCATCGGTCACTTTTTATAATGATCCCAACCACCTGTACCTTTTTATCTGCTAGAACCACCCATGTCGGAAGAACGAAAGACAGGTGGCTGACATTACTTGAAGGGATGATTCTGGGCATCCCAAAAGCGTGGGGTTGTGGGGAGGTCCCGGCAGATGATTATATTTAGTGAACAATCCTTGATGACACCTTGGAGGCAGTCTTTTGGCTGACCTCCTGAAAGTGGGAGCAGGAACCCTCGATTGCAGAGAAGATCTATTCTTCTAAAAATTTCCGGACCCTACTGAAGCTTTGCCCAATAAACCCAAATCCCCTGCCTGTCCTACCTGCAACTCGACCACCTCAATTCTGCCACATTTCTTTTGATTATCACGGGACTTGCAATGATATACTTTTTAATATTCTGCCAACGACCAATTGCTATGTCAACAAGCAAACGCTATGCATATTGAGTGTAGTCTCTATGTACTCATTTCTGAATTGTATTCAACCGCTTACTGAAGTCTGACCCTTTACTTTCAGTAGCAAATCCAAAAGATTGCGGACCCTAGGTTAAAATGCGCCAAACTCCCTGATATTCTATAAATGAATTCTCGCGTACCAACATCTCTTCATCACCACTTGACCACCTTGTTAGGGAAGTATTCATTTATGAGGTCAAGGTAGTATGGCTATGCAAACGGTCAGCGCAGCCCCAACATCCAAGCCCCATTGCACCATACGTGAGAAGTTAAAGACAAAATGGAATAGGATGAACATACCTTGAGCTCCTGAATATCCGGCACACCGTCGCTCTTGCTGTACAAGTCATAAGGGTTGAACGCCCGCACCGCCTGGAGCATAGCCTCGTCATGCGAGTCCATTAGGTGTCGGTACGCATTCTCCTTGTGCCAGGGGTAAAAGGAGTGGTAGCGAATCATGGCAAGGGCCTCGTCCGGTAAGGTGGACTGGTCCCGGACGACGTGGTACAGGTACTCGTCGTGGCCCCACGACAGCATGACGTTATCCAGCCCGCAGCCCTCGGAGTAGATGCCGCAGCGCGTCTGGTAAATAGGATCGGCTGAGTCCGGGTTCGCCGCGAAGCTGCCCGGGTAGACGATGCGCTCCTCGTCAAAGGCGCAGCCCACGGGGAAAGTGTCGCCCACGACGTCCCACTGTCCCTCGGACCCGTAGAAGTACAGGAGCTTGCCCAGGTCGTGGATCAGCCCTGTTAGCTGCATCCAGCGGGGTTTCCCGTCACGCCGGATCGCCTCAGCCGACTGCAGCAGGTGTTGGATCTGGGAGAGGCTGGTGTCCGGGTCCGACTCATCGATAAGCGTGTTGAGTTTCTCCATGGCCTGCCAGACCGTCATCTCTTCCTTGGGCCGCGTCTTGAACTGGTGCCGCGCCTTCAGGTTGTAGGCCACGGTCTGCTTAGTGTGCTGCTCTCGGTAGAAATTCTTGACTCGGTCGCAGGCATCTTCGTATTGCCGGAACTGTGTCTTGTCCTTGGAGGCGTCGAACTCGGACTTGCTGTTGTATGCTGCTGCTTCTTTGGCCTCTGCCACTTCTGCCTTCGTCGCGGCTGCAGAGTGTACTTGGTCCTTGAGGACGTTGACGGCATCGATGGCGTCCGACGTCTCCTCAAGGAGATGGCCGTTGCGGCTGCTCGTGTCGTCGATGAGGGCTCCGGGTGCCATTGTATGAAATGGGTGTCTGATGACGAATCCGGATGTTTGTATGAAGATATGAAGTTGTATCTATTTCTAGCACACTTATAACGAAACTAGAATAGGGGTATCACGCTAACTGAAGCAGGAAGATAGATGAGATGAGTATACCAGAGGAAACTAAAAAGAACCGGAAACCTTTGCAAATCAGCGCCTTCTTTATATCAGAAATTCGTATTCCCCAGTATCTCCATATCTAACCCATTTGTGGGGTTTGAACCTGAACTTGTAAGTCAAGGTTGGCGATGAGGTAAAAGTCGTATACTCTATCGGGACGCAGAGGGTGAAAGTCGCCGGCCGCATGTCTCAGATCCGGACCCACCCCAGATCTCAAGGCCACCAGAACAGGCAAAAATGCCCGATAAATATCCTATTCGAGCACACACGTCGGATCTTTCCTTGGGGAACCAGCTTCATGCGCCTGTGGCCGCCACAACCGTCGCACACGGTATCGGGGTGGTCCCCGTGGCATGGCCCGCTTTCTTTGGCTGATCACTTTTCCGTCGGAAGACTGGTTCTTGACATCGGTTTGGTGTCACACCTGACATCATTGCTTGCACCCGCTCCTATCGGCATATGCATCGGCCACTCTCTTGAAAGCCGTGCAATGCCGACCAACAGGTCCGGCTATTAGAGATATCGTCTGTCCTAGTATGTATTGCACAATCAATAGGGGACCACTTTAGATCATTACCCGCAACTCCCGCTCGCTTGTTAGATTAACCCATTGCACGATCCCCTGATCTTCGTCCTGCCTGCTCACTACTATCCAAGCTTCGGCAGGCTTTGACTCTGGGTCAGGACCTCGACATTGAAAGTTCCGAGACCGCGCCTTCGATCAGTGCAGGTCCAAGTATCCCGCTGGTTCGGGATGGTGGTGGCCGATGGGTCGACCTTCCGGGCGGTGTTACCGCCAGGCGCTGTCGGAGTTGATGAGAATCGGATGAATGAATACTGGCTGTTAATTCCTCTGGCTGCAGCAGGAATTCCTCAAAGCTTTCGGCTCTCGCTAAATTTTGCTTGGCTCGCAGCAAAGCCGCACCTATCATAGCTATGAATGTAAACATCAGTTTGGGGTATTTGGAGCATGTCCCCAGGTTCCCCCCCTTTACCCCACCTGCTACCAAAAGTCAACATCATCATCATCATCCCCTTCTTATCTCACATCGCCTCTAATTGGACTCCACTTGAGTATTAGGTTGCTCAGCTTGCTGCTAACTCTTTTGAGCTGCATGGTCGATTTACCCCTATACCCATGGCCCCTTCAAGGCGATTCCAATATGAGGTACTACAGGGTGCTCGGAGCACCCGGCTTATCACACTCTCCCCGGCCCGGCAGAGGGAGAGCGACATCCGCATTGAACTTTCAGAATACCCTTTCGATTCGACGGTCGAGTATGAAGCTCTCTCCTATGCATGGGGTGGCCAAAAGCCCACGAGAGACATCACCTGCAACGGGATGTTACTGCGGATCACCGAGAACGTGGAAATGGCGCTCCGGCGGTTACGGAGCAGCAAAGGCCGGCAGCGAATCTTATGGATTGATGCTCTCAGTATCAATCAACAAGACGAAGCAGAAAAGTCGGCACAGGTATCTCAAATGGGACTCATATATTCTCAGGCCAAACGAGTCAATATCTGGCTAGGTCGTGCTACTACGGCATCTACGGGGAAGGTCTTCGAGTTTCTACGGCTTATGACTGAGAACAAAGCTCCCAGGGTAGCTAATGGTATAGTTTGCTCTTTTAATATATATGTCAGGTTACTCTCGAACCCCCGAAAGCTTATAACACAATTTATTTTCTGCCAGCACGCATCCCTGAGCTCAGGGAGGGTTTCCACCAACTCTGTTCGGCACCATACTGGACCAGGCTTTGGACCATCCAAGAAGTCATTTCCAATGAGAACTGTTGGGTCTATCTCGGTAATGGGAAGCCAATAGAAATGATTTCTTTCAGCGTCATGCTTTACGAACTTGAGGGGGATATAAATGTGAATTGGGAGCCGCTATTCGCACCAAAAACTGGAGCCCTGTATCCGGCCTCCATGGGACGACGATCGCCCTCCATGGCGACTATTCTCCATACACCTGGGTTTACGCAACCCTTAAATATGGAAGTGCTGTATCGTCTTATGGATAAGAAGGCCCAAATCCCCCACGATTCGGTTTTCGCATGCAGGGCTCTGTTCCCTAACTCATTCGGGCAGATTTCGGTAGACTACCAGAGGGATCTGTCGGATATCTTGCGAGAACTAAGCGCTCGGGTTATTCCTGAACTCAGAGACTTGGGTGCTTTCTTGAGTCTTGTGGTCCTTTGTCTTCCGGTACCTAGAGCACCTTCGTGGGTCTTGAACTTACAGTGGGATCTCGCACCGGGCATGAATACCCCTTATCTTGGCTGTTGGTCTTCTACAACCAGGTCATTTCTGGCTCCGCATACGGCCGAGATCCTTCCGGACGGGAAGACGCTCGCTTTTAAGGGCATCATTGTCGACCATGTTGCTCTCGTCAGCGCTGAGTTTCCTACCTACAGTCCCCAGGACCAAGAAAGATGGCACATTGACGTCCGTACGCTGTTGAGGATATGGAAGGACACCTGCACTAGAGAAGGGCCCAGATACAAATTTGAAGAAGCGATGGAGTACATCCTTTTCCCGATAATTAGTGTCGCAGAGCAATTGGCAAGCGCCCCCTCCTCAGAACCTGGCGGTACTGACAACCCGTTGGAAGCACTGAAGAATATTCGCGCTGCGGAAATGTCAACATTTCGTGAGTGGATGGGTGGTCTCGACACTTCGCAATTCCGCTTCGATAACGAATACATGCTAAGCAGCACCCGCGCCGATGACTTGGTGACAACTACCCACTCACCAGCAATCAGTAACAGCTGCCTTTTCATTGCGACAAGTGGTAGGATGGGGCTAGGCAGGAATATCCAACAAGGCGATGCGATCGCCCTGATACGGGGTGCCCAGCTTCCATTCACGCTTCGGCCCGTTTTAGAGACGGCTAAGTACACTCTGGGAGAACCAGTTGTCCTGCAAGGGGTCATGTTAGGAGAAGAATGGCCTGAAGATGACCAAACGGGGATAGAAACAATCGAGGTCATCTGAAGCTGCAAAAGGGCTGATGAGCTACGTATATCTATCAGTTGTGATCCTTACTCATTTCTATCTAATTACTTATTTATTAGTTCTCTTCGTAGCCATGCATCCAGCCCCAGGCTCTCGTGAGCTGTTGTTGCACAGCTTTCGTTGGCCTGGCATGATCTGATTCTGTTCTTCGCAGTATATCTAGCATGGCCTCTTGGTCTACTCTTTCTTCAAATCTATCACCAACTGAGAATGCAAAGTTAGTACGTGTTCAGGTATTAGGCGCAGTGTTGTGGCAAACTTACACATTGCGATCCCAGTTGATGCTTCAAACATGGCTGGCGGAGCCCACTGGTTTGAGGCGCCGATGCCACATAGTCTTCTCATAAGCTCATCGATCCGTTGCTATCTTGGGTGTCAGCTCCTTGCAATACTGCGAGGCTTTGTATGAAGACTTACCGTTACTTTCTTCATGGCGGACGTCCGCTTCGTACCTACTCGGGGTATGGTTGGGTCAAACTGGGCCAAAAAGAGCTGAGCAAGCAGATGATACTGGATCCCCGTAACTAAAATCGATCATTAGCATATATATTCTTAAAATGGTTTCCCAAAAAAAAAGTCACCGACGCAGGTCGTACTTACTATGACAACTTGAATGATGCCAGATCTCTGGGAAAGCCTCCGGAGCCTCGCGTTCTCGGTAAAAGAACGGCTCGAAGGAGGAAGGGCGTAGCTCCTCCCACCTCTGACAGTGCTCGTCGAGTGCCGCCCACTGCGTCGGAGATGGCGGCGCGTCGAAACAGTAGTTCAAGACATCGGCCAGATTGACGACGGCGCGGTTCGACCACGTGTAGTCATCGGCCGGTTGGAGGGACCTGTCCACGATGAAATGATCGAGGTTAATCTTGACGCGCGACTGGCTGATGATGGCGCTGTAGATCTCTTGGCGTAGCCCAGCCCAGTAGGCGGCAGCGCTTAGGCTCCCAGGTACCATGTATTGGTCACCGATGTTCACGAATGCGTGGATGCCTAAAAGATGACCGTGGCTCTCGTTGCCAGTGATAGCTAGTGTCTCGTGTTAGCGAACTTGGAAATTCATCTGAGAGAACAATCGGAGCGACTTGCCATCCATCTCCTCAAGCATACGCAGAATCTGAGTAATTGTTAGTGGTGTTCTGGCAGACCAGGAGGACTGAGACTTACTATAGTTGCTGCGAAGAGGTTCTCGTCAGATAACCCGCCGGCCGCATCATCGATCTTTGGTATTAGTTGAGTGAGGCACTCATTGTGATAGCGGTTCGAGGCGAGCGGGTCATACGAACTCGTCCGGCTGAGGTGGCGAGCTGCGATGGCGAACGTCGCCTTCAGCAGGATCGGGTAGGTACCCACCCGCTGCGGTACCACAAGCTCAAAGTTGCGTAAGGGGTCGCATGTGTCGAGCTATACTGTCAGCCGAAGTAGTTATTCGCGGGGCTACTTGATTAGAACCTACACATATGGCGATGTGCTGTATGTAATGCCGAAACAGATGTGCTTCTTCCCTGGTCATCGATGGTCGCGGGGCACGTTTACCGACATTGGGCTGCGGCATGACATGTGTTATGGGGTACTGCGGTTCGCTGGCATAACTGCGGGTTACATGCTGTAGGGAAGGCTGGTTTCCCGTCATATCGATAGAACCCGGTGATCTATTTGGAGACTCCTCGGGGCCGCTGCCGGGCGACAGGAGACCTTGAGCTCGCCCAGAGAACGAAGACGCGTTGGCAGCTCCATGGTGCAGACCACGACTGTGATTTGCCGGATCAGAAAGCCCAACAGGTTCCTCCAATGCATTGCTTGTTTCGAACGAGGTGGAAGAAGCGCTGTTCAGGAGATGGCGCGCAGGCTCATCTTCCGATGCACGGCCAGAGACGAGAGCTGACGTCTCATCGACGTACGTCACTAATCCTGTCAATTAAGCGGAACTTGACAATGATGAGAGAGATGGAAAGCTGCTGACATTGTCTCGGAGGTTCCAGCCATTTCTGCCCCCTGCCAAATGAGTCTGCGAAACATGGGATTAGTTGGACTGAAGGGACGACATGGGCAATTGACAAGTTTCAGTTACCTTTGCTAAGCTTGAATTTGTATGCGACTCTGCATTCGTTGCCCGAGGTGATACACCTTGAGCACTTTGGTGTTAAACGATCGCATCTCAAGTGGTTTTCACGACACGGCAGACTTTAGGTAGTGAGAATTAGCTTTCAATCGCGCTGATCATTCGACCCGACGATGATGGATGGCATGGGGAGAGCGAAACAGGCAGCAGGCAACAGACAACCGGAAACAGGGGAAAATGAGCTGTTAGTTACCATGGGGCAGCGAGGAGCTCCACCTGCGCTGGTGAAGGCATTCGTAGAAGGATCTGTCATCGGTCGGTCGCGAATCTAGAAACAATGCACAAGACAAGCATATGTCATCTCATCTCTGTGCATACATAGCATGGCACCGTCGATAGCTTCGGGAGTTGAGATGGACACGGCAAAAGGCAATTCGGGTCCCCCTCGATGGGGAGATCTGGGGATTGGGACTTGGGAATTGAGCAGTTTTCGGCGTGGAACCCGACCAGGGACGGCGAAGTGACTGGTGGCTGCTGCGAAAAGGGCGAGGACCGCCGAAACTACCCTGGACTTGCACTGGCTTGGCGTTAGGGTTGAGCTAGATCGGCGAGAATTCCTCTTTCTGGTTGGGGGATCCATAGGCCTCCCACCCTGGCCGTCGACAGAATGGAGGAATCAAGTCAACTCGCTTGTTTCGAGCAGTGTTTGCTTTATTTAAGCTTAATTCGGCTGATGATCCTCCCCCGCATGTTCTATAGCCCATTACCCCGGATTTTTGGACGACGGTTTGTGTCTCTGATATAGTTGACGAGTATAGCATCACTCTGGATGGCCTCTCCCAGTGTCCAAGAGCATCGCAAGTCTTGTCTTCCCCACTAGAGGCGACACCGCTCAATGTAGAATGTGGAGAAATGCTAGGGAGGAAATGGATTCGACTCGGCACAAGCCCATTTGAAATTTCTCCTGCTTTCTAGCGTAGCCGTAATCCCCAAATCGGTCTCCCGTTCGCTGTTCTCGTGTCTTCCATCTTCAACTTTGCTTCTTCCGTTGATGTGACCTTGGGATGAGTCGCGACAACCACACAACCCACACCGTCCCTATTAATCTACTAGCTCTTTCTTGCTCGCCTGGCGACAAGAACATTTAGATCTAGAGTTACCATCAAAAAGGGTACTCCGGTCGCGTTGATTGAGAATAAGAAACTGGTGTGCGGGGAATAAGCTTACGCGAGAGAGACACACACACCGAAGACACGCCATCATGGCTTCTTCGACTCCTCCCGCCAAACAAGATGCCATCTTGGAGGGCAGCAGCCCGTACCCCTCGGCTGCCAACGAGAAGAGGGAGTACTCCGACTCCGAGGTCCGGCCCATGAGCGACCTGATCCGGGACGCCAAACTGGCCACGGAGAAGGAGCACTCGATGAGCCTGTGGCAGGGCATCAAGCTCTACCCCAAGGCCATCGCCTGGAGCGTCCTCATCTCCACCTGCATCGTCATGGAGGGGTACGACGTCTCGCTCGTCAACAACTTCTACGCCTTCCAGCAGTTCAACAAGAAATACGGCGAGCAGCTGCCCGACGGCACCTACCAGGTCCCCGCGGCGTGGCAGTCCGGCCTCAGCAACGGTGCCACGGTGGGCGAGATTATTGGTCTGCTGATCAACGGCTGGGTCTCGGAGCGCTTCGGCTACCGCTACACCGTCATCGCCTGTTTATGTCTGGTCATCGCCTTCACCTCCATCTTCTTCACGGCGCAGAACGTCGTCGCGCTGCAGGTCGCCGAGATCCTATGCGGTATCCCTTGGGGCGTCTTCCAGACCATCACTATCACGTACGCGTCCGAAGTCTGCCCCGTCGCGCTTCGGGGATACCTGACCACCTACATCAACATCTGCTGGGGCATTGGCCAGGAGATCGGTATCGGTGTCATCATGGGCAACCTCTGGCGCACCGACGAGTGGGCCTACCGCATCCCCTACGCCCTGCAGTGGATGTGGCCCGTCCCGCTGATCGTGGGCATCTACTTCGCGCCCGAGTCGCCCTGGTGGCTGGTGCGGAAGGGCAAGCTCGAGGACGCCAAGCGGTCGCTTCTCCGCCTGACGACCAAGCGCGCCGACTCGGACTTTGACGCCGACGAGACTGTCGCCATGATGATGCACACGACGGCCCTCGAGGCCAAGATCACGAAGGGCGCGAGCTACCTGGACTGCTTCAAGGGCACCGACTTGCGCCGCACCGAGATCGTGTGCATGGCGTGGGCCATCCAGAACCTCAGCGGCAACTCCTTTTCCAACTACTCGACCTACTTCCTCGAGCAGGCCGGCATGTCGGCCGACAAGGCCTACTCCTTCGCCCTCGGCCAGTACGCCATCAACTGCGTCGGCGTCTTCGGCACCTGGACCCTCATCACCATGGGCATCGGTCGCCGCAGCCTCTACCTCTACGGTCTCAGCTTCCTCTTCTGCATGCTGCTCGTCCTCGGCTTCCTCGGCCTGGCCCCGGACAAGCAGGCCAGCTCCATGGCCACCGGCAGCATCATGCTGGTCTGGGCCCTCGGCTACCAGCTCACCGTCGGTACCGTCTGCTACTCCCTCGTGGCTGAGATCTCCACCCGACGTCTGCAGATCAAGACTGTCGTCCTGGGACGTGTTCTCTAGTAAGTTTACATACTACCCTGATTCCATACTACTATTACTACTAGACCAAGTAGCTGACCTGTGAAACAGCAATATCGTCGCTATCATCTGTGGAGTCCTCACGCCTTACATGCTCAACCCCGGCGCCTGGAACTGGAGCAACTTTGCCGGTTTCTTCTGGGTAAGTCTTATCCGCAGCCCCACGGCCGACCCCTCCTCTCTTCAAACCAGCCTAACATCATCTCTACTAGGCCGGCATCTGCTTCCTGTGCCTCGTGTACTCCTACTTCCGCATCCCCGAGCCCACGGGCCGCTCCTTCGCCGAGCTCGACCTTCTGTTCGAGAAGGGCATCAGCGCCCGCAAGTTCGCCACGACCGAGATCAACGTCTTCGACGAGCACGTTGACCCGGCCATGGCGCAGAAGTACCGCGACCAGATCGCCATCACACACATGGAGAAGCAAGTTTAAGAACGAATTTGATTGATGATCTAAACGGATATCATGATTTCACTATTGCTGCTGCTACTGCTCCTGCTTGGATTATGGGAACCCATGGCAGAGAGAAAGCGTTTTTATTTATTAACGACTATGAATGACCATATGTAACGAGATATAACACCATTTAATTAACCAAACACCATAATAATATCAAGAAGAGAGCTTCTGAGTTCTCTTTGCACACATTTTGAGGCTTGTCCGTCCCGAGATTGGTGATCCTGTTCCCGTCCGAGGCAGCAAAACCTGTTCAGACCACCTGAGAGATCCTTCCCAGGTTCGTATCACCATGAATCGTGCATAACCCCCTCTTCAATAGCCGGAGCAAGCGCAGAAGGAAAACTTTCTTCATATAGGACAGATACATGTCTCCATATCCCTCGCTCGCTCGCTCGCTCTTTACACGAACTCCCAGCCCTCTTCTTCGGCCTCCTTGATCTTGAGCTGCTCCGCCTCCTCAGCTTCCTTAATCTTGAGCTTCTCCAACTCCTCCGCCGTCTTAGCGACTTCTTGGTCCTTGTCCTTGTCCTTGGCAGCAGGTTCCTGCTCCTTCTGCTTCTGCTGCTGTGTCTTCGGCTGTCCCCTTGTTCCCCGATGCGTTTTCCGCGCGGGGGACGTGCTATCCACGGCCAGAGCCGGGTACCACGTCCAGAGCTTGACGGCGCCGAACTCCTTGAAGCCCAGCTTGGTCAGCAAGCCCATGGCGGGCGGCGAGGCCGTCAGGGTGGCGACCTGGTACCCCAGGCTGCGGGCGTCGTGCATGGCGTAGGCGACGAGGGCCTTGCCGATGCCGCGGCGGCGGTAGTCCGGGTGGACGAACAGGGAGTGGATCGACGCGATGCCCTCGTGGCAGTGCAGGTAGCCGGTGCCGATGCACTCCTCGCCCCGGCGTGCCGCGAACATGCGGAACTGGCCGCGCGGGACCGAGGTCGCCACGCGCGCGTACACTTTGGTCCAGTGCAGCACGTCGCACTCGGGCGCGCTGTGGGCCCACGTGCTCACCCAGGCGATGATGCCCAGCGAGCTGATGGGCTCGACGATGATGCCCTCGGGCAGGCCGAACAGCAGGGGCGACGGCCGGCGCGGGGCGAGTTGGGGCGGGAGGCTGTGGACGCCGGCTGTGACGTCGATAACGGGCCGCTGGGACGGAGGTGGTAGAGGGGAAGAGGAAGGGTTTATGCTCTTGCTGAAGTCGAGGACGGAGGTGTTGGTCAGGTCGGCGCACAGGATGGGCTCCTCCTCCTGGCACGCAAACCCGGAGCTCTCGAGGACGCGCTCGAGGTTGTCCTGGTGGTGCGGGCCCGTGACCCAGCTGAATCGCTGTAGGCGGCGGCGGAAGCGGTTCTTGACCATGTTGACGGCCTCGCACTGCTCCGAGGGCGGGATGGTCTGGTGCTCGAGGCCGTTGTGGTCCTGAACTAGGGTGCTGGCCATGGCGAGGTTGGCGTTGCCAGGCTGCGTGTGCTGCTGCGCGGCCTGTTGCAGGTGCGGCGGGGCCTCCCACCAGCGAACGTGCCAGTCATGCCCACCATAGAACTTCTCCTCAACGCCGACGGCCTGGTTGACGTGCTTGGTCAGCTCGGCCTTGTTCTTGACGTAGAGCTGCTGCAGCTGCTCGTAGGTCAACGATGATAAAGCAGGGAACGAGGTCGAGGGCGCGGGTAAGGGCGCGGAGACGCCGGTGGGAGGAGATGCCATCCTTTTGCCCGAGCCCGAAGTGCGAGTGCTACTGCTTCCTTCTTCTCTTTTCCACATTTCCCGGTGAGAGTCTCTATCCTTCCACGGAATACGATGTAGTAGATATGTATACAATTGGGTTGAATTTCAATATTATACGGAGAAAGAAGGTGGATAATCAAAACTAAATGAAAGATCACGATAGTTCTCCTCGTCAGGCATATGTTTCTGGTACGATTGATGAGGCTGAGATCGGATGAAGAAACAACCCCTCGTGATCAAAAAGATGGGCAAATAGATGGAGGGACGGACTTTCAGTCGAAAAGACCCCGCATTGCTTTGTCGCACACACGTGAGTAAGGGTGAGAGAGCTCCCTAGGACAGATTGTCTCTAGGTAAGTAGGGCCTCAGGAAGCTCAGGTAAAAGCCAGACAGGGCTGGCGTGGTATGGCATGTAGCTTTGATGGGTAATGTGCTCACTGGACATTCCAGTCCTTACATTGACTAACCTAGATGTAATCAGTACCTCATGCCGCCGGGGTATGTGAGAGCTGAGCAGCTGAGGGGCTCTACACACGTACACGTAGGCAGCAGGGAATAGTCCGATGGCGCATTTTAGAGCTTGGGTAGAGCTGCAAGCCACTCACACCAACGCCAGGTCGACAGAAGGTAAAAAAGCTCCGAATCACCGAACCATCATCACCCAATCGACGGGAATGCGGTTCAATCCTGCTCCATTCAACTCAAATCGACCCAATCCATCCATCCAGGTCCAGATCTGATTCAATGTCAATTGAAGAATAGCCAGTGAGAAGTGACACTGATTAATATACTTACTGGATACTCGTATATATCAAATTGGTGAAAGCTCTCACCTACCTACTTGGTCGGTCTATTATTAGACTCGGGCTCGGCAGTAGCAGCAACATCATCTCGAGCCTTAACGAACTCAGTTTCGAACCCGAGTCCACTCTCCTGCCTCACCACTCCGAAGACGCTACTTGAGTCCAAGCTTCGCCCACTTCCTCCCTCCGCGCTCTCTCGCCATTCGTTGGCCTTCTTCAGGTTCCCCAGAGCTCGCTGCCCAACGTGTAAGCTGACACCCTCGCGCTCCGCAATCTCAACACCATGGCCCACGTCCTTGATTGCCAGCTGCAGGTCGGACCACGGCTTATGGTCTGGTCCGGGGCAGTAGACGCCTGTCGTCATGCGGATTGAGTCCGAGTGCATCACGGGCCCAAAGTTGAGCTCCAGTAGGCGCTCCAGGGTAGCTTCCGGCAGTCCCGTCTTGGCGGCGAAAACGTGCGCTTCTGCGATGATCTGCATCAACGACGCCATGAGCAGGTTCCTAGGCATGGTAAGTGTCCAGCTCATCGGTCAACAAATTTCAATCACTAGCTCGATGTTCGTTTCCCCATCTCTGGTTTTCGTCTGTCGTATGGGACGATAAAGGAGCACACTTCACTTACCCTGTTGTCTTCAGAAGACTGGCTTTCTCGGGCTCCTGCCCCACAACCAAGACCTCTCGCGCAATCACCCCTTTCAGCAAGGGGGACACAGCACCTAAAGCGGCATCCGGCCCAGCAAACCCGGCCAACAGTTGCCCAGCTTCGGCGACGGGCGTGGCTCCGAAGACGGGCATGGCCGCAAAGTGCGCCCCCTTGGATTTCAGTGTGGCCGCCACTGCCCGCGTCGTATCGGGATGGACGGTCGTTGTGTCCACAACCACCTTTCCCGTTGCATCCCCAGACTGGACAATCTGATCCACGATAGAAATGACCGCATCGTCTGCACTTGACTGGATCGAGGAATTAAGTTAAGTACGATCAGTCTTTTCCCGGCTCCTTCAGCTGTTTTGTCGAGCCCGGCCCGGGAGATGTGTAAGTGACTCACCGATATGAAGACAATGTCGCTGTCGCGTGCCAGTTCTGCAATGGACTCGTACTTCTTCGCTCCTAGTTCCTCCAATGCCGCGCAACGTGATGCTGTGCGGTTATACACGCGCAGGGGCGGCTGGTCCTTTCCGGCCGTGGTAAGGTGCTTTTGGACGTTCTTCGCCATGGCGCTTCCCATGCTGCCCAGGCCGATCCAGCCCACTGATTTCGGGCCACCAGCACCGCCTGACTGAGATGACGATGCCATGACTTTATTTCATACGAATATATGAAATCGTAATTAACCACTTGAGTGAGGACTTATTGGGAAGAAGACGACTGGCAAGCGGTCTTATATTAGTAGATGTCGGCTGCCTTACATCCCCTTCCACTCCACTCTTGAACATGACTGTCGGGGTCCTTGAGCGGGGCTCGGTGCTAATGACTCACAAAAGTTCGGCGACCGACCTTCCGGGTCCGGTGCGAAGTCCGGTTGATGCTACGGTTTTAGCTCAATTCGCTGTTCCTGGCACCTAGACTGGTCTCCCCGGTATCCTATGCGAACCAGCCTATTGGCCCTTCTACCTCTATCTCAAATCTCAAAGCCACTATACAATGCTCCGTGATTAACACTTCCAACCTACCGGCCAGTCAATGCTTGAGGCAAGTCTCTCAGGGGAGATTGGGTTACCAACTCTACTTGTAACTTTTCTATATCATAATGGCTATACATGTCACTACTATGATGCTCTGTGCCTAAAGTTGCACATGCCATAATGTCCACGTAGCAAAACTCTTGGGTTGTTCCTGCTACATCGCACATAGGAACAAAATTCAGTACTTTGGCGGGTATCTGTGCTTGGTATGCCTTAGACAGCATTCCATGATGAACTGTTACACTCCCCCTTGCATTCGTTGGATGTTCAGTAAACAACCTTGGATACAGGAATCAAACGTTAGGCAACGGTAGGCCTACGTCAAGTCGCCTGACTCCCTTGCAGATTTGGATGTAGAAAGGATACCGCGATATTCAGTCCGTGGACACTGGCTTCGAGGAAGCTGCTGGGGATGACTAGACAGTTAATGATGAATCATTGCTCCTCTTATTGTTGTTCTTTTTGAGTCACATCTTGGGCAGATTCTCCCCAAATCGCTACTCTCCCTATCCAGACATAATTGCAAGTTATATAAGATACAGCCCAGACAACCACAAGATTCATGTCTGCCACCTGGGTTAAGTACGTTATTTTGATCAGATTACAGTCTTCGGAGGCCAAGGAACCAGGTCTCACCATGGTAAAGGGGTCAGCAAACTGCTGCAGCAAACGCATAGGGATAGTAAAGGTAGGAAGCTACAATCAAAGGCATGTTGTCATACTTTCCTTCCTTGGGAGGGTCTCGATCTCTGTTGCACATGTTGATAGTAAAAATTTAGGTACTTAAGGTAAGTTAGCAGGTGCTGTCTGAAGAGCTTGCCTCTATCACGTTTGCACTTACATGTTAGGTATTCAAGGGCTCTTCTCTGATATGATGCTGATGGCTCCTTCCCATGCCTGGAACGTTGTTAGATAATGGTCTTGTGCTTCTATCATTTCGGTCACACAGTCATACTGCATTCATCTCCCTCGCATCAACTACATTCAATGCCGCTTACCAGAGATCTTCATTTCACCTCTATTTAAATAAGCAACACCTCTTCAACCTGACCCTGCAACCATCAACCTTTTCCCTTTTCTCTTCCTCAACGCCAACTCGGACCTAAAGTGCGATTGTCTCCTTCCACTCGTACTTTACTACCTCCACTATCCACTTCTGCAGCACATCGTTTGCATACCCATTCAGCCGCCATCATGAAGCTGTTCGCTCAGGCCCTTGCCTTCCTGTCCCTTCTCCTGGGTGTTGCTGCCATTGGCGGCGACGGCTTCCCTCCCTACGGCGCCCCTGGAGACAAGCAATGCATCGACATCCAGGTCAGTTGATTCACGAAGCGCATGCCTGTTGGCCAGGCAAACAACCAGGCAAACACACGTTTCCACTGACCTGTTTTTTTTCT
This sequence comes from Apiospora arundinis, assembly GCA_039105305.1. Classification (NCBI taxonomy): domain Eukaryota; kingdom Fungi; phylum Ascomycota; class Sordariomycetes; order Amphisphaeriales; family Apiosporaceae; genus Apiospora; species Apiospora arundinis. Next base: position 1,125,138 of record JAPCWZ010000006.1, read on the forward strand.
TAACAGATGGTTGACGGTCTTTCGGTCAAAGCCAAATGCCCTACCTACCAGCCTGACAAGCTCTACCTTTGCAGTGAACTGGTGAGTAATAAGCACCGTTTGTAGACATCCTGTACAATTACCATCGCTAACCGGGTGGAAAAGGATCTGAACAAGTGCTACGCCAACCAGAACGGCGTACTCACGCCACGACAGGAGTAAGTGATCACCAGCCACAACCTTTGTCCTGCGTTCCGTTATGCGGCAGGGGAAAGAAAACCGAGCTGACATGGATTCTAGCGGCAACTTCGGCAGCAGTTGCAGAAACTGCAGATTGACTGGCACCAACTTGCAGTGCGAGTGCGTGATTGATCCCTCGAAGCCCGACCAGACCTGGCTCTCCAGCGTCGACACCGGTAAGTCTAGAATACTGATGTACACCAACATGTTTTGAAGTTCATGTCAGCTAACCACTTGTCTGGCTAGATAACGACATTGAGAATGCCAACGGTAACATGGGCTGCTTCTACCGGGACGGTTTTGAGTGTCAGATGTGAGACTAGACTCTGGATGCTACTATGATCGCCTGCGATCCGCTAGAAAGAAAGGTTAGGGAAAGACACATCGACGTCCAGGTCTATATTTCATAGAAGCCAAACACTTGTACGCAAGGGCAGATGAATATATAAGTACATGGAAGTCCAAGTTGGTAGGCCAGTTTTGCCGAGATGCCAGAATGCTGTGAAGCCAGTACAGCAATACTTATAATGAATTTTTGACAGTACCTTAGCTGCCACCCTGATAGTAGATGAAAAATTGATTGTGCGTAACTGATTGACCTTGTCCACCGCTACTAGCACTCGATTGTTTGTCCCTTGGTAAAACTCCCAACCCCAGGTTGCCAACCAACAAGCACTACACTCCATCAAGAAAATCCAATTCCAACAACACACGTCTGCAACTGTTGTTTCTTCCCTCCCATTCCCATCCCGAATATTTTCTGTGATCTTCACAGTACTCTTCTTATCAAACAACCTTTCCCACCTCCAAGACGCACTAATCGACAAGATGAAGATGCTCATTCAGATCCTTGCCCTGATGGGTCTCCTCATGGGTGCTGCCGCCAACTTCACGGCCTACGCCGACCCCGGCCAGTGCGAGGTGATTCAGGTACGTTAACGCTCAGAATCCTTGAACATGCTTGCAAGGGAAAGACACGCAACTAACCTCTTTCTTCATCTGCAAAGCAATGGCATGTCTATTCCGTCATCGCTGACTGCCCCAAGCCTGACGGCACTTGGCAGTGCAGCATTCTCGTAAGTGAACACCCCAGTGCCTCCTTTGCCCTCCCATGTTGCAGTCTATCCCAGTTACTAACGAGGCCGGAAAGGATCTCGACAACTGCTACGCCAACTACAACGTCGCCAATATCAGCACCATCACTCCCCAGGAAGAGTAAGTGATGAAAATGTGGTTAATTAAATAGCCAGATCCCCTCTTCCTAAGCATATTTGCTCAGCAAAGGTTTTCTAACATCATGACAGCGGCAAGTACAGCGCCACTTGCAATGCCTGCTACTGGGAGAATACCGAGATGTACTGCTACTGCTCGCTCTGGGTCGACGGGGTATACGAGTTCATGCAGTCCAAGATCGATACGAGTAAGTGGAAAACGTTTGCTACTTTTCAACACAAGGTCTTACACCTACATGGATGGGAACTGGTAGACCATTAAGTGACGAGGGAGTGAATATTGGCTAATGACTGGGTGTACCTTTTAGATGATCTCCTGGTCAACGCCAACGGCTTCATGAAGTGCTTCGACCGCGTCGCCTCCAAGTGCCCGCAGGGCATCGCCCCTACTGGATACGTCCCTCCTGAGGTCGTGACCGTTACCGCTGACGTTACTGCCACCGCTACCGCTATGGCCACTGCGAGCAGCGAGGCGCGTCTGAAGAAGAATGGTTTCCAGGCTTGATTTCGAGGAAAGCGATTCATGGATCCAATGTTGATGCTACACTCAAAGTTATCCAAAAGTTGGGTTTGCAAACTGGTTTCTTGAGATTCGTGCAGATGGTGCACAAAGTTGATAGCGGTTCTGACGATGGATCGCGCTGGATATCTTTTTGAGAGTACGTAGAAGCTCTCTTTGGGTTAGACAATACACAGTGCCTTCCCTCCTACAAGCCTCATTCGCAAAATAATGTTCTTTCTTCTTCGTGATAGGGCAAAGCTTGCCGTTCTCATGTTTACGGATGTTTATTGATGTGATACTGGTATCTCGATGTAAAAATGTATGAACACAATCCTAACAAGCTGCAAAGCATGACTGTGAAACCTCCCAGCAAGCCCAACGAGGTACTCGTATCTATAGTTTAGGCACATACTGCCTAAATATTCTTAGAACAAAGCAAAAGATGCTTGATTATCACCAGTCTGCATGCTCTCAGGGTTGACTTACGCCCTGGAAACTGCTCGGCTGCTGGCTCAGTAGCTCCCAACCCGCACGTTCCCTGGCACCTTCTCGGACATATCCGTCGATTCCGCGGCTCGTTGCTGCTGTAGCAGTTCCATATCACGGACCAGTACGGAGAAGTAGCCTCTACCACCGCCTACAGACACCGCGAACAAGGGATATTGGTTAGCCAATACCGAACTGTGTATGGAGTGGGTACCCTTATAGTGCAAGGCCACCGGACCGGACCGATCCAGCCCGTGTGAGAAAGCAACGTTGTTGCCTGACCTGACTTACAGAACTCCTGCGCATAGCCGCTGCAGCGGGAATTGCACTCCCCGTCATCCACTAGGTAGTGCGTGGGCGGGACGCGGGTCCCGCACAGGCAGCGGGTGCCGTTGGTGAGCCCGACGACCCACTGGTCGATCTGGCGGCAGCGCTGGGTGCAGAGGCCGCGCGACTGGTAGATGTTGGAGCCCATGTCGACCAGGCCGACGGGGTCGGAGAAGCAGCCGACGTAGTTCAAGTTTGCTTGGACCACCACGACCGCGGTAGCCGGCAGGAGAAGGTACGTCGGGAACTGTCGAAGGGACCGCATCGTGCGTTGTGCTAATAGGTGAGAACTAAGAAAGATTATCGGCTCGGAAAGGAGTATGAACAAGCCTTCAAAGAGTTATACGCCGTATTAGTTCGCCGCGGCGTCTGTTTGGGATATTTCATCCTTCTGCCTGATTGGTACATGGGATGCCATGAAGTTAAGTTGAGTCACAATCTGGAATTACGTCATGGGCGTAGTAAGCTGTTCATATCACAACTAGCTTGTGCCGGCCGACATATTACATATTAGCGACTTCGATGCATGGACCCAATTTGTTCGTCAAGGGTTGGCTGATGATATGCGTAGTAAACATGATTGCAAGGGGGCTAGGCGCCAGGTTTCCTCGATCGGAGTCGGTTCTCATAAGTTCGCTTCGATATCAGTCTCGAGGTCATTGCTATGTTGCTGAGCAAACCTCCTTTTAAAGTATTGGGGTTGGCCTACAATTCTTAACCTAGCATGGATGTGAGACGTTGATTCTAGCATTGACCTGATCCCAAATCCCGAATAGGGGTCGGCCGGCGGAAAGTGATATTGTAAAAATCGTCTCGAGGGAGAATGTACGTCCTCAACGCCACTGGCTACTAACTTTCCGCGTTCCGATCTGTCCATGATGCTTTGCATCCTGGTAGCTCGGTGCCTGATGGAGTTCATTACGGACTCCGACCTTGGACCGTTGAGAGGAGACGCACATGAAACGTACGTTTGACGCACTTTTACCCATGCCCTACAGATGGACCACAGAGACGCCTCTCGCCTTCTAATATCAATGTCAGGCTGCCGGGTCTATAACAGATCATGGTATGTAGGGGCAACAATGTTATCAGGAGTTGAAAATTGGTGTATTCAGAACAGCCGTTCCGTTGCATGATCCAGTCGGATCCGCAAGGCGCAGGCCGCAGCGCCTGTGGGGATGCTTGGACCCAAGTCCTCGAATGTCTTCCGGACTCTGATATCCGTTCTCAGTTGCACATCGAGAAGAGTACTTCTAGCCATTGCTTCCCGAAGAGGCGCCGTAATGCATTTAGCTCTCTGCTTATCGCCTCCCAATGCAGAGCCATCTATCGTACATGTTGCGGTTCATTATATAGTGTACAGTGGCGGTCGATGTCGTTGTCCGCTAACCATTTCTCATTTCCATCATTGTCGGTATTTCGTTTATGCGCTGCGGATTGGGTTAGATTTATGGTAAGTGACGTAGAGCATTGCGGGAAAACTCACGGGGTGAGGAGGAGTTCCGCCCACGAGGTCGACAGGAAAGCCACGGCGGCCTGGGAAGGTAAGTTAGCAACCGGAATTTTTGTTGATTCCTGACCGGAAGGATATCCATACACCAAAGACTGCGACGCTTCGGACGACGGCAGCGTTCTCCGCCGAAGTGACGGCATCGAAGGTCTGGCCAAAGATGCCCTTGGGGGCGCGGCGACCGCCACCGAGAGACCGTTGAGGAGCCATTTTGAATTGAGTATTGATCGTATATGCGACGACTGGGAGTGGTGGCTGTGGTTGTTCGGGTGCGTATGCGACGGCGGGATCGGAGAGTGGATGTGGTGGTGGGTGATTATCAAGGGCGACGACGATGATGGAATCCAACGATAAAAAAGCTTCGCATCATTCAGCGGAGACGGACAGGGCAAGCTTGGACGGCTCCAAGGTTCCCGCCGATAACGATAAAGAGGGTACGTACCTTAGGTAAACAAAAGGCGGGGCTTTAACGGGAATCTCCGAAACTTGCCCTCCTCTCACCCAATGGCGTCACATCATGACATTAATATGTATTTCCGAAGCTGGAATGTCATCAAGACCTCCGACTGCACGACTTTAAAAGGGAGCCTTTCTTCTCTGATTGAGAGTTGAACTGCCAATCAATTGACTATCTGCTATCTAGTCTACAACCATCCACACTTTACTGAATCATAGAGACCAAATTTAAGGATGGCCGACACCCCACGACACGCCAACGCGGGCGGCTTCGTCCCACCCACACTCCCATCACCTGCCCCTAGCACAGCTTCCAGTCGCGCCGCTTCTGGCTTGCCTCATCCAAGATCGAAACCCCTCGTCCCGGGCTCGCGCAAAGAAGACTACGCGCGCAAGTACGCCGAGAGCCGCCTCCTTCACATCTCGAGGCGCTACGTCAAGAAACACGGCATCCCCGACCCGTCTGACACCGTCAAGGGCTACGACAACTTCGAAGAATTATGCCACGACCTCGAGGAGGTGATACTTGTGCTGTGGTTTACGGGAACGCCTAGCATCCAGGTGCCATATCTCCTCAACATCGCCCTGGCCTTCACAGACTACATCGAAGCGTTCGAGCCGGCCCCGACAGCGACGTTCCTCCTGCTCAAGAAGCTCGACCACTGCTTCGCGAGCCTACTCCAAGGCAAGGACATCCGGACGGGCGAGACGCTTCCCGGTTTTGAGCAGGGCACGCGAAAGGGCATGACCAAGACGGACATGGTGCGCTGCAAGAGCCTGGCCGAGCAGACGCGCCTGCTGATCGCCGTGGTCATGAGCAACGTCGACGAGGTCGAGACCTATCTGCCCGAAGAAGACGAGTACGTGCCGCCTTCGCGGAGCGACCCAGAAGCAACCCCGCACGGAGAGAAGAGGAAGCGCATTATGGAAAGCGAACCCGAAACTCCGGCAAAGGCGGAAGAGGAAGAAGAAGATGATGATGATGAGATCAAGGAAGAATCCGAATCATCACCAAAGAGACGGAAGACCATATCACCCGACAACAACAAATCAGCGGCTATCTCTCCCCTCGTCAAGCTGGAAGACGGGAACGCGACACCTGCGCATTCTGCACTTTTCTCTAAAGAGAGCCTCACGGGGATGGAAGCGTCGAAGACTGACGGAAAGTTCCACTTTGCGCTCGAGGATGAAGATGATGATGACGATGAAGACAGTGTTAATGGTACTGGAGGCTCAAGCATTGGCGAGACGTCGACAGCGGTGCCTGCTGCCCAGGCGCGGACACCACCATATCCTATCGCCACCGATGAGCCGGTGGACATACCACCTGATGCCTATGAACCAGATGACGATGAAGACGATGACGAGGAGCTTCACATGAACGTTGCAAAGGTCTATGAAAAGACACTAGTCGAATTGGGCAGGACTCTTGGAGAGCCCATAATAGGGTATTAGTCTCTGGCTGGCTTTCGAGTTTTGTGTCTACTGAACAGAGGGGAAAGGCGTCTTGGATTTCAGGTGATTTATCCCTGGTTTGCATTTATGATTTATTAGATACCCAAATGCATGTGGTGAGAGTTTGGGAAGGCAGTAGTAGGGTCTATCCGGCCAATTCTACGGTATGCAACATTATGATATACATTCGTAGAGACAACAACTGAAGCAATGCTATGGATGGCTTGATAGTCTGGCACCACATTAGTAGGATCGTATCCGATCAAGGCTAAGATATGATCCATAACACGTAGAACAGAGTTATGGATAGTCTGGCAATTCATAGCTGAAATTTGAACTTCACTATGTGTGCATCTCATTTTGGCCCCTTTTGGCTCTCTATTCATTCATGATCCCTAGTAACACGATGGAAGTATAGGTAATCAGACAACCAGCTTCAAACCGCGTTGTCTTCACTTCTATTAATATTCGATGATCGACGGGATAAGGACCACATCCAGGTGGGCGGACCTCTCATTTCAGCTGCAATTATGACGGACCAACAGCATTGGTTCGGACACTTATCAGTTTTCGTTGGCTCGCAGAATCATGCGACGGCGCTGTGATTGGTCTTGCTGATAAATTACATATGCGCAGTAAGCACGTCGCGAAGCGGGACACACTGCAACTGGACGCCCACGTGCCCCAAGGAGACCTGTCAGCGCAAACTCTCAGCCAGCCTCACGTTGCTCTTCCAGGCACGAGACGGGGGACGGCAGTTGTTGCTATGTGTGCTACGGACAGAGGATACAGACCCCTTATCACAAAGAGCGACGACCAGCAGCCCGTTAGAAGAGATAGACCCAAGACTCGTAACACTGAAAGTATTAGAGGTCCCATCCGAGTCACGTCACGGGCCACATTCTTTCGCGCAAGGGCTAAGGATCTCGGTTCTGTTGCGATGTGGGGTTAGGCTAGGGTAATTATTCCCCTCCCTCCAGAACTGCCTCCCCGTGCGCCCTGGGGTTTTCGGCGGGATAAAGAGATTCAAGCAAATGCGACTTCCCATGCGACAAGACACAACAAGACTGGGCTGGCTGACAAGGGAGGTGGACTCAGCAGTTCAAGGGTTCGATCGCATGCGGCATCTATTTGCTACCTGTTGTTTGCACTTGTCCATGTCTTTCTCCAAGTTACGAGTCGGCCAACCCAAGGTTTGCTTGACTCGTGAACGAGTCGGACCGCTCTAGACTTCTTATTCTTAGCTGAACAAGAGTGGATGCATACCCGACACGGACACGGCATGGTCACAGCTTACAAGTCACATTATCCTGAACAACCATAAAAAAAACCTGATAGACTCGCCAGAGCGTATGAAGAGTGAGCAGTATCAATACCCAAGTAAGCAGCAGTGGTATAACATCTCGTTTGGTAATAAGAATCGACACCCTCGATGCAGCCTGACGTGAGAGCCGCCCAGTTGGGCACTGCCAGGGACACACTTGGCCGCGTTTGGCAGCTTGATCGTCTCAACATACGTCTTTTTTCCCTCGCCCGGTACACCCATCATATCATGTAGGCTTGAGGCAAAGTAGTCATGATACCTACCTGGGTAATTCGCCCGTGCGGATCTTTTCCGTCTCACGAAACGAAACCTACCAGGCATTCATGCATTGGATGCACCCGTCGCATCGGGGGGCTTGTGGCCAGGTTTCCTTTTCTGCGCCTTGGAAGCTACAGGAAGCACGCAGGAAGGTAGACCTGCAGACCTGTGACCAGAAAGAAAAGAAAAGGACAAAAACTGTGACCTGCCTGCCTACCTCCAGAAACACCCCTGGGGCTGCATATTGAGCTAGCCATGGCCCGACATGAACCAGCCTGATGGAATGATGAATGGCCTCTCTGCCTCTCTCTCTTATTAATGGCAGTGCTACAACACAATCCCGCCAGCAGCCAGCGTACTTTGCTTTTGGCGCTTGTCTCGAAGAACCAATCCCTTTCCTGTCCTGCCCCCCTTCCCCCTTCCCCCGGTCTCCCCCGTCCCTGGCTCTTTCTAGGCTTGCAGGGGGGGGGATTTGCTTTTTAGTAGTTAGGTAGTAGTAGTAGCAGTAGTAGTAGTAGGTGACAAGACACACCACACAGCCTACAGGGAAGGAAAGGACAGACAAGAGACAAGACACACACACACACACTCGCTCACTCACACCTAGGCTCATATCGTCACCAAGCGGGCGGGCGGGCTGACTGGCACGTTCGGTTCGTGGGTCTCTCGTCTCCATTTCTCGAATCGGTCGGTTTCCATTCCAATTCCCACTTGGGCTCATCTCTTGCCCTCTTTTCTTCCCCATCCCTCCCCTCCAGTTGCTCTTTCCCTTTTTCCTCCCACATCGTCTTTTTACGAAAGAAAAAAATTGTTACTTTTCTTTCCCGGTGGTTGATTCGGTGCCGAAGTCGCTAGGAAGAAGAAGAAGAAGGTTGTTCGAAGTAGCGGACAGGAAGTTTGAAGGGAATACAACGGCTTTATTATTTTTCGTGACAGGTAAGAGCTATTTTCTGTCTTTTTCTGTTTTAACTTTTTGCGCATCCGGTCCGCCTTCAGTCCATGGTCGCGCCTTTTTCTCTTCCCTCTCTTTGAAGCCGGATTTTGTTTGGCTGGTGTGGTTTTGGACGATAGTGGGCGCCAGTCCGGTCCAACGCCTCAAAAAACGAGCACAACGGTTCCCACGGCCAGTTGGGAAGAGTCCATTCCGAGGCTATATCTGGATTGCGACAAACTTCGGGCTCAATTCTGTCATACCCACTGCGGCGCATCCATAGAGGGGCAAAACCCTTGCGACAAAAAAAAAACTTTGAGCAACACCAATTTCGACACTCGCCCACTCGCCCACTCACCCACATGGCTTTATTCGGAGAGCTTCCTTTACTGCTGCTGTTATAAACCCCCGTCCCGCCAGGCCAGACTCTTCATCTTCTCCTGCTTCCTCCAGCAGTTGCGCATCTCTAAATCACTGAGAAATCCCTTCCCGGCCGAACAACCCCGCGGCGGCTCGGGTTCTTGCGCATCGCATCATCCGTGCGCGCGACGCTCCGCTTGCCTTGTCGCAACAATGACTTGGCTCAGCCGCTCAACATCTCAATCCTATCCGTAACGAATCGATACATGTCGCGCGCATTCCGTTAACGGTGTGTGCGACATTGCGATACGGCACATTCTTACAATGGGGAGATGAATACGCGGGAAGTCTGAGGAGGAAGAATTAAACTATTCCGACTCGAAGAATCAGACAAAATGCGCCGGGGTCGTACAGAATCCATGCATCCTGCAGGTGTTCTGGAAAACGTGGGCCGAGTCCTCTGTGCCACATACCGCGGTACATATACCTGCCCTGGCCCTGCTTCCGAGCTGAAAGGCCCAAAGGTGTGGGTGTGTGTCTCTCTGGATCCGAGGTGTGGTGTGTGCGAGACGAGTGCGTTGTCCGTCTGTTGGGGGTGTGATGCGATAGGGCGCGGCCCGGCACTGCTAGATGCTGCTTCTCCAACCACCGTCCGTTGGGGATGGGTACTTGGCTACACCTGGGCCGTCGCCTATCATACATCACACCACTCCTACACACTGGGTTCCGCCCATCCTTTCGCCCATAAATATGTTTACCCGGATGACCTCGGATGAACTGTCCATCAGCGGGCTACCGGCGCAATGACGACCGCGGCCTTCCACGACAATATCCAACTCTCAACCAACTGGACACTTGGCGACAACCATGCCTGCGACCACTATTGAGGAATGGCTTCAATTGGACCAGACCGCCTCGACTCCAGATGTGGCGCCCAAACCACATCGCTGCAAACGAGTCATTGACCAATGGACTGATGGCGACCAAGCCTATGTGAAATGTCGTGCTGACGATGGAACCATACAGACCCATAAACTCGTCGCAATGTCGTCTCTGTCGCGTCGTGCGTGCTACAAGTGTGGCAACGTTGGCCACTATGCCGAGGTTTGCTCTTCGGCCGAGCGCCTATGCTACAACTGCAAGCAGCCAGGTAAGATACTCATCAGCGACCCTGCTGTCATACATGTACCTCGGCCATTCTTGCTGACTTAACATAAGGTCACGAGTCAAACCAGTGCCCTCTGCCTCGTACCACCGAGGCTAAGCAGTGCTACCACTGCCAGGGCCTTGGCCACGTCCAGGCCGACTGCCCTACCCTGCGCCTGAGCGGTGCCGGAACTAGCGGTCGCTGCTACAACTGCGGCCAGCCGGGCCATTTGGCTCGCGCGTGCCCCAACCCCGCCGGCGTCAACATGGGCCGGGGAGGTCCTCCCGTCGGACGTGGTGCTTACGGCGGTGGCTTCGGTGGCCGCGGCGGCTTTGCTGGCCCCCGCGCTGCTACCTGCTACAAGTGCGGTGGTCCCAACCACTTCGCCCGGGATTGCCAGGCTCAGGCCATGAAGTGCTATGCCTGCGGCAAGCTCGGACACATCTCGCGGGACTGCACCGCCCCCAACGGCGGGCCTTTGAACACTGCTGGCAAGACCTGCTACCAGTGTGGCGAGGCTGGTCACATTTCGCGTGACTGCCCTCAAAAGGCTGCTGTCGGTGGTGAGATGCCCGGTGTTCCCGGCGTTCCTGTGGGAGTGCCTGGTGGCGTCCCTGGCGTCCCCGGAGGAGTTCCCGTTGGAGTTCCCGGCGTTCCTGGCGTCCCGGGCGGTGTCCCTGGTGTCCCTGACGTCGATATCACCAACGCGGCACCTATCCCTCCTGTTGCTTAAAGCTCCCTCCGCGGAAACCTCCCGCATGGGGCTCGACCCGCAATTTGTACAATTCGGGACAGTTGCAGTTGGAACGAAAACTGACGACGATACGAATCAACAACAACGCGGGCCCTGGCACTCAAGCCAGCATGATTTACTGATTAAGCACGGCTCTTCTCGAAACGCATACCACACAATTTCCTTACTCCTATTTCATTTCCTAATTACGGCTTGGGCTCGACTATGATGAGTGTGCAAAATCACTTACTCATCTCTCGTGGCTCTGGGATTCCTTGGGACCAACATGACGTTGCTGGAATCATTGCTTCATTCGCCGCTCTTCGGTAACATTCTGGAGCGCAAAGTCTCCAAGCATCTTTTTTTATTACCCTACACGACCCCAAGCGGAAGCTCCCATTATTTCCTACGACCTTCACGACGTGTAACCATACACCTGGCTTGGACCATACGAGCATCTTAACGGCGTCACGGACCAATCAACACGAATCTCATTTTCAGCAAATGAAATCCGTCCCTTGGCTTGGTCCTTGGCTTTCCTTTGCTTCATCGAAAGGCAAGACTCTCTTCTCTTCACGAATCGGACGACAAACGACAAACGACGATTGACATGATGTGGATCGAGAGAGATGGGGAAACTGGATGTTGCAGTTCACAGGGGAGAGGATGCAGTGCATGGTCTCGAGATGGCTGCATCAAGAACGGTGGCGGTTGAAGAAAAGAGGGGACGATAGTGGGTAGAGAAGTAGTCTGAGAAGAACAAGCAATGTTGTTGCACGATGGAAGCCTTGAGGTCCCCCAATTCTCTTGAGCTTTCCTTCGATATGGTGCTCTTCACTCTCGCAACGACCCAATTTTTTCGCCCGCGGTCGAAAGGGGGGGATCGAGCCAGCTCAGGCTGCTTGGCAACAGCTTGCGACGGCTCGTCGCCCTGGCTAACCATATAGGTCGCTGGATTAAAGGGGTCGTGGGTTTACAGCCTCACATTGCTAAAGGTAAGCATCAACATCTTCCTCTTCTTTTTTTTCCTTTTTTTTTTCCTTTCTTTCTTTCCCCTTTTCTTTCTGTTTGGCTCTGCCTAGTGGGCATCCATCCAGTCAGTCGCCTATCATGATGATACTCTTTAGCTCTAGATCAGGAGCTGCTCACCGGCAGCGAAGACCGAGAACTTCAACCATGTTACACAGTCTCTGAACATTGGCGAAATTCCTTTTGGCTTGTTATTGAAAAACCAATCAGATTGTCTTGATCAGTTGCTAACATAGCCAATTCAACTACAGATCCTTCACATTTCCAGCAGTGTGTTCTCTCTAAATGACCCTGCCTACGTCAATCAATTGACACTCATGTAAGTACCCTGATTGTATTGCCACATGCGGGCAATGTCGCAAGTGATGTAGATGCTAAACGAGTGACATCGCGGAACGTGCTGTCGTTTCGCTTTGATTTTGTTCGTACTTGATGCTTCCTATACTTTTCATCACGCAGTAACACGACATGTACACATGATGACTGCTTGGTCGGGGTAAAGACTCACACACAAGATACTATTAAGTAACCTACCGTCAATGAGATAATGTAAAAACATCCAACCCATATTTCTTTCCTGATCCAGACTTGCGTGTGTGTACCAGTTGGGTGTGTGTGGCTGACGAGTAACCGCCTCCTTACGCTTTACGTACTTAAGCTTAAGCTGTCACAGAGAATCGAAGAGACAAGATGGGCATCATGTATCTCTCGGCGCAGTAGTAAGTACCCACTTAAGCTGTCATGGCATTCAGCAAAGCCTTCATGCATCCATCATATCAGCAATGCGGTTGGATGGGCAAGTCAGGCAACAGCCACAACAATATCGATGCTTGTATGGTTTCAAGGGATGGCTTTTGCTCAGTATTGCCCCTGTTGCCATGTCAGAACTTCTTGCATAGAGCATCAAAACGCTGCCAGCCTCACCAGTAGCCCCCCCTATTGGTTACTCTTGGGATCCATGTCGTGGGGAAAGGGGATGGAAGTGATGCGGTTAAGTGGGATAGTTCATATACAATACCTATCCCTTCGACCTCTTCTTTTTGCCCAGCCGAGCATCCAAACGAAATTGGCTTAGCTTCCATTCCTTCTGTCATGACTTCCTAGAACTTCAAGGCTGAAGGCAGGGCAGCCTAGAGGGAACGAATGCCGGATGGGACTAGCTAGCAGATGTTTCGTTGCTTGCTCCTTGGCCTTATCTCTTCTAAGAGCCATGCGAGCAGGAAATGGCGGAAACATGGGAGGTGAAAGGGGTCTATCGCCCATCACATATTCCCTCTGCCATTTCTTCTTGTCAACCATGCTCTTTCACCTCGAAAGTGAACATTGTATACCCTCTTCATCATCTATGATAGGCACTGTTTGGTGAATAGCTAATCACCTCCTTTACGTGCCCATGTAGTTAATATCTGATAACCAGTGCTGCATACATAGTATGACAACGTTGTCAACCCTTTCTTTCATGCTGATGTGACATGCTGTCCGGAAATGAAGGGGCAGATCATCCGGCGGTTGTTTCCTCTTGCGATCAGAAACAAACATACATGCACATAACATATAGACAAATCGACTGGGATTCGAAACCAGAACCCCTACTCACCAGGCAGAACAACAAAAATAAACCAGATAAACTGGTTCACTGCCATTGGACCAAAGTGCCCATGGGCAATGGCTATGAACCAATTTATGAAAGTCGCCGACCTTATGAGGACTTAGGATGCCTACCTGCCTTCGATAGTGTACCCGACCAGCTGCTCGCTTTCTGTCTTCTATCTTGGCTGCACTCAAAGCAGACAGCCATCTCTACAGGACAAAAGGTAGACGACAGAGATGCATAACGTGAATCAAGTATCCGAAGAGGCGCAGTGTGAAGTCGTATAATCAAAAAAGGAGGTATATGTTTTGCGTTCTGCATTTTACGGAGTTTGTTCATTATTCTACATTTGATGTGACTGGTATACACAAGTCGAAAGTCTTTCTCTTTCCCTCTTGCCTTTCGTAGACACATACTACTTCGACAAGAACTTTTGGAAAGCCTCTTGCTCAATCGTGACATTGCCCACCGTCCGCAGCCGCTTGCGCCCCTCCTTCTGCTTCTCGAGCAGCTTCCGCCGGCGCGTGATGTCACTCGCGTGCAGCTTGGCGAGCACATCCTTTCTGAAAGCCTTGAGGGTCTCACGGGCCACGATCTTCTTGCCCACGGCGGCCTGGATGATGACCTCGAACATCTGGCGCTGCACGTGCTCCTTGAACTTGTTGACCCACTGCCTACCGAGCCGCTCGACCTGCGACGTGTGCACCACGCGGCTGATGGCGTCGACAGGCTCCTTGTTGACGAGCAGCTGCAGCTTCACCAGGGATGACCGCTTCCAGCCTGCGTCCTCGTAGTCGAGCGTGGCGTAGCCCTTGGTCGCGCCCTTGAGCTTGCCGAACAGGTCGTCGACCAGCTGTGCCGTCGGGATGCGGTATTTCACGATGACCGACATGCCGTGGAAGAACTCGATGCTCTCCTGCTCGCCGCGGTTGGCCTCGCAGAGTTCGATGACGCGGCCTAGGTACTCCTCGGGCACCGTTACGGTGCCTAGCACGTAGGGCTCGTAAAACTCGGCGCCCTTGGTGTGGTGGCTTTCGTCCGGGAACTCGGCTGGGTTCTGCATCACTTGCTCGGTGCCGTCCTTCCAGATCACCTTGGTCTGGACCGCGGGCTCAGTAATGATGATGCTGGCTCCATGCTCCTGGCGCAAACGGTCTTGGAACACACTGCAGTGCAGACTGCCGAGGAAGCCCAACCGCCAGCCTGCGCCTAGGGCTTCCGAATGTTCCTTGGAAAGGGTGACACTTCTGTCGTTGAGCACGAGCTGCCCGATGCTGTCGGCCAGGCGATGGTAGTCGCCGGGGTCAGTGGGGAAGGCCGCGACGAAAACCATGGGCTTGGGCTCCTCGAAACCAGGGTAAGGGGCAACGATAGTCTCGGAACCCACCGTGGTGAAGGTGTCGCCGATTTTTGCATCCTGAATCTTCTTCATGCCCGGGTTGAAGAAGATGTAGCCAACCTGCCCTGCACGCAACGAAGACTGCGCGACCTGAATGGGGTAGCGGATACCGACCTCGCCGACCGTGTACTTCTCGCCCGTCGCAAAACTGATCAAGTTGTCGCCGGCTTGGACGGTGCCGTCAAAGATGCGCACAAGACAGATAACGCCCCTGAAATTGTCGTACCACGAGTCCACCAGCAGCATGCGCAAGGGTTTCGTGTGGTCGCCCTGGGGCGCGGGCACGTTCTCGACGATGGCGGGCAGCAGGGCTTTCACGTTGAGGCCCGTCTTGGCGCTCACGCCGATGGCGGTGGTGGGGTCGAGCTCGAAGGTGGACTCGAGCTGGTCGAGGACGCGGGGCACATCGGCGGCGTTCATGTCGATCTTGTTGACGACGGGCAGGATCTTGAGGCCCTCGGCGAAGGCCAGGTAGAAGTTGGCGACGGTCTGGGCCTGGATGCCCTGGCTGGCGTCGACGAGCAGGAGGGCGCCGCCGCAGCTGGCGTAGGAGCGCGTGACCTCGGCGCGGAAGTCGACGTGGCCCGGGGTGTCGACGAGGTGCAGCAGGTAGTCCTCGCCCTTGTGGTTGTAGATCATGGTGCAGGTCTGGGCCTTGACGGTGATGCCGCGCTCGCGCTCGACCTCGAGGGTGTCGAGGATCTGCTTGTTGGCGGCGGACGAGGAGATGGTGCCGGTGATCTCGAGCAGGCGGTCCGACAGGGTGCTCTTGCCGTGGTCGATGTGGGCGACGATGCAGAAGTTGCGGAAGCGGTCGATGGGGATGGCGGCGATGCGGCGCTCGAGCTCACTGAAGGCCTGCTTGACCGCCGGCGTCGACGGCAGCGACACCCAGCGCCTTGAGGCAGGGGAGGCGGAGGGGAGCCCCTGGGTCAGAGGCCATGTGGTTCGGTGGTGGGCAGCATGACGGGAGAGCGCCGGAAGCCTCGTCGGCCGCAGACCGTGGCTATAAGAAGGCAGCTGGCGCAGTATGTGTGGACATGATGGCATGGGGATTCGGACACCCATTCATGCAATTGGCTACCGTAGAGACTGGTATTGGTGGCGGGGATGTCTGCTCATGTGGGATACTGACAGAACTCGATCGTATGCGCTCCCCCAAAGTTCTAGAAGCTCGGGCTACCTTTAGGTGAAATAATGTCTAATCCAATCCGGGGTTCACAGCAACACAGCGCCGCTGCCCGCCAATGCATTTTCCTTATCTTATCGTGGGCAATTGAGCAGTTGCACAGTGTCTTTCTGTGAGAATCGGTACTGTATTAACATATTCAGCAATTGTCTTGTCTTGCTTGGGGCCATCATATCCAGCTCCCACTTCAGCTCTATGATATATCCAATTAATTGATTGATCGACGCTTCATTGGAATTGAAACAAGTAACAGTCTAGCCTTGGTTGTTTGATTCGTTCGTTTCTCTCGGCCTCCTCCCCGGTCGCTCAAAGTCAATCTGGATAGATCCTCGTCTTCGCTATAAACAGCAGTAAACAACCTACCCCAGTCTGAATCTGTATGCGCATAGGCGGCCTCGTTTGACACCGCTACGCAACCCAACCTCTCCTTGCGGGCTCTCTGGGGAATTGCTACATGTTTAGTTTCACAATACTCAATTACAGCGCCGGTTCGGATCTGTTCCGTCGTCGCTATACCTGACTGCATTGGGAGTTAACTGATGCAGCTTGCATTGAATGTGCAATCCACTACCAGAGAGAGGCATCCATTCTGTTCAAATGGAGTATACCAAGATCATGCCGCGGTGTTTCAATTGTTTCTGTTGTGTCTGTACAGTATAGTCTGCCAGTGCAGGAACTTTTTGCATGCGGGACCTGCGATAGATGATAGATCCTGCAAGCCCTCAATGCGGCTCTTCCTATTGCATGCTGCACTGCACGACTTACCGTATAGTAAGCAGTGACCCTTGTTTATCTTGCGCTGCCGGATCACGGGTAGATCACGGTTACTTGCAGTTGGCCTACCCAATGCTAGCTAGTGCGCGAGTCAAAATCCTTCCGCGGCCCATTGACGATGTATACTTTCTTTCAGCCGCATGTAAATGACATGCCAAGGAATTAAGGAATTATAAAACAGACGGGTCCGCTGACAAGCAAGGGTCACTTAGCTAGAGAAAAAGAAGAGGCATTTCACGGATATTGAGAGAGCGACAAGACAGGTCAATGAATATGCCAAAGGAGGCATTGATTGAATGTACTAGACAATATGTGTAATATGTGCAGTACTATTCTGAAGGTAAGTGTGTGTGTGTGTGTTTGTATGTGTATGTGAAGGTAAATGTGCACGCTTCGAGCAGAGAGCGCACCACGGAGGTATCTCAATCAAATTTCCAACCGATCCAAATAAGTAATAAGGCAGACTACCAAAGTCTGAAAGAACAACGCCAAGGCCACTTTGTCTGTGTTGTGAAGTAATAATCCCATCGCAAAAATCTATAACTGCAGGAACTTTTTTGTATATATATATTTGTGGCGAAATATATAATAGTTTATGAGTCGTGAATCATCGTTATATGTCCAAGTCGAACCAACCACCCCTATCTTGTCAAATCTCTTATGACGAGTAGACAGCGACGTACTGCAGCTCCATCATGCTGCCGTAGCCGTCCATGGTGGCGGCGTTGGGGTTGCCGGGCCAGTCACCGCCGACGGCGACGTTGAGCAGGATGTAGAGAGGGCTGTGGGCGAGCGTGCTCCAGGTGCCCTCGACGCCAATGTCGGCGCCGGTGAGGGTGCGCCAGACCTTGCCATCGAGGATCCACTGGATCTGCTGGGCCTTCCAGTCGGGGTTGGTGACATCGATCATCAGGGCCCAGGTGTGGAAGCCATTGGCGGGAAGAGGGGTGGTGCTGCCGCGGCCGGTGGGCTCTTGGCAGACGCCGCCGGGAAACTCGCCGCAGTGCGTCGTGCCGAAGGCCACCTCGGAGCCAGAGACACGCTCCATGATGTCGAGCTCACCAGCCAAGGGCCATTGCGTGCCGTGGCGCATGGCATCGCCGAGCGCCCAGAAGGCGGGCCAGATGCCCTGCTGGTTGACGGGGGCGTTGTTGCCGAGGAGGAGACTGGACTGGATGAGCAGCTTGCCGCCAGGAGGGGGTGTCCAAGAATCCTTGGTCTCGATGCGGCCCGAGGTCCAGTGACCGGAGGGCGACTTGCGGGGCACCAGTTGCATGGTCTCGCCGCCGCTGATCTGGATGTTCTGGTTGGAGGTCGAGTAGGTCTGGAGCTCGTTGTTGGTGTTCACCGAGAGGGCGATGTTCCACATATCGCTCGGGGGCGAGCCGGCGGGGCCCTCGAAACCATCGTGCCAGAGGAGCTTCATGCCATCGACGTTAGGCGGCGCGAGAGCTCCGACCATGGCCGGGAGCAGAGAAAGAATGCTTGTGGTGGAACGCATTTTGATGGATGTATATAAAGTGAGTGACAGTAAAACTTCTTCGAGGAGTGTTGTTGTATATAGAGTCTGTGAGAGAGAACGTAGAGTGATACGTGATGTCGAGTCAAGTATGGCAAGAAGCGAGAAGCAAGAAGCCTGACTGGCAGGGAGAGATATAGTATCAATATGTAAACGGAGGTCGAAGAGGGCCACTGGGGGGCTAGGTGAAGGTAAAGAATGTAGTCTTGGCAAGCAAGATGGAGTATAGAAAGAAGTGAACGTAAGTGACTGGAAACAGCACAGATGGAAAAGTGAAGAACGAAGGTGTTCGTGTACCAGTACGAAGGGGAACTACAGCTCTAATATAGGCTACCTACTTACCAACCAGCAACCTACCTACTACCCGCGGAAAGAAATATGCCACCCTAGCCGGGGGGGGGAGTGTTGGGTGGGCATGGCTCTCAGGTCAAGATCCATAGCGCCTCTCCATATTGGAACAAGTGCCGGGGAGACCATAATGACATGGGGAGGGAGTCGATGCGAGGTATGGCTTGCGTGGTGATAGGTCTGGCCGGTTGGCCGTTTCCCGAACAGGACCAAGAATTAAGAGTGGACGGCTGCCAGCCATAGAAACCGTGCCAAGTCTCATCCTAATGCGGCCATTCGCTGTCGAAAGGGCCAGTGGCAAGGGTGAAAATGTCCGGCGGGAGGAGGCTCTGGGCAGAGCTGGGCTCACTTTCTTTCTTTCTGTGTGCGCATGGGTGGGCGGATGAGCGGGCAGCTCACAGGCGGGCGGGCGTTGGGTGATCGATTCGACAGACAAGCCCCTTGATAGTAGCATTGAGCGTCTGTTCCTGAACTTGACCTAAACAGGGATCATGCAAGAACCACAGCCACAAGCGCAAAAGGAAGTCTACTTGGAGTGCTGGCTGGCTGGGAGTGTCAAGTTGTGTGTGTGGGTGGGCCAGGTTGCCATTAGGGGACAAGGGGACGAGCAGAGCGAGCTTGACACTGCTTGATCGACTGGAGCTTCGAAGCTGGCGCCGTGGGATCTCCACTTGTGCAACTCGGCAGCTAGGGCTGGTTCCTGTGTTCGAGCCGAGGATCTTACAACGATCCGTTATAGATGGGTCTGTCTAGCTGTGTCGATTGGGAGGAAGCATCAATGCAGTGCAGGCAACCACCAGACACAGACTACAGACTCCGGTCTCCAGTCCCGAACCTGCTCGCTGGGAGAGGACACGAAGAGATCGACAGAAGAAATGCGTAACACAAAAGCAACAAAACAGGAAAGCTGGGCTTGTCTCGGTCGACCTGAACAGAAAGTGATATATTGCTCAGGCCTTGGTATACTTTACCGAGTGTTATGCTGCTACTATGGCATTAGCTTGGCGGCTCAAGCACAAGCACATGTTTGTCGTTTTTTTATTCTGTCTAGCTGTGCTCCCCTGAATCCGTGGGAGTTCGGTCGATAGTAGGCTTAGCTAGCTAAAGTGAAACACGGCTGCCAGATAAGATGGGTAGGCCCCGGTCAGTGTCTACCAACAGCACTAAACAGCACAGGTAGGGGAGCTGCCCCTCCAATATCTTGGAAGCTTCAGGTTCTTCCGGAATCGTGGGGCAAATTGGCCAAATTCAAGCAACAAGGTGCTCAGCCACTGCGATGACCGACGAACTGTTTTCAAGCAAGTTTTCCTTTCTTTCTTATATCTTGTCAATCGTTTCCTCAAGAGGCAGAAGCATAGATAGATGCATTGTAGATAGATACAAGATAGGATCTATGATCTTTTGATCTTTTTCTTTTCGAAAAGGTGGGTTGGGGATCGAAGACAGGTTTTGCAGCACCTATCATAGGTAAAGCACACGCGCGCACGCACTCACCC
Source organism: Apiospora arundinis (assembly GCA_039105305.1). Taxonomy (NCBI): domain Eukaryota; kingdom Fungi; phylum Ascomycota; class Sordariomycetes; order Amphisphaeriales; family Apiosporaceae; genus Apiospora; species Apiospora arundinis. The sequence goes on from JAPCWZ010000006.1 coordinate 1,145,423, forward strand.
ACGTCGCAAGTGTCGAGACTGCGGCACTTACGGCAGCTAACTTACTAACGCAACCGACTGGCGCTACCTACTGCTGCAAGGGGCTCTTCTCTCTTCTCCCCTGATACCGAGCAGTGATACAATACCTGACCATCCCCCAAGTCTCGACCGGTCTTGGTGTCTCTTAGTATGTCTCTCTAGTATATCTCTAGTCAGTAATATCGACAGCTGAACCTATGAATTTGTTTTTCGTGCGATTCAATTCCATCTTGTCTGGTCTGATCGGATCATGGTCTGTTCTCGTAGGGGACTTTTATGCATTGCGTGCACCACTGCATTTCAACGGTCGGTAGTGGAACAGCTAGCCAGCCATCCTTCCAAAATCCTTCTGGAAATAGCAATGAAATATATTAAGGGGACTCATTGGTCCAACCCGTAATATCGGGCTCAATCTCGTCTTCGCCTCTCTCGGCTTGACAAGTCATTCATCGTACTACACAACATGCGATGCAACCATGGCCTTCAAAAGATAGCGAAAGAAAGAAAGAAAAATTCTCTTCTCGTGCAAGTGTAGCCGACTTGTCGTTGTTGATGGCTTCTTGGCTTCTACTCACTAAACAAGAAAGAACGAGTTAGCGGTAGTGTTAATGTAGGTACCGCGGTGATTAGCCCCTGAACTTGTCGTTCTTCGGGCGAGAGCGCGCGCCAATGGGAGGCCAGAAGCGCCGTCCTGCAGCTTGGGCTCGAAACACTGCCGATAGCACCAAGACGGCCGAAGCGAGATAGCGCCTTGCATCTCATTGGCGCTTCTATTCCCAAGAACGACAACTCACGCAGAAGGAAAGAGAATGTGGTTTTTTTTCTCCATCGAGGCCAATACTCTAGACCGCGCGGGAATGCGCGACTTGAAATGGGGCCCTACCTGCAGGTCATCCAGAGACCAGAAGAAAAGACCAGACGAACAGCACTTTCTTTCTCTTTACTTTTCTCCATCTCGCGTGTTTCACGTTTCATGCCGGTACTTGAGCCCAAGCTAAAGTGCTACTAACAATTAGCAGTCGACTTTGATGAGTTGATGCCGCCTACTTTCCCTTCAACCACCAATAGGCCATGTCGAATCATCATCGTCTTTGTGGTAATAATATGTTCAGGTGAAGGCTTGCCAGCCAATCATATACCGCCGAGATACCCCCGTGGGCGTCCACGTTGCAAGCGCTGCATACCTGCCCAGTTGTGCCTGCATACTGCCCTGCACAGCACCTGCATACGTTGAAGTACGTTTTCATGCCTTGCTGTATGTGTATGGTATGGGTGTGCATATCTTTAGAGCATTGAACCCATTCACGTTGGGCATGGTTCTGGTTTGGGGTTTCCCATTTCTTGGAAGTTTTATTCTTGGCCGTCGTCCAGTTGATCTTCGCCTAAGCTGGAGACGGCACCGATGACACCAGCGTGTGTCCTTGTAACCGGGGTGGCTTGGTAACAGTAGAGGGGCCTTTCGGGGCTGAGGTTACCGTCGCATCAATCCATTCACGGTTAAATACCGAAATGAGCCAACGCGGATGACGGGGCTCTCTCCATGCCTTCGGAGTTCTCACAGACACTGATCTACCCAGCTAGCCCGAGATCATAATGCTCTATATTGGGCACTATAGTAATATTACGATCGATACTCCCAAAGCCTTATCGAGTTATCGAAGAGATGGCTTGGCTATACCCACCTGTCACCGTTATGCTATAACACGACATTTCTGGTATAACCTCGTCATTGGCCAAAGAGTTAGGCATATTTCTTGATTTCTGCACCCAACTGAATTTTCTCTGCCATTTTGCCACTTAACAGCTCATGTTATCAATGAGAGTCCGGAGCAAACCAGAGAGTCACTGGGAGTGGACATATACACCACAATTTCATCGTCATGACCACGGACTTCTACAGCTTGCTGTCCGTGTTACATGGCCCGGGAAGCTAGTTACCCGGCTAAGAGCCGATCCCCTTCCGCGTGCAGTATATTTCCCGGATGGTCCCATCCGCAGCATCCATTGTTCAGGTAGAAGAAGAAGCCTGAAAAGAAGGCTGGAAGGGCATCTAGTATAGCAAAAGATGCTCGAGTACCGGTACTTATCGCGAGTTTTCCTTAGCAAAGAGAGGTCCTGTAGCAGAGCGGATCTCCTGCCAACTCAGCTTCCTCCATCCAGATCCAGATCCAGGGCGGGCACGACGACGTGGTCTAGACGCGGCATCTTCACACCGACAACCACTTTCGCGTCCTCCCGCCATGTAGCCAAGGCAGTGAACCCGTCTTCCGGAAGGGCCCCAACGTTTTGACTCGAATATTGCGTATTTAATGGAACCCGGGTCGGGAGGATTACGTTTTCACGTGGGTCCCATGCCAACCACCAATACGGATGACGGTATGACGAGCTTCTTCTTCTTCTTCAGTAATGCTACCAGTTTTGACGAACCATTGGAACTTCGGTCTCCCGGCTTCTTCTCTGTTTCGCTCTTGTACCGGTCTGCAGATGCTTGAAAGTGTTACCTGGGATGCCCGGTTGAGACGGAAACACTGCGACGTTCGCGAACTCTTTCCTTCCGTTGCCAACGCATCTGGCAGTAAACAGACACACCGGTCTCCCGTGCCCGATGGTGTGACTATTCAATCATAAGCGAGACTCCTTCGCTTCCCTATTAAAAGTCTCGCAGATAGACGGTCCCTTCTTCTGGCCCTCGGGCACCCATGTGAATGAACATACAAGACCTTCCAGATGACCCTCTTTCCCTCGGATGAACAACACATTCTACAGCTGCTGTGCCCTACAAAGACTCGAGGGCTTAATTCATCGCCTGGTGCCAGATACCCAGCTTCCTTCATGCAAGCTCTTGGAACGGTCTCCTACCTGCTTCACTTTTTGATTCAGCAGCAACCTGCCACATCGTACTTCAGAACCATCCACCTACGCACGACTCACATGTAAAGCCTTCTACATCTGGGACCTCGGTTTCCATATAAATGATATTGTTATTCATCTATCCATCACGAACTGGCCATGTTCCCTACTCATGACTGTCCATGTCCTAAATCCATGGCAAATTATCTCGTGTGATGAAGCAAGGATTTAAAACAATGTCGTACACTTGAACCCAGAACACAATATGTACCCTCCGTGAAGTTATGGCCGTACAATGAGAAGAGACCTAGTATGTCACTCCCAGAACACAATTATATTGCTGAAGGTACTCCTGGTTCTATCTGACTCAAATACATCACATATCTCATGAAAGTTCTCCAACAACTCTCCATTACTGTCTTGGGGGAAACTCCATCTTAATCGCTAACATAATACTGTATCCCGCGAGAACTCATTCTCTGCCAATAGAGATGAAGAGGATCTCGGTTCCTACCCCGTTGGTGGTAGTTTTACCAGACTGGCCCTGGTAGTAAGTCCCATATTGTCGTGTACCCATTGCTCTTTCCGTTCTTTTGCGGCAGTGATAGATAATGTGTAGCTCAATCCACAACCCGCTCAACCCACCCCATCCACCCCTCGTCCCGACAAAGCTCCCCCATAGCCGTCCCCGACATGGCCAGCATCACCTCCAGCACGTCCGAGTCCCGCGAGCTCGGCATCACGAGGACGGTGCCCTGCCCCCAGACCTTCCGTCCCTTGCGGATGACCTCGGGCTTTCGCCGCCTGCTGCTTCCGCCACTGTCACTATTACCATGACCATTACTGCCTGCGCCTGCTGCGCCGTTATTAGCTTCGGCAAGAAGACCAGGGATATCCCAAACGGTATCGGCCCCCGCCAAGAACCGATGCGAGTTGAAGAGCACGTTCTGCGGCGCCTCGAAGTCGTGGTCCATGGCCATAACCGTGACGTCAGCCAGGGACTCGAGCATCGCCGCGCGCTGGCGCACGAACTCGGCATCCAGGGTGTCGAGGGACCGGGTGATGACGGCGGCTATCTCTGCCAGTGCCTCTTCTTGTTTCTTTGCCTGTGTCCCTACTGACTCCTCTTCCTGGGCACTACTGCCAGCTGCTTGCCAGAGCAACTGGGTACTGGGCAAGGTAGCGATGGGCGTCTTGGCCATGTTCCCGCAGAAATGATCAATGGCGTCGAGCGTCTCGGGGCCGAAGCCTCCGCCTCTACCGTTGGCTCCCGTATCCTTCCTCTCCAAACTAGACTTCGAGGAAGGCTTCCAGGCTGCGACGACTATTGCCTGAGCTGCCATATCATTATCGTGATTGTTACCGTTGCCGTTGCTGATCACTTTCTTCTCCTTCTCTCTTGCCGACTGCAGGGCGGACCAGTCCTCCACGCCCACCGCACGCATGCGCGCCTTGGCCACATACGCCCAGAAGAGCGCCATGAGGGCCACGTTCGTCGAAGGCTTAGACCCAATCCCCGCGAGGGTCTGGCTCAGCCGCTGGAGCTTGGTTTTGCTGATATGGAAGATCTTTCCGACCCGGGGGCTTTGGTTAGCAGGGAGAGGATTCTTGATGCTGAAATTTACCTCCCTGTCTGGAGCTGTGGTGACAGTCGTCCATTCAGGCAGAAGCGCAGCCATGGTCTCCTCGCTGCTGAACCCCCGAGTCTCGCGCAGGTCGCGCACGCGCTCCTCGAACTCGGCCGACGGCCGGCCCAGGGGTAGTTGCTGTCTGCCGGGGAGAACCCCCCCGTTGGGTATTGATCCCAGCTCCTCCCCGCGAGAACGGGCTGCGAGGTCGTTGATGAGAGCCGTGGCGACGAGGCCATCGGACATGGCGTGGTGGATGAACACGCCCAGCAACAGGCCACCCTTTACGAATATGGTTCGCACAATCAGGACGGGAACCAGGTTATTATCCACGATAGCCGGGTTCCCTACCGGCGCGAAAATCTCGCCCCAGAACAGCCCGGGCGAGAAGCCGCCGGCGCGAATGTCGTCGTACGTGAGAGCCCTCCTACTCCCGTCGGAGGAGACGAAGCAAGAGGGCCGCAGCTGCTCGATGGCGACTCTGGTGGGCTGGGGCGTATAAGCGAGGGTGTTTCGCTGGGGTGTGTCCTGTTCCTGGATGGCACCGGCTAGATGCGGGTTCTGCTGGAGGCATTCATCTACGCAGTGCTGAAGATGGGTCACCGCTTCCTGTGCCATATCGTCGTTGAATGGGAAGCAGAGCGTGAAGTTGACATATTCGCGAGGCGCCACCTGGTTTAGGACATGTAAAGGCTCCGCCATATTGGTGTATTATTCTTGCTCGTCTCGCGACAAGCTGCTGAAAGCCAAGACGTGTCCTCCGTGCAGTAGAATTGAAGTATAATTGCCCGAGGCTATGAGATCCTGTGCAATAAGGCTGAGGTAACTGAACCACTTGGAAATCGCACCTTTTCGATCGGGCATGAGCAATTCTTTAAGTAGAAGTCTACGGTCAATGAAGATTGGGTATCAGTTTGCTTCATTGAATAGCAACATATGAGCAAGACAAACAAAAGGTCATACACACATAGGTATAACGAAGAGTAAAGAGGCCATATCGATCAATTAATCCCCTGCAACATTTCGGACAAGGCATGCTGGGGTAGGCACTACATTGCAGCCCAAGCTGATGCATTCAGTATATAATTCACAAATTCGAAGCCTGATTATGTATGTCACTCTACATTCTTACTTTGATTCGCTGGCCGGCATCACCCTGGCTGCATTCCGCCACGTCCGTTATTGGAGCAAACCAGCCTTGATAGGGCAATGTGCAGCCGCTCATTCATGATTACCACCCCCAAGATGGTAGGCAACCATCCCCCAAAGGGACGAAAGGAACCGAAAGAAGTCGAGAGCGCGGCCATCCACCGACTGCCAGACCAATTGACTAATAAACAAGAAACAGTTTACTGTGATGCTGTTCGTGATCTCGTCAGCAAATTCGCTACAGCTTTGATGTTGTTCGGCGAAAGACTGGTCAAGCCGAGGAGAGAGACCTTGAGACTTCCGGCGTGGCCTGTTCCAGCTATCTATTTCTGTATGGTGCTGTTCATGGACCAACCCGGTTGCTTACCCCTGGGATCCTTGACCACCCAAACCAACCGCCTTCGACTTGCACAAACATTCCCTCGCCTACGACCCTCGGCGATTTCGTGTGGGTATCTAGCTCAATCAACACCCAAGACAATCAAGAACTTATTCACAAACGAGCAAGGCAAGTATGAACATCGTAATCAGCTGTGCCATTCAAACACCAGAGTAAGCCTAATATCGATACCAGTAACAGTAATAATCTCACAAGCCCGAGGAGACAGCAATAAGACTAAAAAAGGAGGAAAAAGGTATCCGTAATCCCCCCCCCTCCTTCCTTCTCTCTCTTTCCCTTCTCTCTTACTCTCACTCTCTTCGCACTCTCCCCGAGGAGGAAAATAAACTCCTTCCTTCCTTCCTCCCTCCTTTTCTATCAAATACAATAAAAAACAGCAGAAAAATTGCCCGATCTTTCTCCATCTCAAAAATCAAGAGACTTTCTGTCCACTTTCCTAATTAGTGAAACCCAAACATTCCTCCCGGCTATAGACAGTCCGTCTTCCAACATGATTGTAGACGGACCCAGCTAGGCTGTGTATGCGTTAAGTGTGTGTGTGTGTGTGCGTGTGTTGTGTTGTGTGTTCTGGTATAGAAAAAAGGCAAGATGATGTACGAAACAAAAGAGAAAGTCCGGATAAAGCCATATCAGTGACGCCGATCTACGGGGGAATTTGAGAAAATTTTGTTTTGGGCGCATGGGACAACTTTTGCAACATGAAGCTCGTGTCGTGTCTTGTTCCCTTCCAACGCATGAGAATCCTTCGCAGCCGCCAAGAACAATGCGAGACTCGCAAGTAGCCGACCAACGCCTTGACATGCCCAATGAAGATGAGTGGGGTCCGTGGTAAACGGACGAGTAGATGCAACACCAAGATAAGAGAACCAATAACTCCACCATGGCTGGCAACGCGCGAGATGCGTAAAGCAGGACTAGGTTCATAGTAGCTAATAGGGAGAGGGCCAAGACTATTCGGCACCAATCTCCCCAGCACCTTCCATGAACGTTGAAGGGTTGAAATCGAACCCTCCGTCTCCGCCATCGTTGTCGTGGAGGAATGAGTCGAAGTCGAAGTCTTGGAGCACATTGTCTGACGTAAGGGGATTGGCGAATTCCATCCCGAAGGTCATGTCCGGGTTCTCCATTCCAAAGTTCTGCGTAGGATCCGCATGCACCGGCTGAGCGACGGGAGCCGGAGCGGGGGGTGCAGATGTTTGAGCATTGGGTGCCGGTTGACCCGCACCAGCATTCGGGCCATTCTTGGTGAAGTTGCCAGGGTTGACTGGGGTGATGGGAGTTGCCGGAGTGGGAGGCTCGGGTTCCTGTGATTGTTCGGCCGCCGGAGTGGCACCTGCTGCGTTGTTGGCCTTCTTTGCAGCCGCCTGGTGATCAGCATTGTCAGCAACAAAAAACAAAGGGGTACACCGCTGGAGTTTAGTTACCTTGCCCTTGGCGCCTTTCGCGTCCTTCTTCTTAGGGGCGGCCTTGTTAGACTGCTGAGGCGTCGGTGGCGCGGCGTTGCTAGGAGCCGGTGACGACGGCTGCGTCCGGCCATTCGCATTGACGCCAGGCGCGGGAGCCGATGGTGGAGGCATAGCGCGCTGCTGTGGTGTTCCTTGAACTTGGCCTTGCGGGCCTTGGGGAACCATGGGGTTGCCGCCATTGGGGCCCCCTTGCCATTGCATTTGTGGGCCTCCAGGACCTGGTTGCCCTTGTCTAGCAGCCATCATCTGTTGTGGGTTCATTTGCCCGCCGTTGAAGGTTTGGCCGGGGTGTGAACTCGGCGGCCGCATGCCGCCACCGTTCATCTGTACCATGTTGCCCTCCATACCGTTGATTCCCTTGGTGAAGAAATGAGGTGCCGTCATGTTAGGGTCACCTTGAGGCATAAAGCTCATCGGGTTGGGGGAGCCACGAGACTGGGCACCCTCAGGGAGGGGCGATGGAATACCGGCAGGGTTCATCTGAGGAGTACCGCGCTTCATCTGCTCGCTAGGGTTTGGCGAGGCACCTGCCCTGCCCCCTTGTGGGGAAGCATCCGGGAAGGGTTGACCGTTAGGTCCGGGAGGACCACCGGGACCGCCGGGACCAGCGGACCCATCACCACGGGGCATGCTACCACCCAGGTTGTCTTGCTCTTGGCGAGCCATCATGAGACGCTTCTTGTTCTGCTGCTCCAGTAGCATCAGCTGCATCTGGTAGTCCTGTAGCGCATGGTTGCTACCACCTCCCTGGGGATTTCCTGGAGCACCACCTCGCAGTGGGCCACCGGCGAGACCTTCAGCGTTGTAAAAAGTGTTGAGCTCAGCGCCGTTAGGCTGGTTCATCATGGGAGATCCTTGGCCTTGCGGAACTACTGGGTTGCCCATGCCTTTGTTAGGCATCTGATTGCCATGGTGACCGGCCATGTTTTGCGCGTATGTGGCAATGGATTTCTGCTGGTTGGCAGGCGGCTGGTTCTGGAAGTTCTGGAACTGCTGAGGGGTTAGTGATGCCGGGTTTATGTTGTTGGCGATGAGCAGCTGGGCGGTCTGGGTCTGTGCTTGTGCGGCGGAAGTATTGCTGACCTGTTGTTGACCAGGCATGCCCTGCTGTGGTCGTCCATTAGGCATCATCGCTGCCTGCTGCGGGTTGAAGGGAGTGTTGCCTTCCAGGCGAGGTCGTTTGTTGGGCGAGGGCGCATTTTCCGCGGATCCAGGGGATGATGGCCTGCGGTTCCCATCCATGTCGGAGGGGTCACGCTGCATCTGGTTCTGCTTCTGTTGAAGCATCATTTGAGGGCTAAACACAATTGTCAGCATTTACGAAGGATACAGATGTTAGAAGCCATGAGCATAGTAGTCTTACTTTTGGTTGTTGGCCATGGCTTTCCTCGCCAAGTTGTTGTTGGGCATTTGCATGCTGTTGGCCATGTTGCGCATCATGGGGTTGAATGGCATACCGCCAGCCTGGTCTGGGCGCATACTGCGCAGCAATTCTTGTTGCTGGCTCTGCTTTAACCGATTTTGTGTCTGATGTCCCGGTTAGTGAATGCGGGGAAGGGATGATATTGGCATTTCAAAGAGGATACATACCTGAGTGTGGTTGATGTATTGGCTCACTTGCACGTTGTTGTTGCCCATGCGATTACGCTGAGCCAGATGCATATCCCAAAAGAGGCCAAACCACTCGTAGAGAAAACACGTGTCGGAAGACGCGATCACAGGAGTGGGAAGATCCTTTGAATCTACGTCGTGTTTGTGATCAACATCCATCGAGTCGTCAGATACTCCGTTCAAGGCGTTCCCGTTCTCGTCGCGTCGGCTCCCAGGGCTATCCTTGGATACGTTAAGCGGCTGCTCTGTCCTGAGGAGAGAGCGCGCGCAATCGATCATGCCTTCTTTCAGGAAGTAGTCGTAGATATACGTGTTGAGCATGCACCGGTGGTTACGATCGTTTCCTTGCATTGGCTGGGCTGGCAGCGCGCCATTGCCATTGTTCATGGCCATGGGTATGGGTGCACCGCCGACTGGCCCGCCCATGGCGCCCATATTGGCCATGTTGACGTTGTTCATGGTCCTATTTGTCGGAGCTCAAAGCAGACAGCGTCTGCGGTCATCCGTGAGGATTGATCAGCTAAGCGAGCGGTCGAATGGCAGCTCTGCGGTTGATCGAACACGGGTCGTGGGTGCAAGGTTTGTATTTCGGCTCAGAACGCGTTTAGTACGTGTCTGAAATGCGAAAACCGATCAAATGAATCCAAAAACAATATCGAACGTGTCGATAATGGTGCAGCGCCGATGATGATGACGGGAAATCGTGGATGCAAGATTCGCGGACGCGATGGGTGCGTGCGGGCCTTTGGATCCTGTCGGAAATGCGAAAGGGGTAGACTGAGTTCGTCGGTGGCGCGGTGAGCGACAATGAATACAGAGTGACGTCGTCCAAATGTCGTTGTTATCGTCAAGATCGTGTCGGGATGCGCAGCGGTCGAGAACGATTTGAAGATTGAGGTGTTTCCCGGAAACTAGACTGCGCTGCCTTGCAAGCTGAAGGAAGAAGGCGGCAGGGCAAGTGGGTTGTGTGTTGGATGTGTGTGTGGTGGTATCGGTCGGAGAAAAAAAAGGCAACGGAGGACGGGCTTTTGATTTGACTCTGCCTATCAGACCCCAGTCTCCCTAACAGCTACGTTTCGGAGATTGAGACCTAGAGAGCGTAGAGGCGTGTGTTTTGGCCCGACAGAAATCGAGTCAAATGCAATAAGACAATAAAAAAAGAGCACTGCAGACAGGATGCAGATGCAGGTACAATGCGACAAACACCCAACAGGCCGACAGATCCAGTGGCAGATGGGAGAGAAAAAAAAATACAGGCGGGAATGAATGCCCAGGGTCAAGGTCAACTTGCTATGATTGCCAGGTCTGGGGTAAGTAGGTTGGGGGCGGTAGCGTAGAGCTTGGTGACTAATTTTTGGGGGGATGATGGATGGACGAGTTGTCACTTGGGGGGCGGACGTGGCGAGCACACAGCCGCGACACAAGATGGTCAGCAGACAGGTCGAAAATCCTAAGTCGTGGTCGTACCAGCGATAACCGCGAGTGGTGCGATGGGCGATAGGCGATGGGCGAGAAGCCGGTGATGGTTGATAGGAGGCACCCCCGATTATAGATCAACAACCGCGTAGTGGCCGTGGCCGGTCGGAAATCGTGGCTAAGTCGCGATGCGGAATGGGGTCTGGCGAGTAGCAGAGGGGGAAACCTGGGACCTGGAGACGAGAAAGGTCGCGCTTGATCAGAACCGGGCGTTGTGTGAAAAGGCGCAGGCAGGTGCGGTGCGGCCCTGAAAATGGAGAGATGCGATGGAAATGCAAAGTGATGTGATATGATGCGACACGACACGACACGGCAGATGGACAACAGACACTTGCCTGAACTGGTCTTCCGAGTCGTTCTCGACTTGTCGACCGATCAATTGAATGAACGGCGGGTATAGTCGGAGACGAAAATTAAAGTATGGGCAGTAGTAGAAGGGCAAATGGCCAAGCAGATGATGTGATATCCTTCCGTCTCTTTTCCTTGCACGCTTCTGTTTCTGTCTCGCGCTCTATCCAATGTCGCGCAGCAGCAGCAGCAGTAGCAGTCGTCGTTGTCGTCCCGCTCATTCAGCTCTTCTGGAGAATGTCCCTAGGGGATGGGATGGGTACGAAGCAAGCAGGACAGGGTGGTGCGGTGCTGGTGCTGGGACTTACAGGAGGGAATTGGGAGGAAAAAAATGGGCGCGACGGGGAACGGGGGGGCTGGTAAATGGGCGGAAGGTCAAGTTCGGGCTCACCCTTCAGAAAAAAAGATCAACCGCCAGGATAATTGATAGCGCGACTGGACGGGATTTGAAGCTCGGGCGGGTTGCACAACGAGCTACGAACCACGGCCGTGACAATTAAATATTGCCCGGGCGAAGAAAAGACGACTCGGAAGTACGCACGTATGTACTCACTTTTGGTGGTTGCTTCTACTCCTTTTTACTTCCTTTTCTCCAACCAACTTGAGGCGAAGAAGAAGAGAAGAAGAAGGGGTTGATGGTCACAAGAAGGAATTCCGTATAACGGTTTAGTCGTTGAGGGCGGCTTGCGCTGGGCTTTGGCTCCCGTCTTTTTGCTCTGTCAGGCCGCCTGGAGAACTGGGCCTGGCCCTGTAGGTAGGCAGGTAGGCGATAGGTGGTAGCAGCAGGCGTAGGCGTAGGCGATAGAAAGGTACCTGAGAACTGGCGTATGATTTGTAAGGCGAGCCGGGGTTGATGCTAATTGTCTCCCACTATAAGAGGCCAATTCGGTAAGGTCGGATCGCAGACTGCTGCTGCGCTAGCAACAAACATCAAGACAGATCGTTCTATGTACGAAGGAGAAGATATGGGGGGTTTTAGAAGAAGAACATGGGAGGTGGTGAGAGGTTAGATAATAGAGAAGGTGGGCGAAGAAATTGGGTTGATGCTGTGTGGGCTCAGTCAGTCAGTCAGTCATTGTTTAGGCCGTCCATCGAGCACAGTGAGCATGAGTGCATCCATCTAAGTCCTGGGCTGGTCTGGTCCTGTCTACATGTACAACTAACTGACGCTCCAACTACCAGCCAACAGCAGCAGTGCGGGTGGTGCGGCCAGTACTTCACTTCAAGAGGGACATAGCATCTAAGGACACCTAGTCGTAAGCTACTATAGAATCGCCACTACGGAGCCTAACACAAGCTACATCTAGATGATTGCTTCATGCCTATGGGCGCATGTCGAACAGCATACATGGCGTACATATAGGTATATCCATAGCACATGGCGAAAGTAGGTCCTCTAGGTCCTGTAGCCAGATATCAAAATGGATTGATCGACTGGAACCAGATGGATGGGGGGGGGGAGATGAGACAGGGCAGACAGCTTGCATGCTCTCAGAAAGCTTCAAGGAGCTTGGCCGGAAACTGTGCGCATATTTCAGAACGGGCAAGGCACGGTTCCACAGCATTAGCGCGATCCTATGCGCGTAGTTCTCATCACGGTATCCACACTTCAGGCCGCTAAGGCAGCAAATAGTCTTGGCAACACCACATCAAATTTCAGGTTCATGATAACGAGCTACATCTGGACCGTGTCTTCTGGAAGCCTCAAGCAGTTATGTAAGAGCCTTAGTTATTATGATCTGAGAGAGAGAAGAGGGAGATCGAGATGAGATTGTTTGTCATTAATTGCGCCGTAGCTGACTCCAGCCAGGGCAGATACAGCTCAATCAATCTACCAAATTCTACGTGGCCATAGGTAAGTGTTATTGCATACTACATCATGCATCATGCTGGGTGGGCAAAGAGAGATCAATTGTCGGTAAGATTTGGAGCTCTGATGCACGAGATGCGGCGTCTGGAACATCTCCAATTCCGCTGATAGAGCAGTGGAGGTAATTTCTACTCTTCTTGCTACATTGTACTATGGCCATGGGTAATACTACTGCTATTGGAAACTTGTAGGCAAATCCAGGATGCTGTAGCTATGCTATCCTTAACAACTGTTGACCCGGCTGCTTAGTATGTTCGAGACCTCATATTCGTCCTCCAACGTCCTCCCAACCTTAAATCCGTCTCATATCCCCGATGTCAGCAGGTCAGCAGACCACAACAGTTTTCAAATCAGGCTTCTACAAGACGCATACGCAAAGCACCAATGCTTTGCTGTATTCCGAGCCGCATGCGCTTACAGCACGTGTATGTACGTGTCAACGTCAGTGGCCTCTCTCTCTCTCTATCTTGCGGGCGATTCCGTGACATGTCAAAAAAAAGCAGCCAGGGTGCAGAGTCAAGGGAGCTTGAGATGCAATAACCAAATAGCCGGCACGCATGAAGCTGGGTACCCCACACAATTTAGCGATGGCTTCCGCTTCCCTCTATTAGATCATGCCATTCAAATGTCACGATATATGTAATAAAGTGGGTGGTGGGAGCATTCATCGGGGTTTCTGGGGATCGACATGCGCCGTGGTTGCGGCCCACCACCCACTTAACGTTAAAAAGGGTTGTCTTTCCCAGTATTTTCCCAGCAGAGAAATCGAGGCTTGCAGGCTTTCGCTTGGTATTGGAAGCAAGCCCCTCCCTGTTTTCTCAGGGTCCTGACTTTGGGGAAATATGATCTTCAACTATTGGGGTAAGTAAAAAAAGGTAGTCGAGACATTCAGACAGTGTCTTTCCAATAGTTTGTTCGATATATCTCACCTTTCTCTTCAACGAACGCCAATCAACGACGTACAACGAATAATTCGCATCAGTGGCGGGAGACCATTTGCAGCAACCCCTCCTAGTGGCATGACTAATAACCCCCAGATGTGATAAAGATGATGATGTGCATGCAGCGCAAATCCGGCCAGCCCCCAGTTCAGCCTTAACCAGCCTGGCGTATCACCAACGCAGGTACCATGCATCTTAATCGGCCTTCACAATCTGAGGAGTCGTTCCCCCCTAGCAGAAATCACTGCCACAGCTGATATCTGTGTTTCCTATTTTGGCAGGAAATAGATTGACCTGCATCAGGGATTCGCACATCCTACAGGTAATCAATTTTCTCCTGCAAGATCCCGCCGGGTGACGAGGAACACGAAGTGGACATAACGGGGACGGGGATCGGCAGGAAGCGGCGCGTACCGCTAGACACAACTACCGAATGTCGCGGGAGGGCTGAAGCTGGAGCAGGTCCAGCATATGCACTAATAATCCGCAATAAGTCAAGAGTATGTATTAAGGAAACGCCACAAAACTAAATGATGCCGAGCACTATATTCAATGTTGCATTTGAGACGTTGGACTGCACTTTTCAACAGTAAAGTGTAAATAGTTATGAGGTGTTTATTCTTCCCTCATTTACCGAAGCTTATCAGAACGACAATCGCCTGATTCCCATCATTCGATGGGCGCCACCTGAGGGGAACTTTCGGCCGCATGCATCTGCGATTCGGGACGAACTCGCGGAGCGTCTTACATAGGGTATATGCAACAGCTATCCACAGCTCAGAAACCCCCCCTCCTCGGTTGGTCTAGCATCGTCTCCGTCCGCATTCAGAGCCGCACCATTCGGCATGCTCCAAAAGCCAATGCTTCGGGTTTTTGTGTGTTGCTGCATCGTGCTCTATCTTCCATTACCAACATGCCTGGCTACTCGCCGAGGATCTTAAATTGCGCGGAAGCCGAACAAACGCCATTTCCATCCCATATCCATCTATGATTTATTCTGCCTAATCATCCTCCGGGGGGAGCTCGTCCTCGATGTAACGAATCAAGCTTATCCGCATCTCGGTGGTGTCGTTCCCTCTCAACACGTCGCTAATGAAATGGGCCTCGACCTGCATTTGCACCATCTCGAGTGCGCCACGCAGCACTCCACAGAATATGTTGGAATACCAAAGTTCATCTTGTGCTCTCCCGTCATCGGGCAGCTCCACGAAGTCAGCCAACGGGTTCTCCTCGAATACGAGTGAGAACTGCTTGCCGTCTCCTGTCCAGTTCGTAATAGTCGGGGTGATGTTGAGGAATATCTTGAAGCCGACCTAGAGAGAAAAGAGTGACAGAGTTTAGTTGCTATTCTAGTTGACCTCTCCCCTTAATTGACCGACTCACCTTTGCGATCATCTCGGCTGTTTCGCGGAAGTTGGAACACCGTCGCATCGTGTTGGACTTGGCTAGGTAATCTTCGATGAGACGCAGGCCGATATTGTAACCCATGCGATCCAACTGTTTGTTGACCTCGACATAGTCGCTCTCAAAGTCCTTGCATAGTTGCGCAACGATGGTACCGTATGTGAGAGTCACCAACTCGGCGTTGACCTTATCAATGCGGCCCCTGCGGTTCGTATGTTAGGAGCTGTGGTTGTTATACTGGGTGGACCCAGCCGGGCGACTTACTTCCAGATCCTGTATAGGAGTATGCAGTCAGTATGTGTTTCCAAGGAGATGGGGGTATGGGCATGCTCACTCTTCGCCCACTCGGGCTGCCTTGTTTGCGGACATGCTCGCTCAACGAGCTCGTGAGAGCAGAAATTCTATCTCATGAATAGGCCAAATAACAGCCTCAGATCTTTCGAATGAACAAACCAACGCCGTTATTATCGAAACAAGGGATGCGCGTGTTCGCAATGTTGGATCATTCAATAGCCGTACACTCTGGCGTACGTAGTGGCAGTAACTGAAGGCGGTGAGAGCTGGGATCGTGGGGGCCCCTCTTATTACTCAAGCTACTTACATAATCATGTCGATGGTCGGGGGTCGGTGGGACCGTGCTCAGGCACATCCCACTTTAGTCGGCCGAGGAATATCTCAGTCACCGACATGTTTTCTTTGCGACGGCGGTAGCTACGAGCTACGTTTTGAAGCTAATAAGAGGTAGGTAGACAAGCAGCTCATTTGTTTGCATTCGACAATATACCATACAAATAATCTACTACCGCGATTCGACAAGAGAACCACCGTGTTTTCGATAAGAAGAAGATAATAGAACGCGTCGAAATTTGCCACGAAATCCTCTATCCCGCCAACAAAACCCATCTCGTCACCTCCTTCCTCCATCTCCGACCTCGAATTATCCATCGTCGAATAAGTCACGCCCAGCAACATGTCCGAGAAGCGCCCCCGTCGTCCGTCTGATGACCCTGGCGGTGCTGGTCAATTGGTTGCGAAGAGACAGAATTTGGGAACAACAACAACTCTCGCCCGTAGGGATGGATCTGGCGCAGGAACATTAATACAAGCTGTATGTGAAAGCCGCTGCACTGGTACACAATAGCATTACTGACCTGTTCAACTAGGCGCCGCGCACAAGCAACCTCGAGGGCCCATTGATGGAACTGACGGGCCACGAAGGAGAGGTGTTTGCAGCAAAGTTCGACCCCCGAGGCCACCTCCTTGCTTCGGGCTCCATGGACAGAAACATCATGCTCTGGAGGGCCGGCGGCGATTGCGAAAATTACGGCATGCTTAGTGGACACAAGGGAGCTGTATTGGATCTGCAATGGTCACGCGACTCCGAGATCCTGTTCTCCGCCTCGGCCGACATGCATTTAGCTAGTTGGGACTTGACGTCAGGCCAAAGGATACGCCGTTATGTCGGCCACGAAGAGATAATCAATACTTTGGATATTAGCAGCCGAGGAGAGGAGCTGTTGATCAGCGGAAGCGATGACGGAACTATTGGAATATGGGACCCGCGCACGAAGAACGCCGCCGATTACATCGAGACGGATTTCCCTATTACCGCGGTAGCTGTATCAGAAGCTGGAAACGAGATCTATTCGGGCGGCATTGACAACGACATCAAGGTCTGGGATGTGCGGAAAAAGGCTGTTGTATACTCCATGCTTGGCCACAACGACACAGTGACGAGTTTGAGGGTATCCCCTGATGGCCAGTCTCTGCTTTCTTTCTCCCACGACTCTACCGCCCAGACCTGGGATATTCGGCCGTTCGCGCCCACAGAACGCCATCTTCGCACATTTGATGGTGCACAGGTCGGCATCGAGAAGAACTTGATGAAGGCCAGTTGGGACAAGAGCGGCAAGAAGATCGCTGCCGGAGCTGGCGATGGCACCGTGGTGATCTGGGGCAGTGATACAGGAAAACTACTCTACAAGCTTCCTGGACACAAGGGCACCGTCAACTGTGCCGAATTCATCACTAACGATGAACCACTCAGTAAGCTCCATTCACTTTTCTTGACATAACCAAACGTTTTGCTAACATATTTGCAGTTCTCTCCGCCTCTTCGGATCGCAGATTGCTTCTCGGCGAATTACGATGAAATAGCCTTTTGTAATAATTATTAGAGCGCCCATTGAAGGGGCTTCGGAGCGGCCTAGAATTGCTCACGGAGAGGTCAAAAGTTGTCTAGGCGAATTCCTACAGCAAGCGCAGACAACACGTCTACCGAGTCAGAGTCGACTTTCCCGTCAGGTCCATATCAGGAGAATCGGTTTCGTGGGTAGTCCATTCTCTAGAATATCCAAGACGCAATGTAATGTGTCATCAATGGCAGATGGGAGCACGAGCAAACTCTCTGGGTCTGTGGTCCCACGATGAGAGATTGAAATGAACAGGAGGCCGGAATATCGTGCCTCAGTAACGAAACCAGTAGGAAGGCGTACCAGCTGAGCTTTGCACTCAGTGCGGAATAGGATAGACTGGAGAAGTGCACGAAACTCTCCGAAGGTAGTCCATATCGAACCATGGACGGCATCTACCATCAAGTAGTACAGTAGACTTATATACCCCATGCGGCTTCTGCACATGAGGCAGGGTTGGATACCACATCTCACGATCCCCAGAATACCATAAGATCACACGCCTGAAACAAGACGATAAGGTTCATTGCGGTATGTTTCTTAGTCTCCAGGGCCTGGAGGGTAGGTGCTGAGTTCACGTCGCCGGTATGGGTCCTCTTATCTTGGTTATACTGTTTCTATCGGTATGGCATGCATGCAGATGGAGTTAATTGTGAGGAGCGGAGCTGTGTTTAGATCATCCTAACTTCCTCTCGGGTCCCATGGGTTTCCCGGACATTGACATCATTAGCATCAACGTTATTTTAAACTGCAGTTCGTACACACAGGACGAAGGAAGATATTCAGAATATCATCCATAGTAATCCGTACTAATATGTGGATTAGATGTTTTCTGTACCTCATATAGTGAGATGAGCCTACCATTCGATCTGGCTCGCTCTTCGCCCCTGTCGCCCGTTGCAGGTGAAGGGCGGGCGAGCTATGAACTGTTCCTGGCATAGCGCCCCCTGCCGACCCTGCCGCCCCCCCTGCCAGTTAAGTCATCAGCCCAGAAATCAGCCCCGAGTCGAAACACGGATGCCGCCAAAGCCCCCTGCAACAAGTCTCATAACAAGCTCCATCCGTCACAGATTCCTCCCATTCTGTGCCATTGCGGCCAATTACCTTTTTAATTGGTTACCGGGCAAATACATCATCCTCCAGCATACCCCCTTTTTTCCTCTGCCGTCCCTCGCGTCCATCCCTTCAACCCCTGTTCAAGCTTTCACGTCTCACAGCCTCAAAGCCCGTAGCCCCCCCTCTACCCTCTGGCAATGCCTTCCAGTCCCAGGGAATGGCCCTCTCGACTCGCTCAGGGCCCAATTTGGCGACGCCGAGCCGCGGGACCAGCGAACTAGGCATGCTTGGACTTTAAGCAAACCCCAGATTTGATGCAGCCTTTATCTTTTTTATCCTCTCTGCATGCCCGTGTTGGGCCTGCCGGTGGTCCAGTCTG
This sequence comes from Apiospora arundinis, assembly GCA_039105305.1. NCBI lineage: Eukaryota > Fungi > Ascomycota > Sordariomycetes > Amphisphaeriales > Apiosporaceae > Apiospora > Apiospora arundinis. Next base: position 1,164,211 of record JAPCWZ010000006.1, read on the forward strand.
CCAGTGGTCCAGAAGTGGTTCTATTGCGCGCAGGCGTAAGCCGCAAAACCATTGGTTGCCAAGGTCGAAGTTCCTCTCGTAGTACTCTGCCCCTTTGCTCCAACCAGCACCGGTCCTGGTCGTTCTTCCAACAACTTTCCTAACTATAGTACATTCAACATACATTACCTTACACACCCATTTTGATCTTCTTTCGTCGTGAACTAATAATACCAAGTCCAAGTCTTCTAGTCCGTATCAACCGGCTGCCTCCTGTCACCCTCTCCATTCTTGGCGTTTCCTGTCCCTCTTTTTTTACACTCTCGCCCTCATTCTTGCCCTTGTCGGCCAACCGTTTCCTTTCGTTTCGTTCGCCGTTCAAGGTTTCCAAGACTGGCACCCTGTGATCCCACACCATATTCCCACCCATGACGGGCGAACTAACCTGTCATTGATTGTACTGTACCTGTTGCGGGCGGGCGGCTCTACCTATTCCTATCCTATCCATCTCTTCCGACACTCGTTACACACACAACTTAGCCAATTGTTATTATACTTACTCACCCTCCTCATACACGCACATCTTTTTCCCACACTCGCTTCTACTTTCCCACCTTGTGTGTGTGTGTGTGTGTGAGTGAGTGAACCTTGCAACCCGGCCGGCTCTGGGAGCCCGACTACATTCAACTCTAATCTTCTTTTCTTCTTCTATTCTTACTTTCTTTCCTGCGGGATCGAAAGGCTCGTAACCTGTTGTCTGTGTGTCTGTGACCGAAGAAGATCCCCTTTCGTTTTGATCTACTTCGATCCTTCCCTCTCCTCGACTGGTTCGAACTTCGCTCTTTGGAAGAAAAAAAGCCACACAAACAAATACAAACACGCCTTCCTTGCCAGATCCTAAGACAATTTCTCAGCACATCCGGCGACGCGAGCTGCAGGTACCCGACACCTCGACGCCGCACTTGACTTGCAGACCCGAATTGGTTCGCTAGAGAGCTTCGACTTTGAAACACCAAGGACCATACGATATACTATATTCCAATCCGCGTGTAACCAGACAAACCGTGTCGTGTTATTGTTGTCCCTTTTCAACTGCTAGAACATTCTGGTTTTCTTGTCGTTCCCCTACCTCTTTCATCCGGTTCTGCGATTTCCTGGCCCACCTTTCGAACATCGTCACGGCATATCAGTACGACTACTGAGCAGCATCTTGAAAAGGACGCTGCGAGCAGTTCGACCGGCCTTTGGGAGCATGCCGATTCGCACTCTCAGCTAACACTCGCACTGATCATACCGAGAGGCCCAGGCCGATTGGTACCGGCAACATGGTTCTACCCGGATCCAACATGTTCCGTCGTGGGACATCGACACGGACAGCAGAAGATATTGAGGCGCAACAGGGTGGACGCGTGCCAGAAATGGCCGAAGGCGGTAGCAATCAAACGTCGACAAATACGAGGACACGGCGGCTTTCACTTAGACTCCCACAGTTTTCTAACGGCAGCAGACGGACGGGCAGCAATCGTGAGAATGGTGGTGGTGGTCAGGAGCTTCCGACAACACGAGCCGACAACAACAGCATCGCGCCCGGCGAGATCGAGAGTCCCAAGTCACCGAGGTTCAATATCCACCTCACGAACATGCCCTCGACGCGCCTGCATCTACCGAATCTTGCCCGCACCTGGACCAGAGGCTCATCAGGCCCGCCTACCCAACCCTCGTCTCCGCACGATTTTGGACAACAAGATGGTGGTGCCGGCCCCAGGCCGTCCATGCAGGAGGCCCGGCCTCGGCCATCGATGCAACAGCAACAGCAACAGCAACAGCAACAACAAGCCCAACCCGAACTATTGCCCGTCATTGAAGAACCTCAGCCTGCCCATTCGCGACAGGGCGAGCAACGAAGCAGCTTTATGCGACGCTTCCGAGGGGCGGATCCGGCGGAGATGCACCTCGCGGATATGGCGGACCGGGGCCGGCAACGGTCGCGACGTCATGGTCATTCAGATGGGTCAGCCTCCGGCAGAATGGACAGTGATCCCAGCACAGGACATCAACCTCCCAAGAGGTTCCTGTACTGCTTCCCCTGGGTTAAGAGCCGGCGCGTCCGGAACCAGATATTGCGCTGCTTTGTGTCGGGAATGCTCCTCATCTCGTCATTAGCTGTCTGTAAGTTATTACAGCTAGCTTCCATCTCTTCCCTTGATAATTACTATCTCTCTCCACATGTGCTAACGTTGCCGCCCCACTAGATCTGGCCCTCAGCCTCACTAAGAACATCACCAACAGCGAGTTCACCATCTTGCTGATTCTCATCATCCTGGCTGCGACCATCTTCTTCTGCCACGGCCTCATCAAGTTGTGCCTGTTCGTCATCCGGCCGCAGACCGCCGAGGAGCAGGAGCGCGCCAGACTTCCTAACATGTTCGGACCCGGCGGATATGCCATACCTCGGCGCCCTATCCGGGTCGTCCTGGCCCGCGACGAAGAAGCCGCTGGTTTAGAAAGCGAGACGAACAAGTTGCAACCCCCGGCCTACGGTCTATGGAGGGAGAGCGTGGTACGTGTTTCTTCCTGTTTCTTACTTTTGCTTCGTCACAGCCAAAGCAATATGTATATCATATACAACTGTAATCGCTAACAATATCACTCTTTCCAGCGCGTCGACCCCAACCGCATATACTGGGCCCGTAACGAGCAATCGCCTACTCCGCCCACAAGCAGTGGCGGGCGCAGCACGTCTAGCGGAGAAGGGAGTAGCAGCAGCAGCAGCAGCCGCGACCCTGCTCGGCCCACGACCGCCCGGCCGCCTTCGTACGCGTCCGAGGACGGTGTTGCCTACGTGGTGGAGGCTCGGCCCCGTTCGATGGCGCCGCTGACTGATGTTCCACTCCAGTCTCACCCTTCGGAGACCGAGTCCATGCCGCATCGGCCTGCTTGGTGAGAGCAATGAGATGAGATGTTGTGAGATAACACATGTCGTACCACTCTTTTCTGTTTTCGACTCGTTTCCTGGAATGGAGAGTCGATAAGAGTTGTGGACCGTCACTGTTGTATAAGTACTCAAGAATAGTTGCTTAGAAAAAGGAGGAGAGTGGATCATCCATCATGATATGATGGTCGGTGGTTGGTAGTAGTTGATTGGTTTTGCTTTGCGCGTACACCTACCTATAGGGGTTGTGTAAAGAGTTGTATTTCCCCCCCTGTGGACTTTTTGTCCCACACTCACTGTCCCTCCTTGTCGCGGTATTTTTTACTCTACTTCCGTGTTGGGTTTTTTTGTTTTGTTTGTCACACAAAGTATAGCAATGGCGCTGGCGGAGTCCCTTTTGAGAAGAGAAGAAGGAAAAAAGACGAGGTCGTAGTAGAATACACATACAGCCTGTATTGAGGAATCCTTAAGAAACACCCCAATGGTGATACCCTGGGGTTGAAATAATTTTGAGAAAAAGTCTTATCCCTATGCGAAAATGCTTGCGTGATCTCATGTCCGCGGTGAAGCTAACTTGGTTCAAATGCCGTGATCTAGTATGCTGGTCTCGAAGCAGGCACAATTTTCTCTACAGGCTCATTGATAACGCTGGTATGAGACATGGCAAGATAGAAGAAGAAATGCAGCGTGGGTTTGTCGGACCCCGGGGTGACAAGTCCATGAACTATGGTTGTTGAGCTTGGCGCTTCTGGCATGTTGTTGGTGGCTCAGTTATACTGCTGCACCTCATGTGATAGTGAATGTGATATTTGGAAACACTTTCACCAAAGGAAAACTTGATTATTGGAGTGTTCTCTAGCCGGATAGATTCCACTTTGTGACATGTTACTCATGTAGTGATTGCCAAGCTTCCTAACATAACATATTTAGCCAGCCATCAAGATCCCATACTAGGAGAAGATGCATTCAGGTCAGCTGTCCCGTGCAAGTTTACCATGACGTACCGTATGGCATCTAAACCAAACTAGACGATCTCTACCACAAGCTTCGGACTGGAGCTCTCACCCCAGCCCTTGGCGCCGATGTCGCACGCCGTCTGGATCCCGTCCAGGCCCTTGGCGACCACCTCCGGTTCGGGCTTGCACTGCAGTGCGCCCGATGCCAGGGCCTCGGGCACCCACTTGCCCCAGATGGCGGGGCCGACTTCGTTGTTGACGAGAGTAGTTCCGTAAGCTGTTTTAGCGCGCACATAGTCAGTTGAATGAATACATCATGGAACATCAGTGGTGGAGGTAGAGAGGATAACAAGGATATACGTTGTTGGAAAAAGGGGGAAGAGGGTGATGAGGGCTGTTGGACTTACTATATCCGAGCTCGACCCCCTCGGGCACCTCCTCGCTCACCATCTCCGCAGTTGGCAGCACCGTCTGCACCCACTTCCGGCCACCGACGCTCCCGTTCTTGTCGAGCTTCAAGATGACACGGGCACACTGCGCGATGGAACCGCGCGACCACGCATCCAGAACGCCGACGCACTCGCGCCCCTTCAGGGCTTCGACGATGTCGTCCTCGATGGTGGAGTCGTGGTAGTCAAAGACCCATTTCGCGCCCAGACCCCGGCAGTACGCGTGATTGCGCGCGCTGGCCGTCGTAGCGACGTCGAACCCGGCCGCGACGGCGAGCTGGATGGCGCAGCTGCCGACGCTGGTGCGGCCGCCCCAGACGAGCACGACCTTCTTATCCGCGCTCTTGGCGGTGCTGCTGCTGCTGCTGCTTCCTGGTAGCGGCAGCGCCATGGCGTCCTTCTGGAACATGGCCGTAGCGGCCGTGCTCAGCCCCAGCGGCAGGACGGCCGCCTCGGCGTAGGACACCGAGTCCGGGATCTTGGCGAGGAGGCCCCTGTCGGCCTTGGCGTAGAGCTGGAACGCGCCGTTCTTATGGCCGCTTCCGTCGTCAGCCCGGGCGCCTCCTGCGAGGCCGCAGACGCGGTCGCCCTCCGCGAACTGGCCGGCCGCCGCGACGTTGGCGCCTACAGAGACTACCTCGCCCGCCAGGTCGCAGCCGATGACGGCCGGGTACGCCTCAGCGGGCACGATGATGCCCATGGCCTGGATGAACCAGTCGACGGGGTTCAGGGCGATGGCATGGGTGCGGACGACGACCTCGTCGGGGCCGGCGACGGGCATGGGGGCCTCGGAGACTTGGAAGGGGCGGGCCTTGGGGGCTGTGAGCCAGGCGGCTGCGTTCTTGGCAGTGGCAGTAGTAGCCATAATGATTCCTTGGTTGGGTGTAAGGTGTGCTTTAGAGAGTAGGCTGATATCAACAAGGCTTGATACGGGATCAGATTGCAAGATGGTCTCCTGGTGCTTTTATGCTAATGAGAATGACACAGGATGGGAAAACCGAAGAGATGTTGGTGAATATGTGTAGTTGGGGTAAGCACTAATGTACGTCGCCTTGATAGGTGATGCTATTCGTTCTTAACTCTAGAAGCACCATGATGTGATGCGAGCCCAGCCGGTTAAATAGGAAAACGTGCGACATGGCTGGCGTCGTCTCAGGGACCTACGTATCCGGAGTTTACTCTGTTCTAGCTCCTATAACCGTCCCATGATTCCTCAAGCTAGGAGACAGCAAGGTGGAAAACTTACAAGATATGTTACGAAAGTAGAGCTGTAATTGTCATCAGCTCCTAAGGTTAGATGTTAGTTGCATCATTCGGGGCTCGACTAACAACACCCCGGCCGCTATTCCTGAAATGGCAAACAAAAAAGGCCTTGGCGCGGAGTTGTGATCTTTAGGGGCCTATCTCGGCGTTAGAGACCCTGACCAACCTTATATGCGTAGCATAGCTCCGTAAAGGACACTACCTAGGTCTGACATCTGCCATTGTAGGACGTCATTGAAAGAGAGAAAGCGTAGCAAATGGCGCAGTAATATTACTGTTGCTATGTATTGATTGTTTCTCTGGTTATTGATACTGTGCTAATGCGGTATGCTTTAGTTGTTGTTATTACATCTGATTCTTTGTTTCAACCCGTTCTCTTGCTTCTTGTTCCACATGCTTCTTCTCTCTCCAGCTCTGGCCTCTCCACTGTAAGAAGGCGATTGGTATGCATGCGACAGCGAAGATGAGGCCAACCATCAGGCCGGCTGAGCCAGCATCCCCAAGAGTCTCGAACATATCGGGGAACCAGAACGGGCCGATGAATCCCCATGTAGACCGGACGACGTTGACGAACACGCCGATACTAGCGCTGTGTTCAATGTGGCAGTCCACAGCGTAAGTTACGAGAACCGTGGTGATGAGTTGGTTGCCGGCGGCGGCGATACCTACACCAACCTGTTTGTTTCGTAGTTGATTAGTCCCTGGATAACTTTTCATACAGGATGAGGGTGATAGAGAAAGAAAAACTTACGATTGGTGTAACGGTATAATGCCCCTTGGTAGCATTTTGAATCTCCACCCCAAAGACAATAAGACCAACCATGGCCAAAGCGAATCCGACGTAGCTGAGCCACAGGCGGTGCTCGGGCGCAGGCCGGTGCCCAATCTTCTTGGCCTTTCGGTTCATCCACGTGTCGCTGAGGCGGCCGCCAAGGAGCTCGCCGATGGCCGAGCCAATGATCATGCCGAGGAACTGTAGGCCGATCTGCTGCGGGTTGAGGCCGAACTTGGGCAGGAACAGCTGCGGGATCTCGACGGTGAGCAGCACGCTCGTGAAGCCGAAGACGATCGAGTAGGCGACCGTGGGCACCCAGATGGACGCATACCGCCAGAGCGCCAGGGGCTGGACGAACTCGACGGGTTTGAAGGGGGCCGGATCGAGGCGCTTGTAGACGTTGAGATACTCCTGCTTGAAAACGGAGTCCTTGTGCGGCACGCCCGACCGCAGGTAGCGTGTCTCGGGCCCGAAAAACAGGTAGGCGATGAATTGGACGCCGTTGACGATGGCGAGCACCCAGTAGATCCAGCGGTAGTTGCCCGTGTGGTACGCAACGAAGCCCATGATGAAGGGGCCGGTGGGCGGACCTAAGGTGACCAGGAGCGTCCACATGCCCATGTAGGTGGCACGCTGCCGCTTGAAGAATGTCTCGGTTACGACGCCGCTGCCGATGGCGATAGCGGGGCTGATGAAGAAGGCGGTGAAGGCGCGGCAGACGGCCATGGTGGCATAGTTGGGGCTCAGGGCACAGCCGACATTGAAGCAGAGGGCACCGATGGTGCTGATGAGCCACACAGGGCGGCGGCCGTACCTGTTAGAGACGGGCTTCCAGAAGAGAGGGGCCCAGCCCAGGATGGCGATCTGGAGGGATGTCATGTAGGAGGCCTTCTGGATGGTGACGCCGAGCTCTTCGGCGATCTCCTCGTAGGCTGGGATGACGGCGGCGGCGATGAAAGTGGTCATCATGGCCTATGCGTGCTCTGTATTAGCCACGAATGTCCTGGTCTAAAGAAAATTCGACAACATGTAAAGAGGGCAAACATCTTGAAATAAGAGATCGAGTGAACAGAACTTATCACGACAGGACTCGAGTAGTGTGTATATAGTCGATATAGAGTGAAGCATATGAAACACCAGTTGTGATCACTTTGGAATATATCAACTTACGTGGAAAGCCACACACGAGAGATTGGCAAGCTTCTTCCATTGCGGCCAGTTGTAGGGATCTGCCGGGTCTGCCGAGGGTAGCGGTTCGAGATCGAGAGTGCCATGGCGTTGGAGCAGGTAGTTGCGATGTTCCTGGGAGATGCCGGCGGCGGCGCCGGTGTTGATGTAGGTCGCCCGCGGACCCAGCTCAAGGTCCTCGACAGCACCTTCTTCCCGGGTTTCCCTTCTTCCTAAGCCATTTTCATCGTGGGCGCTCGCATCTTCGTTCTTCTTGGTCACCGCGAAGTCTTGTACGTTATGCATGGCTGGCTGCTCGTCTTTTCTCTGTGGTGATCAGGGCGTCTTCCTCTGGGGATCGCTCGGATAGAGATACCAAAAGAGGAAAGAAGAGAGAAGAAAGGGAAAAAGACCAGCACAAGACAATCAGAGTCAACGACCATGTGGTAGATATATCAAGGTATGAAGCTACTAGAGAAGATGTGACACATGCCAGCTTGTGCGTTCCGTCATGATTATTTCACTTAGGTTCTTATTGTAGGCCTACCAACCAAGCATTTTCCAAGACGGGAGAGACCGCAGCGTGCCGTCACTTCCATGGGCCGAAATAAGAGTTGCCGAGCACCAGTGCCATGCATCGGCTTGGGTAAAGAAATAACCGGGTCATGTTGAGCAGTTCAACGCTGGGGGTCCGAGGAAGCGACCAGGCCGAACGTGAAGTGTATCTGAAAATTGGGGGCTTACCTGGCGCCTTCTGTTTCTGGGGCGCAGAGAGTCAAGAGCTACCAGGTAGTATGCATTTCGTGAGTAATGGCGCGTAACATTTGATGGGCGTTACTCCTTTCTCTCCGCATATTTCTCCGCATTTTGCCCCCCTGTACGGTATTTCTTCGAGTGCGACCCCCCGCGAAACGAGATTGGAGCCGCAAATTTGGAGAACCCCCCGCAACACAAGTCCACTTTGGCAATCCTTCCTCGGAGCAGACTCCTTTACTGGACAGTCCTGCCCGAATGGATTGCGACCTTGGAAAGGGGAAAACGTCACGACGTGGGATCTGTTATCTGGGCACGCGTCTGTCACAACACTTGGCAGTACAAGAGATCCTAACCGGACCTCAAGAAGCTTGTAATCACATGATTCTATGAGCAAGTACCCTTCGCAAACCTCTTATATGTCACATTTGACCCCCAACGGCGCCGCAAGTGAAGAGAGTTAGCAATTCATTGGGAGTGGCGATACTTTAGGGAGCAAAGAACCATGGAATGGCTTGCCAAAGCTATACCATGTTATGATGACTAGGCCATCACTAAGCCAAAATACCCGACTAGTTTGTGGAGAGTCCATGCATGTCGGTAGACAGCCACGGACAATGCAGATTATTGGTTTCCACTATGCGAACGAGGCACGGAGATAAAGTCATCCAAAGCCCGTAGATTGGCACCTCGAAACCAGAGGAACACAAAGCCAACAGGATAAGGCGTCCTGCAGAAATATGGGTATGGGCAACTGAACACTTGGTTCTGCGAATCAGTTAAACCCCTAAGGTTAGACCCTTCTTCTACAGGTCCCAGGCAAATTCAAAGCCAAATATAATGTCCAATGAGTGCCCCTGGAATAGAGCACGTAGCTGTTTATACATGAACCCACCAATTCTCTCTCTCGGGAAATAGGTATATATCTACCTTGATGTGCCGTTCCGAAAGCCTCGTGATACCAACATGCTTACAGAAGAGCACGGTTGGTTTGAATAGCCGCCAAATTCTCCCGCAAGGGAGGCAGCAAACTCATTCGCAGCAAACTCTAACACGTGCTTATCAAGCTCTTGGCCTGACCCAGACTTAACTTTTAATAGGCATAGTATGTTTTCACTGAATAAAGGCATGTTTCTTCTGATTAAATCGCATTGGCTTCTGGAAGACGCTATCCCCTATTGGTTTCTGTCGATACACATAAGGTACAAAGTATAATACAATCTTGACGTCGGCTGCCCACCCAGCAACTACTGCAAGAACTGGGCCAGTGTGGACAGCATCTCCTTGGTATCTTTGCCATCCGCATCCTCGACCTCGTCCACGCCCTCGATCTGCTCCTCGATAGAGGCCCTTATGGTCCGGAGCGTCTCGTCGCGCTCGGCGAGCAATGCCGTAATCTTCTTGCGGGCCCCGTCGTCCTCGGCCACGAGCCACGCCAGCACCACATCCGTCGTCTGCAGTTGAAATAAACCCGCGTCCAGTCGCCGCGAGAACCAGTCGGCCGCGTACTCCTCCCGCTCCTCGGCTGTCTTGAGTTGCGCCTGCTCCGCGCGGATCTCGGCGTCGGCCCGCTCGACGCGCGCCGCGAACTGCCGCCGCAGCTGCACCAGCTTGGCCGTCTTCTCGTAGTCCTTCTCCACGAACTTGGCCAGCGTCCGTATCCGTTCCGCAGAGTTACCCGGCAGTAGGCGCAGCATAGAGGCGAATATGCCGATTAGGTGCTCGAGTGTCTGGTTGTCGTTCTTCTTCATAAACATGGTGAAGATGGTCTTCAGGCCGGCCGCCTCGACAATCTTCTGGCAAACTTCGGCGCCGGTGGGTCCGCCGGTGGCGTGGTCCAGGAGTCGTAGCGCTGGTCCTTTGCTCATTTTCCCTTCCTTGAGCATGATCAGGCCCAGCTCGACACCCTCTGCTTCTGTAAATTTGGCCTTGCCCTCGGCTTCGTCCACGAGACACGTCAGTGCCTCGAACAGGTTCTCCATGTACTCTTCCTCCTCGCCTCCCTTTTCCGGATCTCGTTTCCGGTAGCTTGCCAGTAATTGTAGCATTATGTCGGCGGCGTCTAGCTCCGCAAGTTTCCGTCGGTTCTTTGGGCTGGCCTGCACCAATATGGCCAGGATTTCGGCCGCGTACTGTTTGTTCTGGCTTATGCGCTTCTCCTTGGCTTGGATCCGTGCCAACAACCACTTCACCAAGTGCTCGGTACTGCCGATCGCCTCGGCGGCCGTCATCCGTCGACTGGCCAAGTTCTCTAGCACGCCCAGAGCGTAGTATACCCCGTTGCGGTCGACCTCCTCCTTCTCGTCGAGGCGCTCGAGGTTGCTCCCCACGAGTCCCAGCAGGTCGGCCTCGAGGGCAGCATCGACCAGGCTGTCCCACTGCTCCTGCGCTGCGTCCACGTCGTCGTTGTCCGTCAGCTCGTTGAGGATCTCGAGCACGTCGACCGAGATGTCGCTGTTCTCGTGCGCCAGCAGCGAGACCAGCGTACCCGCGCAGCCCAGCCGCGCGAACTCCGGGTAGAGCTGCGGGTTCTCGGTGAGGATGCTGAGGCGCTTGATCTCGCCGTCGAGGTCAGCTTCGCTCTGGATGAACTTGGCCGGGTCGTCAGCGAAGCGGGCGCGCTGCTCGGCGTTTTTGGACACCAGCTTCTCGAATCCCAGCGCTGTCTTGCGCAGCCAGGGCACGTCGATCTTCTGTTCGGCGGGAAGCTCGACGCCGTCGACGTAGTCGAGGATTTCGCGCTGGTCCGAGGTGATACCGCTGCCGAAGAAGCGTCCTTCCTCATCGTCGCCCTCCTCGTCCTCTGGAGGCAGGGTCGGGCCGTAGTCGCCATCTTCATCGTCGGGTGGCGGCGCGGGGCCGGCTTCTATGTCGTCTTCATCTTCAATGCGGGCGTGTCGGTCGTCGCCGTTCTCTAACCGTGCAGACTTATACACTTGGCTGGGATCTCGGATGGGATCAAGTTTGCGCTTGCCGCTGCTGCTTCCAGCGCCCTGTGTTTAAATCCGTTCATTAGTTTCCCAGTTCGCGAGATGCAGATGCAAGAAAGGTGGTAACGTCACGTACCTTGAAGAGCTCGTCAATGCTCGTCATCTTGGGAATTGGCGCCAAACTGGCGTTGTGGTAAAATGTTTGGAGTGATGTTCCAAAGTTTGTTATTATTTCAATTCATATGCCAGCCTTGTCGGTGCTAAGCAACCAAAATGTCCGACCAGGGATCAGGGAGCCACTGTAGGGGTAGCTGAATGTTCGTTTTAGGCGATCTGCAAGATAAATCGAATCCTATCTCAACGTCGACTGGCACCTTTGGCCTTAGCGAAACATCAAGATTCATGTTCTTCCTGTTAAATCGGACGGTCTTTACATTGAATTGTTGCACCTCCGTATCTCTAGAGCCTGGCACATCCAACACTCTATCGAGGACTCGCACTGTGCTGTTTCCTCAACCACCTAAAATGCCTTGTGCTGGTTGCAATGGCCAATGGCCTACTTTGAGATACCATATTGGCTGGCAGTCGTATAAGTGCTTCTGGCACTTGGTAATGGCATACAAGATCATCTCGGAGGTGTGTTGTAGAAGAACTACTTGTTCAATACGTGGCTAGGTCAACTACTAGGAATAAGGTCAAGTATGCGCCTATCATGCACTGCCATAGTCGGCTATAAGTTTGTGATTTTAGAGGGAAAGCGTTCTCGGGCGCCCACTGAGTCAGACCTCTTCATAGACCGCCGTTAATGTTCATTCTACCACATCGAATGTCCTATTGTATAGATCTTCAGCATACCCCATTCTTTGAATTCTTTCTTGGCCGCTCGTTTGTCCTAGATCTGATTAGTAGAACACGATCTTTTGCTAGTGATTTTCTGAGGAATCCCGTTTGTTACACTAAAACGTGTCCTTGAAAAAGAAGAACCACCACACACGCAATCACGGATCAGGGAGTCAACTATTCATTATGGCTCCGACACTCATTCTCATTCGCCATGCTGAAGCATTGCACAATCTTACAAGCAAGTCCCCTTCCTCGGTTTAATTTGGTGTCCTGCTAACCTGTAGAACAGAGGACTACCACATCCATGATCCAGAGCTCACAGAGACTGGACATGCCCAAGTGCAGGAGTTGCGGGCCAACCTGGTAAACCATCCGGTAGCCCAGAATGCTGGGCTCATTGTGACCAGTCCCATGATCCGCACCATGCAGACTGCAATGGGGTCACTGGACTGGTTAATAGAGAAGGGCATCAAGATCGAGGCTGATGCAGGCTGGCAAGGTATGTAACGAGCCAACACACTTCTCATTATTTGCACTGCCAGAAAAGGGGTCACATACTTTGCATGAAGAATCTCACAAATAGTCAACACCACTTCATGGACCAGTAAGAGGTGTTGAAGAAGTAAAAAAGAGAAGAAGAGAAAAGAGCAGTGAAAAGAATACTAATCCAGACTGTGCAGAGAACTCCGCAAAGCCCTGCGACACCGGCATGCCCGGCGCCGCCGTCGTGCTCGCCCCCAAGTTCCCCGCCGTGGACTTCAGCACGCTGGACCCGGTGTACCCGGACAAGCTGACGCCGGCGGGCTCGCACTACTTCGCCACGCGGGGCGCCATCCTGAACCGGGGGCAGGCGTCGCTGCGGCGGCTGCGGGACCGGCCCGAGAAGGCCATCGTCGTCGTCAGTCACTCCGGGTTCCTGCGGCTCGGCGTCACGGGCTGCTACTACATGAACGCCGACTACCGCATCTTCGACTTCGAGGAGGAGGAGCAGCCGGGCGGCGTGGATGGGAAGACTCCCCAGATACGGCTCAGGGAGTGGGACGAGACCAAGGAGAAGGGCGGCGGCATGAGCAAGAGCTGGACGGAAATGGTAGAGCTCGGCAGTGGTTTGCCGGAGGAGATAGTTGCGAGTTCCGCTCCTAAAATTGAGAAAAACTGATTCTTTCTGGAAAAGGGCTAATACAGGTTAGCTTCGAGGTTGTCACACAATGCCATCTTTCCGAGATCGATATAGTCGAAATCAAGATCGCTAGTAGCATAGGAGTCCTCGTCCAACACCTTGTCAAGCAAAAGCATGAGCACTTAGAGAATCACAATCTGTGATATTGACCGCCGCAAAGGGCTTTGATGCAACCTAAACCAGAACCCGTGCCTCTTCTATGCTGTACACACCATATTCAGATAGGACAAACACACAATAGCTCACTGACGACACACCTGACCTGAAGTCTTGCTTTCCTTGTCAACGTGACCAACAGCCGTAGCCGACAGTCTTTGGAGTAAGGGATGGGAGAGTATACTGCAATGAATTACACATCCTCTCCCAAAGTCGCATGACTAACTACTTAGCCCGACAGCACTCCCCCCTTCTAGGGCCCGCATCGAAGTTGTCACAGCCGGGCCAGTTCAGCTTCAGTATAATGCGTGCATGTTTCGTTCTTTCTCTTCCTATCATAACATAACAACGACGACTACACCATCACTACCATGTCCATAACAACAAGGACAGGCATGTCCCTATTGCTTGCTTGCTTTCTCTTTCTTTATCCTTCAACCTCAACATGGGGGGTGGGGTGGATCTCGAAGACGGCCTTCAGCAAATCGCTCACGACCTGATCCTGGCTCTTCTTGCCGGCGGCCTGGATCTCCTTGATGCGGGTCTCGGCCTCCTTGTTGGCCTCGTCCTCGGCCTGCTTGTTGCCGGCGCCGTGCTCCGACTCGAACTTCTTGAACTCCTCCTCCTTGTTCTGGCGGTACGAGTCGATCTCCTTCTTGGCCTCGTCGCGGGCCTCTCTCACGCGCTTGGTGCGGAACTCGCGAGCTGTATTCGGGCGAACATTTGTATGAGTTAGTTAAATGTGGCAAGTAGCTTTAGTAGATCAGAGAAACGAGTCTCTTATTATTTTCGGGTTGTCGTCGAGTACGGGGAACTGCTGGGGGTGGGGATAGGAGCAGTAGTCGACGGGCGAGAGGTTGGGGGGAGCTCATTGCGATTGCGTACCCTTCTGCACGATCTTGGATGCATCTCGCTCGGCCTATGGTATTCGGCTGATGATTAGTTCTCAAATATCAGAACATATAGTATTGGGGGAAGAGTTTCGCTTACATCAAGCAAGGTCTGAATGCCCTGGGAGTTCTGGGCCGACTGTAAGATGGCAAGTCGAGTTAGCAACATCCATCCATTGGCGCTGGTGCCAGGTTCAAGGCAGCAAGCATACCATATTGTTGGCTTGCAATAACCGATCGAGTCGCGGGGTGCGAGGTTGCAAATGAACTGGCGAACTGGTTGGGCAGTCTCTTGTATAGAGGTCTAACGAGGTATGAGGTTGAGAGTGTGCTGTAGGAATGGGGATTGGATGATGAAGATGTCGGGGCTGTGAATGCACTCAACTGTCGCAACGCGGCATTACCTAAGTCAGGACCCGATACACTGTGCACGCAGATGCAACAGCTAGCCGATACGCCTGGACACACGCCTGGACACTCAGACACTGGATTGACGTCGGTGTCGGTGTCAGACGGAGCTAAGCTGCATGTGACACGTTGTGGCCCAAGCTCCTCCACTGCGAAATCCTTACTTGAATGGGCATTACAAGGTTAGCAGTCGCCGGCTCACCATGCAGGAGACTAGAAAGAGGTGCCATCATAAAACAAAATCGTGGGAGATCTTTCATGAGACGATGTTATAGCACCTTCTCTAGCCAATCTCAAAATCACCGTTCTCCTTCATCCACACAGCGCAACATGTCGCAAGCGTCCAAACTCACCCTGGCAGGCACCTCGCTCTTGGCCTTGGGGACTGTGGTCTTTGTCCACTTTCAACAGCAATGTAAGTCGCTCTGCACAACAGCTCACATCACTGATGGAATACTGACCCTTAACAGTTGAGAAGGATGTATGTGCATCTTCCCTGGAATTTCAATTGTACCAAGAAAGAGTCTTAGGCAAGAGCGACACACTCACTGCCTGCCCTTGCCGGACTTTACCAGGTTATATATCATGAAGTCGCAAATTGCGTGCTAATGCGAGAATTATATAGGCCATGCACCAAGGTGTCGTCAGAGACATGGAGCAGCAGCGCGTCAAGAAGGAGCGACAGCTAGACTTCGACATGCAACGAGAGCTCGAAGCAGAGTACCGGAAAGGCCAGACAGTCAAGGACAGTGTGGCAGATTTGGAGCAGCCCAAACGCTTTCAGGGGAGGTATCATTGAGTTTTGGAGTGCTGGGAAGCCTGCATCGCTATCTGTATGAATAATCCCGTCTGTACGATATGGTCGGTTCTACGATCTACGAAGAAGGAAATCTCAATCCAGGAGCTGAGGAAAGCTCCTATACCATCTGCCGATTGCCCCTGAATTCTCACATGACTTCTAGTTGAAGTCTGCCTTGGAGATCGGTCTATTACGATGCAGTGTTTGGAACATGATGCGCTATGAATAACCGTTGAGGGGACCGGTATAGAGGAAGCATGCGGAGGAAGAAACTTGGTACGTATGAGTCTTTGATCGGCAGTTCATAAAATTCACTCTCTCCCGGGGCACAAGAGAAATCAGGAGCGCCTTCAATCGTACCTAATGAATACCTAACAAATGGATTCAATTGACTCAGCTTATGGGCGTTGAGGCGTCTAGGCCAACGAGTCAGCCACGAGGGGCGGCTGTGTGGATCCTCTAGGCCACCCCGGCTTACACCGGAGCGAAAAGAAAAAATAATTGCCATGTGCAGTCAGGGACAAAATAGGAGATTAGAAAAGCCCCAAATTCCAGCCGTTCAGATCGCCCTGATCCGGCCGGTGGGTCTTGGTCTTATTAGCTGAAATGGCCCTGGGGAAAATGTGTAGTACGTACTAACATATAAGTCCTGTCTTTCCCTTCTTTTTCCTTGCGTTTCATTCTTTTCCCCTTCTCCGATTACTGGCCACACTTGCCGCCAATTTTCCCGGGTGGTCATTGCCGATTTATCGGACGACGTTCGATGGGCGCCGCGGCTCTTCCGCTGCCACCGACTGGCAGTCTTCCTCCTCTGCGCAGGCCTGATACCTTCACAGAGGAGCAGGTCGCCTCAAGCTTGGATAATTTGGAGGCCATCTACTGTCCCATCCCGCTGTCTTTCGTTTTGCAGTCGCCCAAAAAGTCAAAGAAACATATACTGCCTGTGGCGGCCACACCCCCAGTTGACTCTGGCTACGCCTCGGAGGACGAAAATGACAAGGAAGATGCGGCGAAAGTAAAGGAAGCATTGCTGGAACTGCGGGCAGATGCGTTTGAGCGGGATTTCGCCATCCGCTGGTTGACATCCTTCGTCTCACGGGTAGAGGAAATGATTCTCATACCCGACGATGCGCGTCAGCTGGCCACCGATAAGGCTTACTGCATCCTCGAGTCCTTCACGAGCACTCCTGAAGATGAGGACCAGGAAGACGAAGGCATCGAGCGCGACTTTTCATTCACGCTGTGCTCCTCGGCGCCTTCGCCAGTGACCGGCTCTTGCGAAAATGCCATTAGTGTGCGACTAATAGATGGTCCCCTGGCGAGCACGGACCACACCGCCGTTGGTTTGCAGAGTTTCGCGGCCTCCATCATCATGCCCCAGCTCATGTGCGCTTCCCCAAGCCGCTTCGGACTGGAAGAGCTCGCCAAGAAGGAGACGCCGCCGTACATCATCGAACTCGGCGCTGGAACAGGGCTTGTTGGACTTGCCATGGCGCACATGTTACCGCATCTCGGCGTCGCGCAGCCGACGCCCCTGATTGCCACGGATTTCCACCCAGTTGTTCTTGAGAATCTGCGCACCAACATCACCAGCAACTTCCCCGGTGTGGAGAACCCGCCGGTAGACGCTTGCCACCTTGACTGGTCGGCAGTGTCCCGCGAGCCGCCGTTGGATCGCCAGGCGGACATGCTGGTGGCTACGGATGTCATCTACGCCCCTGAACACGCCATCTGGCTACGAGACTGCGCCGCGCAGCTTCTGGCCCCCGATGGCACCTTCTGGGTTCTCATTGCCATTCGGACGACCGGCAAGTTCGAAGGAATCAGCGACACCCTTGAGGCCGCATTTGCCGCCAAAGAGTGCCCCAAGGATGCTGATGGACGCCTCCTGTCCATCCTCGACATAGAGATAATGGCGAAGCCAGACGGCCTTGGACGAGGGGATGAAAGCGGTTACAAGCTGTTCCGCATTGGTTGGAAATGAGGAAAAGACGGAGACGGGAAATACGAGAACACGATTATACGACACACTTAGAGTCATAGATGTCGGTCGCCCTGACAAATGATATAGACCAAGCATATAGAAAGAAAGAGCTTAGACACTAGAATTCATAGAGATAAGAAGAATTTCTAGACCAAGACAGACCTACCGAAGTGTTGGCCCCTCCTCCCCGAGTATGGCGTGCCCAATATCGCCCGCTAAACCGACATGCGATGCATGTTTGGATGCTGGCAGCACTATAGGTAGGCAGTTGCGCATAGCCGGACAGCCATATTGCTCCTGCCGCAGTCTCGTACCACACCAAGCATCCGGTCCGGAAGGCCGCTTTCGCGAGGAGTTGAAGGCTGAAGACTGTCGGTCAAGTGGACGGAATTCTTCTTTTCTCCACTTCTTTTCCCACAGCCCACCAGCAGGTGCCAAGTTCGCTTCAAGATATTCTACCCGTGGCTAAATACCGAGAGATGGTGCTAGCCAATGATACGAACTAAAGGTTTTCCAGTCCATATTTCAGGACCCAGGTTCCTCCTTGGTCGCGCTTGTCAACTCAACGGCCTTGACTGTGCAATCCAAGGTCTATCTAGCCTATTGCGTCAAAATCTGCATTTCCCTTCAGAATCCAGGGTACTTGACACTGCTCGGCCAACTCCTAGCAAGATCAAGTACACCGAGATTCTATCAATGGGATATCTACCCCAATCAGGCTAAGCGGGCCATTTACACAGTCAAGAGGGAAATGCGACGCACAGTTATGTCAATAAGTGATTGGACCCCTGACCTGACACCCCCAGATCCAAGATCCAGTGATCGCCCCGTTCTCAGCTTTGGCAAGAGTTGAAGAAAAACAATAACCCGTCCAGTCAATATGCATGGGCGCCGACCTCGCAAGATGTTCCTGGCCCCCAGCTGCCGGATGATCTTGCAATTCCTGCGTTGACGGAGGAAGGAGTAGTAGGAGTAAGTGGGCGGTTCATCCATTTCATTCTTATCATACATACTGTACCTACCTACTTAGTAAAAGGAGGTTTCTCAAGTCCCATTATCAACCCTCCCCACTAAGCTCGCTCCTAGACTACCATTGTTTGAGAGAGAGGCGCTTGCCCCCTACCGGATCTTCTCACCATGCCTTATCTCACTACTCCGCAACCCCGGATTATCATCGCCGGTGCAGGCATTGGCGGCCTGACAGCTGCTCTCTCATTGCACGCCGAGGTATGAAAGTGACCACTGCTCCAAGCTGCTGCTACGGCACCTGCCCTTTCTTATCCACCACCCCGAACAATGTCCGCCAGCTTGCTGTGAACCTGCTTCTTCGGATCCCCTCACGCATGTCTTGACAAGATATGATTAATAAGATTACTGGCTAGCTGACAAATCTCTTCTTCTTAACAGGGCTTCACCGACATCCATGTCTTCGAAGCCAGCGCCCAGCTGACCACGCTGGGCGTGGGCATCAACGTGCAGCCGTCGGCGGTGCTGATCCTGCGCAACCTGGGCCTGCTGCCCAAGCTGCAGGACATCGGCGTCGAGACCAGGGAGCTCAACTTCTACAGCCGCCACGGCCACCCGATCCTGTCGGAGCCGCGCGGCGCCAGCGCGGGCTACCGCGTGCCGCAGTTCTCGGTGCACCGCGGCGAGTTCCAGATGCTGCTGCTGGACGCGGCCCGCGAGCGCCTGGGCGAGGACCGCATTCATTTGGATCACGCTCTCACCACGTATGAGCAGAAGGACCAGGAAACCGGAGGCGACTCCATCACGGCCACCTTCACCCGCCGCAGCGACGGCAGCCCCGCCACTATCCCCAGCATGAGCGGGTCCATCCTCATTGCTGCCGATGGCATCAACAGCACGGTCCGCCGCCTCCTGTACCCGCAAGAGGGCCCCCCGCGCTTCTCGGGCCGGATCCTTTGGCGAGGCTGCGTGGAGCGTGAGTCCCCCTACCTGACCGGTGCCTCTATGGTGTGGGCCGGCCACGCCAACCAGAAGTTCATCGCGTACCCAATTAGCGGTCGCTCCGCCCGCTCGGGCAAGTCGCTGGTGAATTGGATCGCCGAGCTGCGTGTGCGGGCCGAGGGCGACCCGGACGTGACGCCGCCCGTGACGGACTGGACCAAGCGCGTGCCCAAGGAGCGGTTCGCGGGCCCCTTTGCCGAGTGGTCGTGCGGCGGCCTGCGCATGGCCGAGCTGATCGACAGCACCGAGAACGTCTTCGAGTTCCCCATGTGCGACCGGGACCCCGTGGACCGCTGGTCGTTCGGGCGCCTGACCCTGCTGGGCGACGCCGCGCACGCCATGTACCCGATCGGGTCCAACGGCGCGACGCAGGCCATCATCGACGCCGAGACCCTGACCAAGTGCCTGCTCGACCAGACCACCACCAAGTCGGACAAGCCCGACTTCCCCGCCGCCCTCAAGGAGTACCAGGACGCCCGCCTCCCGCCCACGGCGCAGATCGTCATGGCCAACCGCGCCAACGGGCCTGACCACGTGCTGCAGCTGGCGCACGAGCGGGCCCCCGACGGCTTCGCCAACATCTACGACGTCGTTCCGAAGGAGGAACTCGAGAGCATTGGCGCCACGTACAAGGCCATTGCCGGCTTCGAGAAGGAGGCTGTCAACCTCAAGGCCGAGGAGACGGAGAAGCTCGCCGAACGGTTTGCGACGGCGGCTTAATAAGTCCAAGCAAAAGTGTATATATATCGTTTAGCCGACGTAAATAACGAAGGGTAGTTTGAAAAGCGCCGCGACGAGTCTTTGCAGTTTCCTCTTGCAATTTCTTCAACACAAATAACATAGGTCATCCGTGAAGCTGGGGAAACCTTCCGCACAATATAACGAGCGTTCATCCCACCTCCTAGCATCGACTACTACACAAAAGGGAGACCCGTTCGTCCGCGGATGATATATAAGAGCCATCCTTATTAGAGAGGAGGCGAGACCTTGACCATAGAGTCCGCGCATGCGAGCGCAATTATCGTCTCCAAAAGCAGAGGCTCGCTAAAGCAAATTAAAGTCAAGCACATAGTTGTAGCACTCAATACGATGGTACCAAATGTATTACCATATCAAATGAAAGCGTTAGCAGAATAAAGCAGATAAAAACCAATCTCAGACTAAGTCGTCGCTACTCTCGCGAGCTTGAACAAAGAGCGGCCCCCTTCTCGACCAGACGATAACAGCTTCCCCCTTGGGATCTCCTCTTTCCTCGGCGGCACGATGGCTGGCCGCGGTGATGGCGGCCGAGGGGGCTCGTTGCGTCTCAAGGTGATACCCGCCAAGATCATGCGGATCGCCTTCTCGGCCGCATTCCGCAGCAGCTTGTCCGTGTTCCTCTTGGCTTCTTCCAGATCGGAGGGCCCGTCCAGAATGCTCATGTAAGCGGAGATGCCGACCCGGTAGACCTCGTTCGCGTCTTCCCCGATGCTGCCGGCCAGCGCGATAACTTGGGCGCCGTGCTCCTGGGCTCGCTTTGCGATCTCCGCCGTCATTTTCCCGTGCGTACTCTGCGAGTCGAGGCTGCCCTCGCCCGTGATGACTATGTCCCACGGCTCATCGAAGAGCGTCGCAAGCCCGAAGTACTCGTCGATGGCTTCTTGACGAGCCCGCAGCCGGGCGCCCAGCAGCAGCAGACCCGTTCCCATACCACCGGAAGCTCCACTTCCAGGTAGGTTTCCTATCTCTTCTTTTTCTCCTTCCTCTTCTCCTTGGTTGTAGATCGGTTGTGCCACCATCGCGAGCCTTTCTAAAGCTATGGAGAGGCGTTCCACTTGTTCTGGTGTAGCCCCTTTCTGCGGACCGTACACTCTGGCTACGCCGTAGGGACCACACAGAACGTTCTTGATATTGCACACGGCTTCGATTTGCACTTTGTTGTCTGTTATTCGGCGTTAGCTAGATGTCAAGGACTTTGAATTTATTTGCATAGGGATAGTATACTTTTGCTTTGTAGGTGGGGATGTATTCCATCTAGACATATGCTGTCCAAGTCGCAGAGACTTCCGCCTCCCTGTGCTAACGGCAACGCGGACCTGTCTTTTGCAAGTAGTTGCACCCCTAAGGCCTGCAGCATACCAGCACCTCCGTCCGAGGTACCAGAGTCCCCACAGCCGATAATGATCTTGGTACATCCTTGATCAAGCGCCGCCGCTATCAGCTGTCCTACGCCATACGTTGTTGTGGTGGTAGGGTCTCGACAGTCCCCGGGTACAAGTCTCAGTCCAGCAGCAGACGCCATGTCGATCACGGCCGTCTTCTTGTCTTCTTCGAACACGCCGTAGCAAGACTGGATGGGCTGGCCTGTCGGACCGGTGACCTCAAGGTGCCGCAGCTCGCCCCCGTGAACGGAAGTCAGGGCGATGGCAAATCCTTCACCACCATCATGCAAAGGTGCTTTTCTGATGAAGGCGGCTTTCTCGTCTAGGACGCGTCGAACTCCGTCCTCGATGCAATCGGCAACTTTCTCGGGGCCTAGGGACTCCTTAAAACCGGACGGGGCGACGAGCAGCTTGATAACGTGTTCCAGGGGCTGCTTGGAGGAGGACGGGTGTCTGTTCATGTCGGAGGTATCCCTAAACAAAAGTGTGAATTAGACGAAGCTTGTCTGGAATTTGATGTAATATAATCTTTGTTTTGCAGAAAGACTGAGATGATCTTACTTACCAGTGCGAACGGCTTTAGACATTGTCACTTATATATCGTGGTTTCATAAAGGCTCAGGGAGTACAGTGACTGTCAGAGAGTTTAATGACTATCAAGGAATTCAGTGACTGTCAACAAGCAAACAACAAGGCTTTCCATATTTAGAACTCGGTGTTCTGTCCGATGCACGGCATCATGTGAGCCGCGCGGCGGATACTATTATTTCAATACTCGGAATGCAGTCAAGTAGATGCCTACCTTGGCCACCGAAATAAAGCACCCTAGTTGCAACCCAACAAGAGGGCTGAAACAATATCAACCAATGATTGCTGGCGGGAAACACAGAACCAGACCACGTAAGAGACAAGAAAAGCCACAAAGCTTACGAAGAGATGATGACTTGGCTGATGTAACTCCTGTGGGAATGCAGAACTGGCGATTGGTTGGGATGTGCCTGATCGAAGAGGCTTGACTGCAACTCGTCTTGGATGTGTGCAGCTGCCAATCTATACCGATTCTAATGTTCTCCGAAAATTGGCAAGTTGTCGCGTGCAGCATTGCCTCTTTTGCAAAGACGACCAGTAAGAAAATGGGGAAAGAGAAAAGAAACCCCCAAGCCAAGCCTCTAGGGATAAGGCAGAGCTGGGATTGCAACCACACCCGGGCCATGCATGCCGGCACCTGCCCCCCTGCCCCCCTGCCCAGCCCTCTGCCGCTGCCAACACCTGATTGCCAAGCAGCTGCAATGTCAAAGTGGATAGTGTGTATGCGTTAGGCGTGTCGTCACCTTACGGCACGCCCAGCCTTTGCTAGCCTTTGCCAGCCTCTGAGGAAGCAGTGGAGGCTGTGGGGGCTCTTTTTGGCCCTTGTACCTAAGGCATACATACATGTATCTTGTGAATACCTACAAGTACATATCTAGTCCGGGAACGAGGAAATAACTTCAAGGTTTTAAGGCTAGTCGGCATCTCTTCTCTCTCCGGCCCTGTGATAGATTACTCCTTTTCTGGTCACTTTTCTTTCATCAAATGTCGGGCCCAGATGTTTTTGTGTTATCAATGGAAAAGAAGCAAGATGATGAAGTTGTGGTGAGTTGAAACCTGAATATGTGCATACATTACGATGCTGTTTTCCGACTAAGACACGCTGCCCTTGAAATCATCTTATGACTAGTGGAGCTAACATGTCGTCCAAGGTGTCCTGGGATGGTCCAGACGACCCGGAAAACCCTCTCAACTGGACCTGGCAGCGGAAATGGGTTGCTACCATCCTGGTGTCCTGCTTCACTTTCATCTCGCCCTTCTCGTCCACCATGGTAACGCCCGCCCTGGGCCAGATCGGCGACGAGCTCAGCGTCCCCAAGGGCTTCATGCAGGCGCTGGTCATGTCTATTTTCCTGTTGGGCTACGCCCAGGGGCCCTTTGTCCTCGCGCCGCTCTCCGAGATATACGGCCGCGTATGCGTGCTGCAGTATGCCAACCTCATCTACCTGGCCTTCAACACAGCGTGCGGTTTTGCTACTTCTAGGGGCCAGATGTTGGCATTCCGCTTCTTGAGTGGGGTTGGGGGCAGCGCACCCCAAGCCGTGAGTTCTTATGTTTCCTTCATGCTATTCTTCTCGTGACGATATGCTTTGTTACTGACGTTTTGCTCCCCTCTTGGGAGAACAGCTTTGCAACGGTGTTATCGCCGATGTTTGGACCAAAGAAGAGCGTGGCAAGGGTCAGGCCATCTACGGCATGCTGACCTTCATCGGTCCAACGGTGGCACCTATCGTAGGAGCCTACATCTCACAGAGCACTTCGTGGCGCTGGATCTTCTGGTCGACGTCCCTCTTCGACGTGGCAGTTCAAGTCACGGCCTTCTTCTTCCTCCGCGAGACCTACGCGCCCCGTATCCTCGCGCGCCGGGCTGCCCGTCTTCGAAAAGAGAACAAGGATAATGGCGACGAGAAGATCATTCGGACCGAGTACGATCAAAGTGTAGGCAGTAAGAAGAGCTCTGGCTCCATTATACGCCGCCGGCTCGTGTTGCCTTTCATCATGCTGGTTGTCCACCCGGCAGTACAAGCGCCATCAGTGTACAGGGCGTTCTTGTATGGCGTCATGTATCTTCTGTAAGTATTATTTTGCCGGTCCCTTCCGATAACTGGGATTCTTGAGTGAGGGTTGGACTGATGTGGTATACTCTAATGTCTAGTCTTTCGACCTTCGACAGAGTCTGGCAAGACGTCTACGGAATGGGCAAGGCAATCTCGAGCCTCCATTACCTATCCTTATGTCTCGGCTTCATGATTGGGCTGCAGATCAGCCATCCTCTAATCGACGGCGTAAGTTTCTTCCTCACCATATTCATGTTGCTTAGCACAACCGAAACTGACGTGACCCCTTTCATAGCTCTACGCATGGTTGAAAAAGTACTATAAGCAAGACGAGGGCGTCCCCGAATGGCGTATCCCACCCATGCTTCTAGGCGGTCTCCTTACGCCCATCGGTCTATTTATCTACGGCTGGACCGCCTCTCCCTCTATACACTGGCTCGTGCCGGACCTGGGATGCGTAATACTGGCTGCGGGCCTGATCCTCGCGTTCCAGGCAGCCCAAGCCTACGTGACGGATGCGTACGGCGCCAGCCACGCCGCGAGTGCTGCGGCCGTTGGTGCGTTCCTGCGGACCATGTGCGGCTTCAGCTTCCCGCTGTTCGCGCCCGCCATGTACGATGCGCTTGGGATAGCGTGGGGGAACAGTTTGCTGGCGTTCCTGACGCTGGCGCTTGCGGTGCCGAGCCCGATCTTGTTGTGGTTCTACGGGGAGAAGATTAGGGGCTGGAGTACGTTGGGGCTTATTTGATTTGCTACTATAGACAGACGTCACAAATAATTCGTACTGAGAGTCAAATACTAAACTCGACAAATGTGAATAGAGACTTGAAAGTTACATGATAACGCATGCTTTACTTAGGCAGATAGGGGGCTTATAAGCCATGGTATTTACCATAAGCGACACTCCTGTTATATTACGTAAATACCTCACATCCCACTGGCACACGAATAAGAGAATATTTTATAATAATATCCCATGTGTATAAGATACTGGACACATTTGTCTCGTCCGAAACAGACCAACCGAAAATCGATATTTGCGAAGTAGAGGGCCCGCAAAAACCCACTTGCTCTCCGCGTGATTTTGTTCGGGCAGCTTGAGTCTAGGGTGTCCTCAGCGGTGCCAACACAAGTTGACCGGGTTATATATACTACGGTACACCTCCAAAGTTTGCGAAACCCATAGCCGGGGATGATCGAGGCTTGTTTCCCCAGGTGCGGGATCGGATGCTTCGGAGGCAGTCCAACCTGGCTTTCTCCAGTGCCAATGGTACGTTTCGGAACAGTCCAGCCTATCCGCACCCAGCAGCAGTCCCACCACGGCGGCACAGTGGTTGTCTCACTGCCATACTCATACGAGCGACAACCACCGAAGCCCGATCATCTCGTGACTTGGCATCGGATCGGATTTATGGAATTGCAACGTCTCGTGAGGACATGTGGTGAAGAGACTGATCAAGTGAAGTGTCCAAGAAGGGAGTTTTGGGAGACGACATCACCGTGCAGCAAAGGGAAAGATGCGCGTATAAAAGAAGCTAGAACCGCGAGCTACAAGACGACCACAGCCTGACCAACAGACCAAGCAGTCAATTCCAGCCTTGAGACTACCGTCTACTTATTCAGCTCTGTGCAGCCAGCGAGAAGACTATTCGAAACACGATTCACCATGCCCGCCCTGTCCGCAGATCTGTATCATGTCGAACAAGCGCCTTTGAAGTTGCGGCCCGACAAGGCCGCACGCAACATTGCTTCTGATCCGAACCGCCAGCACCTGTTGGACCGGATGGAAATCCGCGAGCTGTGCGAGGGTTGGCCCGTGTACCGAGACGCCGCAGAGTGGGAGAACTACCGCTCCATGTTCCACCCCGGCGCCTACATCACCACCTCGTGGGAGCAGGGTACCATCGAACAGTTCGTCGCCGCCTCCAAAGCCGCCTTCGCTGAACAGAAGGAGGGCATGTTCCACATCTTGCATCGAGTCACTGGGTAAGTAAGACAAAACAAAACTTGCGCTCCTCTTCGACAACCAAGCCCAACGCTCCAACCCCTTTTCTATTTCCTGGGTGGATCGAGTAGGTGCTAACACGGAAACCGCACAGACAAACTGTCGATGTCCAGGGAGACCGCGCCGTATCCAAGCTCAAAGTTACCATCACCTGCCGCGTAACCATCGACGGGAAAGAGATGGACAATGAAGCCGATTGCCGGTTCTTCGCCCTCCTCGAGCGCCGCCAGGGCGTTTGGGGAGTGGCCCTCTTCACCCTCCTCTTCGACAAGGACAAGATGATCGTCGTGAACCCCACGGTGGGCGGTTTTGACATTCCCGAGTCCGAGGTAGAAAAGTACCCAAGGCAAGTAGATGCCTACTCAATACCCCCTTCCTGCTTTAAGGTGATTTACATCAGTCAGCTGCTGACGTTTCCAACACAAACAAACAGTGGATATCGTTATCTGTGCTGGTGCGAAGACAAAGTTGGCCACCCACCAAAGCTGGACTTGAACGCTCACGGGCCAGAGCGCGATATCTTGTACCAGAAATGCAAGGACTGGCTGGAGGGCAAGGAGGTCAAACCAAACTTGACTGGGAACGATATCATCGATTATTAGATCAGATTCCGCTGTGGAGGCAATTTAGGCGAAAGCGGTCTAGGGTATGACGCAATAATTACTGACATTCATAATCAACTATACTCACTATGATCTTCTCCTCGACTTGATTGATTACACCATCTAAAATCCCCGGAGGCACAAAAGTCTCATCGAACAGCTGAAGACATGGGTTAGTTGCCGACATATCAGTCATAGCTCTACGTCACAATACCAACGACAACCTTGTGGATTGGGCAAATAGTGTTGGCCTAGGATTAATTAAATTGGTTCTTCCGTTTACACGTCGATGCCCCATAGTATTCACTGAGACCGAAGGGCAAGACTCGTCTAGTCACCCATACTCCTCCCATCATTAGAATGAATCAGCTTCCCTTTTAAACAAAGCCGGCGAGATTCAGCAGAGGAACGAAAGAAGGAAGACCAACCACCGCCCTGATCAAATTGCTGCCCACTATTGACCTAGCTACCGTATTACTGGCTTCGTCCGGCTTCGAGCAACCCGGAGCAAAGATAGAATCTGGACTGTTGCAAACCAGATCCTTGACGACCGCCCGTGGCCCGGTCCTCATCTATATTCAGCGCGCAAGCATTAATCGGTGGGCCTAACTCATTCTGCCCGCGCGGCCCAGTCTCGACCGCCTCCAGATAGGCGCTTGGCGACCGGCGCAATAAGGAAGTCGCTCCGCGGGATCCACGAAAGCGGATGCGTCTTATGCTTGATTCGGAGTGTCGCTTGCCCTTATGGGAATGAATGGGGTCGTTCCGGGGGACGGGATTTATGAGCAAATGCCGTTTATGCGCAGTGAACATGGTTGTCGGACGATTACTGGTTTCTCCCCGGACCTATTGTGTTTGTGATAGGGGAGTCACGTGCCCGATGGATGGAGCTTGGGAATCAGGCAGGCAGTGGAATTATCAGGAAACACAGTTCGTACGGTATAATGGCTGGCTTTTTCGCGTCAATCCCACTAAAACATGGTATTTAAACAGGATGTAATAAAGTAATGTGAAAGAAAAGAATGAGGTATGTATCGTTGATCGAGTGCCCCGTACGTATGCATCCGAAGGAAGGTCGAGCATCTCTCTGTACCCCTTTTCAGGGCCCGTGCGTCACAAGCCACCCGGCAGGTACTGGTCAGCGCCCTGCGACAATATCATGCACAAATGTATAGAATATGATCATGAAGCAATACATCCCAGTTAATAAGTGGTAATACCGCGCACAATTTGATTGGGCATTTATTAATAATGCTAAAAAACAGTACATGACATGCTTTCATTGCAAAACAGGCCCTGCACGACTACTCCGCCTGTCCGTGTCCCAACCCAGCACCTGCTGCCTGATCCAATCGTCCGACGCACTCTGATTCGAGTCTTCGGCCTCCACGCTGACATGGACCTCTTTCACAATTTGCTTCTGGCTGTCCCCATCGTTATCATCATCTTCGTCGTCAGAAGCCGCGTCTTTCCCCGATCCCCGCGGACTCCTTCTTCCCCAGTTCCCCATGCGCTGATTGTAATTGTTATTATTATCCCCATTATTAAGTATCGATTCTGAAGCCGGCGAGCAATCGAATACGCTGAGCCTGAAAGCGTTTGACGCACCTCTCGGGTGTATTTGCGGTCGAAGAGGCCCTCCTTGCTGCTTCTGCTGTTGAGCTTTGGACGACGACTGGAATGAAGGTGGCGTTGCGGTGGGTAATATCCGGTTCGTGGTACCGTGGGCGGAAGAAGAGTTACCAGTCTCCCGGCTATTTCCGCCGAGAATAGGAAGAGTCAGTAGGGGTCTGAGCGCCGGTAGCGAACCAGCAACGATGCCGATTCCTTCTTCCAGTATCGACCACAGGCCGATGGCCCCGGTGCTGAACATGAATTCTTTTTGATCATTATATAGCGTCAAATAGCGAAGCCGGACAACGGTAGCGCAACTTGCACTGTGAGAGGCAGAAATGCCCGTTAGCAGATGCGTTAAGGTTTGAGCAAGCACAGTAACGCCAACAGAAGATGCAACATATACTTACAACGCAGCCAGTCCAAGAATAACCACCACTGAGAATTTAACCGTCTTCTTCATGTTGACGCGCCACATTAGGATGCCTGGGAGGGTGGCCAATACCAGATCGGTGACGATGGAGACGGCCGAGAAGAAGAAGCTGACACTGCTGTTCAGGCTGGGGTTGCAGGATCCCTCGGTCGTCTCGCCCCACAACATGGTGATGGGATGGCAGATATTGGCGATGGCGAGGATGAAGACAATGGCCGCGACGGACGTCAAGCCCATAAGTGCCCGAAGAGTCCACACGAAGCGCCGGCGCGCGTCGGCGATGCGCAGAAGTGTCACGCTGATGCTGCACTTGATGAGCACGGTGCAGGCGGCGTAGAAGAACTCGGCGATGAAAAACAACTATTGGTTTGTGCACATATGATCAGTCTCGAACCAAAATAAACAAGCGTTTCCCTAGAGAAGGGCTACTTACTTTGGTCCCAGTCTGAATATCAGCCTTGCTGAGCGCATCCGAGTGTTGGCCAGCACCATAAAAACAGCAAACGATTACCAGGGATGCTGTGACAGTGTAGAGGATCTGG
The DNA here is from genome assembly GCA_039105305.1 of Apiospora arundinis. Lineage (NCBI taxonomy): Eukaryota > Fungi > Ascomycota > Sordariomycetes > Amphisphaeriales > Apiosporaceae > Apiospora > Apiospora arundinis. The sequence goes on from JAPCWZ010000006.1 coordinate 1,193,625, forward strand.
CGAGTAGTTCGAGGGTTCTGTTAGCGATATCCGTCATGTACACATCATCAGGAAGAAGACGCCTCTTTGGGAGCAGAACTTACCAAACCACCGCCCATGAGCCAGTCGTCCGATCCGAATGCATCGATCCACCTCCGCACTCCCACTCTCGTAACAAACGTGACCCACGAGAGAATCAAGAACACGATAGTGAGATAGAGGAGAGGGACTCCCTCACCCGCCACTTTCGCCATGACGGCGGAGTCTCTCTTGACGAGCAGCGTCGAGAACGGGCGCTCTTCGTCAAAGTGCCTTTTTCTTCTTCCAACAGGTTGTTGCAAGCGGGAACAAAACCATATCGAAAAGAGCCAGTTTGCTAACCCAAATATGTTATAGAAAGAAAGAAAGAAAGCAACGGTCGGAAACCAACCCCATGGGTCATGGCCCCCTCTGATTCAAGGCTGTCTGCACGGATACAACTGGGTCGAGAGGCTAGTCTTGGGATGGTTCCCCCGAGAACTCTTGGCTTGGGGCTCTAGGCTTGTCAAGCTTGGCAGATCGTCTCATTTCAACCACTAGGGCTACGACCCAGCATGGGATTTAACGGGCCAGTGGTTCTTTACTCCTCCAAAAGTCAGTATGTAAGTATGACCATAATTTGTAATTGGGGCCTGGGTGAACTACCCACTGGACAGAAAACCAATGAGCGACCGAACGAGAAGCTCATGCATAGGCATCTTTTGGGTAAAGAGGACTCAGCCGCAAATCCCCCAGTCCCTGATTTCCATTTCCAAGTAAATTCGTCGAGTGATTGTCTTAAAAGTCCACATTAAGCCCACCTGCTCTTTAGATTAGACGTATCGCTGGACAGGCAGACGCAGGGGTAGGTAGTATCGAGCTGGGGTGCCGTTGCCAGACCAATGCGTTACGCGAACAAGACACAGACCTGAAGCAGGCATCGGATTTCACGCCGTACCCAGCACCGGTGCCCCGGGTTCAGTCCTTAGAGCGCTGCCAACCGCTAGCGCCGCTGCCGGCTTGTTGCAGAAATATTCCGCGACGCTGTAATATAGACAGCTCCTGGGTTTTGTTCCCTATCAACCCATATGTGCAGTGACTAGATTTCTACTCATCAGGCTTTGGGACGCCGGGTAGTACGGGTAAGATCCGCATGGAACGGATTCTTGGTTAGCGTCGATATGCAACAAAAGTGCATTAGAGCATACTGTTCGATAGCAAGCACTTGTGCTTTTGTGCTTTCTATGTCTATCCCTTTCCCTATCGTTATCGTTGGAAACAGTAAGCAGCTAGCAAGCCGAGGACCAGACCAGTTTAATCTTCGTTGGAACGGTCGTCAGGGCTGAATAGGGCTAGTAGCTGTGGGGATACCCAAGACTAACAACGCCGAGGCCGTATACTGTTCCTAGCTTTACTTAACGGATTCGAGGCATCGTTCGTCTTTCTGGAAGAAATTGTACTTGTAAACTGTCTGTCAGCATCTACAGGCACGCAAGAAAGGTAAGGAGAGGTAAACGCCAACCCCAAAATAGAGGTTCCTCTCGTCAATGATCTGGTTTCTTTCTGCGCCTTCGGGTTATTTCTGGAAGCAAATGATTGGCAGAGACCGACCGTTAGCTTTATATTATGGGTAAAACACACATCCGAATGGAGCGGGATCCATTAGTCGCGTGTCAAAGCTGGTGGCCAGGACGTACACGTAGTCGCTCCAATGCAAAACCCTTACCCCTCAGGCGTTCATGCTCGGTGTTGGCAAGGGGCTCAACACCGGAGATATTAAGCCGAGGGAGCGCAATCTGTTAAATGTCTGCCAGCATCTGGTTTTAGTGACCAACTTAAGACTACTTCGCTTTCTTTACCATTTTACGTCAATCGACCTTTGGATTTTGAAGGCACACGAGCGGGGTAACACGACGGAAATATACTCACCATGGCCGAATTCCTTATCAACGATAATGACCTGACTGGATTGAAGGGAAAGTCGGTAATAGTCACAGGTACGAGTTATTCCGGGGGTCTGAAGTTGATGATGATGGCCGGATGAGGAGAACGAACGAACCAATATCCTGATCTTTCTTGGCTTTTGAAGGGGGTTCATCAGGCATCGGCCTAGCGACGATCGAGTTACTGCTCTCATTAGGAGCCCGTGTGATCAACGCCGATCTCCAAGAGCCAGCAACCAAGCCCGAGTCGTCAAATGGGGGAGAGTATGCCTTTGTCAAGACCAACGTCACCATCTGGGCCGAACTCGTTGCCATGTTCAAGAGGGCCAAGGAGCTCTATGGCCGTATAGACTCAGTCTTCGCGAATGCTGGCCTTGGCCCGCGTGCCGACTTCCTGTCGATGGACGTCGATGAGAACGGAGACCTGAAGGAGCCCAACTACGACGTGATCGACGTCAGCCTGAAGGGCCTCATGAACACGGGCACGCTGGCGCTTTACTACCTCCGACAGCAGGCGGAGGGTGGCAGCATCGTGCTCAACGGCTCCACTTGCGGCTTGCAGCGGCTCCGAGCCGTGGACTACTGTACGTACCTCCTAACCTATCCTGACCGAGATCAGTAGTCAGCAGTCATGGCCATGATGTTGGGAAGCATGTTCCTTCCATCCGTATATCTGACACAAGCAAACCTCGTACAGCCACGGCCAAGCATGGCGCCACTGGCTTCGGCCGCAGCCTTACCACCTTGACGAAGGCGGCGCAGCTACCCATCCGGGTCAACACTCTGGCGCCCACGTGGACGGACAGCAGTGTACTGCCAAACCTGAAAGGCATGATGGAGAAGATCGGTGTCGAGATCCAACCCGCGTCGGCAGTGGCGCGCGCGGCTGCCCTGCTGATGGCAGACACGTCCCGGCACGGCAACCTGCTGCACGTGGCATGCGGCAAGTACAAGGAGATCGACGACGCAGTGCTGCTGCCAGCGTTCGAGACGATCAAGGGGAGCTACCCCGCCGAAGACGATGTGCTGGAAAGACTTCTGGCCGTCATGGCGGGTGGGCAGGCGTAGTCGGATATATGTCAGGACGTTAGGATGTATATAGTCAGCGCGCAATCCAATGGTCGATGATGGAAAGTAATAGTGCTTGGCGATTTGTAAAGCGTTGCCTTGGGACTTTTCGCGCATGCACCCCGCCATGTCAAGTGGGGTAAGGAAAGTCCTCCTCTGGCAGTCCTGGCCCCTCTGGGTTGGGGGTCCAAGGTCGAGGAAGTTCCAAGCCTTTGGTCACTAATCACAGGCGCCGCCTTCACTAAACGTAGTACTTAATCACAGCGGCCTTCAACGGTGAATGTGAAGAATGTGCACCTGCGCACCTGCGCACCTTACCTCACAACACTTTCATACTTCATAACATCATGGAAGTCAATGAGTCCTGCCTATATTACCTACTTACCTACTTCCTCCAAGTGTCGAATTGAGTTTGGTCGCCCCTGACCCGAGCAACACGACTTCCCGACGTTTCGTTTAAGCTTATTATTCAATCGTCAGGCTGCCCTGGGAAGAAATGACGGTTGACATATCAGCGCAGCCTTGGTCAGCATCCCAAGCCGATCTTGCCTGATTGCACCCTAGTTTCGCCTAGTCTCTGCCCACCGAAGCCCCCGACGGTGTGTCGCGCAAAGTTTAAAAGTTCCAATGTCCATCGCAGCCGACAGAACAATTGCCTTCGCGCATGCTCATTTCCCATATTTCGTCATTTCGTCATTGGGGCATAATTCCAATAAAACAGGGCAACGACGAACAAAATAAAGACGGCAGCACCTCCCGGCCTTCGGAAACCCGCCATGTAGCCCAACATCTACACGTGGTTGCTATAGCCGACCGTTGCACATTCCTCCTTCTCACATCCAGACCTCTTCTCACCTTCAGACCTCTTCAGACCTCTTCAGCCCTCCAGACTTCTTCTCACCTCCAGACCTCTTCTCACCTTCAGACCCTCAAATCACCTACAACCCACCCTACAATGCAGATCGTGTATCCACATTATGCTGTCTGGAATCACAACAGCTGAAATACTCGACTATATCTCGGCCAGCCTCTGCCTGGTCATTCTCATCCCCCGCCTTATCCTAGAATACCGACGTCAGCACAAGTTCGACTTGAACTTCTGCCTAGCCTCTGCCTCAATCTCAGCCGTTATCGCACGTCTTGTTGTTACATACTATTACATCCAATTTGGTGCCACTGGTGGCGGTTCACCCGTCGACGCAAGCACCCAAGACATCGACCCATATGATGTCAAAGTCGGCGAGATACTTGTGCTGGTCGCCCGAGTACTTTTCACGGCGATCCTATGGTTGCAAGTATGCCTGATTCTGTCCTTTTACTCCCGTCTGGTGCACGGCGTCACGGTTATGACCTGGGTCCTCCGAGCTATCTGGCTAGCAGTCGTGTCGAGCTTTATCGCAGTCGTCCTTGTCACCTTCTTGGAGTGTCGCCCATTTGAACGATACTGGAAGAAAAGCCCTGAGCCCGACATCTGCACGAGAGCCTACGCGCAGTTACTTGTGCAAACCACTAGTAACATCGCACTGGACGTTGTTGTTCTGATAATTGCCTTCCCTCTTACCAGGCTTTCCAAGCATAGCTGGTCTAAGAGACTAAGGGTATACCTCTTGGTTGGGATGGGCTTAATTTGTATCGGCATTACAATCGCCCGTGCGGTGGAAATCTTCAAAATGCCCAATCAAAGCGTCCGGAGCATCTGGGCCTCAGTCCAGATTACCGTTGCTGTCTTTGTCGGTAATGCACCGTCCATTTACGGCTCGGCCAAGATCCTAAAGAGAAGGACGACTACCAACGACAGAAGTTTTGGGATTGCCGACAGCAACGATAGCAATGGCCTCCCTCCCTTAGTAGGGCCTCAAAGCACTCTTCCCGACCTTGACACGGAAACGACTCGACGAGGCATGTCGTAGGAAGAGATGTTTATGAACGAAAAAGTCATCCTTCCGGACAAGCTGAGAAGAATGGGACTGGACCTTCCCTGAGGAATGACGTAGTTTAATCGGAGCAAGGCACCGCAGGGACGTGCCACAGACGTGGATTCTAGAGAATGGAGCATGGAGTGCAGATTGCGGAAATAACCCAGCTGGCGTCAACATCAATGTTGCCCCTAAAGATTGTTGCCTCAAAGATCAGATAGGACTATACCGAGTAGACTCACTTAATACTAACATTATGGAATGCACCTGTCTACCTGAAAGACTTTTTGTTCTGTCGCCCGTGTGTGCCGAAGCCGACAAAGAGCCAATACCGCGGCAAAATATGACAAGGTTCAGTCAAGAATAGACTCAGGTGCGGGGATGGGCTCTCTTTGTCTAAGGCTGCGTCAATCAACCCGATTTGGAGACTCAGCTACAATACAGTTCAATCCCTTTGGGACCAGCCATCCTTGAGCAGTATAGACAAGCAGCATGATTGGTTCACAGCCCTGAGCTTCCAGCTGAGTTTCCCCTGGACTGAGGTGGAAAACGTGTTTGATTTGTTTCAGCTTATTTTCTTATTCTTCTTAGACTCGATTGTTCTGGCTGCTACCCGCCCGCCATCCCGCATAGTAGCACATGCAGATGCAGATGCAGAGACGAAAATCTGTCTTTGAAACTAAGACGAATCGAGCCAAGCGGTCGGGTAACTCGATCTCTCCGATGACATCTTGTGATCCACTCAGCGACATCTCTTCTCACTCTTCTTTTCTCTCTTGTCAGGCTTTTCTCACCAGCCACCGTCAGATGCTTTGGATAATGAGGAGCTGTCAGTAATCGCGAAGCATCTTGCGAACTGTCATTCACAGTATTCCTCAGTTTTGTTGGCTCTGGATGCTTTAGTTTCCGCCATTCGCTTCTCTGCCTGCCATCCAGCGATCCCGTTGATACCCACTTATCTTACCACCAACAATCACTCCTAGACCAATGCTTCAGAGCACACGAGGACTTTCTGGGCTCACTCTACTGCTACTTTAGATCTGGAATCTTCAAGATGTTGTCGGCTCATCATTTATTACTTGTTTTCCTCATTTGCGCCCTCTTCGCAGGGGGCGCCACTGCGTTCGGCGCAGGCTCTTTACCCCTGGACTCGGATTTCAATGGATTCGTGTGGCGCCATGGCGACATCACCGAGGTTCTTCAGTACCTCCCCTTCAGCTTCGTAACACAGCACCGCTTTACCCAGCTACAACGGAAGCAGATATATTTTGGCAACTGGCTGCGCGACTTTTCTCAGGTCATGGACACGACATGTCTGGCAAGTATCCCCGAGCCCATCCTTCGCGCCATCGTGTCGGTCATGGGATTCATGGAGTTCGGCTTCGCCACGGATGAATTTGATGTTACCAGAGAACGCCTGGGCTGTTACACACACGTGGAGCACATAGACAA